>CM031240.1:1014501181-1015205170 GCA_018340775.1 Taxus wallichiana var. yunnanensis | reverse complement strand
TTTATTCCTCAAGCATCCAAAAAGATGCCTCATGAGTCATTTCCTTGAATAATGAAGGACCTTATGGTGGACCCATTAGCTCATGGTTTTGTTTCAACAAAATCTAAGTTACCGAAACGGCAGGCAGGGGCCTCTGGGAGTGGGTACGGGAGTGACGGGAGCGGAGCGGTGTGGGAGCGGGCGAGGAGCGGCCGCTGAGAGGCGTATGGATTCGGTTTTTCCCTTTTTGGCATTTCTTTCCTTTTTTGGATTTTTGGTGAAGAAAACACAAGTAGAGAAATTTTTTTGCCATTTTTGGAAAGGGTCCGGGAAGATGTAGCAGCAAAAACTTGCATGAGCCATAACTTTCATTCTCCGTGGCTCCGTTTGGTGCCGTTTTTTCTAAAAGTGTATATTTTCTCAAGCTCTATGCATTGATGGCAATATTTTTAACTTGTATATCACCTTTTTGCAACTTATGATTATGCATATTGCGTTTTGTATATCGTTTTGTACATTATTATAAATTTATAGTTAATAGTATAACTTGTCTTTTATCTTGTTTTTCATATACATAATATGTGGTTTATAATTAAATTCATATTTAGAAGGTTGAGATTTATATATTTTTTAATTTTTAAATAGTTTTTGTACTGCCGTATCCTACGCCGTATCGGGGTCAAAAAAATTTGCCGTTTCGCGATCGGATACCCCGCTCCGCTCCCGTATCCAAAAGCGTTTGCTTGCTACTTAGAACAAAATTCCAAATCATAGTCAATCCTGCATCCCTGTTAGATCGCGATTCTTACATGATGTGAGTTGGCGAATTTTGCATGTGGGTTCCACTATCTTTTTGAATCTAATGTAACAAACATAAAATTTATCACGGTGGATGTTAACATCTAAATTGAACACAATTTTTCAAAGACCTATATATATGATGTCTTATAGATGAATTTATTCCTCAAACATGAAAAGCCAATTATTAACCTTTCTTCCTATCCAATGCTCTTAAATTCTGAGATACCTCATTTCCCTAGAGTAATGAAGGTTCTTATAGTGGACCCAATAGCTCATAGTTTTGTTTTCACTAAATTAAGTGTGTGTTTTAGTTAACCATTGATCTTGATATCCTCTTTCTTAAAAATGTTTTCTATCGAAAGATCCCAACCCTGTTGTTTGTATATATATTTTTATTTTTTTATAATACCTTGGCTTGGATCTTTGCTGGCAATGTCAAGAAGATAATAGAATACCATTCACACACTGCACACAATTTAATAAAAACGATTCCTATAGAACTGGATAGCTAACAAGGAAATGCGCCTAGGGTTTATTTGGAAATCCCTTCACAAATATTTCATAAATAATCTTCATTTCATTCACAGCCATGATTAAAAATCAGATTCTTAATGTTAAATATTGACTGCAACAATAACCAGAAGTCTGCATATAAAAGACTGAGAAATACTGCTGAAACCCTCTGGAAATTAATAAATACTGAATCGATTTGTTCTATATTAGCAGCTGAAAAGGGAAATACAAATCTGATTGTAAATACCTCTGAAATTAATTAGAACCTTCACAAAATGAGTCGCCCCACACTGGAAGAAACTGGAATTTGCTGCTGCAATTTTATTTCTTCTACAATCACTGTTGGAATAATAAAAACCTGTGTATAACAATGGAATCTCCTGAATAGAAATTCCTCTCACTTCTCCTGGGGTTTTCGTCCACAAGAGGGAAAATCCAGAGGGTTTTCGTCCTTGGATTTTTGTTTGCAAAAGCTCTGAGCTCCAATTGCTGGAAAGAAAATATCAAATAATTTGGAATGCCCCTTAGGCAAGTCGACTTTTCTTTTAAAGAGAAAAGAGGCCCAAAAAGACCAAGTCGCATTTCCCAAGGTAAGTGGGAATTATTTTTTTATTTTTTAATTCATGAGCAAGTCGCACTTTTCCCTAAGGAAGTACATTAAGTGCTTTTAATTATTTTATTTTTGTGTACTTTCCTTAGTCTATGTCAATATTAAGTCTATTAATTTATTATATGTGCTTTAGTGATATTTTATTTTAATTTTAGCACAATACAATAAAATTAATAAACCTAAGTCACCCTTTGCCGGGTAGACAAAAAGGCCAAAGGTTGATATTGTGATCATTTCTCTATATTTTGGCGTGCTTTGGTGTTACGTTGTTGTTGATATTCAGATTTTTCTAAGTATTTTCATTACAAGTGATGTCGAGCTTCGATTTTAGCCATAATTAGGTCAAAAATCTAATTTTGAAGATTTCGTTATATCTCCAAAACAACGGCAAATTTTTCAGCAATTTTTTAATTGAAGTGGCGAAATCATTCAAGGCTCTCTCCATATTTCAAGATCTTTTGACTTTTTTGCACAAATTATAGCCATTTTAGGATTTAGCATAAATTCGCTTCATAAGCTACCACTATTGGAATTTTTGTAAGTTTACTATATTTTCCGAAAGCTTGAAAAAAATTAGCTAGGACTTGTTCTCTTGTGCTTATCTCTATTTGGCTAATAACCATACGAAACCCTAAATTCCTACCCTAATCCTTGTATCTTAAGACCCAAACCCTACATCATGATAGGGAGATCAACTAGAGGCCAAGGGAAGGGTTAATCCACTCTAGGAATGACTCCAAATAAGGAAGATATGGATTTTGGATATCGAGCTTCGGGTTATCAAAGGTATTTAACCAACTTAAAGAAAAGTTAGTAATACGGTAAGGATGACCCCAACCTAACCTTTAAACAATGGAAGGTAAACTTCAAGCACTAGAAGGTAACCTCAACTATAATCTTCAAGCAATGAAGGGTGAAATGAAGGTGGGGTTCAAATCAATGAGGCAGGATTTGATGATCACTCTTTCAAGCATGAAGGTGGCATGAATTCCCATTCAAGTCACATGGGTTCCTCAAGCAATGCACACTTAAATCCAAATCACTTCAACCAAGGGGGATCCTTTGCACAAATTGGTGGACCTTATTAGTGCGAGCATGATTCCAAAAGTAGAAATGCGTAAGTTCAATGGGAATGATCCAATCACATGGATCAACCAAATGGAGTTTTTTTTATTTGCATCACGTCCAAGTTGGCAAGAAGGTGGTAATGGCATTCTTGTATCCGAAACCAAAATTGTTCATTTGGTATAGATGGATGTGTGAGAAAAAGAAAAAGAAAAAGAAGGGTCTCACTGTTACCTAGTCTATGTTCATTGATGAGCTCGAGACACACTACAAAGTTAATAGTGTTATAGAGAACTATTCTAGCGGAGATAGCCAAACTACTTACAGTAAAGGGACAAACAAGGATTAGATCTAGTAGTTTCAAAATCTATCCTTACATTGGATGACATCTCAAAGGATCTTTTAAATGATCTCTTCTTGGGTGGGATAACATCCAACTTGATGTTTGCTTTCTTAATCTGGGTTCAATATTAGAATCCATGATAGTTTTCGTCACGTGGAGGAAAGAGATCTGGTAAAACGAAGGGGTCTTACTACTCACAAGGAACACATGATTCCAACACCATCATTTCCCCAACTAACATGATTGACTCAATAAATTGAAGAGAAGCAAGCAAAAGGTCTATGTTACAATTGTGATAGCAAGTGGAGCAAGGGACATAAGTGTCCCGAGAAGAAATTATTCTACATTGAGGGTCCTAATGAGGAAGAAGAGGAGGAAGCAACTGGTGAAGAGGAAGAGGTTCTTGAGATCGAGGCTGAAGAATCTCAACCATCTCTTGCCATGCAATTTCAGAATTAACACCCCACAAACCCTCAAGGTTGTTGGGTTCGTGAAGAAACAAAGGGTGACAATACTAATTGACTCTGGAAGTACTCACAACTTCATAAATCATAAGTTGGCCATACGCTTAAATTGCTTCATTTATCCAACCCTGGAGTTTCAGGTCATGGTTGCAGATGGAGGTAAAGTTAGTTGTTCAAGAAAGTTCCATAAGATTAAGCTATCCATGGGAGATTACCTACTACAGGGCCTTGTATGTCATTTCAATGGGGGGAGCTAACATTGTATTAGGGGTCCAATGGCTTCCTACCTTGGGAATTGTTGAAATGAACTTTTGAGATTTGTTCATTAGGTTCCATTCGATGGGTGGACTTTTGAGCTACACGGGATGAAGGCAAAAGCTCCTAATTGGTTAGTTTTCATCAAATGCAAAAAATGCTTAAGAAGGGTGCATATGGGTTTGTGGCACAATTATTTTCATTAGAAGCTCGACCATCAAAAAGGTCCTATACCATCGATTTACAAGAAATTGTTGATGAACACTCTGTTATTTTTGAGGATAGGTTAAAAGGGTTGCCTCCCAAAAAAGAGATCATGATCATGCAATTCAACTAGTGCTAGGAAGCCAACCACCCAATGTTAGACTTTATCAAGACCTTATCTCTGGAAAAGAGTGAGATTGAAAAGATTATACAAAATATGCTAGAAGCATGAAGCATGTATTATTCGCCATAGTCTAAGTGCTTAATCTTCTCCAGTGGTGATGGTACGAAAAAAGGATGAAGGTTGGCGCATGTATCCCGACTACAAGAAGTTTAACAAATGAAAGATATCTTATTCTTGTCATTAAATATTTGTGTAATGTCCCCAATGGAGAATATTCAAACCTCAAAGAGAACACCTGAAATTCCTAATTTATTACAGCCACTCGTTGAAGAAAATACTGGAATTTTATTCAGATCTGAAATTATCGTAGCTATAGTGAGCTGCTATAGAGACCAAAAACCCTTAAATTTGATCTTAAATTACTCAAATCTCATGCCAAAATATTTATAATAATTTAGAAATGCAAGAACACCAAAATATATAATTTTTAGGACCCAAAACAAGAGCTGAAATTTTATTATAGATCTGCAGAAATACAACTTACAAAAGTGGCCGGAAAGAAGTGATCCCAAGCCCAAATCCACTAAAACAAAGCTGAATATGGCCTCCAAAATTATGGCAAAGCTGTTGGTGATGAGATCCGGGACAACCATGCCCTAGAATGTGTCAAACTCCACCCACAAGGGTGTAGATAGCCTTAGATATGGCTGAAAATGAAGGTAGAAATTTGCCCCAACACTTTTACCTAGAATGCCTCAAATCTGCAACATCGGGTCTTTAATCACTGCTGAAAATCTGAAATACTTCTAGAAGCTCAATGAAACTCCTGAGATGGAGCATTTCACAAAAGGATGAAGAGTTTTTGTTCTTCAACCTTAGCAAGAGAGGGTTTTTGTCCTCTAATGCAAGTACACCAAAGGGGTTTCGTCCTTTAGTGTAGAAATGGAAGAGCAATCAGCCCAAACCAGAAAATAGATATCAAAATGACCAAAAGATGCCAAATGAACCCCTCTTCACCTCCTTTTATACTTTTTTGTCTCTATTTTTCAAGTGGGGTGTTCCATGTGGGATTAATAAAGTAACTTTATTTTCTTATTTTAATATTACTTCACTTTTCCACCAACCTTTAATAATTAATTAAAGTACATTAATTAGATTATTACTAAAAATTAAGATTCACTTTAGTACTAAAAAAATAGATTATTAATTCCTCCATTATTCTCCCTTTAACCAACTAAATACAATGGAAAATAGGCTAAAAGGTGTCTTATACTTGCCAAGTAATTAAAAATACATTTTATTCTTATAATAATATTAATAAGTTTCCCCTAGATAATGAATTGACCTGGGCCCAACTAAGAAATATTATTAATGTCCATTAATTTGAAAAAGGGGACATTACAGTCCTCCCTTCCCAAATTTGCTTGCCCTTAAGCAAATGCAAGCTCATATGCCCAAGTACCATGTCCAAGAGGTAAAACATGTTGTAGTGCTCCAAAAGCCTAGATCCCATGCCTGTCAAATGAGAGAGCTCTTGCCAAAATCTGAGTTCTGAGTTTTGAGCCTTGGTTTGTATGTAGCCCTCATGATGCCCAACTTGGAAAGTCTTTGAATCTTCCACAATTTTTTGGTATGTGTTAGAAAAATCAAAGAATTCGTACCAACATGAATTCAGGTCTAACAATTGGATCTTTTCACCAATGTATGCAAAGTCAGCAAGTAATAAGGAGAAACTATTAAGTCTCGAGGCCTTTCTGCAACCTCTATCTATTTCCCAAGAAGCCGTGGGAGAGAGGTTTACATGGATTTCATCACTTGATTGCTGAAATTTAAACAAAAAGTGTAAGTATGGTGGTTGTGGATAGACTCATCAAATATGCTCATTTTGTACCTTTTCACATCCATTTACAACAAGTGATTGCCACATATTTTATGGATACAGATTCAAAAGCTACGTGGAACACCCAAGATTATAGTCAATGATCGCGATCCTATATTCTAACAATTTTTGGACTGATTTATTCTCATGTTTGGGTACTCAATTGGCTCGTAGTTCATCATATCGGCCCCAATTTGATGGACAAACCAAGGTAATAAACAAATGTCTGGAGGGGTATCTACGATGCTTTACTTCAAATAAGTAAGAGAGATAGGTTAAGTGGCTACCACTTTCAAAATGCTCGTATAATGATTCATTTCATCGTATAACACTTGCAAAATGCTGGTATAACTCTTCATCCAAAATGTCCCCATTCTTGGCATTGTATGGTTACCATCCACCATCCCTCACCTCTAACTTAAGGGTCCAGCCTAAAGTAAGAGCAATTGAAGAGCACATTCAACACCAACATGAGGTGCTCTCTAGCCTTAAAGAGAATTTGGTAATGGCACAAAACCGCATGAAGCAACAAGTTGATCAACACCGTAGTGAGTGAAGCTTTGAAGTTGGAGACTTTGTTTTTGTTCAATTGCAACCATATAAGCAACTATCTTTAAAACAATAGAAAAAGATAACAAACTTTCACCCAAATACTATGGCCCTTATCAAGTGTTGCAAAAAAATTGGTAGTGTGGCATATAAATTGGAGCTTCCTCAATCAACTAAAATACATCCAGTTTTCCATGTTTCTTGCTTAAAGAAGGTCATTGGGTAGAAGGTGTCTTCTCAGTTAGTGCTACAAAGCTTGATGAGGAGGGACACAACTTGAAGGAATCCTATAGACATGCATGTAATGACCCTTTCAAGGGTTTTAACCACACAAGGGAATTTAGCCAAACACACAAATATGCAGATCTGATTTTTAATTGCAGCAGACTGTAAATACAAAACCAGCGTACTATATCTTCCACAAACTATGCCAAAAACACCATAAAACACCTTAAATCCACTTGTCATATGTTGGCAAGAAAATTTGTTGGGTGGACAAACTTGTGGATTTCTTGCCAATGCTTTGGGAATGTAAGTCCTCTACTTAACCGGTGTAGCTGCTGTATGTGCATGCGCGAGTAAAAGTGAGTTTTATCTTGGTGGCCTTTTGGCTAGGGATCCAACAGGGGCACTCCACTGACCCTGCGGCAAAAGCTTGCATATATCTGCAAGAGAGGAATTTGCTAGGAAAGCGGGAAAGGGAGTGAGAAAGTTAGAAAAGAGAAACTAATGCTGCAAGTAGAAAATCAGAGACTTACATACACCAGCCAGAAATTTCATTACATGCACTTGAATTTAGAAGAAATCAAATCTACGTAACAACAAGACCAAATAGTGTTTAATGAGCACAAAGTACCACTAAACTCCTCAGTCAAAAAGGCTAAAATTCCTTCTTCCTTTATTGAAGCTCAAGCAAAAATTGTACATAGTATGAGAATGGAAGACATTGAGAATAGGGGAAAAGTGGCTAACTCTTTTCACTCACAAGTGAGCAAAATCTCTCTCATGAACTTACAAGAATACAACCAACTAGAAGAATTTCAGAATTAGAACCCCTTGGAATGAGGAGCTCATTACAATTTATAGTGCTTTGGAATTCTCTTCGCCTACCCCCCATTGACCCTTCATATGTCATGAGACTTTTCACATTCTTAGGAGAACATTAAGTCCCCTTTTATAACTTAAGGGTGACTTATTACATTGAAAAAGTGCAACCCCCAACGTCAAATTAGAACATTGAGGAGAGAGGAAGTTGGGGGATGAGAGGAGAGAGAGAGAGAGAAAAGGAAGGAGGAATCATGTTGATGAAGAAACTGCTCTTGTTGACTCCTGGAAAGCTCAGTTGGATTGATGTCGATACCTTTGAACCCTTTATGGTGAATGACGTTCTTATGTTGCGGATGGGTTGTTGTGGGCAAGTTCTTTGGCCGTAGGTGAGAAACTACCTCTGAATGATCCACAGACGATGCAAATTGAGTGTTTAGAAACATTGTTGAATGGAACCCTTGGGGACCATAGGTGTCACTCGTGATGATCCCCTCTGAAGAGATTGAAGTTTTGGAACAAATCTTGCTCGATTCCCTATGACAATGCCACACTGCTTAGCTGATTTAGACATGGTCCTGATGAAGCGTATTATGAACAGTTTGACGGTGTTGATTGCAAACTCCTAATTGAAGCATGAAATGAGCGTCGAAAGACATTGTCGAGATCCTCACTGTCAACTACTCCCGCATAGTCCGATGTATTGATTGCATTGTGTTCACCCCGCGAATCCAAACTCCACTTGACACCTACTATTTCTAGAACGAGCAACTTACTATTTTTAGTAAGTGAGAAAATTCTTCTCCGAACTCCAACTGGGACTGTCAAATTAATTGCTCCACTCTCAGAATGCTCCTCTTGTGAAAATTTCCCTGAAATGACTTACTATTTTTAGTAAGTGCCTAAAGGCAACTTACTATTTTTAGCAAGTACGAAAAATTAGCTCCTTCAAACTTTGACTGGCTGCAACAACTCAAATTTTCCTTTCTCCCACTGCTTCTCTCACCTTCTGGATAAATTTTCTATTTTGACAGGTGCTCGTGGGACCACTTACTATTTTTAGTAAGTGTCAAAATTGGACCAAAATGCCCGTTCTAATGAATTCTTAGCTATAGTGCATCTTCTGTATACAGTGTCTCCTTTCGGCAGGTTCTTCGTTGATGACTTTCCCAAAATAACAATCCCCTATGCAGAAGACCTACTATTTTTAGAAAGTGGACTTCTGGAGGTCAAGTTGATGCGGAACAAAGTTTTCTCGATATGGGTTTTTACCCAATATCGTCCCTTTGAAATTTCATGCTTACCCGATCAAAAGTTTGGGAAATTTTAAACTTTTAAATTTCTGACCTGGCGGCACTTCTGGACACGGCAGCCATTAATGGACCTTGAAAATTGTAGGTCTGGTTTTCTCCTCCATTTGCGGCAAAAACATTTTTCGTTATGGTTTTTTGTTTTGTTGTGTTTCGGTGAAATTTCTCTTCAATCCGGTTTCCGGTTTGATGGGAAATCAAACTTTTTTCTGTTGGGCCGGAAAGAGGATTTCTTTCCTTGAATGTTTTATGCCGTGAGAGCAGTGGTCTCAAGGTGTGTTTCTAATGGTTTTGGATAGAGGAACGAACAACAAAAAAATGGTTTGTTAATCTGTGCATCTGTTTACAAGATTTCTTCAAAATTCGATTTTGTGCAATGGGGATTTTCATTGTTCTTCTTCTTTGTTCTTCGTTTCTTCTCCTTGGCTTGATGAAATATTCTTTTGGGACCTGCATATCGCCATGAGAAAGAGGATTTCTTTGCTTTAGAGGAGTTGGTTTGAGCTTTGGCAATGGAAGAGTGGTGGTAGGAAGTTGCAGAGAAGTTTGCAGATATGGTTGTGCACGGGAATGTTAGAAGTTAGAAGCGGGAAGCAGGTGAGGATTTTAAAATTTTGAAATAAAGATGAGATGGGGATGGGCGCATTTTCATGTACTTAATGTTCCTCACCTTAAAAGGGACATCAAATTCCACGGTGAGCAAGGCGACGACACGTGGCAGAGATCCGACGGCACGTGGCAGAGATCCGACGACAGGGAATGAAGGCTAAAATATGAGCTTTAAAGCACTAAGGGGCTACAAGCTGGTTATATGGGTGACAAGAAGTCCTCCTTAGGGGTTGGGTGCATTTTTCCATGTGTGATGTCCTTGACCTCAAAGGGACGTGAGGGAAATCAAATTCCACGGCACTCTTGGTGATGACACATGGCAGCGATCGAACGGTTGAGGCTTTGAACTCCCGCAAGCACCTGGGGGCTGAACGGCGATCCTGGAGGTTGCATGAAGGTCCAGAGGTCTTTTGGGGGCTAGGCGCATTTTTCCATATGTGATGTCCCTGACCTTGAGGGATGTGAGGGACACAAAATCCCACCAGGCTCCTGGAGCTGACACGTGTCCTCCCAAAATTTGACTAACTCCCGAACTTGCTCCAAGAGGGCAACTTGAAACAGTGATAACTTGAGCTCTCGATGGACTTTTTGATGAAATTTTATATGATCCTGACTGGAAATGACCTTATGAATCCAATGGTGGGGGTCTCAAGTCTTGATTCCTCCATTTGATCCCTGAAAAATTGGATTTTTGATTGGTACTCCACCTGTACATGAGAAAAATTGCTTGCATGAGACCTAATGCGCAAAAGTGTTGTGAAAAAACTAATTTCACCATCTTGTAGGGATTAGAATTCTCTTTTCGATGATGTTTTGTTTTGCTCCTAACTCGAGCCGGAGCTCCTAGAATCACCTTCGGAAGCTCAACAACTATTTTTGGCACGTGCCTTGCCTAGGCTTTTGAACCCTGATTTTAATCAAATTGCTCCAAACACTCCAATTCTCCCCTGAATCTTCCAAATCACCTCCATGTTGTCTCTAGGCCTTCAATTCACCTTCATGTTATATTTGGTCCCTCCGTTCCACTCCAGTGGGTTGCTCCAGTCTTGGGAAGGCCAATGGTAGCCCTTCCAAATACTGCCAAAAATAGTAGTTTTCTAGAACACCTAAAATCACCTAGGGGTTGATTTGAATTTCCTAAATCACCTAGGGGAATGAATTAACACTAATAGGAGGTTACTAGATTGACTGGGTAGACTCGAGGTGCCTCGAAATGATAAAACGTGAAAATTTTGGTATAGGGGTATCGTTGTCATGCTTAGAAATTGTCAATTTCCCTGTTGCACATTTGCACAACACCATAATTATATATATATATATATATATATATATATTATGGAATAACAAGAGCCAAAATCACAAGAAAATACTGAAGAACTCTTTGTTGGAAATTAATTATGAATAGATAGTTGCAACCACAAGAAAATTATAGATCTAGGGCTTAGAAACCCCCAAAATTCACCAAATTTCAGATTCCGCCCTTATTAAATATGATAAATTATATTATCAATCCAAATTGAACAAATAGTTCACCAAATGTCCAAAACCGTACCCAAGGTAGGTCGCTCAACTAGTAATAAATCAATAACAAGCTGAAAATGACAACTCTCTCCTCAAATCAGCCTTAAACATCAATCCCAAGCCATCTAGAAGGGTTTTCGTCCGTCTAGTCAAGTCGCATAAGGAGGTTTTCGTCCCCAAATGCAAGAACAAACAACTCTTAGCTAGCTATGCTCCAATAAGAAGAAATGCGCCAAAGTCTTCATCTCAAATGGACCCTCTAATCTTCTTTTCTATCCTCCTTTTGGCGCTAAGGCTTGGAATAGCAAGACCAACCTCTTAAAGATGTTCTTTTCCTTCATTAGCTTCCATTAATTAATTAAAACCCACCAACCTGTTATAAGAAAGAAAACACTAAAAAAATATAAAATATTAGAAAAACAATGCAATAGAAGCTCAAGGTTCTCCTCCATCTTCTTCACTTATTTGCCATGGAGAAGGAATGGCAAGAAGACCAAATACTAGCTCTCAAGTGGAAAAAGGGGACATTACAGTCCTCCCCAAAAATTGCTTGTCCTCAAGCAATTGTAAGTACCTAGATCCCAAATGAATCTCAACTGCTCATTCTTCTTTGTACTTGTACAACTCTCATCCATACATTGGCTATCCAAAAATATCATCATGCTGCCCCAAACACTACTGAAATCACACATTTTCCACTCAGAATTCAGAATTAAAGTGGCTGGAATCCACCTCAAAACAACCTTGCATAAACCAACATCAATTGTCCACAACAATCCCTTCTAATGTATGGCTGGAAATCCCTCTATGGAAGTGATAAGGGGGTTAGAAAAGTTTATGACAGTAGTAAAAATAACATGACAGCAACTGTCATACTCCAAAATTCTTACCAAATCAAGAAATGATAGCAATCTAGGAGCTGAAAATGACCATATAATGATCGTATCTTTACCTCTTCAACAAATTGAAAATAACTCAAGTGCACAACCAAAAAACTCTGTATGTAGCTCAATCCCCAATCCATTCTTGGTGAATGATGATCATGGATCAACTTCGTGGCAAGATGTACACTTTTATGCACTAGTGATCCTTGAATAATTTCATTGGGTGCCAAGCAATGTTGTATAGAAAACATTTGAAAGCCAACATCAACAAAGAAATTACATAGCTTACCCACTTTATACAACCAACACCAAGCTGCCCCTACCGTGAAGATTGCCCTTATAAGCTTGTTCTCAAGTGTATGTCTTGACTTCCAAGAGTGCTCCATAGATGGTGAGCATTGGTTCTCCCTCATACCATTGGTATGCATGACATAACATATAATCTCTTTTCCTAACCATATACATGATGTCATCATTTCATTGCACCTAGAAACATGGAACCTTTCAATGAACTCACCTTCAGTGGCTATGATAACAAGTTTTCCAATCAACAAATCACCATTAGCCCATTGGAAAGTACTTTTCCTTTTTACTTTTGGGTCTTCTAATGCCAAATCTGAGTTGCCAATACTCATACTTGCCATAGACAACTTTGAGTTGTCCCTATTTTTCATGAGATCAAATGTAAACATCACAAAATCAGATCTGATTATCTTTGTAGAAAGTGAAAAAACATTTGGTTTCCATACCTTGGAGTGCCCAACATGGTGATTTTGAACATGTAGTATCCCTTGCTTTGCTATCACAGATTTCCCCAAAAACTGAATCCATTGCATCCCATGAACAAATGTAACTTCAGCTGGCTTCATTCTAAGGAAAGCATCACATACCTTGCACCTTTGGCTACACCCTTCACTTTTTATCTTCCTTCTTCTTGGCATAGGTTGATCATTAGAATAAATACCCAACAAGAACATGGAGTAGAGCAATGAAATATAGTCATCATACCTTTCTAAAAATGCGAACTGTTTTGGCATGTTGGGGAGCAATGAATTTGAAACCCTCTTGAGCCATGAGCTGCCCAATCCTCCCAACTCTTCCATTTTTATGGATCCATGGGTTAGCCACATAAGAAATGAAAAGTTAGGATCATCATTATGACCCCCACACTTCATGATAGAGCTCTCTTTCATACTGATTTTAAAATCAGATATTCTTCCCTTTGAAGACCTCATCATAGCACCCATATGCCATTTGTGAGAACACCATAGAAATTGAGCCCAAGTGTCTATATGTCCTTTGCAGAAAAACACCTCTTACCTCCTTACCCCATGAAGTATGATGTGCACAAAGGTGTTCAATCATTGGTGACAAAAGAGGATACAACATATATGAAACATGAGTACTCCTAACCATCCATTCATGGTAGAAAATCTGAAATGATGCATAGGCAAAAACTGAAATACCTTCATGCCGGGGCTGCCCATAACACTCAGAAATTCTGAGTTTAAATCAACATTCAAAAAATATTTCAAAAACACCTTACCTTCATGATCTTTTGCTTTCTCGGGTGTCATTCTTGAGGCTCCTTAGCAAAATAGATTGGTCTTCTTGCGGATGATAAATGTGAGAACATGACAACCACCTAAGAAAGAGTGTAAACCGTGAAAACTAACTGAAATGGAAAGATACAAACAAACATGAAAACCTTCCCGCAGCTTTTCGAGAGCAAACCTCAAGTAGGTTGTGAAAGCTTAGAAGTGTGTAATCTTGTGGAATTGTGGTTGCTCTTGAGTGACCTCAAAGTGGATTGACCAATGCTACGAACACAAGAGAGATTTGGCTTGCTAAAATAGTACCGGTCATTGCCCCACCTTTCTAGGATTCTAAGTGTAGTTGACTTGAGGATGTTGTTGACTAGGATGTCTGTGACTACCCAATTGAAAAAATTTCGTACTTTTAAAATAATGGGTCATTTGTTGTTTTTATTGCTCGAAAGTTCTCAGTATTGCATCAAGATAATCCCAAAGAGCCATATTAGCCCTTTTCGCCAAATACCCAGATGCCCAAAATTGTTTTATTCGTCGCCGGGATTTGTCTCATGGGAAATTTGTATTTAATTATTTTGAGCCCCGTATGAGGCTATTTCGCTCCGCTTTAACTCGTTATAAGCGAATATGTTATTATTCCTATATACCAAGGATTTTAACTTATTTTAAGTTTTGGGCTTTATTTGTAACTTTTGGCAATTTTTCGTGTTTTTGTGGTGTCCCGCTCGCTTTTCGTCAGAAATTTCTCTCGAACAACAACTCCTTCACGGTAAGCCCGATTTTTGGCCCTGAGAGCAACTGGAAAACATACACGCACATTTTGCCCGTGAGGAAGTCATCATCTGAGGTCCTGGATCACCGGGAAAAAGCGAAGTCGCAGCACAGAAGCCTCTCCCTGCGGGATGGGCGCATTTTTGGAAAACAAAGGATTTAAGCGCGATGGGAAAAATATAAGCCGCAGCAAGATGGGAATTGTATACCCGCCTGGCAGGTACTTTTTCCCGTGTTATAAAAGTCACTTAAGTCCGCAAAGTGGGAAAAATAGAGGTCAGCAGCAGTGGGAATTTATTGCCTACCTGCAGGTGAAAATTCCCATGATATAATAAAAGGAAAGTGACTTAAGTGAAATCATGGGATTTTAGTGCCTACCTCTGCAGGTAAAGAATCCCATCAAAAGTCAAATCACTTAAGTGGATCATGGGATTTTGGTGCCTACCTGGGCAGGTAAAGAATCCCATTATGGAAAAATTCTTAAAAATAGAATTACATGTGCAAAAAGTGCGCCCTTTGGTGATGGATTAAAGTGATTAAATTGATTATTTTTAATAATCTTTCTTCCTTGGAAAAAGTGCCCAAGCTTCGAGGAGGTCAAAAAGTCAAAGGAGGAATAAAAGAAAGCAATTAAATTAATTAAATTTAATTTATTTAGTGGCTGCCCCTCTCTTGGAAAAAGTGCGCCCTATTTGGGCATTATTTAATGATTTTTAAGCATTAAATCATTAAATTAATTTCTATTTTCAAGTGGCTATGGTCAAAGCACACCGTGAGGCTAAAGTTAAGTGTTGGTGAAGGATTAAATTGGATTAATTTAATTTATCGATGGCTGTCCTTAAACATGCAATTTTTAAAAGAGAAAAGCATGATTTTTAATTAATTAATTGCCTTTAATTGTTAGGGCAATTATTAATTATAGAATTGTGAAGGTTATATAAGCATGGGCAGCCATATGGATGAATTATTATTCAACACACAGTAAAGAATCGCAGCAAGGAGAAAAAGTGCGCCCCATTAGAGGAAGGATTTTGCATGACAAAGTGCTAACAAAGGCTAAAAGCTTCCAGATTTGGCGCATGCTTTGGAGAAGGTTGATCTTCGCCTCGCATAGTTGTTTTCACAGTGTAACAGAGCTCGTGTGTTGATCAAAGGATTCATGCTCTCTTTATGTGCAAATTAAACACCAATTTTTGGGGCAGCAGTTTGAAAAGTGCAGATTTTTATAATTTAAATTCACTATTCATGCTCCGTGGCCATTTTTGTCCAATAAATTGCAGGAACTCATTACAGGTGTGCTTTATAAAAGAAAAGGAGTATTTATCAATGTCCAATACATCGCAAATATCCTCCGAATCAAGAATTGTCCAGATCTCGCACTCAAGATTCAAGAAATCCGCCAAATTAGAAGAAAAGAATTATTCGATAAAGATTGATAAAGCCATGGCAAAAGGAGATGAAAAAGAGAGCACGATGGATTCATGCATCGCTTCTAAACTTTCGACATAGGGAGACACAGATCTAGGCCCGTAACCTCTTTCGATTTCGATTTGATCGAGATCCAGAGTGGAAAGACTTCACTCATGCGTGCGGTCAAAAGTAGTGGAATTATTCGAGCCGCAGCCTTTTCCTGCACAGCCCAATTGCCGAGTTTGTGATGGAGTGTGCTAGATCTTATCATCCTTCATCCAGATCGGGCGTGATGTCATGGGAAAGACAATAATTCGCTTGGATGCGAATTCTTCGATTATTGTTTCAAGATTCCAAGATTTAAAGGTGGTGACTTCTATTAGCATTCGTGATGCCGACAAGAGGTGGGAAAAGCATAGAGATCGACCGTGTGAGCATCATGAATAAATGTTCATGAAGAAGCCTAGATCCCCTTCCAAGTTCCCGAGAACTCTTCCACGATCCAATTTGGTGCAGGAGGCGGATGATATTGTCAAATCATGCATGCAGTGAATGGTGAAGCGAATGCCTACACTTTCGACATGGATGTATGCTTTCATCAGACCATCAAATCAACAAGGTTGATTCTATAATCATTGGTCGAAATTATTAAGAAGAACATCGGTGAGCAAATCATGAACGTAAAGCGTACCTTCACTTCAAGATGACTTCATACTTGGTATACCGCAGCCTTCACAGGTGTCTTTTCCAAGTCGGATAGATGTGGTATTCTTTCCAAGGATCCCATTTTCGAGTGCTACCCACACCTACCATCGCACCGCGTGTGAGAAGGACTTCAAAGTGATCAACGATGGTTTCTTCTACGATTTCATCTCGCAGTTAGACAAAGACTCAAGACTCACGGTGGTAAGCAAGGAAGCATGGGAAGCAAAGGTCCAAGATTGGCAAAGTGTATTCATCCGGCTTTTGCAGATTTCACATACCTCGTGGTTACGAGCTTTTCAGTGAACCAACAAAGATGCCAAGGTACCCGAGTGATGATTGATCGCCATGGAGCTAAGCAGCAACTTGTCAGGAGTTACACGACCTTCACCGAAGCGCACAAGTCTACGGGCTTCTTCCCACTCACCGTGGATATTACAACAGATCAAGCATTCACAGAGCTCGAGGAATGGAAGCACAAATGTTGTCCGAGTATGAGCAAGAGTTCTTCCCGCGCACGGCTTAATTTCGATCCATTCGGGAATAGCCAGAAGACAATCTCCCAGAGTACGCACATGTGCCTTCGTTAGAAGATTTCGGATGAAGTGCGTATGAGTACGAGGTCGTAAAGAAAGATTTCAGCAGTCATCGGCAAAGCAAGTATTTGACTTTGACTAGCGCGATACTCGCGGATCTTAAAGATGATGGGAACGTGGTACTGACACTTACCATCAAATGGGAGGAGATAAAGCTCTACCGCAGATAGCAAATGGCGGTCGCAAAGACAATAGAAGAAAGATCCGAGTCGTGTTGGTGAGTACTTCGAGCTGGTCGCTAACGAAGGGATACCGCTGATGAAGTATTGATGAATCAAATCACGGTGCAACTTCGCACAGAGATTCCCTCAAGCGAAAGCATGAAGGAGAGAGCAGCAGAAGGTCCGAGAAGTTGAAAGTACGCAGAAGATCTCAAGAGAAAGAGAAGACCACTTCTACGACCATAGCTTTGACTCCGACTTCTCCAGTACCTAGTGGATCACCAACTATCGCACCACAGCAGCAGGATGTTTCCATGCCTTCATTAAAACCAGCAACGTTCATCTTCTCTCCGCAGCCCACTTCGCTCAAAGACCCGCTCCAGAGGAGATGTCAAGCCGCAGATGACGGAGTTCGAAAGAGCTTTGTCCTTGGATGTTTCAGAGGATGGCAGCCATGATACTGTGGCACTTTCTGATGGAGAGGATGCAGAGCGGGAAATGGTAGTGCACTCAGCAACTTCTCATTCTCCGAGAAGTAATTTCTCGGAATGGTTAGCTTTGGCAGCTTGGTTCCAAGCAAGAGTAGAGATGAACTTAGAGGAACATGACTGCAGCCTACTTCGTGATCTCGAGCGTAAGAGAGAGTAAGGCCTAAAGTTGCTAAAGCAACTTCTAGGTTGATCATCGAGGATTCGGGAGAGAAGTTTGCTGAGATATTAATCCCGGCGGAAGGAAAGGTAGAAGAGGAACTCACGGCAGAAGATGTGACGGTGACCAAAATACCACTGGCCAAGCTACCACCGAAGGATCAAGCAGACACGCAGACGTTCTTGGATGCTTGTTCCTTAGGCTCGATGCTGAAAAGGCGGAGAAAGAAGAGTCTGCAGAAGCAAATATCTCAATTATGTGAGATCATAGCCAAGGTTGCTAAACCTTCCGCTCAACCCCATTTCAGCAGCAGTGAGTGATCATCTTATGCAGAAATGGAAGATGCAAGCAATCAAGTAAAGGCTATTGACGAATGGAAGGATCGATTATTCGCCAAGCTTTCAGGCAACTCTGGGAAGTGCCACCGCCTAAAGGTTATGAACGATGCAGTAAAATCAACTAAAGCAATCGATAAAGCATAAAAGGAATAAATACAATGGCAGAGAGTAACCCGAGTATTTTGGCCGAGATCAACAAGTCACGGAGATGTATCGGCAGAACAAATTGTGCTTGATGGATCACCGAGAAGGGGAAGCAACTAGAGTTTGCAGATCTTCCGCTTTGGAGATCTCGCAGAGTTTTGTCAAGAGGATGCAGCGCTGAGAGTAGTAACATCGATTTCACGGACAAGATTATTTCTTTCACCGAGGAAAGAGTGGATGGAGGTATTACTTCATACGTGCGGATTGTTTTTAACGAGGTGCATGATTCTCGGAGGGTTCTTCTCGATGGTGCAAAAGAGGATTGATAAAGCCACCAAGCCTTTCACGATGAACTCTATCAAGAGGGTCAGTGCGTGACACCGCAGTGCAGATATCATGAGATTTGGGCCAAGTTTGGAAGAAGTGGAAGCATGCAACAAAGTGTCAATGAAGGATTGCTGCAATTCAGATGCAAAAGGAAGCAAAGAGCTAAAACAGATGGAAAGATGTTGAACTATATGTTCGACAAGTATATCGATATCGTAACAAGAAGAAGATGTAGATGTTACAAATTGGCATGACTTCTTCTATTTCTTTCTTCTTCTACTTTCTATGTTCCCTGATGAAATTGTAAACTTCTAAGTTATTGGTTTTGCAACCATTACTTGAAGTCATGTGGAACCTTTCTATTAGTTAAGTGATACATGTGTCACTTAAGAAGAAGTTAGTTGAGGATGATTGCCAAATGTCATCTTTACTTGTTGTTCATACTTTAGTTCTGGGTTTGAGTCTTCTATTTGTACTTTCCTCCTACATTCTATAAGTAGGAGAAGAACCTACGGGTTAATCATCGATCGAATTTGTAAGAAGCAATCTTGTGTTCTAGACTTTCAGGCCGAACCCCGAGAGCCACTTGTTGCAGAGGAATACAAAGAAGCAGTGTTTTCTGAGAACTTTGTGTCACGGCGCATCGTGTTTCTTGCTTTTAAATCTTAGATCTTTAAAGTAAACTTTGTGTTATTTTAGATCCGGATCTAGAACTACCTTTGCTTTAGAATTTCGTGTGTTCAAATCTATTAAGTTTCTTCTATGTGCATGCAATTAGCTCGATATCTACGATTGGGATGCACATCTTCCTTACTTCTTCTCGTAATTCCTTTACTTCCTTCTTCTATAATTTTCCTTTCTTAAACAAATGCATTTCATTGTGCAGTAACTCTTAGTTATGGTTCATGAACTAAGTTGTTAAAGTAAAACCCCGATAGATAAAAACACATTTATATTGACAAATCGACACGGAGCCTCACCGGTTAAATGAGGGAGATTTATCTCATGATCGCCTAGGTTTGATGCTATGGTGCTTTAAAGATAGTAGACGTATGCAGAGTAACGAGCAGAAAGCAATGAAGCATTAGGATGCCCTAGCAAGTAGGATAGTAGAGGAATGCCCCCTCAGCGGGTGGATGATGCGGTGAGGCGGTGGACGACCGCTTGATAAGAAGAAGACAAGGGATTGAAACAAGGATGGGAAGGATTGTGCTCGTAGCATGAGTGTCATTTGGAGAATAATTTTAGAGCAACCTTATTTTTGTTGTTGCAAGAATCAAGATGGTTAACCCAGATGCGCGTAAACAAACACACAACAAAGAAAAGATAAAAAAAGAAAGCAAACCCAATATACAAAGTAGGTGCAGGCATCATGGTTATAAAGAAACCAAGATGTAATCACACTTCTTGCAAGTGGTCCAAAAAGTAAACATCAACAATGCAACACAAAGTGAAAAAGAAGACAATCAACTATGCCCTAATGTGTGCCACAATGATGATTAAGTAGATGCAAATGC
Organism: Taxus wallichiana var. yunnanensis; assembly: GCA_018340775.1. Lineage (NCBI taxonomy): Eukaryota > Viridiplantae > Streptophyta > Pinopsida > Cupressales > Taxaceae > Taxus > Taxus wallichiana. Next base: position 1,015,184,852 of record CM031240.1, on the reverse strand, counting down.
TCCCAAGTGGGAATAAGATCAGACTAGAAGAGCAGATCTAAAAGAACTTCTTATGCAGTGTTTTGGATTTGTTGTGCAAATGATCAAACTTGAAATTGCCCCAGGCGAAGTTATATTGCGAAGGAAAAACAATTTTGTGACTTGCCCCAAGCAGAGTTAGCATATCATACAAAGGGAAGAAAGTGATAGTTGTAAAATCGAAATGATCACTAGGGTAATAGATAAAGGTATGACGTTTATCAAGATTGTATTGAGATGTTGAAAGATTCACTTCAAGGGTTTTCCAATTGTAGGATTTCGTGATAAGTGAATGTTTGTTCGAAAATTTTGTAATTTTTTTGGATTTTTGAAATATTTGATTATTTTTTGGATTTTGAAAATATTTGGTTTTATTGTTTTTCATGAGTTTTGAAAGATTTGAAATACAAATGCAAAGAAATGCAAGCAAACATGAATAAACATAAAAAGGAAAACATTCCATGGCTTAAGTAAACCAGGAGGAAAACACAACACGTGCAAGTGACAAGAAAACACGAAACAAGCATTGAAAAAAACCCAATATGAATAGGAAGGAACCACACCAAAGTTATATGTGAACTAAGATGCGAATAAATTTCCTGCAATTGGTCTACAAACAAAGGTAAACAAAGTACAAAAAAATAAACTAAAAGAAGCAAAAGCATCATCACAATGTTGACAAACTATAACAATAGACAACACAACATGCAAAAACAACGTCTAATGACACTCCAAATGTGTTCCACATTAAAGAACTAGACAAATTTGAATGCCCCAAGTGATAGCTTAGAACGCGAGAGGATTGGATCGGGTCAAAGAGTGGAGTGATACTTAGATACTCCAAAAGATGGTCTTGGCAGATCCCATTGAATTGTGTTCTGTAATTGGATTAAAATGTAAAATCCAAATGTGCCCAAGCAAATTTATATTGCGAAAGGGTAAATGATTGCCTCGAGCATAGATATACACCATGGGCAATAAAGATGATTGTCAAAAGATGATCGGAACGATCATGAGGAGCACTGTCAAATGGCAAAATTGTTGAACTGTGTTATCCAGTTGCTAAAAGTTGGTCAAACATTATCTGAATGTTTTGATTGTGACAGTTTTATACTGTTTTTAGATTTTGGAACAATTTTATATTGTTTTGTGTTTTGAACAATTTTTATTTTGTTTTTGAAGTTTGGTGTAACATTTTTGAATGTTTTTGTTGTACAACTCGGTAAAAGGGCACACTGCTTGAAAACATGTGCAAATAATCAGGAGCATTCCATTCCATTGGTAGAAGTGTAGATGATAAAATGATAGGGTGTTTCACTCTGCTCGTGGCTCCGTGCAACTAGGAAGATGCGAGGGCTCATCACCGACAACCAAGAAGAACATGAAAACGAGGTGAATAGTGATATGAAAGTGAAGATAATGGATGCGACGAAACAAGGTGTAACAATGATCCATATGAGAAAAATGTAACTCATCTCTAGTCAAGATTATCTGACTAATTCCAAGATGATTCCACTTTATAGGTTTTGACTCGACTTAGATCCGTAGATGGCCTATTGATTGGCAAGATTCGGTTAAAGAAATTTTTTCTCTCTTAACATGAGCAACTAAATTACTTCTAGGGTTTTTTTGATTAAACACTTTGATTAAGATTTCATAAAGGCTTTATTAGTTAATTATTTTTGGTTTTTATAGAGACCCCTATATGTTGCCCCATGCCATCAAGTAAAAGGCAAGGGCTCAACATCGAAGACAAAATGTAGGCGAATAAGGGATTTCTTCGTTCCCAGTCTCATCTTGCCAAGAAGAAGTATGGGTTCATCTGAAGACCGTGAAGGACGAAAAGTGTAATGATTTTATATTTTTTTGTATTTTTTGATTGATTGAATTTGCCTTGTGTGCTTGTTGGGAAGGAACATTCTGCCCCTAAGTCTCAGCCTCATGCGACTAGTAGGACATAAGGGTTCAACACCGTAGATTGAGATGGGTGATCAAAAAGGACTGGGTAAAGAAGTTTAGTGCTTTGTTTGTTAAAGAGAGCTTATTTGAAAGGAGGAGTTTGCCATCAGTAAGCTTCGAGACAAAACCGTTGGTAAAAAGATCTGAAATGGTAGAAACCATAACAAAGATGAGATACACAATGCACTATAAGAACAAGGTTAACCTATGTCGTGATAGGTGAAGAAGGTGAATGTATGATAATGGTATGATTACAATATCTCGCAATAGATGGAATGCTTAACATTATTTGGACGCTCTTTGCCATTTCCGATTTGCAAACAATGCTTTAAGAAGGAATTTTGTTTTCTTTTTATGCTTTTTAAGTTTTCGAATTTTGGCGTAGACGAGGATTTGAAATGGACTCAACAAAAAAGAGGTCCATGTTTATTAAAAACCGAAGGGTCTATAAATATGAGACTTGTGCGGACGAAATCAAGTCAAGAGGGGAATCGAAAGATTCGATAATTAGAAAAATATGAGATGTAGGTGGACAAAGTCCAAGTCAAAGGTGGAAATCCAAGATTTGATAAGTCCTGCAATACGAGACTTGGGGGCGGACAGGTCCAAGTCAAAAGAGTGAATTGAAGATTTGATAAGTCTGCAATACGAGACTAAAATGGACGGGATCCAAGTCAAAGGAGTAAATCAAACGATTCGATGGGTCTTGAAGTATGAGACTTGGGCGGACATGATCCAAGTCAAAGGATGCGTGATTAGATGAGTCTTCAATGAGATCGAAAGACCGATGTGATGTTAGAAGAAGATTGTCGATGTGAAGAATATGTTGAGACTCATATTCACCTGTGAGTGAAAGAGTGTGAGGAAAGAAGGATGTATGTCTAGATATATACCCAAGGTTACTTGTAAGCCATAGAGAGGAGATATTCAATGTTTCTCATTCTAGGTTGTAAGTTAGTTGATTTGACGATAGATTTGCAATTAAAGCGTGAAAAGGTTGGATAAGGATATCCTTGGGTATACGTACCTCATAGAGTGTACACATACAAATGTCTTGACGGGTAGGAATCATCGACGATGAGATGCCTGCACAAGAGTGATCGTATGAGGTATAATGGACATAGAAGGTTGCGTTGTTCATAAGTGTTCAATCTTGTTGGTGGTTGTATTTGACAACAAGACTCAAGATGGTAGGCGTAGGAGCCGGAATGGAAAGAATATAATCAAGCTCAATAGTGCTTGATGATGGACCCTCTTTTTGCTTATGTCAAGGGTTGAAAGAGAGCCTTGGAGAAAAGTCAAGCTCTCGTTAGGTGTTAGAAGATTGTCCGAAACAAGTTCAATGTCTGTTTGGACTAAAGGAAGAAAATTTGTAAAGGAGATAGATTGGTTTGAAGGGAGAGATACTTGACCTTCGTGATTCGTGATTCGTGGAATGTTAGTATATACAAAAGTGGGGACAATAAATCAACTCTTCATTTGAAGTGGAAATTGACATGTCATCGATTGCGAGAGCTTCGTTGTCGAGCTTGATAGAGATGGTTCCATCATCAATTAAGTCTTGGACATAATGACAAAGAGGTGTACAATTATCAGTAGAATGGCCATGCATGCGATGGTATTCACAATATTTAGATGCATTGTACGACATAAGATTGGGTTCCCCATTAGAAAAGGGTTTCGTAGGTGGATATTCAATCATGTTATCCTTTACTAATTGTTGAAAGGCACTAGATAGACTCTCTCTGAGAGGTGTAAACTGACGTTCAACGGTGCACAAAGTAGTGTCGTTAATACAAGATATGATGGATTTATAATTAACATTGTTCACGGATTCTCCATGTTTGTGAGATTTTCCCTTTGTATCATGGTTAAGTGGTAGGTCTTCGACACTATGTCTCCAGTTGTCAATGAGGTCTTGGATGTAGTTGCGAAGTTGTTTGCATTTGTCTATTTGATGACCATCTATGTGATGAAAATCACAATGTATTAGGTCTATACCAACCTAGCTTAGGTTCACCTTTAAGGAAGGGTTGCATGTAATATGATAAGTGATCATATTGGCACTTGCCAGTTGTTTTAAGACACTTGAAAGAGATTCCCCCAAAGACGTATATTGTCTTCAATTGTAATCATGAGGAGGAAAGGTTTCTCTTTTTGGAATTGTGATGAATGGTTTAGACTTAATCTGTTTTAATTGGTTGTTTTCGCAAGTTGTGCATGTTGCGATTATCAATGAGACCATCATTGACAAGGTTATGATTGCGGTCATTGTACCTAGGTTTATCGTGAGAAGTCCTAGGGTTATTGTTATTATTAATACGATGCCTATGTCACAAGGTTCGCCGATTTTTGGCTTGGAAATCGAAATTCGCCGCATTTTTCAGGTGATAGAAATGTTTGGTTAAATTTGGTGAATTTGTTCAGAAGATGTAGCAAAGGCACCCTTGTGCTGGCAATGAGCAAACCTGGGCAGCACTGAGAAGTCGTCTGAGAGGTGCGTGGATGAGAAAACGAGATTCGACCTCCATCAATCGTGTGATTGAAAGCCGACATTAGTAAAATACCCAACGCGTTTAGGGTTTTTGTTTTCGCTTTATGTTCGCAATTACTTTAAAAGTTAAAAGCTCGGGAGCTATTAAATAATGTTTGATTTAATTATGTTTTAACTTTTATGTTTTATTTTATTCGTTTTTAATTGCTTTCATTTTTAATTCTTTTTTATTTTATTTAAATTCGTCCTTTATGTTATTTAAAGTTTTACTATATTCCATTAGTTTTTAAAGTTTTCTTTATAGTTTTTTTAGTATATTTTTAAAGTTTTTTTAATTTATAGTTATATTTTATATTTACTTTTATTTATAATGTATTTTTTAATATTGTAATAATAATAAATAAAAATTATCAGTCGAACTTAATGGCGAATTTTTTCCCGAACTTTTTTCATTGGCGAACTTTAATCGAATTTTATCGTCATCGAATTCGAACTCGAACTCGAACCTTGTGACATAGGTTACGATTATGATTGTGCCCATTGTCTTTATAATGAGGCTTAATCAAGCCTTTAGAAATAAGGGCTTTTTCAATTTGAGTTCCCTTTTCGATAACTTCCTCAAAGTCTGTTGAGGTAGTGCATCTGCATATGAAAGGACAACGTCGTTAAGGTTAGGGACGAAGATGCTAACCATTTGTTTCTCAAGGATTGAACATGGGAATCGACTTGCAATTCCGCGTCATCGTTGTAAGAATTATGCAAAGCTCTCGTTCGCTTGGCTTTGTTTGGCATTGCACAAATCCATCATGGTTATTTCAGAATCAAGATTGAAAGAGAAGTGTTTGATGAACTTCTCAGAAAGGTCTGCGAAGGTAGAGATAGATCCCTTTGGAAGGTGTAAGAACCAGTCCAAAGCTTGTCCACCTAGACTCTTAGGAAAGAGGCGTAAGAGAAAGATGTCATTATAAGCCACCTCTTGGCATGCCATGAAAAATTCTTTGACATGCTCTCTAGGATCAGTTTTGCCCTTGTATTTGTCAAATTTGGGTGTCTCAAAAGAGCGTGGGAAGGGTATGCGTAAGATGTTTATGTCGAAAGGATATGAACATAATTCGTCAAAATTGAATTGTTTGCATTTTTTTGCATACCCGAAATGGTGTCCTTCATCATTTGCCACTCTTGAGCAAATGGTGAATTAGTTTGTGGGATGAATGGTGATTTATCATTTGTATGATTGTTGTTCTCATTATTGGTCTCAGAATGATTTTTGAATGTGTCATCACTTTTCTTCGTGTGTTTGATACCTTTGGTATCGTTGTTAGTGATTGTAGAGGATAGATGAGCCAATTGTTTCACCATTGCATTGATTTGATCAAGCAAGGCTTGGTTGGGATTAGAGGACAAAGCATTAGATTTGCCTTTATTATCGGCGTTTGTTTTACTTGGTCCTTTGTTGCTTTATGTTTTTGACTCGAATGGTGGACCCTTAGGGGATTTAGGTTGTGCTTTTAAGGCTTTCAATTCATCCTCATCAAATTCCGAGGGAAATCTTGCTCCCATTGTGAGAGGAGACGAAGAAGGAATTGGTCTTTGTTTTGCCATAAAGTGGCGTCGATAGAAAGGTTTTTAAGTTGGTCTTTGTCCTCTTCATCAAGCTGATATGGAAAGGATTTCTTTCCTCCCGTCGAAAAGGACTATAATCACGATGTCGTGTTCCCACCATTGTTGAAAGAGGGGAGGAACAAGAAGAGGTGTGATAGAAAACTCAACCCTTAGCAAAGTGTATGCTAATATGGAAGAGGGAAGAAGATGAAAAAGCTCAACCCTTAGCAAAATGAGTGCTAAGAGGAAGAAGCGAAAATGGTTAGTTGATGGCCCGACTCTTAACAAAATGAAAGTTAAGAGAAAAGGGACGAAAAGAGGTTAGATGTTCTCTACTCTGTAACAAAAATGAATATTTAAGAGAGAAGAGACTTGACAAGGTGAACACGGTCAACTCTTAATCAAAATGAGTGATAAAGAGCGATAAAGAGATGTGAAAAGGTTAACTCTAAATGATGAGTATTAAGAGAAGAAATGACAAAGGGGTGAAAAGTTAAATGTGCTTGACACTTAACAAAATGAGTGATAAGAGTGATGACAAGAGGGTGGACTTCGTAACACTTAACAAAATGAATGATGTTAAGGTGGAAGATGGTTTGAAATGTTAATTTAGATGATTCTTAACAAAATAAGTGTTAAGAAAGATGAAGGAATTCGAAAGGCTCCGTGATTGTTTACAAGGTGAATGAACGAGGTAAGGTAAGGCAAAAGAATGAAGTTAGTATGCTCAACTTGTGACAAAGTGAGTGTGACAAGAGGAGACTTAAAACACAATGGACGATGCTCAACTCTTAACAAAAATGTGTTAAGGGAAGAGACTTAGGAAAAATGATGATTTTGCTTGTCTTTTAATAAGATGGATGTTAAAAAGGGAGACTTAAGACGATAAAGGATATCTACTCTTAACAAAAGTATGTTGAAAGAGGAGACACAACAAAGAAATGGGATCACGAAAAGAACGACAAAAGTGAATTTCGTCACAAGAAGTGAAGCAATGACGATGAGAATGGTCCAAATTTCGCAAAAGTGGAGATAAGAGACAAGGGAAGTAACGATGGATTAGTGAGCTCAAATTAAAGCAAAGTGAATGCTTTAAAGAGAGAAGTGATGAAGTGATGAGGATGTCGACAATGCAACAAAATGATTGCAAAGTGCGACAACGTAAGAGTATGGAAGAGAAATGGAAAAAAATGTCGTCATTTCAACAAAGTGAATGTGCAATGCGACTACGTAAGATGATGAGAGAGAGAGAGAGTGAAAATGTTGAAAAGTCCGCAAAGTAAATGTGAAATGCGACAATGTAAGAATGTGGAATACTTAGAGTTCAACATGAGTAGGTGTTAAACTTAAGACTTACGACAATGAAAGATCAAGGTGATCAAGAGGGTGCTTGACCGTGATAAAGCGAGTATCATGATGTCAAGACTTAGTGAAGAAGAATAAAAGTGCTCAAGTGCGGATATGGATGTTTGTAACCCGAGACTTAGACACGTTTACAAAGAGACAAGGTGGATGAGAGAGAAAAGGTGAGTGACAAGAAGTGAAACACAAGTAACACGTGAGAAAAATGAAAAATGATGTAGTGAAAGTTTTGGCCTCTATCTTAGATTTGCTTGGACAAGGCTTGGCTTCCTAGGTGGTTCACTCAACTAGGTGTTAGCAGTATACCGGAGCGAGCGTGGTCTTATCTATGCTAGCTACCGGCTTTACTTTGCCCCCTTTGAAACCCTGAGCAAAGATCTTTCTCAGAATGAATCGCACTGGGGTCGCCACTAAGGATATCTGTGACTATAACTCACAAGGCTTTACTAGTTAGGTAGGATGAAAGGTGCCTGTTTCGTCATCCAATTCCCTCAATGTGTTGACTACTTTGGGGTTCCTATGGTGATTCTCAAAAGAGTTTTATGGCTTATGCCAAGGCATTTCCCTGATTATGCAAACGGGTTTTAACTCTTATCCGAACTGTAAGTACAATCTGGTGTGTAAAAATGTCCGTTTTATCTTATTTATCAACAATTTCCTGCACACAAGAATGAGTAGTTTGAAGTGCACAAGAAAAAGAAACCTGCGAGTTAGTTTTAAAGTGTTTTAAAGCAACCTTTGTGAGAGCAGGTCCTGCAAACAAGGATTATAATGTTCGCTGAGGTAGGTAGAGGCCAAGATAACAGAAGCAAGTTCACGTTTGATTTCCCAGATCGCTTAAAAAGCGCAAGGAAAGAGCATATGTGCGAACAAGCTTTGATTAAGAAAACATTAATTCGCAAAAAAAATAAAATAAAATGAGAAATGATCATGTTTTTGATTCCCAAGATCACTTAGAAAGTGCGAGGGAAGAGCATATGCGTGATCACACAGTGATTAGTCTTACCAAAAACAAAAAAATGACAAAGGAAACACAAGAAAAACACGTTACAAAGTGTTAGTCCTAGTTATAAAACAATTAAATGTGTACCAATATGGCTAAAAAGCGATAAAAAAGTGGACTAAAACGTCCAATAACCCTATTTTAACAACCATCACTTTGGTAGTCCGATGACACAAAAGGAGGTGAAAGTGAAATGAAAAGGGACGAAAGCAAGTTTAGTTTAAGAAAAAGTCTGGAAATAACGAAAAGAAATTGAAGGGGAAGCGTCGAGAATCTTGCGAAAACAAATTTGACAATTAGTCCGAGTTAAGAGAAAGCGATGAAAAAATAAAATAAAATTAATGGGTCCTAATATATTGTAAAAGGCTTAATGTTAAGTAATTAACCTAATTAATTAAGTAAAAAAATGACTAATTAACTAATTAAAAACACCTAATTAAAGTTTAAAAGACGTAATTTAAATTAGTTAGGCTAATTAATTAATTAAAAGAAGCCTAATTTAATTAAATGCCTAAGATAACTATCTTAGGATATCGGATGAGTGTAAAAGAAAATAAGTAATAAAGAAATAGAAACCTAATGTTAATCGGGTTAAAAGCGAAACGAACAATGATGTTAATCAATGAGCAAATCGAAGGTGATAATTATCAAATCTATTTAAGATAAGAAAACCTAATGTGAAGCAAAGTAAAACTAAACCTAGATTAAGTAAAAAGCATCTAGTAAAATAAAAGATAAACCGGACAAAATTTGAAAACCCTAAGTTTTATTTTGCGGACTCGAGTGAATGCTTTGGGCTCATGATAATTGTTGAGAGGCCATGGCGCAATGCGGGTCTTAGGAATCCTAACCAGTCGTATTGTATTAGGAGGAAAGCGATCGTGGATTCGGTAAGCTGTGAGGGAGAAGAGCTCGATCCGCCCAAACAGAGAAATTTGTGTGGCGGTGGGAGATGCGTGGGGATGGTGGGTAGGTCTACGTGGCGGGGAGTTTCGAGTCAACGACAGGAGTGAGGGGGTTGAGTGGGGGTCCAAGGCGTTTGGGGTTGGTATGCCCACGTGGGGGGGTGAGTTAGATGGGGCAAGGGATGTTGTGAGCTCGGGCTCGCCGGGGAGGCTTAGGTGGAAAAATGGGGGATGGGAGTCGAGTCAGCTCGGGTGGGGGGATAGGGTCGAGTCCGGGGGAGGGTGTGAGCAAATGGGGGAGTACAGTCGGGACGGGGAACATAGATCCGGGAGGCGGGGTGAGTTCTTTGGGCAGCGGGGTGAGTACGAGGGGCTTAGGGGGTGGGGAGGAGTTAGGGACTAGGGGGGCAGCTCGCCGAGCCTGATTGGGGGAGCGGGGTGTTAGGGGTTAGGCTAGGATTAACAAAAAAATTAATCAATTTTTTTGCTGCTTTTTTTTACTAAAAACTAAAAACTAATTTATTTCAGCAATCTAGATTTTTGCTTTTTTAATAAAATCTAATTGTTTAGCAATAAAATCTAATTTATTTGTTTGTGTGTAGGTATTACAATAGTGAATAAAAAAACTTGCAAACAACACAAAAAACCACCTACAAACCAATTTGTGCACTCAGAATAAATCAGCAAAACATTAGAAATACAGCAAAAATGTTATTTTTTTGTTTGTTTTTGATCGAAAAAATTACTATTGCTTCTAAATGCTCCCTGGTGTCCCCCATTTCACTCGAAATATGAGACTACCCTATCCGAAAAAATTTCGTACTTTTAAAATAATGGGTCGTTTTGTGTTTTTATTGCGGAAAGTTCCTGTAATTTGTCAAGATTTTCCCAAGGAGCCATATTATCCATTTTCGCCAAATACCCAGATGCCTAAAATTGTTATATTCTATTGTCGGGATTTGCTTGTGGGAAATTTGTATTTAATTATTTTGAGCCCCGTTTGAGGCAAAATGCGCTCCGTTTTAACCTTGTTGTGATCGAATATACCATTATTCCTATATACCAGAAGAGTTTTAACAAGGAATAAGTTCTGAGCTTTATTTGTGACTTTTGACAATTTTGTGTTTTTGTGTTTTCCGTTTCGTTTTCGTGAAATTTCTCTAGATCAATTCCTTTGCCGGGTTAGCCCGATTCTTGGCTTGGAGCAGGTGGAGAACATATACGCATGTTATGCCGGAGGAAGTCACCATCGGAGGTCTGGTTCATTGGGAAAAGGCGAAGTCGTGCACTAAAAAGCCCCTGCGGGGTTGGGCGTATTTTGGAAAACAAACGATTTAAGTGGATCATGGGAAACATAGAAGCGGCAGAGACATGTGGGATTTTATTGCCTGCCTTGCAGGGTACTTTTTCCCATGATAGGAAAGTCACTTAAGTTGCAGTGGGAAAAATAGAAGTGGGCGAGTGGGATTTATGTGCACTGCCTTGCAGGTACTTTTTCCCATGATAGGAAAATCACTTAAGCTGCAGTGGGAAAATTATAGGCCAGGGGGGAATTTATTGCCTGCCTTGCAGGGTAAAAATTCCCATGGTGAAATAAAAGAAAAGTGACTTAAGTGAAATCATGAGATTTTATTGCTTGCCTTGCAGGGTAAATAATCCCATTGTCAAAGTCAAATCACTTAAGTGGATCATGGGATTTCCGGGGCTGCCTTGCAGGGTAAAGAATCCCATTGTCATAAATTCTTAAAAATAGAATTCTATTATGCAAAAAGTGCGCCCCCTTTGGTGAGAAGATGGCAGCCTTAAAGTGGATTAAATTAATTAATTTTTCTTCTAAAAAGGGCGCCCAAGCATGGAAGAAAGTCAACAAAGTAAAGGGGAATAAATTAATTGAAAATAGATTGATTCAATTAATTAAATTTAATCTATTTAAAGGACTGCCCCTTTCATGAAGAAAAGTGCGCCCCTTTAGGGAAAGATATTATGCTTTTTAAAGCATTAAATGATTAAATTAAATTCTATTTTCAGTGGCTATGGTCAAAGCACACTGTGAAACTTAAGTGAAGTGAAGTGTGGATGATTAAATTGAATTAATTTAATTTATTGGATGGCTGTCCTTAAACAAGCTATTTTTACACATCGATTAAAGAGAGAAACATGATTTTTAATTAATTAATTGCGGGAATAGGAAAGACAATTATTAATTATAGAATTATGAGGGTTATATAAGCATGGGCTGCCATAACGATGAATTATTTAATTCACAGGTAAAGAAGTGCAGCCGGATGAAAAGTGCACCCCATATTGAAAAGGATTTTTTAAAAGAAGATCAAATCAAGGCTAAAAGCTTCCAAATTTGGCGCATGGTTTGAAGAAGGTTGATTTTGTCTGCATAATTGTTTGCATAGGTGATACAGTGCTCAAAGCGATGTTGGTAAAATTCATGCTTGCTTTGCATGCAAATAAACGTCAAATTTTGGGGCAGCAGGCTTAAATTATGCAGATTTTTGTGATTAAAATTCACTTTGTGCATGCTCCGGTTGCCATCTTTATGCGAATTAATTGCGGGAGTTAGATACGGTGCTTTTATAAAGAAAATGAACTTATATCAATGTCCAATACATTGAATATTTCCTCCGAATCGAAGGATTATCCGAGATCTACACCAGTTTTGAAGAACTCAATCAAATAAGAAGAAAAATAATTGTTGAGACAAAGATAGACAAAGCTATGGCGAAGAAAGATGAAAAAGAAAGCACTGGAGTCATGCATCACTTCTAAATTTGCAGATATTGGAGACACGGATCTAGGCTCGGAACCTCTTCTCGAATTGATAGACGAGATCCAGAGCAGAAAGACTTCACTCATGCGGCGGAAAAACTTCACTCATGCGTGTAGATTAAAAGCGGTGGAATTATTCGAGATGTAGCTTTTCCATCACAACCCAATTGCGAGAGTTTGTCATGCAGTGCAAATCCATATCGAGATAAAGATGCGAGATGCAAATCCATATGCAGATCCAGATCTCATAGTTGCAAAAGCTTCCAGCACAAAGGCTTCATCCTCTTGTTTCGAATGCAGCCCGTGAAGAAGTCAGTGCGTGGAAAATTCCTTCCAAGATCTTGTGCAAATGCTCCCATCTTCCAATTGAAGCCTTCATTGAATTTTCATTCATCCGGAGTGCTTTCCAGAATTTTTAATTGCTCATATGCAATTAAAAATAAGGATGATGAGTTATCTACGGCAAACATTGCATTGATGCATGTCTTGGGAGAAGAACTGCAAAAGCTTCAAGTATAAAAGAGAAGACAAGGCGAAGGCAAAATCCAGCTGTTTCCAGATCCAGCTTGTTGTTTCCAGATCCAGCTCACTTCCAGATCCAGCTTGTTTCCAGATCTAGTCGTTTCCAATTCCAGCTTGTTTCCAGATCCAGCTACTCCCAAATCCAATTTGGTGAGAATCAAAGGCAAAAGAATCAGCTGCATGCAGACATGAAAAAGGACAAGATTGCAGCTTTCCTCTTCCTTCTTCTTTCTTCCGACAAAGTAATTGAGCGATCAATTAAATTATACAACTTAAGTGATTGGTTTAAAAGCCATTACTTGAAGAAGTCAACTACTTGGAGATAGGTGGCGGACGTGCAAAATAGAAGGTTTTGTTTTCAGTTGAAAATTATACATGTCATGCAAAGAGGAATTCTAGGAGGAAGATTGCCAGTTGTTTCTTTTCGACTTCCACATGTGACAGTTCAACTAAAAGCTTCCGACTTGTACTTTCTCTTCTACATTCTATAAGTAGGAGAAGAACCCTCGGAGTTAATCATCGAGAATTTGTAAGCAAACAATCTTGTGTTCTAGACTTTGTGTTGAACCCCGAGAGCCACTTGGAGCAAAGGAATACAAAGGAGTTGGTTTACGGAGAGCTTTGTGTCATGGTGTCTTGTGTTTCTTGCCTTTAATCTTAGATCTCTTAATAAAGCTGTGTTATTTTAGATCGGATCTAAATTGCCTTTCTTTTAGAATTCTATGTTTATATCTATTGGATTCTTCTATGTGCATGCAATTAGCTCGCCATCTCTTTGATTGGGATGCACATCTTACCCATTTCTTACGTGTGTTTATGTAATTACCTTCTTCTATAACTTTTCCTTTCGTAAGCAAAGTTTGCTTACTTGCTGCAAGCTGTTCGATTATAGTTCTTGAACTTAATAGGTAAAGTAAAACCCCATTTAGATATTAACATACTTTAATTGATAAATCTAACATGGGAGCCTCACCGATTAAATGAGGGAGATTTATCTCATGATTGCTTAGGTTTTGTGCTATGCAGAAAATCTAGCCACTTGATTTTAAGCGACTCTGTTGGGAAAAACTCTTTTTGCAGATCAAAGCTTATACATTGAGATCCGATTGTTTTCCCATTCTACTCTCAACTTGGTGAACGTCCGTTCACCCGATCCGTGAAAGCACAAGGAAGGGTGATCATTTCTTCAGATTGTAGGAGCGATTTAATTTCAATCATCCGCCTCAAGTTTGAAGCCACAAATCTAGTCTTTCACCGGGAAGATGAGTGCAAACACATCCAGATCTGGATCTCCTTCGTCACATTCCAGTTTGCTGGAATTATTCATCAAGTCTACACAAGAAGAAGACGTGCCCCAGTCAACATGCGGGAACCGGATAGTACTGTCCCATGAGGAGCAACTTTTGGGCCCCGAATCGACTCCTCCCATGCATGATCTACCTAAAGGGATGAGAAAGAATTTTCCAAAATTCTTTGGAGATGGAAAGCGAAATCCGGATGATCATTTGGTGGCCTTCTTCATATCTTGTGGTGTGCTTGCAGAAGAGCATGAAGATGTCTCGTTAGACTCTTCATTGAGACTCTACACGACTTGGGTGGAGAATGGTTCCCACCGGTAGCTCGGCACCATAATCAACTTGGCTACTATGCGGTATGCTTTCTGAAAATATTCAAGGCGGTGAAGATTCCAGTACATTGATTACTCAGCTCACTCAGTTGAAGAAGGAGCCACATCAGCACATGCGGGATTTTATTGCAAAATTCCAAAGATTACTATACAAAATTCTGGCTTCTGCTTCTTTGAATGACGAGAATCAAAAGGTATTCTTCATCAACGCTTTACTTCCTGAAGTAAGCTATCAACTCCGAAGAGCACGTCCTACTGACTTGTTAGCAGCCCAAAACATGGCGGTTGAAATTGAAGACGACCTCATCATGGCTGGAAAGATAAAGAGCAACACTTCTAGAGCTGAAAGTTCATCCTCTGCTACTACTTCCGATTCACTACTGCAAAAGTTAGCAAATGAGATGTTGCAGATGAAGAAACAAATGGCTCAAATGGCTCAGGGAAACAATATTGCCCTTGCTCGGAATTTCAACAACAATCGGAACCGCATTGTTGGTTCCCAAAGATTAGCAATTGAAGCTGCTCCCAGAAACAATGTGGAGATGAATGAAGAAGATCAGGAATCTGGCGTTGATCAGCTCGAGGATGATGATTTTATAGGACCTGCTGGCGACTCCAACATTAATTACCTGAACTACAAATTTGAACATGACGATGAGAAACTTCATGAAGATGATCATGGTCATACATATGCAGTACTTACAAGATCACAAACTCGCCAAGCTGAGGCATTAACTGACGAACAAAGAAGGGGCATCCCTTTGCCTTCTTCCTTAGCTCCTGGAAGTAAGCATGCGAGTTATTCATCTCAACCGCAAAAAGCGGCTCAGGTATCTGAATCTATTTCTTCTTTTGACATTTGTTGATCATGCCAAGAAAACTAAAGTTCAAATGTCGAAGCCGAATATGTAAGAGCTTTTCTGAGCAGATTAAATAGGCTAATCAAATATGTACAATCACGGGACAATCCAATACATCAAAAGGCCTTTTGCACTAAGCCCAAGGATACTCCTCCACAAAACAACACTACGGTTGTTAAACTCTCACCATCTTCGAAAGGGTGGAACCTTTGTATGTCTCTTATTGCTTAATGGATTCAAGTTAAACAATTGCATTCTAGATTCGGGTGCTTGACAATGTTATGCCGGCTAAAGTTGCAGATGCTCTTGGGCTTTACACCGACAAAGACCATAAAAAGGTCTTTACTCCATGGAGAGACAAATTCCTTTAATCGGACAAATCAAAGATGCACATGGTCATTACGCAACTTTTCGACAAAAGATTAAAGATGACAATTCTAGTTGCAGATATTCCTGTCTCCTACGGGATGTTCTTGAGCATAAAACTTCGAAAGAACTCGGGAGGAGAAGTAAAGATGGATTGTTCTATGCGCATATTCCTATCAAAGGGCTTAACCATAAGTCGGAGCCGGAAAAGAAGTCTAGGTACATGGTTACAAAATCTGAGGATCCTAGATCTCAAATTCTTTTGAGGATTTGACCGTGGGGTCTATATCTTGGAAACGGATAAAGACATTCCAGAGTAAGAACTTCAACCGTAACCAGAGGCGTGAAAAGAAGAAGAAAAAGTTTGGACTCTGGAATTTAAAAGCACTTGTTCTTTTGGATCAGGAGCTGGTGCTCTACTAATATCTCCAGATCATGAGGTATTTCCATACTCCCACAAGCTGATGTTTGAGAACACCAATCTTACGGCGGAGTATGAAGCATTGCTTCTAGGAATGGAGCAAGCTAAGAAGAAAGGAGTAAAACTCCTCAAAGCCCAAGGAGATGCTAAACTTCTAGTAAAGCAGGTTCGAGGGCAAAATCAAGTCAAAAGAGATAAGTTGGAGCATTACAGAGATAGAGTACTATCTGCCACATTTGATTTTGTAGCCTTCTCTATTGACTTCATTCCAATAAATCAAAACTCCAAGGTAGATTCTTTGGCAGTCACAGCTATACTATTGAATCCGGATAGACCACCGTCCATATTTAGACAAGGAAACTATAAAGTGGAGATGGTCTACCACCCCAGAGTCCCTGAACAAACATCTGCATGTCTGCATGTTGAAGGGAGTGAATCACCACCACAACAAACAATCAAAGGAAAAGCTGATCTAGGTTATGATGACAATAGTGGAATAGTCCAACCAAAAGGTAACAAAATCCCCAAGGGTTTGGTTTCCTTAGTGGAGACTTTCAACAAGCATGATCAGTACCTAAAGAAGAACAAAGAATATGGTGATAGTTCTTCCTCAGAAATGCAGCAAATAAATCTGGGAACGGAGCAAGTTGATGCAGACTTACCCGCCACGAAGAGAAGGATGAGCCACCACCAGATGAAGTTGATAAGGACTTGCCCAGTATTTGACAAGAAGGCCAGAGAAAGAAAGTTCGAGATTGGAGACTAGGTACTCTGGTGGGACAAGAGATATGAACCGAAGGGCATGCGCGACAAATTTGATTCACTCTGGAAAGGGCCCTTCATGATCAAAAGAGATGCCGAAATGGACACTTTCTTCCTTGCCCACTAGGATGGAATTGAGTTACCATTGCCTTTCAACGGGCAACATCGGAAGCTGTTCAAGAACTGAAAAAGCACGTTAAAACCTGTATGTATATAAATAAAACTTTGTTTTTCTTTGTTTTGTTTTTATTTTTGTGTTGTGTTTGTTTGCTTGACCCCGTGCCCAAAAGACAAGATACGAAACCAGAGATGCTGGGATCTCATCTTTTCCCTTGACATTCTGACAGAGAAAAAGATGTCCACAGACAGAGCCAATTGGTGTCCCCAAATTTCACCCTGAAATTTGAGACTACCCTATCCAAAAAAAAATTCGTACTTTTAAAATAATGGGTCGTTTTGTGTTTTTATTGCCAGAAAGTTCCTGTAATGTGTCAAGATTTTCCCAAGGAGTCATATTATCCATTTTCGCCAAATACCCGGAAGGCCTAAAATTGTTATATTCTGTTGTCGGTATTTTCCGTGGGAAATTTGTATTTAATTATTTTGAGCCCCGTTTGAGGCAATTTGCGCTCCATTTTAACTATGTTGTGATCGAACATACCATTATTCCTATATACGAGAAGGGTTTTAACAAGGAAAAAGTTTTGAGCTTTATTTGTGACTTTTGGCAATTTTTGTGTTTTCCCGTTTCGTTTTCTATGAAATTTCTCTAGATCAATTCCTTTGCGGGTTAGCCCGATTCTTGGCTTAGGCGGTGGAGAACATATACGCACGTTATGCCGGAGGAAGTCACCATTGGAGGTCCGGTTCCTTTGGGAAAAGGCGAAGTCGCGCACTAAAAAGCCCTGCGCGGGTTGGGAGCATTTTGGAAAACAAGCGATTTAAGTGGATCATGGGAAACATAGAAGCGAGCGGGCGGGTGGGATTTTATTGCACGCCTTGCAGGTACTTTTCCCATGATAGGAAAATCACTTAAGCTGCAGTGGGAAAATTAGAGGCAGCAGGCAGGCGGGAATTTATTGCCTGCCTTGCAGGGTAAAAATTCCCATGGTGAAATAAAAGAAAAGTGACTTAAGTGAAATCATGGGATTTTATTGCCTGCCTTGCAGGGTAAATAATCCCATTGTCAAAGTCAAATCACTTAAGTGGATCATGGGATTTCCGGGGCTGCCTTGCAGGGTAAAGAATCCCATTGTCATAAATTCTTAAAAATAGAATTCTATTATGCAAAAAAGTGCGCCCCCTTTGGTGAGAAGATGGCAGCCTTAAAGTGGATTAAATTAATTAATTTTTCTTCTAAAAAGGCGCCCAAGCATGGAAGAAAGTCAACAAAGTAAAGGGGAATAAATTAATTGAAAATAGATTGATTAAATTAATTAAATTTAATCTATTTAAAGGCTGCCCCCTTCATGAAGAAAAGTGCGCCCCTTTTGGGAAAGATATAATGCTTTTAAAGCATTAAATGATTAAATTAAATTCTATTTTCAGTGGCTATGGTCAAAGCACACTGTGAAGCTTAAGTGAAGTGAAGTGTGGATGATTAAATTGGATTAATTTAATTTATTGGATGGCTGTCCTTAAACAAGCTATTTTTACACATCGAGTTAAAGAGAGAAACATGATTTTTAATTAATTAATTGCAGAATAGGAAAGACAATTATTAATTATAGAATTATGAGGGTTATATAAGCATGGGCTGCCATAACGATGAATTATTTAATTCACAGGTAAAGAAGTGCAGCCGGATGAAAAGTGCACCCCATATTGAAAAGGATTTTGTTTAAAAGAAGATCAAATCAAGGCTAAAAGCTTCCAAATTTGGCGCATGGTTTGAAGAAGGTTGATTTTTGTCTGCATAATTGTTTGCATAGGTGATACAGGTGCTCAGGCGATGTTGGTAAAATTCATGCTTGCTTTGCATGCAAATAAAACGTCAAATTTTGGGGCAGCGAGGCTTGAATTATGCAGATTTTGTGATTAAAATTCACTGTGCATGCTCCGGTTGCCATCTTTGTCTGAATTAATTGCAGGAGTTAGATACAGGTGCTTTTATAAAGAAAATGAACTTATATCAATGTCCAATACATTGAATATTTCCTCCGAATCTGAAGGATTATCCAGATCTACACCAGTTTTGAAGAATTCCAATCAAATAAGAAGAAAAATAATTGTTCAGACAAAGATAGACAAAGCTATGGCGAAGAAAGATGAAAAAGAAAGCACAACGGAGTCATGCATCACTTCTAAATTTGCAGATATTGGAGACACGGATCTAGGCTCGGAACCTCTTACTGAATTGATAGACAGATCCAGAGCAGGAAAGACTTCACTCATGCGTGCAGGAAAAACTTCACTCATGCGTGCAGATTAAAAGCAGTGGAATTATTCGAGATGTAGCTTTTCCATCCACATCCTAGTTGCCAGAGTTTGTCATGCAAGTGCAAATCCATATCGAGATGCAGATGCAGATGCAAATCCATATGCAGATCCAGATCTCATAGTTGCAAAAGCTTCCGGCACAAAGGCTTCATCCTCTTGTTTCGAATGCAGCCCGTGAAGAAGTCAGTGCGTGGAAAATTCCTTCCAAGATCTTGTGCAAATGCTCCCATCTTCCAGTTGAAGCCTTCATTGAATTTTCATTCATCCAGGAGTGCTTTCTAGAATTTTTAATTGCTCATATGCAATTAAAAATAAGGATGATGAGTTATCTACGGCAAACATTGCATTGATGCATGTACTGGAGAAGAACTGCAAAAGCCTCAAAGATAAAATAGAAGACAAGGCGAAGGCAAATCCATGTTTCCAGATCCGGCTTTGTTTCGATCCGGCTTGTTTCAGATTGAGCTCGCTTCGAGATCCAACTTGTTTCCAGATCCAATGCGTTTTCAATTCCAGCTTGTTTCCAGATCCAGGTACTCTTAGATCCAATTTGGTGAGAATCAAAGGCAAAAGAATCACCGCACGTACATGAGACATGAAAAAGGACAAGATTGCGGCTTTCCTCTTGCTTCTTCTTTCCTCCGACAAAGTAATTGAGCGATCAATTAAATTATACAACTTAAGTGATTGGTTTAAAAGCCATTACTTGAAGAAGTCAACTACTGGAGATAGGTGGTGGACGTGCAAAGTAGAAGGTTCTATTTTCGATTGAAAATCATACATGTCATGGAAAGAGGAATTCCAGGAGGAAGATTGCAATTGTTTCTTTTCTAACTTCCAAATGTGCCGTTCAACTAAAAGCTTCCGACTTGTGCTTTCCCTTCTACATTCTATAACTAGGAGAAGAACCTCGGGTTAATCATCGAGAATTTGTAAGCAGAAATCTTGTGTTCTAGACTTTGTGTTGAACCCCGAGAGCCACTTGGAGCAAAGGAATACAAAAGAGCAGGTTTCCGGGAGAGCTTTGTGTTACGGTGTCTTGTGTTTCTTGCCTTTAATCTTAGATCTCTTAATAAAAGCGTGTTATTTTAGATCCGAATCTAGAGCTGCCTTTGTTTTAGAATTTCGTGTTTATATCTATTGGATTCTTCTATGTGCATGCAATTAGCTCGCCATCGCCCGATTAGGATGCACATCTTCCCCATTTCTTCGTGTGTTTATGTAATTACCTTCTTCTAGAACTTTTCCTTTCTTTAAAAAGCGCTACTTTATGCAGAAGCTGTTGATTATGGTTCATGAACCGAATAGTTAAAGTAAAACCCCATTTAGATATTAACATACTTTAATTGACAAATCTAACACGGGAGCCTCACCGGTTAAATGAGGGAGATTTATTTCATGTTCGCCTAGGTTTTGTGCTATGCGAGAAAATCTAGCCAACACTAAGTTCCCACGAACTGCAGAACAACGAAAAACACAAAAAGCAACATAAACACTCTAAGAATAAAGTGGATCAATTTAAAATTGTATGAAAATGTGAAAGGGAAATTGAAACAAAAATGAAAGGTACAAACAAACTTGCAAACTTCTTTAAGAACTTTCTAGAGCAAACCTCAAGTAGGTTGTGAGAGCTTAGAAGTTGTGTAACCTTGTGGAATTGTGGGTGCTCTTGAGTGACCTCCAAAGTGGATTGACCAATGCTACGAACACGAGATATTTGGCTTGGATTATTGCTTCCAAAATAGCAAAAGTTGGAGCAAAATTGATAGAGTAATTGTGCTTAAATCAAGAGGGTTTGATAGAGTGTAAGCTTGCATTTTATAGAGGTAGAAGTGGTTGGAAGTTGGTTGAAATGGGTTGAATGCACATGCTAAAAATAACATTGGAGGAGGTTGCAGTAGTTCGGGACATTTAGGGGCCGTAATGGAATTAATTGCAAAAGTTGCATCCGGAAAGGTGGTTGTACATGCAATTGAATTGCCCCCACCTTTCTAGGATTCTAGAAGTGTAGTTGACTAGGATGAGGATGTGGAGTCCAAGTGGCTATTGACTGAGAATATGAGTGGTAGTTGATTAGGATGTGCACACACTAATTAATCATTTAATTAATAAATGATAATTAACTTAGCACAAGGGGCACAAGGGGTACTAGGGATTATTTTAATTAATCGAAAGGGGTATGAAGTGTATGATTAATCAATTAATCACAAATGGGTGAATAACAAGATGTCTAGAAAGAATCGGGATAAGATGAAAACAGGTGTGTAATTTTAGGGTGTCTACAAAGAGTACACATTCCTCATTTTTCCCCCTTTGTTTATGAGGTCCATCATTTTGATCTAACGACATGCTAGATAATAAATACGAGTTGTTTCTATGTAATGTCCCCATTTTGAAGACCCTTAGCCTATCATTTTGTTGGCTAGATTTTCTGCATAGCTGAAAACCTAGGCGATCATGAGATAAATCTCCTCATTTACCGGTGAG
The DNA here is from genome assembly GCA_018340775.1 of Taxus wallichiana var. yunnanensis. Lineage (NCBI taxonomy): Eukaryota > Viridiplantae > Streptophyta > Pinopsida > Cupressales > Taxaceae > Taxus > Taxus wallichiana. The sequence goes on along the minus strand of CM031240.1, from coordinate 1,015,163,244 downwards.
GCTCTGTGTAAGATTTGTCGATTAAATATGCTAATATCTATTTGTGGGTATTACTTTAACCATGCGGCTCATGAACCATAGCTGTTTAGTTTTGCAAATTAAGTTAAAGAAAGGAAATATCGATGAAGAAGAAAATAGTAGAAAACAGAGAAAAAAAATGAGGGAAGATGTGCAACCTAATCAATAGATTACGAGTTGATTGCATGCACATAGATAGAACATATAGATATTAACATACGTAATTATAAGCAAAGGGAACTTTCAAATCTAGATCTAGAATAACTCAAAGTTTATGAATAGATCTAAGAAGGAAAGTTAGAAACAAAATGCACCGATTGACACAAAGTTCTCTCGGAAATATGCTCCTTTCTATTCCTCCGCTTCAAATAGCTATTTGAGGTTTTAGCACAAAGTCGGAACACAAGAATGTTGCTTACAAATTCTAATTTTTAACCGTAGGTTCTTCCTCTACTTATAGCATGTAGAGGGGAAATTACAAATAGGAAGCCTTTAGTGAAGCGGCACATGTGGAAGTTCGAAAGGAAACAATTGACAATCTCTTTCTCGAATTCCTCTTTGCATGACATGCATGATTTATAATCGAAAAATAGAACCTTCTATTTTGCATGTCTCGCCACCTATTTCAAGTAATTGACTTCTTCAAGTAACGGCTTTTAAACCAATCACTTAAGTTTTATATTTTAATTGATTACTCAATTACTTTGTCGGAGAAAATAAGAGAAAGAGAGAGAAGAAGAAAAGTTGCTGCAACACTCCCAGTCTTGTTCTCCTTCCATACTCTGCATGTTGATCCAACTTGTATTGTACTTTTGCTTCATCTATTTTAGCAATGAATGATCTGAATGATATCTCTGCCGTGGATCTGAGATACTCCCATATGTTGAATTCTTTCCTTTGATTCTCACCAAACTAGATCTGGAAGCATCTGACTGTGGTTTGTGTGCGGGTATTGCCTTTGACCTGTCTTCCCTCTTATCCTTGAAGTTTTTGCAATTCTTCTTCAGTACATGCAAAGTAAATTCGATGAAGGCTTCAACTGGAAGATTGGGAGCACATGCACAAACTTCTGAAAGGAATTCTCCATGCACTGACTTCTACACGGGCTGTGTCAGAAACAAGAGGATGAATTTTTGCCGGAAGCTTTTGCAATTATGAGATCTGGATCTATCAATTAAATTGGTGATAGGTTCAGGGCCTATGTCTGTATCATTGACTTCAGCAAATCTGGAAGCTATGCATGATTCTACTAATCCTTTTCTTTCATCATGCTTCATCATGGCTAGGACAATCTTTATCGAGATCTTTTCCTTTAATTCGCGAGAATTCTTTGATCAATTGGTGCAAATCGACAATTTCTTGATTTGGAGGATATATTCAATGTACACGACATTGATTTGCACTCTTTTCACTTATATGAGCACCTGTAATGAATACCTGCAATTAATTTGATAAAGACAGATTTTTGAGCATGAACACTTGATTTTTATCACAAAAATGTGCATATTAGGCCCGCTGCCCTAAAATTTGAGGCTTTGCTTGCATACAAAGCAAGCATAAATATTTTCAACTTCACCAGGCAACCTGTACCAATATGCGAGATAATTACACAAGCATAAAACAAACTCTTCCAATCCTAGGCGCCAAACTTTGAAGCTTTTCTCAGCGATGAAAAACACTTTTTATGCAAAAATCCTTTTCTTTTCGGTGCCTAAACTGTCCGGGCTGCACTCCTTTGCTAAAAGAATTAATTAATCCATCATCATGGCATCCCCTACTTATATAACCTTCAACATTCTATTTTTAATAATTGCCCCTCTTATTCCTGACAATTAATTAATAAACAATGATGTTTATTCACCCAAATTGGGCGCCTATTTTTGTATGTTGTTGGCTGCAATTAAATAAATTTAATTTATTTATTCTTAGCATGCTACCTTGATTCACTTTGGCTTGTCTTCATGCATTGACTTTCCTTATATTTATGGCTCAAAATTGAGTGAATAAACATTAATAAATATTATTAAATGCATTGTTATTCACCCAAGGTGGGTCACATTTTTTGGCAAGGGTGAATTCTAAAAATAAGAAGTCAACTTCTGATGAGAATTTTCACCCTTCATTGCAGCTCTAAAAATCCCTTCTTCCACTTAAGTGATTTGACTTTCATAATGAGAATTTTTACCCTGCCAGGCAGGGAAGAAATTCCATTGGTTATTTAAGTGATTTTTCTTTTATAATGGGAATTTTTACTCTGCAAGGCAAGTAAGAAATCCCCGCCTTGCCTGCCACCTCTAATATTCCCATTGCAGCTTAAGTGACTTTGACTTCATAGGAAAAATTACCTGCTTAGGTAGGTAAGAAATTCCCGCCTGCCTGCCACTGCCAAAATTCCCACTGGCAGCTTAAAGTCTTCCTTCAAAAAAGTGCGACTTGCATGAAAGATAGCTCTTTTCCAAAAGTGCGACTTGCATTGTGACTTCTGCCTTTAAAATTGCGTGAGAATTCGTCACTTAGGGCAGCGTGGAAATTGGATGCGGAAGGTAGCCTTGAAAATTGCGACTGACATAAAAACAACATTTCTTTCCTTTTTTGGATTTTTGGTGAAGAAAACACAAGGAATAAAATTTGCCATTTTTGGAAAGGGTCCAGGAAGATGTAGCAACAAAAACTTGCATGTGCCGTAACTTTCATTCCGTGGCTCCGTTTTAGGTGTCGTTTTCTCTAAAAGTGCATATCTTCTCGAGCTCTACGCATTGATGGCAATATTTTTCTTATTTTCATAAAATCCATTTATTCAAAAAAATGCGACTTGCCTAGGAGAGGCTTTTTGTGCATGACTTTGTATTTTTGACCAGAAGCTTACTTTCTGAGGCTGATTCCTTACAGTGCGGCGGCTATAAATGATCTCCGGATGCTTCAGAAAGTAAAAATGATTAAAGCTGGCAAAAATAATGGGCCTAGGGGAATTTCATAGAGAAACCGAGGAGAAAATCAAAGAAAATGCAAAAGAAATAAATAAAAGCGAAAAACGTTGCCAGAAGTTGCAGACAAAGCTCAAGATTCATTTATGATGAAAACCCTATTGATATATGTGAATACTGGCATGCGAAACTTCAACAGGGTTCAACTGGAGCACAATTTACTTCAACAGGCACTATTTATTTAATAAATAATTAAATAAAAATTTCTGCAGACAAAACTTGGCGGAGGGATAAAACGAGTTTGGGCATCTGGGTATTTGTCGAAATTGGCTCATATGATACATTGGGAATATCCTAACATAATACAGACATCTTCTGGCAATAAAAACACAAAAAGACCCATTATTTTAAAAAGAACAATTTTTTTTCAAATGGGTAGTCCCAGATTTCAGGGTGAAATCTGGGGACACCAAGAGGCACGACGACACAAGGAGTGCTAGTTTGAGATGGTTCTTCAGATGGACAATGCCAAATTGAGAAGCATGTATGAGTTGTTTGGCTGCTGGACAATCTGAGTAGAGGAATGGATAACTATGAATGGTGCGATGGTAAAGAGATAAGTGAGGAATATGAATGCCACAAGTTTGTTTCACATTCAGGTCAATACCAGGTGTGATGTTCCTCTAGACATCTTGATGCATGGCATAGGCATGATGATGTTGGAATAACAGAAAATTAGAAATTAAAATCGTCACCTAACGACGAGTACATGAAGAGTAGATGTGATTTAACAAATATTAAATTTTTATTAAAACCCTAGAGGCTATTTCAGAGTCACATGCAATAGATAAAACAGTAAAACACATATATGACACAAATAATAAGAAAATGATAAATTGAAACCCTAAGTGCAAGAGGGAGGAAAGAAGACTTAATTGATTTGTAATAAAAATGAAGTGTACAGAGCTGAAAAACTGCTTGGAACAGATTACAGATCGTCATCATCACTGTGATCAGAAAATTGTGCGATTGCCGGAATAGGCTGGACTAGGGCGCTTGGGATGGTACTGGGGTGCCTAGGCACCAGAGACCCTGTCTGGGTGCCTGTGGCTGCGCAGAGGCTCTGAAACTGGTTTTTTCTATGTCGTAAGAGTGTCGCTAGTCTTCGTTGTTGATCGCTTGTGCGTCGCACTATGCCCGCAAATTAAAACAAAAAATCTTTCGCAAAACCCCAAAACACATCAAATCCTAAAAAGAAAAAAATGCAAACAGGGAGTTAGATTGACACCGGCGGTCACCCGACTGAGTGAACTTACGATCCGAGCGCTGCACTACATTTCAGACTCCATGTAGTTCTTGTGTGTGTGTGTAAGAATCGTGCCCTAGGAGGCTCTTGTGCAAGATGCACTTGATAGCAATGAGCAATAACTAGATGTAGCAATATAAGTAGATGTGTGTATGGAAAAATGAACTTCCCTCTTATGAAGTGTATGTAGAAAATGCAGTCCCTTGTCCCTTGAATGATAGCTAGATGGATGTTTTGATGCTCTTAGAATGCCTTTGGATGCAACCTTAGGTGATGATAGTAGATGCTTAGAGCTTGGTCCTTTAATTTGATCACATAGCATTGTATTTATATGATTCCCTTGTTTGAATTTCGTAATTAACCACTAAAATCCGACCCATAAGAAATCAAGATGCCCAACAACTAGAAGAGGCCCAAAAGAGGCAAGTAAGATACAAAGAGGTGGGGCGCCCAGAGGGACGAGGGTGCTTGGGCGTTGGTGTCTAGACTTAGAGAAACTGAAGCGACGAAGGCCAAATTGGGCAAAAGGATGTGCAAGGCCAAAGAGAGAGTAAGAAAGAAAGCAAAGAGGCCAAAGATAGTGGTCAATTAGTATTTTTCTCGCTTAGGAATCATATGAATGCAAGTATGTGATTAGGACCTAGAAATGTACCCAAGTGCATGATTTAGTGTCTACATTTGCCCCCACTTTATGTTGTTGAGCGAATGCTCGATAACATAAAGTAGATAAGAGATGCGTACCTGATAACCATGTAGATCGATGGCGAAAGCGTGTTGAGGAGACAAGAAAAAGCGTGAAGTGATAACAAATGAAGCGTGGAAGCTAAGGAAGAGGAAGTGACCCTAGGGGTGAAGCGTATGTGATGTGTCGTATTGTACTGTTGTCGTCGTGCTCGATGTTTGACATGTTCCCGATGTGATTCTCTGCTTCCCATAAGGATGGACTTGCAAAAGAGTAGTCAAATATGTGTATATGTAAAATTCAATCCAAATATGTAAAAAGTGTGTAAAAATGCGAAAAAGTAGTATTCTCTCTTGTTCCATTTGTTGAGTTCTCTTGTGTCGAAGTATGTTCTTTGCATGATTCATACTTGCTAATATTGGCGACTTGCTTTTGGATGTGGGTGATGATTTTTGATGTCTTAATGGTTGGAATTTAATGCTGTAATTATTCCAACTATGGCGACTTGATATGGGTCTTATTTTGGCATGTTTTAAGGGTAAATCATCTATATCCAAGATCTGATTTGTGTTGGCTTATTTTTGCTAAGTTTGGGCAACTATTTTGAGTCTATAGAAGGGTTATTGAGTGCCGGAAATCATTGATGCAATTTATTCTAACCCTAGCGGCTGGTTTGGGGATTTTGGGGCTATTTTGGAGGGGTTTCGGTTATCATAAAATTTAGATCTTTATTTTTTTGGAAAGATCATAATTTATAGAATTATCTGAAGGGAAAATATGGAATATTGAAGGAGTTATGAATTTTAGAAGATTTCATTGTCTGGCAGCTATTTGGATATTAAAATTAGATATTAATTTCAGATTGCAGTTTGGGATCAATTTAATATTGAATTTGATTATAAGCAACGAGGAGAAATAAGGAGAAGGTGATTGTATAATTTTTGGAGTAGTTTTGGTGCCCTAAATGTGCTGGGCGACCTACTTTTTAGGGAAAAATTAGGGTTTCGTGTTGGCTATGCGAAATCTAATTTTTGCATATTGTTCTTCATATTTTTGTGGTCCAATATCCAAAATTTCAGCTCATTTGGACTTCTCTAGCCAAAGATATGAATTTTTGAAAATTGCAGCAGTTAGGGTTTGAAAATTAATTATTTTCCAGCAATATGTGATCAGATTTATATTATTTCCTAACTTGTCCTAGAAGGGGATATTACATTCTAGGTCCCTTCACTATATCTTTTGGCCTTTTCACGCTAGCAATGGTATTTATGCATAGAACCCTTTCAACATCCGCTTCACCCTCTAGCTCCTCATGCTTCTTTCCATCTTCTTGCTTATGCCTCCAAAATCCTTTTGTACCTTGCCCCATGCAACTATTAAAAAGCAAAGGAATATCATGAACCAAAAGCCTCTTACCTTCTTCTTTGCTTGATGCCTCGCTTTACAATCTTTCCATGTTCTTGAGCTTTCGTAGGGCCGAGATTTTCCTCTTATAAAAATTCCAGCAAGCTTGTTGTCCTCACATCTATTAGGACAAAGGTTTCCTTCTTCCCACTTGATTTCGTCCATGCCTTGTTGGCACATGCATGAGTCTCTTTGTGGTCCTTTCCCGAGCCACGAACACCTTCAATTTGCCTCTTAGGAGCTGCTGTCCTAAAATGTAATGTCCCTCTTTCTCGATTAGTTCGGTCGAAGACCTTTTGGCCTGTTTTGTCTACCCAATGGCCAAAAGGGTGTTTTCAAGGGTGACTTCGGTTTATTATTTTATTATATGGTGCTCAAAATAAAGTAAAATATCATTAAAGCACATATAATGAATTAATAGACTGTTTGAGTGACTTTGACTTAGGAAAGTGTATTTAAATAAATTAATAAACTATTTAAATGCACTTCCTAGCCAAAAGTGCGACTTGTTTGGGTAATGATTAAATAAACCCAAAAATGCGACTTACTTAGTAAAGCAAAATAATTAATTAAATATTAATTATTGGGTTTTAGCCAAAAAGTGCGACTTGGATATTTGGAAGGGTTTTTGGCTATATGAAAGAAAATGCGACTTGGGGGAGGGGCATTCAGAACATTATTATTTTCATACAGCAGTTAGCACAGAGCTTTTGCAGACATAATCCAAGGACGGAAACCCTCTGGATTATTCCTCTTGCAGACGGAAACCCCAAGAGCAGTGAGAGAAGCTTCCATCTAGGAATCTTCATTGTTTACACAGTTATTCAACATTCCAGCAGTGTCAGAGAAAAGAATAAATTGCAGCAGTGAGCATTTGTACACCCATTTGAGTGGGGTGGCTTCTTCTACAGATATTTATTGCTTTGTAACAGAGGTATTTTTCATGATAAATATTTATTGTAACTCCCAAAGAACAAATATATTAAATCAGCTAGGGTTTTGATTCACTTACTGTGGGTTTTTGGACAACCTTTGTTATTAAATCTTTCTGTAGATTTATATTCGTATTGCTGTCATATTTAGTTTCAGAAATCATCATTAAATATATAGCTGAAATATTTATAAAGAAATCTGCGATTTGCCACAGGTGCCTATTTTGCATTTACCCGGTTTATGCGGGCTTTCGTATTTATTTACCTATGCAGTTTCAGTGTGATGTTTTATGAATTTCTTTGACATTATCAGTTCAAATCGAGCGAGCATATATATATATATATTAAAAAAAAACGGGTTTGGGATTTTTCATAAACAGACCAGCGAGTTGATTGTGGTCATACTTCATCGGAGAAAGGTTTCCAACCACCAAGCTCTCTCTCCCAACCTTGTAGATCTGATTTTTCTTCTTCCTTTGGTTCAAATTCTATGACTCCATCACCTGTTACTTCACTATCATGCGAGCAATCATTAGAAGACATATGAACATCTTCCACCAATGAAAATTTCTTACCTTGCTCATCCTTGCAAGTTTGCACATCGAACCTTTCTATGATCTTTTGACTGAAATCATCAAAGAAGCAAACCGATTCTTCTCCTTGGGTTTCTATCACATGGTACCACCAATCTCTTGCTATCCCTTCCAACTGACAAGGGATGAATTCGAGGGCATCCTCTACACACATAGGGTTTGATGCAAGTATGCCTCCAATTCTGACAACCATGATCTCACTGAAGGTTTGTTAGTGCCATAAAAAATAGAGATCTTACCCTTCCATGCACCGTTGTTGCTTCCTCTTGGTGTGATATGGTTCAACCGTGCCATCAATTCTTCAAACTTGGAATCTTCCATTGAAACCCTAGGCCTTTGAAGATCCGAGCTCTGATACCACTGTAATGACCCTTTCAAGGGTTTTAAGTTTTAACCGCACACGATAGAATTTAGCTAAAACACACAAGTATGCAGATCTGATTTTTAATTGCAGCAGACTGTAAATATGTAAATACAAAATCAACAAGCTATATCTTCCACAAATTATGCCAAAAACACCATGAAACACCTTAAATCCACTTGCCACAATTTTATATGTATTTTATGCAATAACAAGAGCCAAAATCACAAGGAAATACTAAAGAACTCTCTGCTGGAAATTAATTATGAATAGATTATTGCAGCCACAAGAAAATTATAGATCTAGGGCTTATAAACCCCCAAAATCCCCAAACTTCATATCCCGGCTTTATAAAATATGATAAATCAGATTATCAATCCAAATTGCACAAATAGTTCACCAAATGTCCAAAACCCTACCCAAGGTAGGTCGCTCCACTAGTAATAAATCAATAACAATCTGAAAATGACAACTCTCTCCTCAAATCAGCCTTAAACATCAATCCCAAGCCAAGGAGAAGGGTTTCTTCCTTCCCTCAACCTCTAAAAGGGTTTTCGTCCTTCTAGGCAAGTCACATAAAGAGGTTTTCGAAATGCAAGAACAAACAACTCTTAGCTAGCTAAGCTCCAATAAGAAGAAATGCGCCAAAGTCTCCATCTCAAATGAACCCTTTAATCTTCTTTTATATCCTCCTTTTGGCGCCAAGGCTTGGAATAGCAAGACTGACCTCTTAAAGATGTTTTTTTCCTTCATTAGCTTCCATTAATTAATTAAAACCCAACCGACCTGTTATAAGAAAGAAAACATAAAATATTAGAAAAACAATGCAAATAGAAGCTCAAGGTTCTCCTCCATCTTCTTCACTTCTTTGCCATGGAGAAGGAATGGCAAGAAGACCAAATAATAGCTCTCAAGTGGAAAAAGGGGACATTACACGTGCTAAGAAGTTAAGGACAAGGGTCATCACCAAGTATTTGATCAAGTGGAAGAATTTGGACATTGAAGATGCAACTTGGGAAGATGAAGCATTCCTATAGCAGCATCCAAAGATTACCAACATTGGGGACAATGTTGCTTTGAAGGGGAGGGGCATGCTACACCCTTAATCCTAGGTCATATATCGGGATATGGATGGCCGACTTGTGGCTAACATAATCTCTTATCATGTCATATCACATTCATTTATGCTTTCATATGCTTAGTAGGTCAGCCTTGGGGCTTTGCATAACATAGTAGGGTATATATAGGAGTTAGTAGCTAGTAGATGATCATCATATTGAGCACTTGAGTCTTATTGTATGCTTGGAGGTTGCCTCCTCGAAGTGGCTAAGTCATTTTATTTGCATATTGTGATCATTTTTCTATATTTTGGTGTTCTTTGGTGTTACATTGCTGCTGATATTCAGATCTATCTAAGTAATTTCATTGCAGTTATTAGTTCCCATATAAAAACTGAAACTTGTGTTCTTTTAGCCACACACCTCGGAGAATATTGTAGTTGCAAAGGAGATCCTTCTTTTTCCATTAAAAAAAAGTTGGTGTTTATAGATTCATATGTTTAAATATTTTATGCTCTAGGATGAAGACATTTGATATTCCCAGTTTTCAAATATAAACCGGGAAACTAGGTAATTAGAGCTTGAAGACAAGATAATTCTTGTTGGTGATATGTCACTATCATCATTTCATTCTCGTGCCAGATTTTGGGATTCTTTCTTTTCACATCATAGTTACTGCTCACTTTATAGGGAAAAATATTAAATTCTTGAATATTTTCTAGTTTGAAATATATTACAGAATTGTTGTTCAGCAGATTCAAGAGATTATTCAGACTGGACGAATGACAAAGTTAGAGCATTTTGAGAAGGATGAAAAGGTGAGCATGAGTTGGATGTTTAATCTGTGTTTGATTTATTTTGTTTCTTTTTAGGTACATGTTATTAGCAGAAACAACTAATACAGAATATGTATTCAGTTACTAAATTCAAGGTAGAGTTTGGCCTTTTCATGAACTTGGAGGATATCTTAAATGGAAATGGTTAAATTTTTTGCAAGGAAGTTTCCTTCCTAGGTTTTAGAGATAATATTAATGTAGAAATTCAGATTACCTAATGCTTTGGTACAAAGCTACAGTGTTTTCTCCTTTTTATTAGAATAATCATCCTTTTCTCTTCTTTTTGAAGCTGTGAATCTTCTCTTACTCCAGAGATGAAATTATTTACATCAGCCGAGCATTATGATTACAAGGAAATTTTCTCCCTACATAGGCAAGGAAAGAAGCACCTAGGCCTGTGCCCCTATGGACAAAGAATTAACATCCTTCTGAAACCACTCAAGCTTAGCCTGTACAATCAAGGCCAAGTCTTGTCTAAAAATTCTAACCCTCCCCATACTGAGAAAGGAAACTGATCACTACCAACTGAATCGTGTGCCTTAGACTTTCAGTTGTAATTGACCATCCTAGAATCCACTAGAAGAGGTCCTCGTTAAAAGAGTGGATTTTCTAAATGTGTCCCTTTTAGCAGTAATATGAGCTGTTAAGTCAGCTTCAAAAGATGTTAGCCCTTTGACAGTCATGCACATCAACATTAAAGGTTGCCTTGCACCTTCATTGCTGATTGAATGTGACCCCTACAAACGAGATAGTTGCCCATCTCTGATTCTCTATGAAACAGATTGTACTTTATCTCATTGGTGTGCTTTGTTAATAGACCTGTGAAAACAGCTCCCTTTGAAATGAGTAGCTTAATAAATGGAGTGCACATTCTACTGAGTCCCAGGCCCACAATGGCTGTGCTACTCTACTGATTCAAAAGACATTTTTAGTAATATCCTCTCTTAGGCATGTAACATATCAAGCCCGTTAATTTACTTCACATTGATATTCCAGTGGGGATCATGTGATGGGCGTGAACTGGATATCTTTTCAACACATAACACAACAATCGAAGAACACGCCGACAAATACATGCCAGCAGTAGGATTTTATATACTTCAGTGAACTATATGATGAAGTGATTACTAGGGGGTTGTCGGCCACTTGCTAGTAAACCCTTGAAACAACCTTCAGGGAATGAAGGAACACCCAAATTGCCACCATTTGCAACATTCTATGAATGCTTTATAAAAGTTAAAGGAAGGGGAACTAATATCTAATAAGCATTTCAAGAAAACATTCAAATCATATGGTCTGTAATATCTTGTTGATGCTCCATGATTGTTGGAGGAGCTTGCGAGGGTGGAATCTGTAATTCTAGTCTATAAAATGAAGAATTTGATGACATAAGAACTGGTCAACTGCAGAACAACTTTCCTGCATGAGCATATATGATGTACATGTTTTAGTGGACTTAATACCTTGCTAATGCTGCCTTAAATAGCTATTTTTTCTTTTTCATGTTTTCTGATCTGCCATCTTAAGAGAATGTCATGCAACTCTTTTAATAGATATTTTTCCGCCAGATACGTACTATCAGTCTGTTTGGGGAAGTTTGGGGTATTGGTCCTGCTACTGCTTCAAAATTGTATGAGAAGGGGCATCGAACCCTGGAAGATCTAAAGAAAGATGATTCCCTGACAACAGCACAAAGGATAGGGCTGAAATTTTTGATGACCTCAAAAGAAAATTCCTCGACCCGAGGTACATGGTTTATACATAATTGTAAATAAGTTAAAATAACACATTATTTCCAGGAAGCAATCATAATTGTAGAATTGTTTGAAACTGTGTAAAGTAAGTTGATAACTTTGTGATCAAATTAGTTTAGGTGGAAGTTATGGAAGCACTGTTGCAGAGAGCTGCTGAAACTATTCTTCCAGGAGTAAGTGTTATATCTCTTAAACTTGATACTCTTCAAATTACTTTGTTTTACATCAAGTAATCTTTTTTTGATGTAATGGTTTTAATTTATTATAATGTTTGACAATAAGAATGATGCACTTCGCTTTTTCCACAAAAGCTTGTAGACGTCCTTTTTGAGCTTTTGAATTCTGGATATCCATGCTGAAGGTGGAGCATTGTAGTGTGATCTATGAAACAAGGTCATTGAAATTCCTGTGTTACTATTTGCTAATACAATGTGCATATGTAGTCTTTGCCTCGGTAATTTTTATTCAATTGGTGTATTTAATGATAACTAGTATCTATTCTCTTCGCTAAATTCACAATTATCTTTAAAAAAGAAAAAGAAATACATATGCTATTTAGAATACCAATCAGAAGTTTTAAAAAGGATTAATTTTTAATTAATTGGATTGTATAAGGCTCGGAGAATGCCTTCTTTTCTCTTTTATGAATTTATTAGATAGCTGCCTTTACCCTGCAGAAAGAACAAAAAACAGTTGTGCAAAAATCCAGAAGAGCTTTGACTAAAATACATTACTTGTGTAAATACAGCGTCATTTATAATAGCTGCATTTCCCAAATAGTTAAAAACCGAATTAACTAAAATGTGTTATGAAAGATTTACAGAAGTACTAAGCAAGTACAGAAAGGAATTTACATCATTGACTTTAATGCATTTAGAACTTGGATCTAACAGTGAGCACGAAGGGAAATATTTCTAGAAAAAATTTAAGCCCTAAAATTCCATACCAATATAATTGAATTAGACAACATAAAAGACAAACATTAAAAACTAGGCGATTTGGTTTTAGAAATACTCTAGGAACATCCTACATATAATTTTTCGTTATTTATTAATTTAATGATATGGATCTAAATGCTTGTAATGCACATTACACAAGATTCAGTTTTTTCTATCCATTAAGAGTTGGTGCATAGATTTGCAATATATGTAATAGACATAGGATTCACAACTCTTTTCTTGACTAACTACAATCAGTTAATGGATTCTATAAACCCAAGGTTATAGGGAGAGATATGTTCACAACTCTTTTCTTGACTAACTACAATCAATTAATGGATTCTATAAACCCAAGGTTATAGGGAGAGATATGTTTACAACTCATCCTTGCAATATTGAAGAACGTGAAACAAAAATAGAGCAGGAAATTTGAAAAATGAAAAAATAGAAGTCAGTGCACCATCCTAGTGCCGTCTTCTCCCAATCCTAGATCTGGTTTGGTTCATGTGTTTGACACCTGAGATCTATACTGTATTTGGTACTCAATTGAACCCATAATATGCATTAAGTACTAGGGTGCTTCCCATGTTAGGAAACATAAATTCTTGGATGAAGTCAATAGTTAGGTGAGAATCAGATAATGGTTTAGCATAGTTACCTAAGTCTCGGGGATGGGGGGATGAAGGGAGGAGAGGTTTCGGGATGGCTAAAAAGTTCCCTTTGGGGACGGCCATTAAAATAATATATAAAAATTAATATTTGAATATTTTAATTGTAATCAATGAAATTTAGGGATTTAAACTGTGTTTAATGTATTTTAGGTACTTTCAAGATCATAATTTATTGTTCTTGGTAAAAACAACATATTAAAAGTAAAAATATCATGAAACTTTTGAAAGATTTAAAAAAATAGGGGACGAACCTCTAAGTTCCCAAGTCCCTGAAACATTTGGGATGTCACCAAAATCTAAGGGACACATCCCCACGTAACACTGTGGTTCAGCTAAAAATTTTAAAAATATTTTTAAAGAAAAGGCATGACCAAAGAAATGTCAAGGGACCTACTACTACTTCATTCAACCAATATATACACAACAAATTTAGTGCTCCCTTAAAATCCCTAAAACACCTTGAGAATCTTCATTTTTTTTTTTTATTATAAACAAACAACCCAATTTATATTATTATGAAATAAGTGTATAAATTGTACTATGACAGGCGTGGAAGCAATTAGTCCAAGCCTGGGAAGTATAGGAAAAACGATCCTTTCATTTATTTTGGGGTTTCCTTTGTTATTTGAGAGCTTGTTTAACAAAAATCCATGTTTTCTCCCACTAATTATGCGTAGATTTATAGCACCGCCTCATAATTAGAGCTGTGTATGTAACTTGATCTTTGGGAGCCTAAACCTAAGTATCATTTTATCTTTAGGTCATCGCAATCATGAGGGCCCTAGATCTTATGAAGACCGTAGATCTTGCCCTTAATTATTTTATATATGTTTCAATTTTGGCAAAAGAACTCAATGCCAAGTCCTCCCATATCGGAAAATAAGACCTAATAATTTTGTATTTCCAAATCATGCATGACTCGTGCCGAAAAGATGTGTTGTCCCAATTACATATATGGGATTGATCAAACAATGCAAAATATATACAATTTTGCTAGACACTTGCACTAACCAAGCACCAACTTTTTCTTGCCCTCAAATGCTTGTGTGTGGGCAAGTGACCTCGTCTTATATACCCTTATTGATCAAGTGCATTTTGTGATAACATTGTGAACCTTCTCAAATCAATAAGGAAATGTGGCTTAAAGAAAGTGATCTAAACCAACTAGGAAAGTAAACCACAATTTTGTTACTTATTTTCTATGGGGAAATTTTCCTTGAAAACCACATTCTCATACAGTATGGTCACATGGGACACTAATTGGTATGAATCTCATAGAGCTTTTTTATTTATATTGTAAAATTGACTACAAAACAATGTGTCCTAGGGGACAACCAATAGTAACCAAAGTTTAAAGCAGACCCACAACACATGGGTGAAAAAGAGCACCAGCAGTAACCAAGATCAACACAGATAAACAAGTTCAGTATTTTCAAAGAGCAAAATTCAAAATTTTAAAGCTTTTTATACTCTGTACTCTTGGGAGGCATCGACAACAATAGTAGAAACAGGTCCGTCATCTGAGTTCTCAATTTGGACTATCATGGCCCATTTTTCTATCACAGGTTCCTGTGTAGTTTCACTACTTCTTGGCAGATCAGAATTCGTGAAGTCATTGCCCCATCTCTGTCCTTTGTTGTCAAACTCATCTTTAGTTTTTCTTTAACCCTCGTGTTCTCATCAGCCTTCATGAAAATTTCTTTTAAGGCCTCTATTGTCAATTATAATTTCTAGCCATTTTGGCACTTTTCTCTCAATATTTCCTATTTTATCCTCATTGCTACTCTCTTGTAAGCACTGCTTTTCTTGCAATTCTTTATCAATAGAGCTCTGTAAGACTTACACAAGTGTTTTATCTCTATGGAAAACAAGAAATCTTTAGACTTAGAATCACGAGTACTAGCCAACTATGGGTCCACCGGGGTATTGTTCAAAGTAAGAATCCTTGATAAGCCACCACGAATATCCTATGATAGTGACTTATGCAGCAAAAGGGTGGAGGGTAGGCCAGTATGGAGAAGGGGTGAATCTAGGGTAGCCACCTGGTCTAATAATATGCTTAGCAGTGACTTTGAGAAGCCAGTTTTCAGGAAACTTCTCCAGTTGTTCTTTGGAGATATTCAACTGCAATGAAACCTGCACATGCACCGAACCATTGATGACTTCTCTAGAGAAGTCAGTGAGGGACCTAACTTTGCCTTCAAATACTTCAAGGTTTCTTTGCTTCCACAAGTACCATAAGACTTCCGTGGACATTATAAGCCAATTTTTTTAAAAGAAGACATGGATTTTAGTTTCAGAGTAGATATAACCAAACAAAACATTAAACCAAGAAATATCTTTCCCAATCAAAATAGACCATGGTTTCAACACATTTTTCCATAATAAAACAACATAAGGACAAAGGAAGAAGAGATGTTCAAGAGATTCAATTTCATTACAAAGGGAGCCCAGGGGATTACCCACACCAAATTTAGCCATATTAGCTCCTACAACAAGCTTTTGGTGAATGGAAACCATCTAAAGTAGGATTTTTTAGGTTCAATACAAGAGGACCAAATAACTTTAAACCTATAGGCCCAAGCATGCGGGGATCATAGAATGACCATATTTTATTGAGGGAAAGGGGGCCTCAAGTGAAAAAGAAAGGTTATCATAGAGTTGTGTGGTAAAGATTTCACATAAAGGTGGTCCTTGACCCGGTGAGTGCTGAGCTAGAAGAATAATCTCATAGAGCTTCACAAATGACTTGTCTCTAAAAATAAAACTACAAAACTAGAAACTTGGACACAAGAGGCATTAAAGCCCTTTTCACCTAAATGTTTGGAAGAGTTCCAGTTAACAAGACGAAGCTAGAAAGGACTTGCAAGAAATCTAAAACTTTAAAGAGAAATCTATGAAATCTCAACACTCCTCTCCTAAACTACTAGGTTCCAAGAGCCTCCTTATTGCACTTGAATTCTTTAAGAATGATTTAAAGACCCCTCCTAGGCTTGGAGAAAATATGGAAAAGTTTAATTGTGAAATTTGGAGATAAATATTATTTTGATGTTTTTAAACTATGATAAAGAGATAAATCTTTAGTATTTATCTATTGACAATTATCCTTTCCCATATTTACCCTCTACTTATCCAAATTTATTCGTTTCCCTTTATATTTATCCTTAATTTATGCATAACCATCCACGATGTCATTTATTGCAGACAATGGGAAAACTTGGGAGAATTCTAGATTCCAAGAACCTCCTTAATGCACTTGAATTCTTCAAGATTGATTTAAAGACCCCGCCTAGACTTGTATTTATTTTAGGATGGGGAAAATTAACAATGAATTTTAGAGTTAAATAATTTTGGATTGTTTCAAAGTACCATGAAGAGATAATTCTTTGATAATTATCCTTTCCTCTATATTTACCCTCTACTAATCCAAAATTATCCTTTTCCCCTTATATTCATCTTTCATTTATGCATAACCATCCACAATTTCATTAATCACAATCTAATGGGAAAACTTGGGAGAATTCTAGGTGATTTAGATGAAAGAGGGCATTTTTTAAGAGCATTCAATGTGCCTTTGCGATGCAAAGGCAATGTAGTACCACATAGTCTTCCTAAGAAACGATGCAAACGCAAGCTACCATTATGTGGTGTCTACAAACAAGGAAAAAGTGTTGGCTTGAAATTATTAGGGTTTTCAAGACTCATTTGAATTACTTGAGTGAGAAGTATGCACAAGGGTCATTACGACACCGTCATTGAAGTAAGGGTATCATCATTGGGTGCATTTTGGTCAACTAATTGATTGAGACCTCATACTCAAAATTTGATCACGTTTATGTACATAAAAACATTCCTCCTTGCCTTGGAGTTCCACTTTGATAAGCTATGGAACTTGACCTCAATGCCATGGGAACCCTTCAACTCAACCTCAATAGATGTAATATCCCCTTCCCAGTCGAAGACCCTTAGCCCATTTTGTCTCCCCGATGGCTAAGGAATAAACTCAAGGGGACTTAAGTTATGATAGTTTATTATAAAGTGCAAAAAAATAAAAGAAAATATTATAAAGCACTTATAATAAAATATTATAAACTTAATAATAAAATAAAAATAGAAAAAGGCAAAAGGCATTTAGCAAAAGTTATTAATTCAAGGAAAATGCGACTTGCCTAGGAGAGAAAAATAAGTGGGGGAAAACATTAAATAAGGGGAAAATTCTGATTTGTGAGAGTGGCCATTTGGGCCCTATTCTCCTATCAGTAATGTCCCCTTTTCGGGACATTACTAATATATGGGTTCATCTCTTTTATTTGCATTGTAACCCCTTGGCATGCCTAGCGCTACAAGTGGGGCTCTCTAGGTTAGTTAAATGTGCACATAGGCTAGTTGATTTGTGCACATGGTAGTAGTCATGGAGATTGCACCTCTTAATTCTATAAAAGAGGGGTCACATTTCCTTTAGAGGGTTATGTTGATTGAACTTTTGAAATTACTCCATGCTTGGAGAAATGGGATGTATGCCCTAGCTTTGAAGCCTTCTTGCAATCATTGTTGATGAATCTATGCATTGTTCCTTCATTCTAAGCATTGGCGACTTGGTTTAGAGTGTTGGTGCATTTATTTGAGAGTAAATCTGCATTGTATGTGAAGGGTTTGAAGTGCTTTTGTGATTGTTATTGTTGCTGCAATTTATTTTACCAAATCGACTTGGATTGGAGCTTGTTTCATTATATTTTGATGCCATATGAGCTTGATCTAAAATTTGTTGTGTTATTAATTATTTCAGTGCAAGGGTGGATATTTTGGGTGTGTTGGATGGTTAGAAAGAGCTGGAATTATTTTATATAATTTTATCTAACCCTAGCGACTTGAAATCAGTTTTCTGGGGCTGTTTTGGCAAGGTTTTAATGCTCAGAAAATTCAGATTCTTAATGTAGTGGAAAACCCTAAATTTCTAGTTTATTTTGCATCTTGTTTCATGGAAAAACACTAAGTATTGAAGGAGTTATGAATTTTAGAAGATTTCAGTTGTCTGCCAGCTATTTGGTTGCTAACAATTAATATTAATTTCAGATCTGCAGTTTGGGGTCAGTTTAATATTGGATTTGGTTGTAGAAATTAGGAGAAATAAGGAGAAAGTGATTTTATAATTTTTGGAGCTAATTGGATGCCCTAAATGTGCTAAGCGACCTATTTTTAGGGAAAAATTAGGGTTTTATGTTGGCTGTGCAAAAATTGATTTTGGGACATTGTTCTTCATATTTTTGTGGCCCAAAATCCAAAGTTTGAAGATTTTTGCTTGGATGGTTAAGCGGGAAATAATTTTGGAAGATTGCAGCAGTTGGGGTGTAATTATTAATTATTTTTCAGCTGTTAAAAATCTGATTTGAATTCCAATTGTTTTCTTCCAATCTATCCCACCACCTTGGCTAGTTCCAACCCCATTTGGGTTCGAAATAGCTGACATTGGGATATTTTAGGTTGAAGCAAAAAGGTTTATCCATTCTTTGCTTGATTTCAACAAGTATTTCTCCATTTTCTAATTTGTCCTAGAAAAGAGACATTACACCTATTTAAGCAAGTTGACTTGCTTGGAAAGACGTGACTTGTTTTATCTTCTAAATTCTGATTTGTATGTTGAGCATTTTGCTTTCATCTTCACTCTTGAGGACGAAAACCCTCCAAGAGATCTAGAGAAGGACAAAAACCCTTCCTCTAGTTGAGAGGGTTCTCCACCTTGGGGTTTCCATTGAAGATCAAGGATTTATTTGTGTTTTCCAATAGTTGTTGAAGGCTAGATTTGCATATTTGTGTTACTTCCGGTGAGGGTTTGAAGGTGGAAGCTTGTTGTAGATTTTTACCTCCATTTGCAGCCATATCTAGGGTTATCTACACCCTAGTGGTTAGAGTTTGGTACATTCTAGGGCATGGTTGTCCCAGATCTCATCACCAACAACTTTGCCATAATTTTAGAAGCCAAGATCAGCTGGTTTACATAATTTTTGGGCCAAGAAAATTGTATTTTCAGCTGTTTGAAGGAGCATTTTGCAGATTTTAATAAAATAATCTAGCCTTCATTTGGGATCAAATCTGGTACTTTTCTTGAGTATTTGTCTTTATAAAAATAGTTGATCTATTTTGATGATAAAAAAAGTTATTTTGGTTCAGTTTGGAATGATTTGTATACCCTAGGCAAGTCGCCATTTCCTTATAAAATTCAGATTTGCATTATATCTTTTGTCATAATTTCTATAATCAGATTTGGGGTTAAAATTTGTCCATTTGGGTCCTCGATACAAATTTAGATACACCGTACAAAAATTATATAAATTTTAGCCTAATAAATAGGAAATAACCACATTATGCATATAGGAAAAAAGCTAAACAACCACAAAGCGCTACTCATAATTTGTATAAAGCTAACCAAATGCCAAATGATAAGTCACAAATGTCATGATAAATATTAAATTTAATTATTACATTAAACAAGTATTCAATATTCATCATATTAATTAGATTGCTCTTCACCAATAACATCAACATCAACATCATGATGTGCTTCATTAGAACCACATGGGATCAAAGCACTCCAACTACCATTAGCACCCCCATGTGAATGTAGGTCCCGCAACACCAAAAAGTTTCGATGTAATGATAGGTGGAAAATGGAAGCATCCAAATCAACATGGTTTGGTTATACATTCAAATGCTTTTTCTCGCTCCTTGTACTTGGGCTACTTTTGCGATAAAAGGCGCAAGATGGAATGTATATACATCAACTTGGTCTTATTTTCCCCAACTAGTTGCACTTCAAGTTAGTGGATGAAGCTATATGTACTCCAATTGCACTCAAGAGGAAGTTGAACACACCTATAGAGGCAAATTTAATGCAAAAGGAAAGAGGATTAAAAAATAAAAATCTTACTTGTGACAAGATCTTGATCGCAAGATATTGCAGGTACATGGATCATCGACCTTGGAGGTACCACCACATATGAGAATTGTTCTTGTATTTTTGCTCAAGAGCGCAAATGTTATGACTTGTGGAGGCTATGAAATTATCAAACTTATTCATAACCATGTCGTCGACCTTAGGATTAGGGAAGAGTCTAACGAATGCCTATATATACCCTTCACTGACTTCAACATCCCTATATGGTGGCACCCTTCCCAACAAAGAAAGAATCTCCGTGTTGTAGAATCTAGGACTCAATGCATAGACAATGAGATGCAATCGGGTGGTCATTTTGTTCCACTGCTAAATGAGGTATGAATTTTCTTGTTTGAAAATATGTTTCCGCTGGATCATTCTTTTTTTCATTTAGGATGGTCTTTATCTTCTCAATCATCGAGTCTATGCTATCATACATCTCTCTTAAACATGGTCGATCCATGTTAGTAAAATAGATTATACTCATAATGGGCTCGATGAAACTCAACAAGTGTTCTACACGATTCCACCAATTGTCATCTAAGGTTAACACCTTCGCTTTTAGGCTCGCCCGAGTGTTTGAGTGCCTCCATACAACCCATTGGTTGTAAGTGACCATCTTCTGAAAGCCTCGACGCCTTCGCTTTTTGGGCCCGCCAGTGTTTGATTGCCTCCATACAACCCATAGGTGCAAGTGACCATCTTGGCCGAGTGCCTCTTGCATCTTCACAAGTTGTCTCAAGACAATTGTGTGTGATATGTCATGTCCCCTTCTCAAATCTAATCCAATTAGAAGACCCTTAGCCTATTCTCCATTTCCCGTAGGCTAAAGTGGTGGTGCAAGGAAATAATTTAATAATTTAACTTAAGTTGTCCAAAAAGTAACTTTAAGTTATATTCATAAAAAGACAACTTATGTTTTATTATTAAAAAGGTGATTATTATTAAAGCAACTCAAAATTAAAATAAAAGGAGGGGACATTGCTTTATGAGTGTTTTTCCTTGAAAAGCGTGAAAGTGAAATTATAAAAGTGGGGTGATTGGGCTCATTTGGGCATCACTTTTCAATCAATATTTTTGTATTGTGAGTTTGAGCTTCTACTTCAGCTTTCAACATCTGAGGATGAAAACCCTCTAGTGAATAAGGCTTGGGGATGAAAACCCTCCGGTCTTGTATGGTGGTTCCATTCAAGGACTGCATTTGTGCTTCAAATCAGATCTATATCAGAATTCAACATTGGGATATCAAGCTAGGGCATCATTTTGAGGGATGACATAATTTTGAGGGTTGACGTTAACCCCGGGGGTTGATGTCATCATTTTGGGAGGCTGAATTTCATCACTAGAAGTTGCTGTACCTTCTAGACAACCTATTGTTCATTTTCCACCAGTCATACTAGCTGGGTAGGAGCCATACACATCGATGATGTCATCATTTCCCAGCAGTTGACATTCTAAGTAGCGTTTTCCAGCCAACTTGGATACCATTTCCAGCCAATAATTTCATTTGTACAGTCAACTATGATTTCTGCAATTTATTTGTAAAAATCAGCTAGGGTTTCAGCTGAATAATTTCCATATTTTGTGCTTGGCTTTTCTTGCTAATTAAGTTCAATAAAATTTGGGTTGTGTCCGTACATTGTATTGTCATATTTTCAAAAGAAAAGAGCAATTTCAAAAATTTTAATTTTCTTTTTTGTAAGTGTTTGCATGCAGACATGAAAAAGGACAAGACTGCAGCCTTTCCAAACATGAAAAAGGACAAGACTGCAGACTTTCCTCTTCCTTCTTTTCTCCGACAAAGTAATTGAGCGATCAATTAAATTATACAACTTAAGTGATTGGTTTAAAAGCCATTACTTCAAGAAGTCAACTAGTTGGAGATAGTGACAGACGTGCAAAATAGAAGGTTCTATTTTTTTCAACAGAAATCATGCATGTCATGCAAAGAGGAATTCTAGGAGGGGGATTGCGGTTGTTTCCTTTCCGACTTCCACATGTGCCGCTCAACTAAAAGCTTCCGACTTGTAATTGCCCCCTCTACAATCTATTAGTAGAGGAAGAACCTTCGGGTTAATTATGAGAATTTAAGAAGAACCTTGTGTTCCGGACTTTGTGCTTGAAACCCTCGAGAGCCACTAAGCAAAGGAATATACAGGAGCAGATTTCCGGATAACTTTGTGTCACTCACCATGCATGTATGCAGCTGATTCTTTTGCCTTTGATTCTCACCAAACTGGATCTGGGGGTAGCTGGATCTGGAAGCAAGTTGGATCTGGAAACAACAAGCTGGAATTGGAAATGACTGGATCTAGAAACGGCTGGATCTGGAAACAACAAGTCGGAATTGGAAACGATTGGATTCGGAAACAACAAGCCGGATTTTACCGCACCTTGTCTTCTCTTTTATCCTGAAGCTTTTGCAGCTTCTTCTCCAAGACATGCATCAAGGCAATGTTTGCTATAACTCTTCATTTTTAATTGCATATGAACAATTAAAAATTCTGGAAAGCACTCCGGGTGAATGCAACTTTAATGAAGGCTTCAACTGGAAGATTGGGAGCACATGCACAAGATCCTGGAAGGAATTTTCCACGCACTGACTTCTTCATGGGCTGCATTCGAAACAAGAGGATGAAGCCTTTGTGCCGGAAGCTTTTGCAATTATGAAATCTGGATCTGGATCTGGGCCTATTGACTTCAACAAATCTAGAAGCTACGCATGATTCCGCTGAGCTTTCTCTTTCATCCCGCTTTGCCATGGCTGGAGCAATCTTTGTCTGAACAATTCTTTTTCTTCTTACTCGGCCGGAATTCTTCAAAATCAAAAGATCGAATAATTCTTTAGATTCGGAGGATATATTCAATATATTGGACATTGATTTAAGCTCATTTCTTTTCAGTAAAGCACCGTAATAAATTCCTCGCAATTAATTCGAGATAAAGATGGCAACCGGACCATGAACAAGTGGATTTTAAACATAAAAATCTGCATAATTCAAGCCTCGCTGCCCCAAAATTGATGTTTTATTTGCATGCAAAGTGAACATGAATTTTTCCAACTTCACCCGAGCACTGTATCACTTTTTTACAAACAATTATGCAGACACAAATCAACCTTCTTCAAAGCATGCGCCAAAACTAGAAGCTTTTAGCATCAAATCCACCTTCCTTTGAGCAAAATCCTTCTCTACATGGGGCGCACTTTTCCTCCTCGGGCTGCACTTCTTCACCGTGAATTAATTATTCATCCTTATGGTAGCCCATACTTATATAGCTCTCATAATTATTTAATTAATAATTGCACCTTCTATTCCCGGCATTTAATTAATTAAAAATCATGCTTTTCTCTTTAATCGATGTGTTAAAATAGCATGTTTAAGGACAGCCATCCAATTAATTAAATTAATCCAATTTAAACATCTACTCTTCACCTGAATCAAGCTTCACAAAGGTGCCTTAACCTTAGCCAATGAAAATAAGAATTTATTTTATCATTTAATACTTCAAAAGCATTAAATCCTTCCTAAAAGGGGTGCACTTTTTCACAAGAGGGGGCTGCCTTTAAATAAATTAATTTATTTAATTTTAGACAATCTATTTCCAATTGATTTATTCCCCTTTGCTTTTGTTGACTTTTCTCCATACCTGGGCGCCAAAATTAGAAGAGAAATTAATTAATTTAATCACATTAAAAGTTGCTTTTCTCTCTCCAAAGGGGGTGCACTTTTTAGCATAATAGAATTCTATTTTTAAAAACACAACAATGAGAATTTTTACTCGCAAGGCAGCCCGGAAATCCCATGATCCACTTAAGTGATTTGATTTTGACAATGGGATTATTTACCTTGTATATGTGCAATAAAATCCCATGATTTCACTTAAGTCACTTTTCTTTTATTTCACCATGGGAATTTTTATCTGCAAGGCAGCAATAAATTCCCGCCCGCCGCGCCTCAAATTTTCCCACTTTGTAACTTAAGTGATTTTTCCATCATGGGAAAAAGTACTGCAAGGTAGGCAATAAAATCCCACCCGCCCGCCGCTTCTATTTTTCCCATGCTCCACTTAAATCGCTTGTTTTCCAAAAATGTGGCCACCTAGAAGAGGCTTTTTGTTGCACGACTTCGTCTTTTCCTAGTGAACCGGACCTCCGATGGCGACTTCCTTCTTCGCATAATGTGCGTATATGATTCCTGGGTTACTTGTGCCAAGAATCGTGCAAAACCGCCAAAGGAATTGATCTAGAGAAATTTCATGTAAAACGAAACGGAAAACACAAAAATTGCCAAAAGTCACAAATAAAGCCCAAAACTTATTCCTAGTTAAAACCCTTCTAGTATATAGGAATAATGATATGTTTGATCACAACAGGGTTAAATCGGAGTGCAAATTGCCTCAAATGGGGCTCAAAATAATTAAATACAAATTTCCCGCAGACAAATCCCGACGACAGAATATAACAATTTTGGGCATCTGGGTATTTGGCGAAAATGACTAATATGGCTCGTTGGGAATATCTTGACGCAATATAAGAACTTTCAGGCAATAGAAACACAAAACGACCCATTATTTTAAAAGTATGAAATTTTTAAGGATAGGGTAGTCACAATTTTCAAGATGAAATCTGGGTACACCAGAGTGAAATCATCACCGAAAGTTATTATATATTTAGCACCAAAAACTAACATAGTGGGTAAAGTCATCAAATACGAACGCACTAACTCAAGTGGAGTTGTGGCTCTCAAAGCTTGTCCCTTTGGAAAGGGATCTTGGTGTAGTTTTCACAAAGATGCGTCTGGGCAAACATCATCACAACTAGAGGCCTTTGGAATCCCTTTTACCATGTTCTCGCGATCTTAGTGCTGCAAGTACTTGTAATTCGAGTGACGACAAACTTATCAAATACATAAAGACATGAACAATGGTCCACCACACCTGTAGCAACTACATACCGAGGATCGATAATTCTCAAAATTCAACGCTTCAGGACTCGAACTCCACAATTTTCCGAGAGCTAGAATTACAAATTTGATAAACTAACAACAAATTAGATGAGATTTCTGGTACCAAGAGCACATCATTGATGCACCCATCTTGCATTTGTATCAGTTATGGAACCCAAAACTTTGACCTTTGAAGATTTTCCCATGATTATTTGAAAAGTGCTACAATCAGAAAGAGAACTTAAAAACTCGTGAGTGAGTTAGATGATGATAAGCATCAAAATCAAAAATCTATTTATACGAGGTAGAAGAACAAGCCCTAACAAAAAGAGATTTTCTTTTCCCTATATTAGGATCGGGAACATCAATTTTATGTTGCTTCTATTTTTTTTCAAATGTTGTTATTCTCTTATATAATTTTGGCATCCCTAGGATTTCATCCGGAAATCTGGGACTACCCTTTTTAAATTTTTCAATCTTTTAAAGCAAAGGGTCATGTTTTGTGTTTTGCTTTTTGCTTTTTGCCTTTTTGCCTTCGGTTGCTAAGCGTGTTGCTGAAAGGTGTCTCCAGGAAGTGATTAAATCACGTTCGCCAAATACCCACACGCAAAGGCTCACTCAATTCCCTTCCAAAATCCAGTCTGGTTTTATAAAATCATTTTATTTATTTTTATATTAAATAAATAAAATTTCTTTTAAAAATAGATTGAGCTAAAATTGGGAAATTCAGGTTATATAAAGCACTTTACCCCATCATTATTACCACACCAATATTACTTTCACCTCAAGGTGGAGCATTCACCCGGGGAAGACTTTTTATAGACTAGCTAATTGGAGAGTTTTTTCGAGCAATTGCCCGTAGCTTCTTTCAGATCTTTTCCTGGGCCTAGGGTTTTGAAAAGCTATCTAGTGTTTTTAATTACAAACCAATTTGTCTGCCATAGCTTGTTTTTAAAGGTGACCAGATCAACCAAGAGGAAAGCTTAGGATTTTTGCCTTGTCTGAGGTTTAATCCAAGTTAAATGATTAAGCAGATCATGGATCTGGAAAAGTTTGTTTTCCTTTTGCAAAGCAGCCATTGATAAAGAAGAAAACACAACATTCTAGAAGATCATTAACGGGGCAAAATCACTTAGGTAATTGCATTAAAGACCTAGGCAAAGCCTTCTAAGTCCTGGGTGTGGATATTCATAGTTCTGTCTTCTGAAGTGAAAGCAGCCTTGCCTTCTATCTTCCACGCAGCTGTCCACTCAAAGGTTCATGTAAGTCTGAGAGGGAAATCGTGGTTTTTAGAAGTCTTGTCTTCCTTTATGCAAATCCATGTTGCCTTTTATGAAGAATTGAGAATCACTTAAGTGAAATCGTGGATATCTTTGGCTTTGTCTTATTTTGTGAAAGAATCCACTTCATTCCAAATTCACACAATCTAGTCTTCCCAAAATCCATGCAATTTCAAAAGGGAGTAGTCACTTAAAGCTTATCGTGAATATTCATGGTCTAGTCTTCTAAAATCAACGCAGCCTTTTGAAAGTAAAAGCACTTAAGTGAAATCGTGGATATTCAGCCTTGTGTCTTCTATTTGGAATCATCCATCCACTTGAAAATCCACACAAGTCTTTAAAAGCTCATTTAAGTGAAATCGTGAATATTCATAGTCTTGTCTTCTAATTTGCAATCATCCATCCACTTGAAAATCCACACAGATCTTTAAAGCTCACTTAAGTGAAATCGTGGATATTCAGCCTTGTGTCTTCTATTTGGAATCATTCATCCACTTGAAAATCCACACAGGTCTTTAAAAGCTCACTTAAGTGAAATCGTGAATTTTCATAGTCTTGTCTTCTAATTTGCAACCATCCATCCACTTGAAAATCCACACAGGTCTTTAAAGCTCACTTAAGTGAAATTGTGAATTTTCATAGTCTTGTCTTCCTTTTGCAAAGAATCCTCCTCAAAGCATTCACGAAGCTTTATGGAATCAACACAGCCTTTGTAAAGAAAAGCAAAGCCAAATCAAGGAATTGCATGGATATTTAGGCTATTGTCTTCTAAATTGAGAGCAGACTTCCCTTCTAAAATTCACACCATCCACTCATCCACGCAGATTCGCAAGAAGAAAAACATTTAAAGTTGTGTGGATTCCGAGCAGCTTGTCTTCTAAATTCAACGCAGCTATTTCCCTCTCCAAGCATGCAGACATCCTTGCATCCCCTCTAAGAGCCCAAACGCAGCCCATGTAAATGCATGCAAAGTCTCCTAGTTAAGCCTTCAAAAGCCCATGCATGTTGTTCCCAATCTTCCAATTGAGCCCACGTTGAGCCTACTTCTCTTTGCTTGCACCCGAAGTAATTCCCAAAATTCAAGGCTGCCCATATGCATAAATAAAAGGGTGATGAGTTGAATGTTTGTCTGAATTGTTTACAGGAATATTTCACTTGTGCACATACTTGTGAGAAGAAAGTTGAGGCCAATGTCGGATACATTAAATATATCTTCAGAATCAGGAGAAGCAGTTGCAGTTTCTACATAGAGATCCAAATTTCGCAACTGCAAAAGCTTCAGGTAAAAGTGGAAAAGGGAAATCTCAGAAAAAGAAGGTTCAGACAGAATGAAGTGTGATTACAAAGGTTATCCGACAGAATCATGCATAGTGTCCAAGCTCGCTGAAGTGAGTGATACAGACATGGGGCACGTGTCTATCAACGAATTAATTGACAGATCAAGGGCAAGAATGAAGTGTTGCAGCTGGAATAACTTCTTTCTTCTTTCTTCTCCTTTTTCTTATTTTCTCGGACAAAAATTGTAAAGATGAAGTAATTGGGTTAAAAGCCATTTCTTCAAGTTATTTGAAAAATTCCTTTACTTAAGAATAGGTGGCAGACATGCAAAGCGTTGATTTAGTCTTCACTTGAAAATCATGCGTGTCATGTAAAGAGAAATTCTAGAAGAAAGATTCCCAACTGTTTCCTTTTTCATAGCTTCCACATGTGAGAATTCATTGAAGGTTTCCTATTTGTACTTTCCCTCCATACACTATAAATAGAGGATCAATCAATCATCAATAATCAGAATTTGTTTAGCAAAGACTTTTGTAATTGGAGCAGTTTTAAGATATCAGACTTTGTGCTAGAACCCTTGATGTGATTTCTGTAAAAGCTGGGATTGAATAAAAGGTGGATTTCTGGAGAACTTTGCGTCTATAGTGCTTTGCTGAGTACTTCTATTCAAAGGTTTTAGATAAACTTCGTGTTATCGTAGATTTAGGCTAGAAGTTATTTATTTCCCTTATTGTTGAATGTTGTGATTTCTCTGTTTATTTACTTTGTGTGGATGAGACAAACTCTGATAACTATTTGTTGATTCAACACATCTTCCTTCCTTCTTTCCATACTTCTGTTTTTCCCCCTTCTGCAAATATTCCCAACATAGCTGCTTACTTGTTGTAAAATTACTCAACTGTGGTTCACGAGCTAAGGAAATTAAAGTAAAACCCCCAAAAAGTAGTTATTAGGATTCACCACTGCAAATAGATAAACATCTTACACACGAGCCTCACCGTTAAATAAAGGAGATTTATCTCATGACTACCTAGGTTTTATGTTGTGCATAAAATCTAGCCAACATATTTATAATCAGGATGATTTGTTTTGTTATAGCATGGATAGGAATCATAAACCTTTTTGTTTGAAAAATGTTTTTGACTTATCAGAATTGAAAGGTTTAGAGGTCACGGTGGTGGTAAGGAGAAGCCTTGGTTGGTTCTCGCTGGAGGAGGTCTTGATTTTGGCTTTGATTTCCATTTCCCTTTAGAGGAATTAGCCACAAGTGCATGACTTAGGCTTGGTAAGGCATCAAGTGATTGCAATTTTGTTTGCTCGCGAGTAAGCCTTTCACAAAACAACTCAAAAATAGACTTTTAAAATTTTCATCCAATGCATCCATTATGGAATAAAAAGTGGATGCAAACACATTGTAAGAACCCTTTAATTTAGATAGAATCAAAATAATGCACTCATCTTTCTTTTCTCTTCCACCAACTTTTAGTTGTGATCTAATAGATTTGAATTTTAATAGGAATTCTTCAATAGACGGAAAATCAAAAGGTGAACAAACATTTAAATCTGTCCAATTGAAGCAACATGAATTCATTCACTTTACTAAAGAGACCTTCAAAAAAATTTGATACCTCTTTTGGAGTTTTGAATTCATTAATGTGAAATTGTAGGCTCTTAGATACATTCAAGCGATCAAACCAAGGGCTTCATCCCGCTTTGCAGCATATGCGTACTTGGCCTTCTCTCGAGGTGAATGTAGGAATATTTTCCTAAAACAACCTCCGTGGGCCTTTGGACCTGGAGCAATTGTCTCATTCTTGGTTTTCAGTGTGGTAGCTAGATGAGTTGAGTGGTTAGAACAAGATGAGATCCATTCTTTGATGTGGAAGCGACATAACCGGAAACTAAGCAGTGGAGGAGAGGAAGAGTCCGGACATCACCAATAAAAATGCCCTCCCACACACGGGTTATCGCTCAAAGAATCTCGTTTTCAAAGAGGAATAGGAACATGAAGAGTCATGTGGGGAGACGAAAGGTCAATTCACAAGGAAAAAGCTTAAAAAAGTACCTTTTTAAAAAAATTGGCAATTTTTTTCACACCTCATTAGGTGTTTTTCGCTAAAACTAGTTAGCTTCTACTAACTATGGTTAACCGCCACTTTAGCAGATTGCTATCTCCTTGTGAATTTTCTTTCACAAAATACAAGGCTTGGTAGCCTTACTAACTATCCTGGCTCGTAAAAACTTCACCACGAGTCGTATATAGTGTTTCAAACATAGTTTTGATGTAAAATATATTTATCTTTTAACAAATGGCAATTTCTTGAAAAAAATTGAACCATGTGGCTTATTCTGTTGAGTCATCCCTTGCGGCTTACATGGAGTTTGTGTTGGCACAGCCTAGGAGAACAAACTACGGTTGTCTTTTTTTCACGCTACTAAGGAGGAGTCTCAATGCTTAGTTGGAGTTTTTTTGTTGCTCGTTGTTGTGAAGAGGAGAGATTTTAATTCTTTTGATAGCCGTAGACCATTCACACAAAGTTGAGGTTGTCCACAAGTTGAGGCATAAAGGCGAGATGATCTAAAGCCAAATGGAGAGTTGAACCAAAGAGGCCGAGAGTTCAATAGGCGAGGAAAGATGTGTGTTTATCCACTAAAAGAAGGATTCTATGTCATCCGAGTTCAAAATTGCAAAGAACATGGGTATACACCATCATCAAGGTAAGAGCTTGAGAATTTGAAGCACCGAGCTAGCAAGTCATGATCAAGTTGGGTTGATAGACTTCGCGGAGTAGTTAGTCAAGATAGGAAGATCCATGTCGAAGTAGTGATTGAAGTACACACACTTGAGGGGGCTCGTTTGGCTCTTTCCGTAGTCCGAGCCATCAGGATTGAGCTATAATTTAGCTTAAGCTTATGCCGAGTTGCTCCCCAATGCCAATGATACTCGAAACTGATTCAGATGGAATTATTGGAGACTCACCAAGCAAGGGCAAGTTCTCTCACAAGAAACTAAGAGGTTTTTTGTCAAAAAAAATATTTCTTTGAATATTTGTAATGTCCCCCTTTTTCGAATCGAGGCCTACTAAAGACTTCTTGCCATTCTCTTTCAAAGTGGTGAAGAAGAATAAGTGAACAAGGGAAGGAATTGCACTTCGCTTCAATTTTATTTTATCGATTTAATGTTTTCTTTTTAGTGATTTTCCTTTAGGAGGTAGGTCACTGGTTTGGAGGAATTAAAGAGGCAATTAAAAGATAAAATGAATCTTAAGAGGTCGGTCCTATTCTATTTGGCCTTTGACGCCAAGCAAGGAGTATAAAAGAGATTGTATGATTTCATTTGCAAACCATCTTTGGCACATTTTACATCTACAATAGGTTTTTTGGGCAAGTTGCTCAATACCTTTTCACTTGAGGAAGAAGATCCTCTTGTGTGGCATCCAAGGAAGACGAAAACCTTCCTTGCGACTTGGTAGAGAACGAAAACTCTCCATGTGGGTGAATTGGAGACATCTCTAGAAGAATCGCTTGTTGATTTGGGTTAGAGACATCAAGAAGAAGGATTGCAAAATCTTTACATAATTTTTGGAGCTCTTCCCTAGGAGAACGACTAGGGTTTGATGTTGGTTTGGTGCTTTTTAGGGCACAAAATTCATATATGATTTTATATTTTGATTCTTCATAATTTATAAGGCCAAAATCTACATTTTGGTGATTTTGGGAGGGGTTTATCTACTATTATTTGCCTTTGTTTGTGGCTTCCCTACTACTATTACAAATTTAATTACAACATTGTATCTTCGCTGATTTTCTCCATTTATTTGTTGCCAATTGGATGGATATTGATTTCCGTAGTTGAAAGAATTAATCAGAAGTATTTTCAGTAGTCGTACATGGTTATTTGGTGAATTTTAAGCTTCTATATAGCCCTAGGGTTTTAAAGAATATTACAGCTGTGCTTAGAAAAGATCGATTTCATTTCACTTGGGTTTGTGTGGTTTCCTTCTTTTCGTTTGACTCAAAGGGATAGTACAAAGTGGTATCAGAGCATCTATCCTCCCAGCATGGAGGGTTTCATTCAAAAGAGCAGATAAATGGAAAACATACATTTTGATGATGTTAGGGTTGAGAGGCTTGCCCTAGGGCAAGAAAGATTGGCAAATAGGATGACATAGTTGATCCAGGCCATGCAAAACCACAATGGAGAAGGAAGTTCTTCGGGAATTCATAGCATGAGGCAACCCTTAGGGTCTAGTTTTGGAGTTGTTGCTTAGGCCATTCCACCTACCTTCCTCCCTAGGGAAGAAGCCATTCCAAAGTTTGAATCACGACATTCAGGGATCCGTAACATTGCTACCATCTATGAGGAGTACATGACTCTTCCGGGTGAGATTCGCAATGCCATGACACTCGCCGAGTTCATAGGGTTGAAGAATGGTAGAGTGGGACTGGGACCAAGGTCCAAACTCCAAGTTATACCCAAGGAAAATGGGAAAGATGTTCCAGCCCTAGAGGGAAAGAATCCCTCCATCATGATCAAGGAGGACAAAGAACAATTGAATTTGTTGGGCATTGAGAGGGAGTAACCCATTGAAGCACCCATCACTCTTCCCAAGGATGAGCCCTTGATTGATTTTCAGAATAGCAGTATGAAGGGTCAAGGGTTTGATGATTAGGGTCTAGTTTTGGAGTTGCTGCTAGGCCATTCCAGCCTACCTTCCTCCCTAGGGAAGAAGCCATTCCAAAGTTTGAAACACGACATTCGGGGAGCCATAACTTTGCTACCATCTATGAGGAGTACATGACTCTTCCGGTGAGATTCGCGATGCCATGACACTCGCCGAGTTCATCTGGTTGAAGAATGGTAGAGTGGGAATGGGACCAAGTTCGAACCCCAAGTTATACCTAAGAAAAATGGGAAAGATGTTCCAGCCCTAGAGGGAAAGAATCCCTCCATCATGATCAAGGGTGATGAAGAACAATCGAAGTTGTTGGGCATTGAGAGGGAACAACCCATTGAAGCACCCATCACTCTTCCCAAGGATGAGCCCTTGACTGATTTTCAGAACAACAGTATGAAGGGCCAAGAGTTTGATGAAATCTTGAAGCACAAGCCTAGAGAAGAGAAGGAAATCGTGAAGCACGAGTTGGAAGGTATAAATCCTTTGATATTTAATGATGATTCATTGATTTCTAATGATGGCATGTTACAGGAAAATAAAGAAGAAAAATCAGATTTACAAGATGGTGAAGAGAAGTTGAAGGTTGAAGCACAATTGCCAAAGGACAAGGAGGATGATCAACTCGCTAGGACCTTCTCGGACAACAAACAATGAAAGACAAATTGGTGATGTTCATGATTCCGACAAGATTCATGATGTGGTCCCTTACATGTATCAACAGAATGAGAATGCTTCAACAAATTCTCATATGGTGAAGAAAGATGAACACTATGAAGATAACCAAAGGTATGAAGGTAATTCAGATTTGTTGCTTTATACCATGCCATTTCAGATTTATGGTCATGGGCAATTTGTTGAAAGGGATGACCTTGGGGTAAATTTAATGCTCCAAAGCAAATCACGGCAAATGGGAAGTCTTCATGATGCTAAGGATGGAGACAAATCAAAATTGCATAGGGTCAATGGGCCAAGACTTTTGGGTGACCTTGTTGGGGGTCATATAGATGAAGAGAGTGATTTTCTGGGTGACTATCGTCACTTTCAGCTCGCTGAAAATTTCATGGCAGAAACCTATGGTAAACAATTTCATCTTCTCAGCAAGGATTTGCTACATCACCTTCATGCTATGTCTTTGCAATATTTTGGTCGTCATAAGAAATATTCTAACAACTTTGTGAGGATGAAGGGTACCAAATGGGGAGAGGATTCTACTTTAACCCTAAGAAGGGAACTCTTTGTGGGCAGCCCTAGGCATGACCATCATATTCCAAATTTGTTGATTCCTCCTATGTCGCTGCCATATTTGTATCATGGAGGGCAGCAGGATCAATTTGATAAGAGGAAGAACATATGGAGGGACAAGGGGCACATAAATTCTTCCTTGCAAATTCGGGTTGTTTGCACCTAGAAGTTTGGGATCCAGGGAACCTTTGGAAGGATGCTGATACAAACTTGAGGACTGTTGTCTACATCCTTATGGCAGCCATAAGAAAATTGGCAATCACAAGAAAAATGCATTTCTCATCCACAATAGAGGATATAGTGTTTGCATGGGATACAAGATGGTCTTCCACCACCATCATGCCAATTTTGCATGAGACAACACAATGCTACAACCAAGGTAAAATGCTCTTCCTAAATTTGCATTGTGGATGGATAGTACTCTCCTTGGATAGCTGTAGGTTGATATTTTTGATTAATATTGTTGGGTTTAATATGATGTGTGGAATGGATTTAAGTATTACAACTGTTGCACCCTTCCTATGTCAATAACATCCAAGAATTTTGAGTTAGAGATGTTATACTACGGCCCTGATGGGCTATCCTCTTCAAAATTATGCATGGGGTTGTGCATACCTTTCTCTTAATATGATGGGTAAGAGGGTTTACACATGGAGATTGAGCAAAGCCAACATTCCCACATCTTTGGCGTTGCTTATGAAGAAGTTTAGAGTTGTACATGGACACTACACCCACTCATCCGCACTTCTATGGACTGATCCAAACTCAACGGGAAGAAAATTCGGTGGGGCAGTTTCAAGTCAACAATTGAAAACCCAAATCAGCAAGGTAACAACCTTCCAAAAGAGGTGAGCATAAGTTTTGGTATGTGTTGTTTGCATCTTATGTTGAAATGCAATGATAAAGGAGAGAAGGCAATACTTCCAAGCATGGCTAGCATGAAAAAGGAAGAAGCATATCTTCGAGGCATTCAATGCATAGAGGCTAGCAAGGGTTTACTCTTGGGTAAGATGCTTCATGGTGATAATTTTTGGTTGGTTCTGGGCATGCATAGTATGACCCCCATGTGGGGAACACTTGAGGGATTAAGAGCAAATTGTAGCTTTCATGTTGAAAGCCATTTTCCACGCCAAGTCGGGACAAGGATGGGATACAAGAATGTTGAGTTAAGGGCTAATAGGTTTATCCTTGGGTAAGATGCTTCATGTTGATAATTTTTGGCTGGTTCGGGCATGCATAGTATGACCCCCATGTGGGGAACACTTGAGGGATTAAGAGCAAATTGGAGCTTTCTTGTTGAAAGCCATTTTCCATGCCAAGTTGGGGCAAGGATGGGATGCAAGAATGTTGAGTTAAGGGCTAATATGTTTGCTGATTTCAACCATAGACTTGTTGATCTTCATTTTCCAGCCTATGTAAGACAATTTTCAGTCCCTATGCTACTCATGAATTTATCTTTTTCATAAGATTTCAGTTTGGTATTTGTTATGCCATGGTTATAGGGCTAAATGTGCAAAAATCAGATTTGGGACTGCCATTAACAGCCATGAACAACGGTAAACTTGCATTTTCGAAGGGAATTCCATCATGGGTTGATGTGGGAAGGAGGTTACAGCTGAAAGGAAGAAACAAATCAGATTTGATAGTCCCAATTTGGATAAGATTCGATGTGAATTATGACAGTGGAGAACTGTTTCCAGCCCCTCCACAATCTGATTTGCATCTTGCAATAAGAGGGATAGGTAGTCAAGCTGATTATTTGTCCATTTCTTGCTTTATGATGGAAAATACATCAGTTTGTGGGGATTTTAGTACAACTGAGCATGCAAAGAAAGGAGATGTCACTGTTGTTTTTGAAGTAGAAGATGAAGAAGACTTCCATGAAGAAAGGGGCAGTAGAGGTATGAGTTTGTTTGGGTTGAAGCTCCTTCATTTAACAGCACAAGATTTGAGTATGGGAGCACAACAAAATGTTCCTCTACCTTGATATGATTCTTGGGCATATGAGTTTGCAAATGTTTGGGGACAAAATTTTTGGGAAGGGAGAACTGTTATGTCCCCTTTTTTGAATTGAGGCCTAATGAAGATTTTTGCCATTCCCTTTCAATGGCGAAAAGAATAAGTGAACAAGAGAAGGAATTGCACTTTGTTTCAATTTTCTTTTATTAAATTTAATGTTTTCTTTTAGTGTTTTTCCTTTAGGAGGCATGTTAGCACGGTTTTGGGTTTGGAGGAATTATAGAGGCAATTAAAAGATAAATTGAAGCTTAAGAGGTCGGTCCTCTTCTATTTGGCCTTTTTCGAATTGAGGCCTATTGAAGACTTCTTTCCATTCCTTTTCCGTGGTGAAGAAGAGTAAGTGAACAAGGGAAGGAATTGCACTTCGTTTCAATTTTCTTTTATTAGATTTAATGTTTTCTTTTAGTGTTTTTCCTTTAGGAGGCATGTCGGTTGGGTTTGGAGGAGTTAAAGAGGCAATTAAAACATAAAGTGAAGGTTAAGAGGTCGGTCCTCTCTGCTATTTGGCCTTTGGTGCCAAGCAAGGAGTATAAAAGGGATTGTATGACTTCTTTTGCAAACCATCTTTGGCGCATTTTACGTCTACAATTGGTTTTGTGTGCAATTTTCTCAATACCTTTCCGCTTGAGGATGAAAACCCTCGTGTGGCAATCCAAGGAAGACGGGAATCTTCCTTGTGGCTGGGTGGTGAATGAAAACTCTCCATGGGGGTGAATTGAAGACATCTCTTGAAGAATTGCTTGCTGATTTGGGTTAGAGACATCAAGAAGGATTACAAAAGATTTACATAATTTTTGGAGCTCTTCCTATGGGAACAACTAGGGTTTGATGCTTTCTAGGGCACAAAATTCATATCTGATTTTATATTTTGATTCTCCATAATTTATAAGGCCGGAATCTACATTTTGGTGATTTTTGGAGGGGTTTATCTACTATTTTCAGCCTTTGTTTGTGGCTGCCCTGCTGCTGTTACAGATTTAATTACAACAGTGTATCTTCACTGATTTTCTCCATTTATTTGTTGCCAATTGGATGGATATTGATTGTCGTAGTTGAAATAATTATTTAGAAGTATTTTTCAGCTGTTGTGCATGGTTATTTGGTGAATTTTAAGCTCCTATACAGTTCGCCCTAGGGTTTTAAAGAATATTACAACTGCTGTTATAAAAAATCAGATTTCACTTCACTTGGGTTTGTGTGGTTTCCTTCTTTTTCAGTTTCAGCCCTTGAAAGGGATATTACAATATCCACTGCCTGTTGTAGAGGAGTTAATTTTTATAACTAGAACAATTGTGAATTCCTCACAAAAATCAATAGTGCAGCTTAAACAAGATTGAGCTTTTTTGCAAACCCTAGCTCTGTTACCATATGAGAATAGTTACCAGGATTTGGGAGGAGACTGGTGATGGGTGTAATCCTTCAATCTTGACATATACTCCTTTTCTTTAGAAAAATCAGACACAGACCTGCAACAATATATTGCACAAATTATTTTATTATTCATGCTCTATTTCATTAATATATGAATGCCTATTAAATAGGCTTTGTACAATAATGTTCAAACAAATGTTGTTTGAACAAAATCATATGTGTATAACCAAACTGTTGGGAAATAAACAACTTTGGTTATAACAATTCAACAACTTAACTCCCTATGACAAACTTATGGTGTGAACATGAAAATGACTAACAAGCTAGAAAATAACCCAAACTAGTTAGCAACTTGTGTAGTGTGAACACAAATTCAACTCTTAGTCTAGATTAAGCTCTTTCCGATTATCATTACTCTTTCAACCCCAAGATTCTAGTGAGACGTCACCCCCATATCATAGGCAAAGGCCTTGGAACCCTACACCTTTGATATGAGTGTGGATTACTCTCTTTTAGATCCATGACTATTACACCCCTAGGCTCTATCTTTGGCTTGTGTGTTGGCCCTAGAATGGTCTTCTACTTATATCTTAATCTATATTATTGAGAGAGAGAGAGAGAGAGAGAGAGAGAGGATAATCATATTGACCATCTTAGTAGCATACACATGGCACATTGGC
This sequence comes from Taxus wallichiana var. yunnanensis, assembly GCA_018340775.1. Taxonomy (NCBI): domain Eukaryota; kingdom Viridiplantae; phylum Streptophyta; class Pinopsida; order Cupressales; family Taxaceae; genus Taxus; species Taxus wallichiana. The sequence continues at coordinate 1,015,125,341 of CM031240.1, read as the reverse complement.
CAACCCTGGCTAAGGCGAGGCAAAGTAAGTATTGTTGTGATCAATATTTGTGGCACATGAATTTTAAACCAAGAGCACTCGTGTTAAAATAGATGGAGGAAGCAAGAATATGATAAGTGATGGGTGATGGGTGTTTATATTAAAAAGTAATGGTGATGGGTGTTTATATCACAAAGTAATGGTGATGGGAAATACAACCAAGAAAATGTAAAGTATTTTGGCCATTTAAAATCAACCAAATAATGAAAATTTGGGCCAAGCACCTAGCGAATTTGTACGGTACAAGGTGTAAGGTGTAGTGAATGGGTCCAAATTAAAACTATATTGGCCAGGGATGGAAAATATTAATATGATTCATATTAAACATCTACATACGGAAGAAGAGTATTGAGCAAAAAGACAAAGGTACAAGTAAAAAGAGAAGCATGATGAAATAAAAATTGAAAGAAAAATAAAAGATAAAGAAAGGGATGAATATAAAAGTGAAGGCAAGGGTCTTGAAAGATTGTATGCTCATGTTACTACCTCGATGTACATCCAAGGACACATCGTATGTTTCATTGTATGCTCTCGGAAGATTGTATGCTCATGTTACTACTTCGATGTACATCCAAAGACACATCATGTTCTATTCCTTGTTCTCTCCCCATATGTTCAAGCAAAATTCAAACCATAAGCTCGATTCCATACTCCCCATTGCACTGCAAAACTACAAATCTAGGACCATACGCTCTCTTCCATAATGTACACTCTCTTCTTAATGCTGGACCCTACAGTCCACTTCTTTCTCACTGTATGCTCTGAGGCTTGACATACATTTGTCTGCTTGCAGGTCATATGATTTGCACTGCACACACTCCACAGTCACCATAACCCTATTTTTTCTGATATTGAGTTATATGGCCACTCGTTTGTATACTGTACATCCCCTTTGGTTTCCGTTGTATACTGTACATTCTCTTCGCTACTGTATAGTTCATTCGGTGTACCATATACTCTTACTATTTGTGTATCAACATACAGCCCCTTAACTACCTCTTTTCCATTGATGTTTGATAATCTCCATACAGTTGTTTCCTTGCACTCTTACCATTTGTGCATCAATATACGGCCCCTTAACTCTCTTTTCCATTGAGTTACAGTCAATTTCCATACAGCTGTTCCTTACACTCTTGCCATTTGTGCAAATGTCCCTTTTCCCAACGTAGAAGACCAAGTTTGGATTTTTGGCCATTCCTTCTTTGTGGCCGGAAAAGGAAAGCAAGGAGAAGAGCAACATTATAATATTTAATAATTTTTTATTTTTTTTATAAAGTAATTGTAGAATATATGGGTCGGCCAAATTAAGGACAAAATAAATAATTATAAGGGCATAATGAATGGTCATAAGGGAGCGGCCATGTCTTTTCAAAAGTATAAATAGGGGACTAAGGGCAGCCATTTGGATATGTGAACTTTCATTTGTAAAATCAGATTTTGAGAGTGAACTCTCATTTCTCTCCACTTGGGATGAAACCCCTTGTGAGGTCCATTGTGAGGGATGAAAACCTCTCACTTTTGACTTAAAACAATTTATAATTGCAGATTATTATTATATTGAAGATCAAATTGTGTCAAATCTGATTTATGTCATTTATTACAAAAGTGCGACTTGTTCTAGTGAGATTTCTGAATTGTTGGATGATATTAGCATCATATAAAATTAATATTCCAAGTCGACTTGCATTATAAAGGCCAAATCTGCATTTGCATGGATTTTTATACATATTTAATGGTCAAATCGAATTATTTATGACTGCTGCAATTTCCAGATTATCAAAATATTTCCAGCAGAGTATTTTGCATTGCCTAAGTCGATTTGGCTCTAGAAAATTAATAAAATAATATATCTTTCATTGGGCAATATTTTACTGAGTTTGTGAAGAATTTCCAACAATTTTCAAGGAGATTTTAGTCACTGCAATTTAAATTTTAATTCCAAAATTCTGAATATTTTGATAAAACCCTCAAAAAGGGTTATTACAGTGGTATCAGAGCCGGATCTTCAAGGACAAATAAGAGGAAAATGGCTGGACAAGATGCTAAGATGGAAAAACTCATTGTCGGGCAAGAGAAATTAACAGAAGCAATGAAGCTTTTGGCACTATCACTCCAAAAGGTTGTGGAACCAAGAGCTCAACAAGATGAAGGAAGCTCAAGTGGAACGAGTAATGTTAGACAAACCAATCATTCCACCCGAGGATCGAGTTGGAAGCCTGCCTTCATCCCCAAGGAAGAAGCTATACCGGATATTGAGCCACGAGCAAGCAGAAAGAAGAGACATTACAACAAGGTTCGTTGAGTATATGGCCTTGTCAGAGGAAATCCGGGATGCTATGTCTTTTGTTGAATTCATGGGCTTAGATGAGAAAAGGACTAAGCCTAGACATGCCACACCACACAAGGAAGTTCAGAGTACCTTGGGCAAATTGTCCTTTTCCACATTTGACGGATCATCCAAAGGCACCGCAAGAGCTTGGATCCAGAAATTGAATACCTACTGTCCCTAAAACCAATGCTAGAGGAAGAGGCCATCAAATTTGCCACTCTTCATCTTGAGGGCATTGCCCACGAGTGGTGGTTCCATGGTTTGGTAACACAAGGACAATGAAATACACACCTATGATGAGTTTTGCCAAAGACTCATAGATAGGTTTGATCGTGTGGATCCAGAAGTTCACTTCCGTGAACTTGCTCAGCTGAAACAAGAGGGCTCAGTAGAAGAATATGTCGCTGATTTTCAGAGACTCTCGGTGATGATCACAGATGTATATCCGAAAGAAGACTTATTGTCCTTTTTGTTGAAGGACTAAAGGAACCCTTAAGAGGGTTAGTTCGTGCCTTTGATCCATCATCTTTGCAGGAAGCAATTAAGAAGGCCCTGAATTTAGAAGGAGCTGCCCCAAAATCAGCAACAATCAGTAGCATTTCCAAGCCTGGAGGGAGAGGGGAACAAGCCCCTAAGCAGTCCCAGAACACCTCTTTGGATCAGCCGAAGAAACCACTGCCTAAAATACCCCAAGTTCACATGGATCTGCACAAAACCAGCCTTGAAAAGGAGACAAGAAACGAGCTACGAAGGAAGAACTTGTGCTTTTCTGCAAGAATCCATGGACCCCAGGACACCATTGCTTGGGAAAAGGTAAAGTTCATTACATTGAAGTGGTTTCAGATTCTAGAAGATGATACTAATGTTGATGATAGGCAAGAAAAAATAATAGAAGAAGAAGAGAATGAGAAATCATGAAGGCACTCTCGCTACACTTTCTGGGGCACCAAGATTTCACCCATTTCGAGTAAAGGGCAATCTTCAGGGCCAGAAGGTAGCAGTTCTCATCGATAGCGGAGCTACACATAACTTCATTGATGAGAATTTGGTGAAGAAACTGAAACTGAAAGCTGAAAATTTCAAGGGCTTCAATGTGACAGTAGCAGATGGGTTCATACTTCATTGCACCAGGAAGATACCACAACTCTCACTTACTTTGGGAGAACATACGGTAAGGGATGATTTCTATGTCATTAATATTGGTGAATCTGATCTAGTTTTGGGTGTACAATGGCTTCATTCCTTAGGAGAATTTACCCAAAACTACCAAAGTATGGAGATCAAATTCAAGGTGGATGGCAAAGAAGTAATCTTGCATGGAATGAAAGGAGGAACTCCGCAGATTATAACAGCGAAGAGTATGGAGAGAACCTTCAAGAAGGGGAAAATTACATGGGCAGCACATTGTTTGGTAAGAGCTGATTGTACTTCCTCCATTCAGTCTACTTTTCATGATGATATTCAAGCTATACTTGACAAGCATGATAAGGTTTTCAATGAGCTTCCTCATGGGCTGCCACCAGAAAGAGGTTTTCAGCATGTCATTGAGTTGGAACCCGGTTCCAAACCGGTTATAACAACTCCTTACCGCCATCCCCAGATTTACAAAGAAGAAATTGAAAAGACCATCAAGACTCTATTGGATATGGGGTTTATCAGGCCTAGCTCCAGCCCATATGCTTCTTCAGTAGTGTTGGCAAAAAGAAAGATGGCACATTCAGAATGTGTGTTGACTACCGATTGTTGAATAAGAAGACCATTAAGAACCGGTATCCCATTCCCAGGATTGATGAGCTTATAGATGAATTACATGGTGCACTTTACTTCTCCAAAATAGATTTGAGGTCCGGGTACCATCAGATAAGAGTCAAAGAAGAAGATGTGCACAAGACTACATTCAGATGTCACTTCGGGCATTTCAAATTTCTTGTCATGCCATTCGGATTGACTAATGCTCCAGCCACATTTCAGTCTTGCATGAACCACATTTTTGGTAAGCAATTAAGGAAGTTTGTGCTTGTATTCTTTGATGACATTTTGATTTATAGCAGATCTTGGGAAGAGCACCTACAACATTTGGACACAGTGCTGGAAATTTTGGAGCAGCAATCTTTATATGCCAAGAAGACCAAATGTGAGTTTGGTATGCATGAGATTTTATACTTGGGGCATGTGATCAATGCTCGAGGTGTCCATGTGGATCAAAATAAAATCCAAGCAATCCTAGATTGGCCTACACCGACCAATGTGACTCATCTGAAGGGATTCTTGGGGTTGTGCTCGTATTACTAGAAGTTTGTGAAGGGTTTTTCTCAAATTGCAGCTCCTTTGACTTCCTTAACCAAGAAGGATGCTTTCAGCTGGTCGAATCAGCCCAAAGAGCCTTTGAAGAACTTAAGAAGGTGATGTGTTCTTGCCTAGTCCTCGTTGTTCTAGATTTTCTAGGCCCTTTGAGCTTGCATGTGATGCTTCAGGTGAAGGTTTAGGGGCAGTTCTAATGCAAAATCAGCATCCCATTGCATTTGAGAGCAGAAAATTGAAGGAACATGAGAAGAAGCTTTCCATTTATGACAAAGAAATGCTTGCCATCATGCATGCCTTGACTAAGTTCAGACAATATCTGATTTGCGGGAGGTTTGTAGTCAAAACAGATCATAACAGTTTGAAATTCTTCCTTCATCAGAAAGAGTGAATGATCGGCAACAAGAGATGGGTGAGCAGACTTCAAGCATTTGACTTTGATATTGAATATGTTAAAGGAAAGCAGAATGTGGTAGCAGATGCTTTATCCAGAAAGCCACCATCACCTGCAGATGATGAAGTCATCCAGAAGAATGACCCAAAGGCAGCTGATATGAAGAGCCTATGATTGCTTGAGGGCAAGCAATCTTGGGGAGGGAGGACTGTAATGTCCCTTTTCCCAACGTAGAAGACCAAGTTTGGATTTTTTGGCCATTCCTTCTTCGTGGCCGGAAAAGGAAAGCAAGGAGAAGAGCAACATTATAATATTTAATAATTTTTATGTTTTTATAAAGTAATTGTAGAATATATGGGTCGGCCAAATTAAGGACAAAATAAATAATTATAAGGGCATAATGAAGGGTCATAAGGGAGCGGCCATGTCTTTTCAAAAGTATAAATAGGAGACTAAGGGCAGCCATTTGGACATGTGAACTTTCATTTGTAAAATCATATTTTGAGAGTGAACTCTCATTTCTCTCCACTTGGGACGAAACCCCCTTGTGAGGTCCATTGTGAGGGACGAAAACCTCTCACTTTTGACTTAAAACAATTTATAATTGCAAATTATTATTATATTGAAGATCAAATTGTGTCAAATCTGATTTATGTCATTTATTACAAAAGTGTGACTTGTTCTAGTGAGATTTCTGAATTGTTGGATGATATTAGCATCATATAAAATTAATATTCCAAGTCGACTTGCATTATAAAGGCCAAATCTGCATTTGCATGGATTTCTATGCATATTTAATGGTCAAATCAAATTATTTATGACTGCTGCAATTTCCAGATTATCAGAATATTTCCAGCAGAGTATTTTGCATTGCCTAAGTCGATTTGGCTCTAGAAAATTAATAAAATAATATATCTTTCATTGGGCAATATTCTACTGGAGTTTGTGAAGAATTTCTACATTTAAATTTTAATCTGTTGCAAATTAATTCCAGAATTCTGAATATTTTGATAAAACCCTCAAAAAGGGTTATCGATTTTTGTTGTGCCGATAAATCGACCATTTTTGGCAATAAAATACCCTCCAAAATCGTGGAAAATCGTAGCTAAACTCGTGGAAAATCGCAGGTGAAATCGTGGCTTAGGTTTAAATGCGAAATGTTGGTTAGATTTTCTGCATAGCACAAAACCTAGACATCGTGAGATAAATCTCCCTCACTTACCGGTGAGGCTCCCATGTCAGATTTGTCAATTAAAATATGTTAGTATCTATATGGGGTTTTACTTTAACTACTCAGTTCATGAACCATAACTGAACAGTTCTGCAGCAAGTAAGCAGCTGTTTAAAAGAAAGGAAATATTTATAGAAGAAGGGAAAGGGAATTATATAAACACAGAGAAGAAATGGAGAAGATGTGCATCCCAATCAATAGATAGCAGAGTTGATTGCATGCACATAGAAGAAACCAATAGATATAAACACAGAATTCTAAGCAGAGGTAGCTCTAGATCTAGATCTGAAACAACACAATCTATTTAAAGATCTAAGATAAAAAGCAAGAAACACAATACACCGTGACACAGAGAGTTCTCCAGGAAATCGCTCCGTATATTCCTTTGCTTCAAGTGGCTCTCAAAAGTTTCAAAGACAAAGTTTGGAACACAAGATTGTTGCTTACAAATTCGATTATTAACCAAAGGTTCTTCCTCTACTTATAGAATGTATAGGGGCAATTACAAGCTGGAAGCTTTTAGTTGAACGGCACATGTGGAAGTCGAAGGAAAGAAACAACTGCAATCTCCATCCTTGAATTCTCTTTCGCATGACATGTATGATTTCAGAATGAAAATAGAACCTTCTATTTTGCACGTCCGCCACCTATCTCCAAGTAGTTGACTTCTTCAAGTAATGGCTTTTAAACCAATCACTTAAGTTGTATAATTTAATTGATTGCTCAATTACTTTGTCAGAGGAAAGAATAAGGAAGAGGAAAGCTGCAGTCTTGTCCTTTTCATGTCTACATGCAACTGATTCTTTTGCCTTTGATTCTCACCAAACTGGATCTGGGAGTAGTTGGATCTGGAAACAATTTGGATCTCGAAGCGAGTCAACTACGGAAACAAGTGGATCTGAAACAACAAGTCTGGAATTGGAAACAATTTGGATTTTGCCTTCGCCTTGTCTTCTTTTTTATCCTGAAGCTTTTGCAACTATGAGATTGGATCTCGCATCTCGGATATGGATTTTGCATCTCGGATATATGGATTTGCACTTGTATAACAAACTCGCAATCGGGTTTGTGGATGGAAAAGCCGCAACTCGAATAATTCCACCGCTTTTAATCGCATGCATGAGTGAAGTTTTTCATGCACGCATGAGTGAAGTCTTTCCTACTCGGATCTCGTCTATCAATTCAAGAAAAGGTTCCGAGCTTAGATCCGTGTCTCCAATAGCTGCAAATATAAAAGTGATGCATGACTCCATTGTGCTTTCTTTTTCTTCTTTCTTTGCCATAGCTTTGTCTGAACAATTCTTTTTCTTCTTATTTGAATGGAATTCTTCAAAATGGTGTAGATCGGATAATTCTTGATTCGGAGGATATATTCAATATATTGGACATTGATTTAAGCTCATTTTCTTTTGTAAAGCACCGTAACAAATTCCCGCAATTAATTGAGACAAAGATGGCAACCGGACCATGAACAAGTGGATTTTAAACATAAAAATTTTCATAAGTCAAGCCTTCTCGCCCCAAAAATTGATGTTTTATTTGCATGCAAAGTGAGCATGAATTTTTCCAACTTCACCTGAGCACCTGTATCACTTCTACAAACAATTATGCAGACACAAATCAACCTTCTTCAAAGCATGCGCCAAAACTAGAAGCTTTTAGCATCAAATCCACCTTCCTCTGAGCAAAATCCTTCTCTACATGGGGCACACTTTTCCTCTGGGCTGCACTTCTTCACCTATGAATTAATTATTCATCCTTATGGTAGCCCATGCTTATATAGCTCTCATAATTATTTAATTAATAATTGCACCTTCTATTCCTGGCATTTAATTAATTAAAAATCATGCTTTTCTCTTTAACTGATGTGTTAAAATAGCATGTTTAAGGACAACCATCCAATTAATTAAATTAATCCAATTTAAACATCCACTCTTCACCGAATCGAAGCTTCACAAAGTGTGCCTTAACCTTAGCCAATGAAAATAAGAATTTATTTTATCATTTAATACTTCAAAAAGCATTAAATCCTTCCTAAAAGGGGTGCACTTTTTCACAAGAGGGGGCTGCCTTTAAATAAATTAATTTATTTAATTTTAGACAATCTATTTCCAATTGATTTATTCCCCTTTGCTTTTGTTGACTTTTCTCCATACCTGGGCGCCAAAATTAGAAGAGAAATTAATTAATTTAATCACATTAAAAGTTGCCTTTCTCTCTCCAAAGGGGGCGCACTTTTTAGCATAATAGAATTCTATTTTTAAAAACACATGGCAATGGGAATTTTTACCCTGCAAGGCAGCGAAATCCCATGATCCACTTAAGTGATTTGACTTTGACAATGGGATTATTTACCCTACATGGCAGGCAATAAAATCCCATGATTTCACTTAAGTCACTTTTCTTTTATTTCACCATGGGAATTTTTACCCTGCAAGGTAGGCAATAAATTCCCACTTGCCTGTTGCCTCAAATTTTCCCACTGCAACTTAAGTGACTTTTCTATCATGGGAAAAAGTATCCTGCAAGGCAGGCAAATAAAATCCCACCTTCCTGCTGCTTCTATTTTTCCCATGCTCCACTTAAATCCTTTATTTTACAAAAATGCGCCCAACCCACAGGGCTTTTTAGTGCACGACTTCGCCTTTTTCTAGTGAATCGGACGTCCGATGGCGACTTCCTTCTCGGCACTGATGTGCGTATGTGATCTCCGAATACTCCAAGCTAAGAATCGGGCTAACCCGGCAAAGGAATTGATCTAGAGAAATTTCATAGAAAACGAAACGGGAAAACACAAAAACACGAAAAATTGCTAAAAGTCACAAATAAAGCCCAAAACTTATTCCTAGTTAAAACCCTTCTGGTATATAGGAATAATGATATGTTTGATCACAACAGGGTTAAAACAGAGCGTAAATTGCCTCAAACAGGCTCAAAATAATTAAATACAAATTTTCCGCAGACAAATCCCGACGACAGAATATAACAATTTTGGGCATTTGGGTATTTGGCGAAAATGGCTTATATGGCTCTTTGGGAATATCTTGATGCAATACAAGAACTTTTTGGCAATAAAAACACAAAACGACCCATTATTTTAAAAGTACGAAATTTTTTCGAGATAGGGTAGTCTCAAATTTCAGGATGAAATCTGGGGACACCACGAAAAAGACCAAATCGATTTGTTTTTATCTTGTTTTCTCTTGTTCGACTCGTTTTTACTCCTGCGAGTTGCATTTACTCCATTCGTGGGCATTCGACGTGGGTAGGAGGGTATTCGACTGGTTTCGAGGTCACGTAAGTGCAGAGTTCATTACGTGGCCAGTTCGTGGCCATTTTTCCAACAACTCGTGGCAATTTCGTGGCCCTAACAAGTGAAGAATACTGTATTTTTTTCCTTTTTTTCAATACAGTGAATACACGACTTTTCAATACTGTAAGTGTAAATATTATAATTTATTTTACAATACAGTGAATACACGACTTTACAAATAAATATTTAACAATGAAAATACTTACTCGCTCATGTAACTGTTAATATTAATACTTAATAAGTTAATACTAATAGTATTTAACTTAAAATTTTAATATATTAATTTGTTTTGATTCTTTTATATATATTTAATATATTACAGTCTTTGTTAATAGTTAACACTTATACCTATAATAGATATATCCTGTAGTGTATATATTTATATAAAATAACAGTCATATTGTATTTTATATGTTATTTAATTTTATACAATCTATATCATGACTGTGAGCAATAACATACATTATAAATTTAATTTTATACGTTTTGTATATTTGTACAATGTACATTATTATAAATTTATACTTATAGTTAACACTTAATTGTACAGTATACACTATTAAATTATAATAGTATATTGTATAACGATTTTAAAAATATTATCTATGAAGTTATCATAATATACTAACGTCTTCAATATAGTTTTTTCGTAATTTTTCTTCATGCAATAGCAATATTATTCTTAATTTCGTCATACAATTTAATTTCTCTAAGGCTTGTAAATCTAAGACAATTTTTTTTTTTGTTTTGTAGAATGGCATCGACATCCGGTTCAGCTGCTCGTAGTAAGCCTAACTCTAATGACCCTCTTGGAAGCATTGTGAACGAGCAGAAGGCAATTGTGTTGTATGCAATTATTGTGGCATGAAGATGAGTGGAGGTGTTTATCGCCTTAAGTTCCACATTGCACGGATACCAAGGAATGAAGTGACAGTGTGCAATCAAGCACCGCCTGAGGCTCAACGAGAGTTGTCTGCTTACCTTGCGGCTTATGCAGAGAAAAAAGAAGAAAAGAAGAGGAAAGTTGATGCACTTGCAGCCCTAGCAAATAGGAGGGCAGCGAGGGAAGATTTTGACATTGGGGCATCTTCTATTGCCCAACTCCACGAGGTCAAACACTTGGGACGGGGTTCATCCACTGATAGTAGTTCAGCGATGTTTTTTGTTCCTCGAAGTACTCTTGGTTCACAACCTTCACTCGAAGGTACTGCTTGGAATAAAGAAATGCACAATGAAGCAAGAATAGTTGCGGCAAACTTTTGGTACTACAACAACATTCCTTTCAATGTGGCAAAAAGTCCATATTGGGAGAATTTGGTCATTGCATTGACTATTGTTGGGAAGGGGTTCAAGGCTCCTACTCCCCATGATTTGAGTGGCCCATTGTTGGAGGATTCCATCACACATACCAAAACTCTTGTAGAAGAGCAAAAAAAGGTATGGCAAAAAAAGGATGCACCATTTTGTTTGATGGGTGGACAGATGGGAAAAACCGCACATTGATTAACTTCCTAGTGGCATCAAGTGGGCAGTTGGTCTTCTTGAAATCAATTGATGCCTCCCACCAAGTGAAAACTGCAAGCACTTTGTGTGATATGTTAGATGAGGTGGTGAAGGAGGTGGGCGTGGAGAATGTCGTCCAAGTTGTGACAGACAATGCGGCGGCATATGTAGCAGCAAGGAGACTTCTTGAGGAGAGGCACCCTACACTTTTTGGACCCCTTGTGCAGCCCATTGTTTGGATCTCTTATTGGAGGACATAGGAAAACTCTCATGGGTGAAAAATGTGGTTGAAGATGCAAGAAATATTACAAAGTTCATCTATAATCACACTTGGGTGCTAAACTTGATGAGAGAGCACACCAATGGAAAGGAGCTTGTGCGATCAGGGGTCACACGATTTGCCACAAACTTCATTACATTGCAGAGCATTGCAACCTCATTAACATCCCTTAAGCAGATGTTTGTGAGCACGCGATGGTTGGAGTCTCCCTATGCTAGGAAGACCGAAGGGGAAAGGGTCGTGAAGACCGTTTTTGATGATATGTTTGCAAAGCAAATGGAAGAAATCATGAAGGTAATCTAAACTTGAATATTTGTTTATTTATCATTTGTTATATAATTTTTTATTAATTTTGATTTTAAATATATATGTTATTTTGTTTTAGGTGTCAGAGCCTTTGGTTCGAGTTCTACGGATGGTGGATGGGGAGAAAAACCCAATGGGTTATTTGTATGAGGCTATGGATGTGGCCAAGGAGGCCATAGCTAAATATTATGGGCACAATCAGCGAAAATATGAACCCATTTGGCGCATAATTGATCGGAGATGGAACAAGACACTTCATCGACATATACATGCAATGGCGTACTACCTAAACCTGAAGTTTTTCTATTCCCCATCATTTAAGGCTGATGAGGAGGTTATGGATGGCCTTAATACATGCATAGAGAGGATGGTATCTGACGAAGATATTAGAGATGCAATTCTTGACGAGCTGCAAATTTACAAGACTGCAGAGGGGAGGCTCTTTTCTTCGACTCTATGTGTGAAAAGAAGAAACACTTCTCAGCCAGGTAAAAACAAATTGAGTCATTTGTATTTAGTCTCATTACACGTAGAACTAGAAACTAGAAGTCTAGAATTCTTTTATTTATTCAAGCTTAGTTAACTTACAAAATTATAAATGTTTTATTTGCAGATTTGTGGTGGGAAGATTATGGTGCAAAAACACCAAATCTTCAAAAGCTAGCCATCCGCATTTTGTGTCAGCCATGCAGTGCTTTTGGATGTGAACATAATTGGAGCATGTTGAAGTTGTTCACACAAAGAAGTGCAACAAGTTGACAACACAATGCCTCAATGACCTTGTCTTCGTGCGATACAATCTTCGTCTTCGTGTGAGACAAGTGGAGGGGGCACAGAGTTATGATGCAATTGACTTGGCTGACATTGATCCATATGATGATTGGATTGTTGATGATGCGGAGCCTATGTTTACTACGAGAGGAGATAACAACTTTGGAGAGGGAGACTGAAGAAGCAATACCATCAGGGACATTAGAAGTTGGTGATGATCCAGATGATATGTTTGTAGATGACAATGTTGGTGTTGCAGAGGAGGAATATTTACCTTCCACTTCCACGAGGCAGCCGCAAGTGCAACAGACTTATTTTAGGCGTGCTTGATGAAATAGAATATTATTGATATTTGATAGTGATGATCACATTCATGAAAGTCACATGTGACATGACTCTATGAGCATTTTTGTTTGCATCAAACTTTGTACTCTAAGTATATTTTTGGTCAAAACTTAATCGAAAATATGCATATGGGCCGATTTCCGATTATGGCATTCTATAGAGTCACTTCTTCGCATCATTTAACATTGTTTTTACATTTAATTTAAGTATATTTTATGAATTTAAATGTTTTTAAAAGTTAGCTATAAGTTCTTATAATCTCCCATGCCATGTTGTGATATGATGTTTATGATTTTGCAATTGATATTCAAAATTTGGCATCGTAGCTTTTAAAGAAAATAGATTGTTTTGATCCACATAAGTGAAAAGCAAGTTTCCCAAAGCATGTGTGACTTTAATAATTTGTGTTGAAACATAATTTTAAAGAAGAATGCATAGAATAAAATAGGTTTGAAATTGTCAATACTAATTGACAACTATTATCTTTAAATTTTGATTTCATCGGCCATGGTGTTATGAGTTTTGTTTGTCTTCTGGATTTTTGAAAGGTAGTTCTTATTATATATAAAATTTATAAATCATATTCTATTTACTCTTAATTTTGCATGCTTTTATTTTCAAGCTATTTTGTTGAATGGCATGGTTGCCCTTTGTAGGTTCTAGTTGTATGGAGGTTCATATTTGTAAACTCATTCATCCAAAGTTTGTTCCGACATGGACATTGTTATTACCCATCCTAATGGTCAAAGGTAGTGTTTAATTTTAATATCTAAGCCATGGAAATTTAGGGCTTGAGACTTTGATAGAAAAAGTACATTAAATATCATATAGGATTCAAATATATTTTACTTTTGCTTGGTAAAAATAATGTCAAATTCAGTTCATGAGACATATAGGTAATATACTTAGATTTTGTGTATAATCAATTTGAGGCATCATCGAGCATATACAAAAACAACATATTAGGTTTTTTTCGTGAGTAATGTTATTTTGTCGTTTTTATTTTAAGGTAACATCTTTTCACATTCTTGGTTAAATTAACATACTAGGTTGAATCTCAAACTGTGAGGGTATTGATGGATTACTTTTTCTAGGCCGAATCTTTGTATAAATGTGAGCTATTCAGATATATTGTTTAGCATTACTTTGTGAATGAAGCCTACCATATTTTGAAGATCAAGAAGCAAGAGATGTGACTTATTATAGTTTTGGGATGAGATTTTTTAGTCATAAACCTCTCTCCATTTGGAGAAAGAAAATATGGTACTTATATAATGAAATAAGTGCACTTTGTAGCAATATTCTAAAATCTAGTAGGGCTTAAGATAGTGGGATTTTTTTGTAAAAAAACCTCATAATTATATTAGTAATCAAAAGATTTGATGTAAAACTTATTTGCAAAAACGTTAGAGCTGCCACAAGTAGATCTTGATGGATAAAACCTAGTGTCACGCAACCTTCCTTACGTCTGAGATGTTTTGGGGACTTGGGGATGGTGACGAAAGCCCCCAACCCCCCCCCCAATTCATCCTCTTGTGCAAGACATTAAGGGGATGTTGATAGTTTGATCCCTATAGGGGACATCGGGGCATCCCTGGAACATTCCTCATTGCATCATCTAAAGATGGAACCCCAAAAATTAAAAAACACTTAAAAACCAAATCTAATAAACTTAACCTAACCCTAAAAGACATTTTTTTATAAAATGCCCAACCTACATTTATTTGAATCACACATTCCAAATAGGAAGAGGAAGGCAAATGATCCCTTGCTTTTTTTAATCTAAATCAAAATTGGTTAAGGGTATTAGATTTTTTTATCAAAATGCAAAATGGGTTAAGGGAATTAGGATTATTTTAGTTTGTTTAGATTATATTTTAATTTATTTCAGTATATATAAATTTATATGTTATTTTAATAGCCTTTCTTAGTCCTCCCCAAAATTTGGGATTTTTTTGTCATTAGAAACCGTGTCCATATGTCCTTTTGTCCAGGAGTTTTAGTTAACTATGATAAAACTAGACAACCTAAAGCAAAATATTAAAGACATGAATAAGGCAACAAACCAATCAAATAGCTAGACATTACTTGAGAAAAAATGTCCCCTTCACCTCGCTAAGAGTTATAAAGCTCATCTATCAAACCCCATAGCATTTCTAATATTTGTGGTGTACCTTGAGATTGATGTTGGTTTAGTATGTTGTGCTAACTCACCCTACACGTTATTAGGATTATGTGTATAAATGGGCGCTGCCTCACCCATGCCCATTCTTTCTAATTTTATTGTCTATATTATATTTTGGGTGCCTTATGGGCATCACCATTCCTGTTCTTGTGTATGATCTATTGAAAGTATGTGGGTTTTTCTTCCAGTCGATCACGAGATCTCGCACTTATATCTCAAATAACCACAATCAAAAGCAAAACTATGGAGAGGAATTGCTTCCCAAAGAGACAATAAAAGAATCATTTGAAATGCAGTCTCATTCAAAAAAAAGCAGCAACAATATACCAAGGAATCATAAACCCTAGATTGACTAATTAGGCTGGGAACTAGGAAAGAATCATACCACCACACAACCCATAGAATTGTCTGAATATTTAGTTTAATGGCCATTAATGTAAATCAAGTACTTAAAAGTGCATTGACATAGGAAGCAAATGCACATAATAAAAATTATAACATTGTGCTTTATAAAGGTTAGTATTAAGGAAGCTGCATTAGTTAACCTTTTAGCTAATGGTTGGCATTTGGTTGGTTATCTCTCTTCATGTATTCATCCATTCCAATTTGATTAAAAACAACACATCAATTTTTTCTTTCCAATTTTTTTCCCTCATCTTTGTTTGTGTCTCTCACAACATCAAAACTATAGGAGTGTAAAGATTTTGCAAACATTAGGAGAGGCATTTGAGAGGAATTATTTGGTAAAATTTTCAAGGTATAGACTTGCAATTATTAATATCAAAATCCTAAGATTCTTAATAAAGAAAAAACCAACACAAATTCCTAGAAATTTTGTTGGGATGAAGGAAAATTTTCAAGAGTTTGTTTGCATCATTGTTGCATGTTCGCAGCTGACATATTTTCACAAGATCATATAGAAATGTATGGATCAATGGAGTAGCCAAGGCTGGTCAATATTGGTAAATGTTGCTCTCCTGGAAGAACGAAGAGGTTGTCTCACTTTTGAAAAAGTACTCGGATGTCAATGGCTTACTCTATGAGGAGTTGAAGTCTTTCAAATTCAAAGAAATGCAACATTCTATCCATCTCAAGCCAAGGATAGAACCATAGATAGAATACTAACCCCTTCAACTTCTCGCCGAGTTTAGAAAAACTTGCCAAAAATTATGCTAAACGAGTAACTCGCAGGAAAACTCGCCAAAAATGCAAAAAAAAAACTCGCCGAGTATAGTTGGAATACTCGCCAAAAACTTGCCAAAAACTCACCAAAAACTCGCCAAAGACAGCATTTCTTTCCTTTTTTGGATTTTTGGTGAAGAAAACACAAGGATAGAAAAAAATTGCCATTTTTGGAAAGGGTCCGGGAAGATGTAGCAGCAAAAACTTGCATGTGCCATAACTTTCATTCTGTGGCTCCGTTTCAGGTGCCGTTTTCTCTAAAAGTGCATATTTTCTCGAGCTCTACGCAGTGATGGCAATATTTTTCTTATTTTCATAAAATCCATTTTTGCACCTTTTTGGACCAAGCAACTTCTTGCAATCTTCTGAAAGAATCATGAGCTTTGATCGCTTGTAGACAGATTAGTAATTAAAAATATTGGATAGCTTTCCAAAACTCGGCGAGTACTCGCCAAAACTCGACGAGTATTCTCCCGTGCTCGGACTAATCACACGAAGAAGCGCAACAAGTTGACTCAAAAAAGGCTCAACGACTTGGTTTTTGTGCAATACAATCTCTGGCTTCGCACAAAAAAAGTTGAGGCCACATCAGAGGAGCTCATTGATTTGGATGAGATAGATCCATACAGTGAGTGGACTAGCAAGAAGAGGAAAACCCTGCGTTCACAGCAGACGAGATTGCTTCTTTTGAGAGGGAGGCTATGGAGGGAGAAGCACTAGCAGGACTCGAGGAGATATTGGACTGGATGACATCTTTGGAGGTGATCTCCAACATGCAGCAGAGGAGCCACCAGCACCACCATCTAGTTCCATGATCGAGCAGATTCGCAGCCTTCAACAGGAGGAGCGTGGAGACGCGGCCGAGTGTGGGGACTACTATCGGCCGGTTGTCGTATTCGCATGATGATGCGATTTTGTATTGTATTTGTATTCAAATCTAATAGAAAACACTTGCTTCAACATTTTATGGGCTCATTTGATACATTTTGTAGCTATGTGTTGCTTAAAATTTATGTTTTTTAAAGAAATTTGAGTATTTTAAGTTGTCGAGTATTTCCAGTATTGGCCGAATATTGGCAAGTTTTTGTCAAGTTTTTTTTTGGGGGTCAGCGAGTTTTGGATTTGGCGAGTTTTCCTACAATGGATAGAACCATTGTGACAAAAGCAAAGGCAAAGATAAACCGAAAATCACCGAGACCATCCGAGAAGAGGTGCTCATGATCTTTGAATGCCCAAGTTATCTTTCCCATCCATCATTCCACTTGGGTGGTTAATATAGTTCCAGTCCACATGAAAAATAGTGAGATACGGATTTGTGTTGACTTCAAGAATCTAAATCAAGCCTTGCTAAAAGATAACTATCTACTACCTATCATGGACTAAATTTTGCGAGCGCAATCACGGCTCAAGGATGCTCTCTATGCTTGATGGCTTTTCCGGTATAACCAGTTGAAGTAGCTCTAGAGGATCAACATAAAACCACATTCATAACTCCATGGGGTGCATTTGCATACAATCGTATGCCTTTTGGCCTTATCACGGGAGCCACTTTACAAGGGCCATGGACATAGCATTCGAGGACCTTAAGAACCAATGCATAGTGGTATGCATTTATGATCTCACAAACTCACGGTTTACTCAAAGAGGTGGGATGATCTTTACTCAAAGGTGGATGTCCCTCTTTCTCGATAATGTCCCTCTTTTCGATTAGTTCGGTGAAGACCTTTTATTTTGTCTACCCGACGGCCAAAGGGGTGTTTTCAAGGGTGACTTGGTTTATTATTTTATTATATGGTGCTCGAATTAAAGTAAAATATCATTAAAGCACATATAATGAATTAATAGACTGTTTGAGTAATTTTGACTTAGGAAAGTGCATTTAAATAAATTAATAAATTATTTAAATTGCCTTCCTAGCAAAAATACGACTTGTTTGGGTATGATTAATTAAACCCAAAAATGCGACTTACTTAGTAAAGCAAAATAATTAATTTAATATTAATTATTGGGTTTTAGCCAAAAAGTGCGACTTGGATATTTGGAAGGGTTTTGGCTATATGAAAGAAAATGCGACTTGGGGAAGAGGCATTCAGATTATTATTATTATTTTCACAGAGCAGTTAGCACAGAGCTTTGCAAACAAAATCCAAGGACGGAAACCCTCTGGATTATTACTCTTGCGGACGGAAACCCCAGGAGCAGTGAGAGAAGCTTCCACCCAGGAATCTTCATTGTTTACACAGGTTATTATCATTTCAGCAGCTTCAGAGAGAGAAATAAATTGCAGCAGTGGGCATTCAGGCAACTTCTAGAGTGGGGCGACTTGTTCTACAGTTGATGTATGCATTATCAGAGGTATTTTTCATGATAGTTTATTGTTATACATTTCAGCCACATATATATGCCAAATCGATTTGATTTGGATTCTTTCTGGTTGAGTTTTGGGCAGTATCTGTATTATTCCATCTGCAGATTTCTATTTGTGTTTGCCCTAATTATTTATCATTAGAAATCAATGTTGAATGTATGGCTGCGTTATTAATGAAGAAATCAATCATTTAAACCCTAGGCGCCATTTCTATATATACCCGGTTTGCGGGAGTTTGCAGTATTTTAATTGTTATGTAGTGTGAGAATGTTATTTCATGGATTTATTTGATATTACCAGTTCAGCTCCATACCTGAGCATTATATAAAAAAAAATATATATATATATATATTCAGACAAAAACGGGTTTGGGATCTTTCAGTGGTATCAGAGCAGTGTATCCTCCCAGCCTGTGTGGGAAGAAACAGATAGGGTATTACAACAGAAATCAGCTTTGAATGCATCACAGAGAGGACGGTCCACACAGATACTACACCCGCAGACGAGCACGACTCGAGGCTGGTATTGCAGGAGGTGACAGAATGGAATATTTGGGCGAGAGACCTGAGAGTCCTCCTCGAGAGGAACATGCAGATCCAGATAGGAATTTTATTCGGGATATGGCAGCCACACAGAGGCAGTTATTACAGACCATGGAGCGCATGGGTACTACTTTGGACAGGTTGGCACTGGATAGGCCGCGGGACAGGCATGGCAGGAGGGATAGATCCGTATCAGTTGCCAGTAGCTACAGGGGTCATAGCAGATCACCTTCAGAGCTTGGGAGTGTTAGGGGATCGCCACGCCGTGAGCGGAGGCATACCCATACAGACGAGAGGAGACCTACACGGACGGCAGATAGGCCCATGCAGCCTAACTTCTTGCCTAGAGGTGACCCACCAGAGATTGAGGGACGGTCGGAAGAAGCAGCTTTCCCGGATACTATCATGGCAGTCAGTGATGAGTGGAGGAGTTTGCCACAGCATGTGAGGGATGCATTTCCCCTCCCATAGTATTGTGCTCAGAGGAGAGACAACATGAGGGTTGGACAGGATAGGAGACCTAGAGCGTGTGAACAGAGATTTGCAGCAGGTTACCAATAAGGTAACCCTCTCCACTTTTGATGGTAGTGGAAAGATCAGTGCCAGGGCTTGGATTCACAAGCTCGACACCTACCTTACCCTCAAGCCCATGAGGGAGCAGGAGGCCATACAGTTCGCTACATTGCACCTTGAGGGGGTGGCTTATGATTGGTGGCACCATGGGTTAGTTACGCAGGGTCATGAGCTTCTACATTCATACAGGGATTTCAGTGATAGATTGATTGCGAGATTTGATCGCAAGGATGTGGAGTTATATTACAGGGATTTAGCACAGCTCAGACAGAGTGGACATGTTGATTCTTACATCAACGAATTTCAGCGGATAGCCGTTATGGTTCCAGAGATGCCTGAGAAGAGGGTAGTGATGTTATTCATCGAGGGCCTCCATGACAGGATGAGAGGATTGGTCAAGGCTCTTAAGCCTAGGACATTGCATGATGCCATTCAGACGGCATTGGACTTGGACACATCCCCCACTTCCTATCAGCCCACTTCTTATCAGCCCAATAAGAAGTTTCCCACGAGCTCCAGGCCATTTCAGCACTCTACCGCCCCGCAGAAAGAGTGCACCATCTCCTAAGGTGGATCAGGAGACTCGTAACGAGTTAAGGAGGAGGAAGCTTTGCTTTCATTGCAAAGACCATTGGGAGCCTGGACATCGTTGCCTTGGTAAAGGCAAGGTGCATCTCATTGAGGTGATTTCAGATGGAGAGGATGATCACTCGCCAGGTACAGATGTAGAGGATGAGGGCGGTGACCATGATGCACAGGGGGAGCAGCCCCAAATAGAGCTTGGCGAGGGCGAGGCATTGGATTCATCCGATGTTACTATTGCCACACTTTCAGGCGTTCCTAGGTACCATCCCTTTCGGCTGAAGGGAGTGCTTAAGGGACAGCGGATTGTTTGTCTGGTTGACAGTGGAGCTACGCACAACTTCATTGATGAGGGGTTGGCGGCGAAGCGAGGATTACAGGTTGAGGAATTTGATGGGTTTAGTGTACGGGTGGCAGATGGATTTGCTATCAGTTGCACTAAGAGGATTCCACGACTTAGTATTCAGATGGGGGACTATACATTGACCGATGACTTCTATGTTATTGGACTTGGTGAGATTGATCTGATATTGGGTATTCGGTGGTTACTGAGTCCCTTGTGAGATATGTGCGGGATTTTCGCAGGATGGAGTTGGAGTTTATGGTGGATAAGAAGAAGATTGTGCTTCGGGCTCTTTCTGACGGTGGGCCTAGAGTTGTTTCAGCACACAGGATGGAGTCTATAGTGAGACATGGAGAGGTTGCATGGGCAGCCCAGTGTTTCATTACGTCCAAATCTTCTTCAGACGATGAGCAGCCCTATCATATTGACATCCAGTCCATACTGGATAAGCACGGTTCGGTGTTTGGTGACATTCCTCCAGGTAGACCACCAGATAGGGGGTTTGAGCATGTTATAGAGCTTGAGGAGGGTGCTAAGCCCGTGATGACTACGCCTTATCGCCATCCTAAGACATACAAGGATGAGATAGAGAAGGCCATTAGAGAGCTCTTGGAGATGGGACACATCCGTCCTAGCTCTAGTCCCTTTGCTTCTTCAGTTGTGTTGGTAAAGAAGAAGGATGGGACCATGAGGATGTGCATTGACTATCGTGCACTGAACAAGAAAACCATCAAAAACAGGTATCCCATTCCCCGCATTGATGAGTTGTTGGATGAGCTGCATGGATCTATCTACTTCTCGAAGATTGATCTTCGATCAGGCTACCACCAGATTAGAGTACGGGATGAGGATATCCATAAGACAGCCTTCAGATGTCACTATGGGCACTATGAGTTCTTGGTGATGCCATTCGGACTCACTAATGCGCCTGCTACATTTCAGTCATGTATGAACCATCTCTTGACAGGCGATTGAGGCAGTTTGTGTTGGTATTTTTTGATGATATTCTGATTTATAGCAGGACATGGGATGATCATTTGAGGCATCTTGATGAGGTGCTTAGCATAATGGAGACTCAGTCTTTGTTTGCTAAGATGTCCAAGTGTGAATTTGGACTTACGGAGATATTGTATCTTGGGCATGTCATTGGGGCCAATGGGGTCAAGGTTCATCAGGAGAAGATACAGGCAATGCAGGATTGGCCACCACCCAAGAATATCTCTGACTTGCGAGGATTCTTAGGGTTATGTGGTTATTACAGGAGGTTCGTGAAGGGTTATTCCCAGTTGGTAGCTCCATTGACAGATCTTACACGGAAGGGTGCATTCAGTTGGTCAGATGAGGCACAGGTGGTATTTGAGAGGCTCAAGGTAATTATGAGTACCTGTCCAGTTTTGGCTCTTCCAGATTTCTCACGGCCCTTCATTTTAGAGTGTGATGCTTCGGGATTGGGGATTGGTGCAGTTCTTATGCAGGATCGCCATCCTATTGCTTTTGAGAGCCGGAAGCTGAGAGATAATGAGAGACTGTATTCCACCTATGATAAGGAAATGCTTGCCATTATGCACGCTTTGGCAAAGTTTAGACAGTATTTGGTGGGTGGAAAGTTTGTGGTGAGAACCGACCACAACAGTTTGAAATATTTCCTGGAACAGAAAGAACTCAATGAGAGGCAACAAAAATGGGTCAGCAGGATCCAAGCATATGATTTTGATATTGAGTATGTTAAGGGGACTAAGAATGTAGTGGCTGATGCACTTTCCAGGAAACCCCATCTCGCTGCCCTATGTTCTTTGAGCGAGATTTCAGCAGATTGGAAATCTCAACTGTTAGTTGAGTATTCCAAAAACACATGGACATGTGACATTATGGATGGGAAAATTCAGGATGGCCGGTATAAGGTAATAGCTGATCTGATTTTGTATAAGGGCAGAATTTACCTAGTTCCTGAATCGAACTTAAGGAGAAGATTATGCATGCTTTCCATGATGCACCACTTGCAGGACATCAGGTATTTTAAAACATACGCAGATTAGAGAGAGATTCTCTGGAAGGGTCTCAAGGATGATGTCTTGCGCCATGTCCGTGAGTGTATGACTTGTCAGCAGAACAAGTCAGAGCATACTTTCCCAGCAGGTTTGCTACAGCCATTGCCTATTCCGGAGCAGAAGTGGGAAAGTATTTTGATGGATTTCATTACTGGTCTTCCGTGGTGCGAGGAATGATCGCATTTATGCGGTAGTGGATCGGTTGACAAAATATGCACACTTTTCGCTGTCCCTACCAGCTTTAAGGCACCTCATGTGGCTGATTTGTTCTTCCGTCGAGATATTCGGGTTGCGCATGGACTTAGAAGAACATAGTTAGTGACCGGGATAGCAGGTTTATGAGCATATTTTGGCAGGAGCTTTTCCGTCTGGTTTACACTGTGGTGACTCCTAGCACTAGTTATCACCCTCAGACGGATGGACAGACAGAGATTGTGAACAAATGGATAGAGGGTTATCTTTATGACTACGTTGCAGGACAGCAAAAGGCATGGGTTAAGTTGTTGTATTTATGTGAGTATTGCTATAACACCACTTACCATATGTCTATTGGTATGACTCCATTCGAGCTCTTTATGGGTATGATGCGAGATCCTTTGTTGATATGGCATTTGGGGATAGTAGAGCTCCCAAGGCTCAGGAGAGTTTACAGGATATTCAGGAAATCCTTAAGGTGCTTAAGGAAAACATGCAGCGGGCCCAGAATCAGCAGAAAATATATGCAGATAGGCACCGAGTGGAGAGATCATTTGAGATAGGGGACATGGTTTTTCTACGACTTCAGCCTTACAGGAAAAGTACTCTCAAGAAGAGTGGGGCTGAAAAGCTCAAACCGCGATTTTATGGGCCATACAGGGTGTTGAGGAGAGTTGGTGAAGTGGCATATGAGCTGGAGTTGCCTTCTGAGAGTAAGATACATAATGTTTTTCATGTGTCTTGCTTGAAAAAGGCTTTGGGGCAGAACATTATTTCTCTACAGATTTGCCACCCCTGGATGAGGAAGGGAGATTAGACCTAGTGCCAGAGGAGATCTTGGACAGCCGAGAGAGGAGACTGAGGAACAGGGTCATTCGGGAGTTCTGGTGAGGTGGAAAGAATTGCCAGAGGAGGATGCTACATGGGAAGGCGAGATTATATTACAGCATCCAGCTCTACAGTTGCTTGGGGACAAGCAATCTCGGGAAGGGAGGACTGTAATGTCCCTCTTTCTCGATTAGTTCGGTCGAAGACCTTTTGGCCTGTTTTGTCTACCCGACGGCCAAAAGGGTGTTTTCAAGGGTGACTTCGGTTTATTATTTTATTATATGGTGCTCGAATTAAAGTAAAATATCATTAAAGCACATATAATGAATTAATAGACTGTTTGAGTGATTTTGACTTAGGAAAGTGCATTTAAATAAATTAATAAATTATTTAAATTGCCTTCCTAGCCAAAAATGCGACTTGTTTGGGTATGATTAATTAAACCCAAAAATGCGACTTACTTAGTAAAGCAAAATAATTAATTTAATATTAATTATTGGGTTTTAGCCAAAAAGTGCGACTTGGATATTTGGAAGGGTTTTGGCTATATGAAAGAAAATGCGACTTGGGGAAGAGGCATTAGATTAATTATTATTTCACAGAGCGATTAGAAGACAGAGCTTTTGCGAACAAAATCCAAGGACGGAAACCCTCTGGATTATTACTCTTGCGGACGGAAACCCCAGGAGCAGTGAGAGAAGCTTCCACCCAGGAATCTTCATTGTTTACACAGGTTATTATCATTTCAGCAGTGTCAGATAGAGAAATAAATTGCAGCAGTGGGCATTCGAGCAACTTCTAGAGTGGGGGGCGACTTGTCTACGGTTGATGTATGCATTATCAGAGGTATTTTCATGATAGTTTATTGTTATACATTTCAGCCACATATATATGCCAAATCGATTTGATTTGGATTCTTTCTGGTTGAGTTTTGGGCAGTATCTGTATTATTCCATCTGCAGATTTCTATTTGTGTTTGCCCTAATTATTTATCATTAGAAATCAATGTTGAATGTATGGCTGCGTTATTAATGAAGAAATCAATCATTTAAACCCTAGGCGCCATTTCTATATATACCCGGTTTGCGGGAGTTTGCAGTATTTTAATTGTTATGCAGTGTGAGAATGTTATTTCATGGATTAAGGCAATCCATCACTGTGTCGCCCATTTTCTCCATCACTTTGGATTTTGCGGAGTTGACTAAACATATTATTGATATGATGAAACAGATGATCTTTTGGTTGGAGTAAGGAAGGTAAGAGTGCTTTTTAGAATATCAAGAAAGCTATTGCTCACGCTCCTACATTGGTGTGCTGGATTTCAAAGGCCCATATAGTCGGGTGAAATCCCACTTGTGTGCAATATTGTGTCATGGCATTAGAATTTGCAAGGAGGAACAATGTAGGGGTGCCAACAACAAAAGTTTTGGAGCATATCAAGGGCAAGAAGATGCAAAAGAAGCCTTTTCCTTGAAAACGGGCCATCAGGTCATTTTTTGTCAAAACAATGAAACTTTATCTTGATCAACGAGGCCACCTATTGCCCCATCTAGTACTAGCTCCCCAATTGTGGCCCCGATACATCCATTTGTGATGTCTACCTCCATGCAAGATGAGGATTCACCTCTTTCATAAAAGAGGACAAAAGGACCACTGGAAAGGTCCTTTCAAAATGAGAGCAAGGATATCATGAATGAGCACATTGCAAGATGTGTATGCAAATGGTTTTTCATTCAATGTTGTCAAGTCACCATATTGGCAAGAGATGGTGAGAGTGATCAATGAGGCCCTAAAAGGGTACAAATGGGCCAGGTTATGAAAAGCTCCACACCCCTTTATTGCAAAGGAAAGAAAACATTTGGAAACCTCATTGCAGCCAATTAGAGACTTGTGGGCCAAAATGAGAGTGTCTATCGCTTCTAATGGATGGAAAGATGCAAGAAACCGCCCTTCGATCAATGTGGTTGCAGTATGCCCTAGAAAGGGCAATATTTTTAAAGCGATTGATTGTGAGGGGCATGTGAATGATACCATATTCATTGCCGACATCCTCTTTAAAGGCATTGAGGCAATGGGTTCTTAAAATATTGTCCAAGTCATAATAGACAACACCAACAATCATAAAGTCATTGGGATGTTAGTTGAGGTGAGGTTATGGGCATATTTTTTGGACACTGTTGTCCATTCACTCAATTTAATGCTACAAAAATTGGCTTGTAAAATTGGGTGGATTAAGCAAATGTATGTCGAGGGTGAAGAGATCCAGATCATAGTTAAAAATTGTTATTGACGATTACTTAGTGGCCAAATTTTGACTCTAAAATTGGGAATTGACAATTTCTCGACATTAATCCACACCTTTATAACTACTTTGAAAAACATTAAAATTCATAAAATAATCTTAAATTAAATGTAAAACATTGTTAAATGACACAATATCTATAGAATGCCAAAGGCCCATAGAATGTTGATTGGAGAATGACTAGCTGCATGAATTCGACTATTAAATGTGATTTTATCATTATTTTTCTATGATATTATTGACTGCTCATTTTAAAATTCATGAAACCGTAAAATTAATGTCTGGTTATTGGTATTTATTTCATTGAAATGAATAAGACTTTAGACTTTAAATTTTTGTGTGTTGGGAGTCTCATGACTAAACTTTTGTGTGTTGGGAGTCTCATGATTGTCAATGCTCTACAATCTACATGAAGGTATGTAATAACAAATATGTATTAAAACTTAGCTTGAATGTGTATTAATCTAAGTACACGAATGAGAATCATGAGCGATGAAAACAAATAAAAATGAATGTTGTCATTGTGAAACTGAAACCCTAGCAGGCTAAATTCACATTAATTCGCAGGTATTCCTTTAATTTTGAAGAGTCGAAACTTGTATCCCTAGCAAAATGTGGGGGGTTAATTCACATGAATTCATGGAGGATAAAAACACTAAAAATGCTTTGAAATGACCACATTTTTTTGGTTTGGACGTTTTATACCCTAGACAACGGTTTTTCGTGATTTTTCAAGAGTTTATCACGAAATAGCAGATAAATCGCCATAGGAAAAATCATGATTTTCCAGGCGATTAAACATTTTTCTTGGCACATAATTTATCGCCGATAAATCGCAATTTCTGGAGAGAGCCAAATGTTTGTGACCAACCATCACCGGTTTGAAGGCATCTTGAGATCCTACTCGCATTCGGAGTTCTTTGAAGGTGAGGGAAGCTATATTTCTTTTATTTATAATGTAAGTTTTGAAAAATATAATACTCAAAAGTTTTATAATTTATGTTTTTCATTTTTATTATGTTGCTAAAACTCAATGCATCACGTAGGATTGTCTTGAGATGACTTGTGAAGGTGCAAGAGATGCAAAGGAGGATGGTAACTTCTAACCTATGGGTTGTATGGAGGCAATCAAACACCGAACGAGGCCAAACGTGCAGACGTTGATCTTAGATGACACCTAGTGGGATCAATCTGAATACTTGTTGAGTTTTACCGAACCCATTATGAGTATGATCCGATCATAAATGCAAAAGAGCAAGATCTCGAGGAATTTTTTTTCAAAGAAGTACAATCATACATCATTGAGTGGTGGAACAAAATGACTACCTCACTGCATCTCCTTCCCTTTGTATTGATTCCTAGATTCTACAATTTAGAAATCCTTTCTTTGTTAGGGAGGGTGGCACCATATTGGGATGTTGAAGTTAGTTTGGGGTATATGTTGGTGTTGTTTAGGCTCTTCCTTAATTTTGAGGCCGAGGACATGGGTATGAGAGAGTTTAAAATTTTCATAGTGGAGACAAGTCATAGCCTTCACGGTCTTAGATGAATGCTCATATGTGGTGGAACCTCCATGGTCAATCATCTATGTACTTGCAACCTCTTGCAATTAGGGTCTTGGCACAAGTAAGTTTTTATTTAATTCTCTTTCCTTTGTTTTAACTTTTTTAAAATTTAAGTTTGAGTGTTTACTTTTATAAATTTTAATTTTGCATTGAATTTATCTCAATAGGTTGCAAGTTCATCTTCCTTTGAGCGCAATTGGAGTACATATGCCTTCATCCACTCATAGAAGCACAACAAATTGGGGGCTAAAAAGTTCGAGGATTTGGTGTTCCAACTTGTGCCTTTTGGCCCCATAATCAGTGGAGTACAAAGAAGAGCCAACAAAGCATTGAGATGTTGACCCTAAGAGAATTGATTTGGATGCTTCCATTTCCCACTTGTCATTAGATGATGAGGGATTGGAGACTTAATTGGCATAACAAGACTTACATGCACGAGGGGGTGCTAGTGGTAGTGGCCCTAGTGGGAGTTCTTTGAGTCCGTGTGGTTCTAATGAACCATAGCATGATGTTGATGTTAATGCTCTTGATGAATAGGAATATGATGATTATTGAATACTAGTTTGATTTTTAGTGTAATAATAAAATTTAATTTATTGTGACATTGTGTTTAATTTAAGCCTTTTACAAATTATGAGTTGTTTTTTTGTGATTATTTAGCTTATTTTGTTTTTCATATGCAGAATATGTGGTTAATTCTGATTTATTGGACTGCAATTTATATATTTTTATTATATGGCCATATTCAGAGCCGTATCTAGGGACAATGTTTTTGCCATGTCCGTGTATTGATACTCCAAACCCATACCCATATCAAAAAGGTACTGGAAACTTAGCTTTATGTTTGTTTTGTCTCTATGTCCGTAGTAATAGTATTATTATTAAGTCGTCTCTTGAATACCTAGGATTAATGAAGCGTTAGGCCAGGAGTTAATTAAGGTTTCCTTTCGCAATGAGTATAAAATGAGGGGAAATCTTAAACAATATATCTTTCCCATTCTCATTTCCAAATACAATATAGAGAGCCGACAATGTGAGAACATGTGGGTTTACAACTGAATTTGCAGGTTCAATTCATTTGAAGTGAGTGAGCAGATGTCCACATTCTTCTGCTTATATGGTTCTGCTCTTTTATATTTTGCTGTTTATTTTCTTCTGTTAGTTTATGAATGCAGCAATATTTTTGATTAATTTCTAGCAAAAAGAATTGCATTCCTTTTTTGTGGTCCCAAGTTTTGAAAATTCTGACATTTTTATGTTTTATTCGGCTCTTTTTTAATGCCTGTGTTTTCACCCTCCTAAATTTTTGCAGTCATAAAGGTTTTCTGGAAAAATTTGTGAAATATTTGAAAGAAATTGGATTTCTAAAGGAGGATCTAATGTTCAGCATTCATAGCATTGAGGTATGAGTTTATCTTTACCCTTTGTCTGTAGCATGTTATATTGCATGATTGAATTATTTCTGTAAGTGGAAACATTACTTTATAATGCCTAAATAAATTGCTACTTTTATTCTACAGTTTGTATATATTGTTAGAGAGCAGTTTTCCACTCCATCATGGATTGATTTTTATAGACCAGTTAATCTCTCTTTGGCAGTCTCGAGGTTGTTTTTGGCTACAACCACAAGTAATAAAATACAAGGCTACAAGCCCTGGGCAAAAATTCAAAATAAGTGGATGGGTAATTTCTGGGGTATGCCCCAAATTCAATGATAAGATGGGAAAATATGATGATGTCTCCAGCCATCCTTGTAGACCAGTTCGTAAGTATCTTCAGCATAAAACCCATTCATAATAATTTCATATACAACGTAATCATACCAGAAGGAAATAAAGCCTAAAAGATTTTTGCCATCTGAAATATAACAGAGGAACAGACCTTTAGTGAATGTCTACTATATAGATGTTTTATACACTTTTAGATGCCTATAGTTGCATATACAGTCATTTTTAATGTGACGAAGTCAGAAGATAATGAGCTGAGGATACCCTCCTTTGTGATGCTGATGCTGATGATGCTTTGAATGTTGGGAACTCGTCGCCCCTCCTATCACCCATGGGGACTCATCCCCTCCCCAAGCAACCAAAAACACGATTGGGAATAGGTAATATTGAATTTACCGAGGAAATTTGCAATTTGCCTCATTTATCTTGTGTATGGATTAATTGGCTCCTATTTTATAGTTGTTACTCGATGGAAACAGGGGTAAATCAGTTCTAAGTATTGGCTGCATGATTTGTTGTTGTTGTTGCAAAATCTGCAGCATTGTGCAAGAAGTTGTAGGTATGTTGTATAGTTTACAATTAACTATTACATTTACATTATACTTAGAAATTCAAGCCATTGGTTGTATCATTTTAGAAATAATTCTGCACAGAACAGATTATAAGCTACAAAAATCCGAACAATAACAATATGTTTACAATAGTTTATCAATTCCTGGTGTTAAATATTTGTCATTCATTAATAATCATTATAAAAGTGACTTTCAACTACTAACTAGGAATCTGATACGGATCTTATAATGACAGAATAGGCATCATGGAACCAGAAATTACATTCCAACTTACAAACTGAAGACTTATTTCTTTATTGATGTCAATTTTATATTGTGCAAGATATCGTATCTCTGTATTTTCAGTTGGACATCTTGTTTGCAAATACTACTATCAATGAGAATATAATGATTATATCAATGTTGTCAATTGTTAAATTTATTAATATTTTAATCTGTAAGTTTTTAATTTTTGAACTTTTTTGTACAGATGTCTACCTTTTCATCCCCCTTTACCTGGGAATTTTGGGTAACTTCTAGGCTTCCCCTTTTTGTGTCCTGATGTTTCTTCACTGCCCTAAAAGGGGACTTAATGGAACATAGAATACCGGAAACAGAACCTCCCCTAATGGTCTTCCCTGTAAATCCTTGTATGTTGTTATGTTTCTGGGAATATTGGGATTTTGTTACCTTATACATTGCTTTGCGCTCAACATTGTACAAAAAATTCAAACCTGTAATAGATATTTCATAATGAGGATGTACTTTGTGTTTCACGAGTTCAGATTATAAATGGGTATTTATAGGATTCATTTAAATTTTTGTGGTGATTCGATTTGTATTTTTCAACAAGGATACGATCATATGTCACAGTTAACACTGCAATGTCTAGGGAATCTGTGAATAATTTACTAAGAGTATCGTAGAAGCTTTAGTCTCATAGATAGATAACAGAATGCATCTTTGAGTGAAGACTGCATTGCTCTTGTGAGAATATATCTGGGCGTTTTCATGCATGTAATGTGTATAGCGCTACAAACTAGGTGCCGAATCTTCATCCATCAAGGATTGTTCCTGTAAGTGTTTTTTTAAGGACTGTCCAGATTCCAGAATGACTTTTCCAGGCACATCAAGTTTTTTATTATTTCTATGAGGTGTTTATTTCAAATTTCCCAAAGAACTTCTCACAACTGCTTGATATGTAACTTTATCTGAAATGGAGGGATTATTTTCTTTTTGAGTAAAACATTAATGTCTTCTAAAATCCACAGTTTACTTACAGTAAAGCATTTTTGAACTCTCGAATTTGGAAAGGAAAAGTGAAAATGCAAACTTCATGAATTGTTGGCCATATGAAAATGACCAGGGAACTGATTCTGGTTTTTACTTAGACTGAAGCTTTTTCTATTTCACGAGTTTGGAAAGGAAAAGTGAAAATGCAAACTTCATGAATTGTTGCTGTATGAAAATGACCAGGGAACTGATTCTGGGGTAGATACGTATTTTGGGCTTTGCACATATCCAGATCGAGAGCAGCGTCACCGTATTGATTTAAAGGTAGCCTAAAGGATGTATTTTATTATTTTGAAATACAAGAGCTATGTTTTGATTTTGTTGAAGTTGGAGTGGATGGCAGCGGGGAGAGCACCAATAGTTTTCTGATGTAATTTTTTGGAACATTGGAACGCTTTTGCCTCACCACTGGTGCTTATTTCTATTTCTTTGTGCAGGTTTACCCATCAAAAATGTTCACCTTTGGTCTTATTGCATGGACAGGCAATGATGTTCTCAATAGGAGGTACCATCTACAATCTGTAACCTCATGCATCTAAAGTTCCAAATTTTTATGAAAATTATGCCACCAATGTTGGTTTTTTTTAATTGGTAAATTCCCCATGCCAGGTGACCTTCAAATTAGATGTTGTGATCGATATCTTTTGTCAAATTTACGCCGGACTTTTACCCAGCCTTGTCTGTTGGGGTATGCCTCACCCAATGAGTTGGATGTGCTAGTTTACCCAATTTTAACACTTTAACCTGTCTTCTGAAACTGGGGCTCTGCTTTGGAAGCCCTAATATTTTACCCCTTGAGCTCACCCTTTGATGATCAAAGGTTTTCTTTGTAATCCATTTGTTGAAATGTTCCAGAACTTCTAATTCTTGCTGTAATTTGGTCAAAAGCCACAAGCTTGTTTAATGCACAGGAAAGTTTGTAAAGACTTACCTATTAAGTGTTGACACTCTATAAAGTTTGGGAAGACTACCTATTATAAAACATGGAGAAATATCAATGCTATAAAAACTCTTTTAACTTCACCACTTACACTCCATAAGGTGGCCTGCTTCTTCCAAGAGATTTGTTACTACTTTAGCTGCTTGGCCAGTTACTCGAAATCCGCGATTGTTGCATTTCTTAATGTTGGTAATGTACAGTGGCCAATTAGGATTATTTGCTTCTCGAGATATTCTACTTTTCTTTCTCATGTGGGAGTTGGAACTAAAGGTTTAAATTGCTTAGAATTTCAAATATAACTCATTTCTGTCATTTCTTTTACTCTAAGGGACTGGTCTGATGTTAACATTATCGTGAGAAACTGGAATATTTCGTAACAATCCACATTTGTGGTTAACTTACTACCTCTGTAAGAGAAATGAAGGCAAAAGGCCACTCCAATATTTATCCTTACAAAGATTTAAGTTTATGGAGCACTTAAAAAAATTGTTTGAGTTCCCTACTTTGCTCCTATATCTTGCAGGTCTTTGTTTCCATATGAGCATTCCACATTTAGCATTTTCTGTGTGATGTTACTACATTTCTCTTTTTGTTGGAGGTGGGAAGCGAACCAATATCATGCCACACAAATATCATGCCAATTTCAGCTAAGCTGCCAAGGTCGGAGGGAGAACTCGGACCACACAAATACCATGAACCTTCTTTAGCCAGGCTTCCAATGTCTGAGTGGTAACCCTTCCTCCAAAATCTGCCTGTGACTTGAACTGGGCATCATCCCTTATGGGATAGGTTTGTCCCGTCCTCAGAACATTGAACAAGAGTGGAACTCTGGTGGGGCTCTACACGAGCCAAGCATGTTCACTAGTGAATCGTGACCACTTTGAAATTACATGATTTTTTTGCATACTCACCTGTTCTTCCGAATGTTGTAATTCTGTTATGTATTAATGTCTAGACACATCTTCTAAATGCAGTTTGCAACCACGGTTTACCACCATAGACTATATAATCTGGTTCTAGAGAATCAAATGTATAAAAGCTTTCACTTTGGCATTTTTAATTGGATATATTTTAGCACAAAAGATTCCTTGCTTGATTCAAATTGTTGTTGAACATTTTACATGGCTGAATCCTAATACTGAATACTAAGTCTTTAGTGCAGATTCTTAATTGCTTGAATGCACCTGATTATTGTTGGTCATCCTATGTCATGTACTCATGCAAAGGAAACCATTTTATTGCCAATGAAGTCAAGATTATAATTCTATGATTATTCATCTTTTAAAATTCTTGGTTGAATCCGATAGTTAATGTTTCTGTGAAAATGTGCCTTTATGGATTATGTTTTGAGATGGTTACGATTCGGTATCTATTTGGGCCTTTAAGACTTGAAGCCAGAGCTAAGGAATTGCTTCAGTGTAGATATATACCATATTCAGAGGCTGAAAATATCAGGGAAATATATGGACATTAGGATTGGGAAGTTATCGTGATCATTGTGGATGATAATCTAATTCAATGATCATTGTGGATGATAATCTAAATCAATGTTTACTTTGAAAGGTCGAATCTATAACGATCAGATAACTTCACCCCCATGATGGTATCAGGGCTTCAATAAGAAGCATTGCAAAATCATTTAGCAACACAGCTGTCAAAGCTATGTGAATGTGTCAAAGCTTGTTTGTGGGTGTGTACCCATAGCCTATGAACAGAAATTTTGGATGCCTTCACCTATGACGATAAACTTCAGCAAGAAGCATTGAAACAGATTATTAAATCCATGGGAATGTGTTTAGCTTGTTTGTAGCTGTGTGAACTGACATATTTAACAACTCTTCTACCGTCCATAATAGGTAGCATCACATGACCTTACGTTGCATTGTTTCCTTGTTACAAAGACATTAAACATGGTTAGAGCCCACCAAAACTCATCATTTTCTGTTAGGTTGAGTAGCAAGGTCTGATTTACTCACAAGTTTGAAACCTACGAAGATGCAAATTTGAAACAATACATATAAGATTAAGGCAAAAGTTCCAAGTGGTTGTGCTGGCTTGGTGGGGACGTAAACAGTAACCTTTAATTTTACCTTTATTTATAGGTATATAAAGGCAAGAGCACTGAGTAACGAGTCATTCAAACAAAAAGTGGGCCTTGTTAGAACAGAATTCCTAGATGATTCATTTTAAGGCTTAGATAGATTCATAAATGGATACATTAGTTGAAACATGATAATAAAGTTGTAGAGTATTTATTTATTGAAATTATTGAATTTAACATGGTATGCAAGTAGTATCCGTTTATCATCGATATATAGACCCTAGATATATATAAATTGGATCTTTTGTTTAACTTCGAGAGATCGAACTTCCAACTCAATGTCTTTGAGAATTGTATTAGTTGAGCCTCGAGTGTGGAATATGTTTCGGGTATGCTTAGAAACATATTGAAAGAAACTACAGGTGAATTGTTGATTATTTATTTGTGCTTGATTTGTCAAATTTTCTTGATAGTTTTATTTATTTTTAACATTTTTTTTTTTGCAAGGGGGATATTTGTTCAGGGTATTTTTGGTTACTATGCATGTTATAGGTTTAGTGTGGTTCAATAGGTCAATTATCTTTTGTTGATCAAAACCTTCTTTTCATATTTTTCTCAGTAGTTGGTACCACTATGGGGTTCCGTATGTCTTGAGGGCACTGAGTTGTCCTTCTAGGATATGGATAATGGGGGATGTTGATTTCTTCTGCAGGAGAAGGGATCTCCATGAAGTTCACATCCCTTGGGGGATGCAGAAATAGTTCTTGGGCCTCTATGGACATTTCCCAACTCTACATGGATCCCTTGACACCCTAAATGAGAACTGTTGCCACGTCTTTTACTTTTTGAATCACTTATTCTCTGACCAATATCGTCATTGCTTTTGTTATGATCAAAGACTTTTCATATGACTTCATTGTTTTTTTAGGTTGAGACTCCTGGCAGATGATAAAGGCTACAAACTTGATGATACTGGACTTTACCCAGTCGCACAAAGTTCCACAGGGAAAAAGGTAATAAAATTAAAGAGTGAAAATCATTGCTATATAGTACTAGGATGTTACATCTACTACAGATTTGCGTGTAGGTATATAGGAATTCAGTTTCACTAAAGACTGGCAATTTGAATATTTAGGACACAAATTCACCCTAAAATGGTAAAGCTTTGTTTTTAATTCATGCATTCTCATTTCTTGTGGAAATGTATATAATTACATTTCATGGTAAAACTTAAATATGTTTTGTGAAATCTCTTTGCATCATACAAAAGTAGACCTCCTTAAAAGCATTGACAGCATTTAGCACTTCTTGCAGGTTGCAAAGGCAAGGTCAAGTGTCCGATGCAAAACGGAAAGGGAAGTTTTTGATTTTCTTGGATTTCCATGGCTTGAACCAAATGAACGCAACTTGTGAAAAGGGTAAATCAGTTGTAATTAATGTATTTTCATTGTACATGTATGTGTGTATATTGTGCCTAGGGGTATCTTTCCAAAGATTTTGACAAATTCAGAAGACAACTATAGATGCTGTAAAATTTTTGCAGACTATAAAATTTTGAAGAACACAGGCAAGAAAAATTGCATTATGATTTTTTGGGAGATGCGTAATACTTATATGGCGTAATATTTTTTGGGAAATGTAATTGTGTTGAGATAAATTAGATTTTCTTGCTTTTGAGGTGAAGGGTAGTCTATTATATACAAAAGCATATAGGTTTATGGTCTAACAAAAATGGCTTTAGTGGATGTCTAGGTGAGAGAAAATATCTTGTCCGGTGAACAAGGCACGATCCAGTCTTTTACCTCTCTATCCTGCTCAAGTATGAAGTTAGACCAAGTAAACCATGCAGCAGTAGAGTCTTTTTCGCAATGATGGTTGGGATTAGAGAGGCCAAGCTTGTGTTGTAAGTAAAATCATGCTTCTCACTCTCCTACACAACATCACACAAGAAGGTGTCATTTACTTCCATTGGACTTCACCATGTTGAAATCTCCATATAAAATCCAAAGGGCATTAAGAAGAGAATATGCCAGCTAGTGGCACAAAAGGGACCTTTCAATGACGCGTCATTGGAAGCATACATGTTGGATAAATTGATATTATGCTTGCCAAAATCAAAGAGGGTCCACACCACCTGATGGGTAGGGTTAAATTCCCAAGAAATGACATTCTATTAAAGCTTTGGTGCTAGCAACATGATGATCCCTCCACGACTGGGCTTGTGATTGGACATCTGGAAAATAGCACCCAACTAAACAATGTGGGTGATAGACGGGAGGAGAAACCCATAGATTTTAATTTTTTGCATGCATAACACTTTTATATTGCAAAAATTGAGACAATTGTTGCTGACCATGTATCAACAGGTTGATTTAGTAAGGGCGCAAACATTTTGAGAGTAAACCATCATGCGGAAACATTTAGATGCATGGATCCATCATCATCTAGATCTACGATGCCTACATATTTATTAGAAAAGGAAAGTTTTCTCGGGTTAGCTCGCAACAAGTCACTCATTTAAAAGGGTTGTCATTTCTCTTCAATGTATAACCCATCTTTTTAGGGGGATAGACTTTGAGAATGACTATGCACAATTTTTGCGGTCAAGTGTTATAACATCGTTCTCTAGATAAGCCGCCCGAAAGGGGTTGTGACACAAGTACAATGGGAACAATGGGATGAGAAGGCATAAAGGAAGCCACATCTTGCGGGGTGTGGGAGAGCGGCTGTGGAGCTTTAACAGTGGAAAGCACAACTTGTTTGGTAATGGTTGTTAGGAATTAGTGCTCCATAATATAGTTTAGTAAATATGTTATGTGAGTGAAAATAAATAAGTTTGTTATATTAGGTGTGTTGTTTTAACATTGTACTAATATAGACATAAGTAACATATCTTTGTTAGTTTGTTGGTTGACTCTTAAATTTTAGGAGTACAACATTCTATATATTGTAACCTTTATTGAGTAATGAATTGACGAAATATATTTATTCTCTTTGTGAAACACTACCAAAATCTGCATTTGGTATCAGAGCTAGGGTATGCATTAGAGGTCTGTGATATTGTCCATGGCCAAAC
The DNA here is from genome assembly GCA_018340775.1 of Taxus wallichiana var. yunnanensis. Lineage (NCBI taxonomy): Eukaryota > Viridiplantae > Streptophyta > Pinopsida > Cupressales > Taxaceae > Taxus > Taxus wallichiana. The sequence goes on along the minus strand of CM031240.1, from coordinate 1,015,088,188 downwards.
CTTATTTGTAGAAGTTCGAAATTATTAAAGAAAGTCTGATTGTGAGGTTATACACCTTTGAAGAGACGTGACACCTTTAGATTAGACTTTTCAACCAATGAGTTACCTGATATATCATCCAAGTTTGAAGAACTCCATGGCCGTAAGTTGTGTAGTCAACTCTACATTCAAATACAAAGCGTGCAGTCCTCTGCTCATTCGTCAGGTTCATTAAGTTTGTTTTTTGCTGGTCAAGCATATGAATAATGGATCAGATCATTGAATTCATTGAGCTAGGAAGGTGTTGCAGTATATTCAGGCGATTAGATTCTTTCATAAGGCCATAGATCCATGTGCCTCATCTAGCACAAGTTTGTAATGGTTTTGATACAGTATTTTTCGCTTTTTTTTTAATTAAATCTTTTACCGGTCCGCAGTCCGTGCTATTTAGCTTAAAATCAATTATTATTTTTAATTTTTCTTTTTCCAGTTTGCAGTTCCTGTCAATGTCAAAACATGAGGTTCAATGTTAAAACTTTGTATGCATAGTGTATCATCGTCTAGGTGGGATGGGTTTTCTGATTTAACTATAGTTGTTATTATTTGTTTTAGGTTGAGTCAAATACACTATATATAATATCGAAAGGCCCTTGGTCTATTGGTGATGATGTTGGCTCCCATGGAGCCCACCAGGGATCAAGTCTTGCTGAGTGCAAGGCTTAGAGATACCCAACACGAAGAGTCAAACGGTTGAGGCTAGGATCATGCCCTGGGTGACTTTGATGGCGTGGATGCCCCTTACCCGTAGCTGCTTAGTTGAAGGTGTTCACTAGTTTAGTTTCTTTGCATACTTTGTATCGCTGAATCTATATGTTCCCTCTAGAACTTAGGCAGAGATGTCATTAAACTATGTAATCCAGTGCCCAATTGGGCTACTATCCAATCAAAAAATAAACTATATTATTGCAAACAAAAAGAAATAGTCATGTTATATAAAAGTTGTGACATGTTTGCATTTGTTAAAAAATCATAAGAGTGCATGATCAGAAATATTATTAATTATTTTTGTTGAAAAATATAAGGTTCATCAAGGAGTGGGTCAAATGAGTTTAACTAGAATTACACATGAGTTGCAAACTACGCCGGAAGGGATGTCCACGCATAATCTTGTATGTGTACTTCAATTTCATATAACCATCAAGAGATGATCTCTCCATCATCTCCAAGCATTGATTGTAATCCCGTTTATCACATTTCTTTTTGTGAAGCATCTTTCTAGCTCCTTTAGGGTACCACTCCTTTTCCCCCTTTTCTCCACCTCCCACAACTTAGCATTCTAGATATGCTAAATTTTCATGAAATAAATTCAATGTCAACAATGCGGTCTAGATCACCACATGGTTTGTTTTTAAAGAAAATATAAATAAATTTTAATCCCTCTATATAATTGTTGCTCGACATGACGCACCTTGTTAAAGTGGCGTCCTATGTTTACGTCTTGCTTTTACGTAGCATTCCCAGTAATATCTACAAGAACATTGTTCTTTTTGAAATTATAGAGCCTATTTGCATAAATGTTTGATGGAAGAACATAAGTTTCAGTATTTTGAAGGTCAAACTTAAAAGGAATTGTTGTATTTCATCGCGGCTCCATATTATTTTGTGTTGTACAAGTCCCAAGCAAACACATCCATGCAAAATTTGTTTTTGCATATCTTGTAAACATGGCATTCCATTCAAGAGCACATCACTTTGATGCATTTCCTTTATTTGTTCATAGATCTACAAACAAAAATGAAGCTTACACGGTGAAGGTATGTTCCAAACAATTGCATTACTTCATAGAGTTTGATTCATATGGCTTGTGCATGCTTCCACATTTTACAAACATATCTACCATGGCACTTCCAACTTAAACATTTGAAAAATTTGGTTCTCCATAATGTTCTTGTGGGTGTCATTAGTATCAATGCTTTGAAAGGATCCTTGCAAAATTCATTGCATACATATATTGTAATCACGACAATCTATGAGGCCACGTCGGTTTGAGGCATTTTATTGAACAATTTACGTTCATTGTGTATGCCTCCAAATTTTGCATACATGTCTACTATAGCACTTGCCAATGCATCTAAAGAACATAGCTTTTCATTGTGATTTGATGGATGTCCCAACGTTGTTCATCTCCCATTTTGGAACAGGCTAGGAAGCTAGCAACAAAGGTTGTGGAGTGTGGCTTTAAACCTACGGACTACATTTTCTATAAGGTTCAAAGGCATTTTCAACAAAACCATTTTGTGCATGTCCTGCAATCATCACATTTTACTACTTCTTATAAAAATTATAATAATCTATTTTTAAACTAAAAATTTAAAAGTTGAAATCAAAGTTATATTTTTAGATTGTGATTCACAAATATATGATGTGAAGCAAAATTAGAAATCCCTAACCATAAATGAGGCAAAACTCACATGATCATATATAAATTTGCATACATAATGTGGTCTTTGTTGTCCATTTTTGCACCCTTGCAAAAATTGAACAACTTGGATAAGTATGGACTTGAAAATTTGATGAGTATTCAATGCCACCAAAGTCTTAACAAGCCGTAAAGAGGTTTGAATAAGCTGCGGCCAAAGGAGAAAAGTTATCGAAGTATGGAGTTAACCGCAGAAGGATTTGAACATATCGCGGAGGTTTCAAGCGAGTTGCGATGCATGTAAATCAAAATTCACGCATAACTAAAAGTCGCGGATAAGGACGAAGAAGATAGAAGAGCCGCGGGTCAAAGGAGATAACCCGCAATTTAAAGAGTAGGCTGTGGGTACGTGGAAAAAGTAGCGAAAGACTAGAAAACCGCGGCCAAGGAACAATACTTGCGACACATGTGGAAAAGCTACGAAAGCCAACTGAAGCCGCTTATCAAGGGAAAACAACATTTTTCGCATGGGAACTAAAAATGGATATAAATTTCGGTCCAATGATCTAATCTTTACAAATCTTATCATTGGGAAAATATCAACCTCCTCTATGTAATGGAAGTTGTATTTCTTAATTCAAATGGAGGTAGGTGGGAAAAAGTAAGAAAAACGTCTCCAGCCAAGGCGAAAGGAGTGCTCAGTGCGGTGTAACCACCTAAATTTAATGCAATATGGGCGCCCATTTCATCTTCAGCAAGGCAAAAGGCGTGGGGAAGTGGTTTTCATAAATGCTTAGATCTTTTCGGAGAATTTAATGAAGTGGTTGGTGGGTGGAAGGAGGAATTCAAATTTCCCTCTATTTTCTTCTTCTTCTCTCATTTTTCTATATATTGTAAAATGATGCTCAATTGTAATATTGGATACTTTGGGAATATGAGGGCATCATTTTGTGCTGCCCAAATATTCTAAGAGTTGCATGCCTTGGATCATGATTATGTGAATGTGTTTGCACCTCCTCCTTCATTGTAATGATCTATGCATAATCTTCAAGCAATAAAATTATTTGTTTTGTGGCTCATTTCTGCCTTAACTGGTGTTTTATTGGGTTTCTTTGCCTCTCATTTACTCGCGGGCATGTTGTGTGTGTTCTTCAAGATTATGTATCTATTGTGCATCATGAAAGTGGGAATTTAGACATTGTTTTGAACTATGGTCATTGTTTCGCCCTCTTCATCATTTTTTCTCCCATTTTCTCTCTTTCAGAAGTATCTTTCCCCTTATTTTTGGTGTTATCGCCTTCTCTAGTTTAGGTTTCTATTTTATGCATCTCCTTCTCACCTTGGTCCCTTGGAATGTTAGAGTAGAGCTAGATAGTTGCATTTCAATTCCTAGGAGTAGTTTAACAATAGAAGTAGAGGAAGTTCACCTTCTCCGGAGGTATGTCTCGATTCGAGTCCCAAAACGTAATGGAAGTTGTATTTCTTAATTCAAATAAAGGTAGGTGGGAAAAATTTTAAAAACATCTCTAGCATGCGAAAGGATTGCTCTAGGCGGCGAAACCACCAAAATTTAATGCAGTATGGGCGCCCATTTCGTCTTCAACAAGGAAAAAGGCATGGGGAAGTGGTTTTTCATAAATGCTAGATCTTTTCAGAGAATTTAATGAAGTGGTTGGTTGGTGGAAGGAGGAATTCGAATTTCCCTCTATTTTCTTCTTCTTCTTTTCCCACTTTTCTATATATTATAAAATGATGCTCAATTGTAATGTTGGATACTTTGGGAATACGAGGGCATTATTTTGTGCTACACAAATATTCTAAGAGTTGCATGCCTTGGATCACGATTCTGTGAATGTGTTTGCACCTCCTCCATTGTAATGATCTGTGCATAATCTTCAAGCAATAAAATCATCTGTTTTGTGGCTTGTTCGTGCCTTAACTGGTGTTTTATTGTGTTTCTTTGCCTCTCATTTACTCACACGGTATGTGTGTGTGTTCTTGCATAATTTGTATCTATTGTGCATCGTGAAAGTGGAAATTTAGACGTTGTTTTGAAATTTGGTCATTGTTTTAACCCTCTTCATCATTGTTTTCTCCCATTTTCACTCTTTCAAAAGTATTTTTTCCTTATATTTGGTGCTATCACCTTCTCTAGTTTAGGTTTATGTTTTATGCATCTCCTTCTCAATCTGGTCCCTTGGAATATTAGAGTAGAGCTAGATAGTTGCATTTCAATTCCTAGGAGTAGTTTAGTAGTAGAAATAAGTAGAGGAATCCGACCTTCTCCAGGAGGTCTGTCTCAGTTCGAATCCCACAACTTGGAGACAGTCCCATGTTTCCTCAAAGCCCTAGATTCTTGTGATTTAGGACGGGTGTAATTTTGAGCTCCAACATTCTCTATGATTCAATCTTAAATGACAGACTTGGAATAGAGGCAAGATTATAAAATTAATCCAAACAAAAGGACCATATAAAATGAGAAAAATTGAGTAAAGAACTATTATGAGATCCTCTACCCATCATCTCTAAGCATTGAATTGATTGTAAGCACTTCACTCACATTTCATGGCATAATAAAAGAGGGCTTAACTAATATCCCATAAGTATATGTAGGCAATGATGCAAAATACTATACATTTGATTTTATGAAGTTGACAAGATGGTTTGTATCTCCAAAAACTTAGTGAATGAAACTTATTATATACTAGTAATAAAACAAGCCTTTTCTTTATCACTACAGTGTCCGGCATGGTGCACCTTATTATAGTGAAAGCATGTGTTTACAAATTGTTTCACTTAGTATCATGAATAATCTTGGCAAGAACAATGTCTTTGTTTGAAATGATGGAACAAGTTTGCATTTTTCAAGACAATTTGCCTTGCAACAATGTTGGAGATAAATTTGGTTGGAGTGTGGCAATCAAAACATAGTCAAAGGTGGTTAAAGACTTTGATGGTTGTTCATGGGATGTGATTAACAATCTAAATGTAATTGCCCACTTTTCACTATAGTGGGAAAGAAATAAGTATTTTTCCTCATCCCCATCATTTGATACTTGTTTGAATCGGAAATATCCTCGCCTTCATCTCTCAATACAATTTCTCTAACTTTGAATAGATTTCATATGCCTATAGGTGTGATATGTCTTCACTTAAATGGAATTTCGATGATGAAGTTATGTTTTTGGGACTATCGAGAGTATGCTAGCAAAGGTGGACTAATCAAGTTAGACATCTATTGGTTTCTTTTGGTGATATAAACCAGGACGTGGCCCCATCTCACACCGATTCGCCAATATCAATCCTTGTTTCGTGGATGTCTACGCCCGATTTCAAAGTGGATGGACTACATTTGGTCAAACAATGTCAAATAGCTCAAAATTTTTGTGCTTCCTAAATCTACAATTAGTTATGTCCTTAAATAATATAAAATATCATGTGGTTAAGATTGCTTTACCAAATTCTACTATAACATAAAATATAGAATAATATTTAGTAAGTAGGGTGAAATTTACTCACATTGTAGTGGAATGTGTCCTGGAGATTTGAAAAAGATACAACAAAGTTAATAAATAGAAGCTTAACAACTTGTCCAACTAAATGTCTTTCGGGCCTTATCATGGAAAGAGTGTGCTTGGCTAAAGGGCCTACTAGTTTCGTGGAGGGGGTATGTGTCTCAAAAGGAACCCAGACACACATATATTTTACACCGAAAATACATATCCTATGACCGTGTCCAATGCAGTTTTGACTCTTCGTCCTTTCGGCCTCAATTCCCTTTATGGATCCTATCATTCGCCCCCGCCGTGGATCCACCCAAAAATAAATATATAGACAAAAGGTGAGTGGAAAGAAGCATGCCGGAAAAGTGTCACTACGAAAGAGCCGGCTTGAAATGCATTGCGGAAAATAACGGATTTCACAAGGATTGCATTGCCGAGAAAGAGCATGTCGACATTTGACATTTTCCAACAAGGATCTCTTCATAGAGAAAGCCTCCGTGAATTAAATTGTGAGTCAATTTAATATGGGTTTTTAGGTTATAAGTCTAAAATGTTTCATGGTTCATGATAGTATTTTGATAGAATTCCCGAGAAGATTGGGTTGTGGGAAAATATCTCCACAATTACTCCTTTAGGTCAAAAGTGGTTAAAGGCGTCTTGGTAAGAAAATGTTTTAGTGTCATGTTTATTTTTGTTGGGTATGGGGGTGGTCTTGTAATAAAAACAATTATTATTTTTTAATTTTCTAGTAAGTGGGGCCAATTTTTGTCTTAGTGTCTAGGCGAGTATTTTTGTCAAAAGCAATGTCAGCTTTTTTTTCATAAATGTCATTTTTTTGAGTTTTCAAAAGTCCAAAACATAAAAAATTTGCTTCATGCACTATCAGTGGAATCTAACGTCCTATGAAAAATAAAGTGTTTCACATTGTGGGTGAAGTTAAGAATAAACACAATGTGGAAACCCATAAGCCTCAAGATCATATTTGTTAAGTAATCAAGACATCTATCGGAGGATGGAGGCAATAGAGGAAGGAGGTCGAGCAATAATCTCTTCTCAATCACTAGTGACGTGGCTGCGAAAATGCATTAGTGGCACCACATTTCCGCCAAAACAACTAAATCTAGGATTGATTTTTAGGTGGTAGCGGTAACTATCCCATCCTATTTGTGATCACCAATAGTGGCTACAAACGCGATGAGGACACAGTCCTCAAATTTCTATTTTTCTATTATTTCAGTTGTGTGGTGTGTACAAAAATAAAACATTGTAATCATTCCTGCTAAGTTTGAAAAGAGGAGAATGTGCATATTATAGATGGTGTAAATAGTTGTATAGGAGGTAAAATGATTGCAGATATCCTTTGATTGTAGAGATCTTTCGACTACCATACTTCATTGGAAGATGGTCGGTCGATGATAAGTTCACTGGAAGTGAAAGCGAGATAAGTTCTTGTATGTAGGCGATCATGTGTAGCAAGATCCAAACAAAGAATATGTAAACCTAAAAGTATGGGTTGGCATATGATTTTGTTTCAGATTCTTATGGTGTGTTTTTCCCCATGTTCACACTAAGGGGGGAATGTTAGGAATTAGTGCTCCATAATATAGTTTAGTCAATATGTTATGTAAGTGAAAATAAATAAGTTTGTTATATTATGTGTGTTGTTTTAAGAGCACACTAATATAAATGTAAGCGACATATATTTTTAGCTTGTTGGTCAACTCCTAAATTTTAGGAGTACAACATTCTATATATTGTAGCATGTTCGGTAGAGGATCCTTCACATGAGAAGCAAAGGTATTATGCCCCATTACCCAACACACTTTTGATAGGGTAGATAGGCCTATTAATACTTCACATGACTAGGGTGGAGATATGAGTGCTACCTTTTTCTATTTATTATCATAGATTAAATTTGAAGGAAAAATGTTTCTCATAATTGTATCTTTTAAAGGTGTAGAGATTAAATTTGAAGGAAAAACCTTTCTCATAATTGTAGTGACATAAAGAAAAAGAAGTGACCTATCATTGAGGTGCATGTTTCATTTCCCAATTCAAGACATGATGAGAACACAATGTGATTGTCCGCTATAAAGTAGAACAACATAATGTGACCGTTTGCTATAAAGTAGCACAACATAATTTTAAATGTAGTTATAATGTTAATGGGGTCACTTAATTGACACCCTAGTTATCACCTATAAAGTTAAATTAATATTAAGAAGACATTTCTAATGAATTTTGACCTTAGTTTGACTTATATAACTAGCAATCGCACGTGAAATGTGCAATGTGAACACCGAAGGGGAAGTGTAAGACGAGGTTGATTTTGAGGGACCAAAACATAAAAGGAGGAAGAGGGGTGCATAAGAGGGGGTTAAGGGGTTAAGGAGCAATTGAGAGATGATAATATTAGGTGGAGCCATTTTAAGGAAGGAGGAACATATGTAACATGTGCATATTTTGTCAAATGTTCGATGAAGAAAGGGGATATGGTGTGTAGGGAATTGTGGTAATATAGTGTGGAGATATCTTAGAAAGCAAGGTGTTGTCAATGAATACTTGAAAGGAAAACTTACATTTTATCATGGTTCAATGTTGAAGTCAACATATGTTAAAATTGCAAAATTATGAAATAAAAAAATAAAATAAATTTGTATCAACAAATCTTATCTATGAACAATCTATAAAAATCATAAATATGTTTAACCCCATGATATAATGTTCAATTATATATAATTAAACATATTTTATCGCTATAATGTCTTCAACGGGAATAAACAAACTACGTGACACTTACTAATATTTAACAAATCACTTTTCCATTGATTCGAGACCAATATGACAATATTTTGATGATGATATTGATGTAAGCATATTATAGTTTAGGGTCCACAATTTGACTCCATGCCAATAATATTGAATACGATGATATATTTTTAAATAAAATGCAATATTTTGCATAGTAAAAAAATGCGATATTAGGAGCAAAAAATCAACTTTAAAATATGTAGGAAATGATGATAGGAATACAATTGTCACATTTTCCTTTCCTCATAATACAATAAAAATAAACATGTGACACTTTCTACCCAACATACGAAAGTGTATTAAATATGTCAATTTATACACCTGCAAAACAACGATTGCCAATTGTTAAAAGCCAACCGAAGAACTTGATACAAATGTAGACGTGGATTTAGACGAGGATGCAACCGACGACAGATTTGATACGTACGTGGATGTTGATACAAACAAGGATGTTGACGGTGAGGATTGAAAGTTGTTGTCAAAGCCCCCCAGGGTTTCTAGCACTAAACATGCCTTTCCTTGTAATCAAAATTAAATCAAATGAACTACATTACGAGGAATCAGACAACTATGGATTTTCATAAAAGTTCATATTCAATTTATAAGTAAGAGCAACAGCTCAAAATCGTGATTTCATAAACCACAATACAAAAAACTAGTTAAATGCAATGATCTCTTCCTTCCTCCCTTTCTATGTTTTAATCCAAAAATACTAGATCTAAATAAGTACCAAAAACAATGATCTATCTGCTGAAAAAAGATGAATTTTAGCGGTGGTAAAAAGTATGGACTTCAAATAAGAGCACAAGTTCCCCGAAGAAACCATCCATACCGCAGATCTTACTTCAGGTCTCTAAAATAATGACAACGAGGAGTGCAAAATAGAGTGGAAACGTCCAACGAGGTTTTACCGTAGGTAATGCCAAGATGAATTTTTATTGTAGACAAAGTCCATTCCCTTCTTTATATTAATGAGTTTCTTTGCATGTGTGTTAAATTTCCTTTATATTACGAGGGATTCTCAGGTTTCCCTTAGGAGCCTTCCCATCAAGCATTTGAGCAACATGTTGAAGAAGGGGGTGAAGATAGAGTTATGGTCCCGCACATCATATTGTGAAATCTTCGGCCACCTCGGTTGACATGTCTAGAAGCAAGCTCATAATTCTCCTCGACTTTGATAGTCGAATATGAAGGTATAATTTGGAGGATGATTTTGTAACAACGAAGAGATTCATTTGCAAATGGGACACAAACGCCACATGAAGCATGCTCTTTCAGAGTAGCCATGAAGAAGCTCGAATGTACATGGACACAATCAATAGGTTGAATCAACCCATAAAACATTTGTATGTCGAGGGGGTATGACTCCATGAGCTGATTCACATGCAAATGTCTTATGAAGATGTCCACGGTCCAAATGAAGGAGTTTCACAAATTTCTATTATGTAACAATGAACCTATCAATTCAAATTAGCAATCATCAACCAAACCGTCATTTGATTTGCCCACAAAGGACAAAGACTCCATGGCCAATTGCTTGACTGCTCACGTGGATGACGAGGATTTGTTTCATTGACATCCCTAAATAGTTGATAACCATGTTCGCTTCTTTTATTGTGCATGTCAAAGAGAGGTCGGACTTTCTAACCGAGACAAAATTTGACGTAAAAACTTTATTTCGGACATTAATCTTACTCTCATCCCTTTTTGATATGGAGAAATTTTTACATAAATTATTTCTCGTTACAAATAATGGATTTCTTGTAATCATAATTACTTAAATTAAAGAAGGTTCTAATTTAAATAGACATATTTATCAATTATAATATACCATATATAAAAAAACATAAATAAATTTTCTCATATCAATATAATATCTGGTGACATGATGTACGGTCGAAGGCATGAACATGCCTTGGATGGTGCGTTTAGTGACAAGTACGACCGTTTCGACATTCTCGTCAACAATGCAATCACGCACTGCGTCGGCTTTCTTGCCGAGAGGCCTAAAAATATTTTACAATCCACCTTGTTATTTTCGATAACAATCTTAGTTTCTATCGTTGACAAGTATGACCATTTCAACATCCTCACAACAACGCAATGTGGACCATTGGGCTGCGGTCCTATCCTCGCCCGCTTATCAAGCTGAGCCGCCCTTAAATATTTTACAATCCACCTTGTAAATTTCGATAACAACCTTAGTTTTTGCATTTCCTCCTCATTGAAATAACTAATAAATGAAATGAAGGTAAACATTAAAACAAATGGCGTCACTAATTTTTCCGATTTATTAATGCGAAAAATATTTTACTTAGGTTTGATACATACAATGAAAATCTTGACGGATATTGTGGTTGTGCATTTTGTTTCCATGTTGGGAAAAGCGACATTTATTTATTTTTTAATGTTAGGAGACAAATTTTATATTTCTCCTTTTGATTTAATAGACTCCAAGCTAATCTATTGACCATTATAAATATTACTTTGGCAAAGTAATTAAAGAAGACTATAATATTTTGAGAATAAGACAATGAAACTATGTATTAATTTGGACTCCTTTTAAACCGAGAAGACATTTATTTCCTTTGTTTGAAAAAACGTGTGCAAATATTCTTTGGGGAAAGGTGAGACACATTGGAATTTATGAAACCGTGTGCACAACAAATGCCAAGTTGAATGGGAATAATAACATATTCAAAATTGATGCAAATTGCGAGGAGACAAGTAACGGTGTTAAAAGGTCTTCAAATATCATATAATTTAGTTTAAAATAACCAATACTACACCAAATGTTGATGGACGAGGATTGAGTGGAGAGACATGGCCTGATTTAAGATGCAATAGTCTCCAATGAGGATAAACATTAGAAATATGACCTCGGTGTATCAAATTGCAAATGAATGAAATTTGATACTTACCACCGACACGGTCATACTACTTTTGATTACAAAAATAGAGTCCCTCCACAAAGTGTAGCAAGATCCACGAGATGCTTATCGGGATACTCCTTAGTTTCCAAACATGGATATACCTCCGAATTAAACAAATATAAGCGCCCACACTATGGGCCATGGATGACAATAACCCTTTCTCCAAATTACAGATGCCACTCTCTGCTCGAAATCGCTCAACTCATACATCTTTCCGCCATAAAAATGCACCGCCGCGAGAAATTTTGTAGACGTGCTCTCTCCGCCTGTCTCTCCAATGAGTGTGGCCCACCTATTTTCCTTCACATTGTAAACTGTTGTATAGGGTTTATAATGTTTGTCGTGTTTCTTGTGTCCTACGACGTACATGAAGCCCTCATCGGGCGAGGCCCAACAATCAAACATATAGTCACATGTACCATTCCCGCATGAAGCTTTCTTTTTAATGTATTGGTGGACGAGCACGGAGGAGATGGACCCTTTGATCATATTAAAATAATAATATGTCGACGATGTACATATTTAATCTTAGCTGTCCACATTCTTGTCCATTCGTCCGAGGGGGAGAGGCTTCGTCTCAATCGTGTGAACGCCTTCAACATAATAATAATACTACTAGCAATCGCACGCGGGGTGTGCGATGGAAACGCCGAAAGAGCGGTTGGGGAAACGAAGAAGAGAAACTATGAGGGGAGAAATGCGGAACAAGTTAGTGCAATGAACAAGGTAAAAGAGAAAGAAATTAAATGCATAAGATGTTTTGGAAACAAAACGTACGAGATATATACACAGCGACACCAAGATGGAATGGGAATCCTGGCCTGCGAGAGATGGAAGGAGTTAACATGAACGATCTACAGGGGGAGCCAGAGAAGACGGAAGGGAGAGAAGACGATGTTCTTCTTGGAGCCTGGAATGTAGAAGGGGAGTGGAGGACATGCGAGAGTAACGGGAGAAAGAGAAAGCTGGTGAAAAACGAAGGGAAGAGAGAGCTGGAACCCTTGAGATAGCAGTGAATGTAAGGCCTTGTCTTTCGGTCCTGCCAATGTCCACTGTAGCAAGTGGTAGTGTAAGCCCTTGAGATTTGTGGATAGAAAAAGCCCAAGCCATTTTGAGCGGTAGTTGTCTGCGGCCCCCTCTAGAAATGGGAGGAATAGGAACACACGAGGGTTGTTTGTATCCCGGGGAGGTCTGTGTAACGATCAAATTTGACGATGACAACGAGAGGTAGATTTGGAGGGCGGACAATATTCCATAGACTATGTCGACGATAGAACCAGTAGCGCCGTTGACAAGACCCTTCTCAACCCACAAGTTTGCGGAAAGCATTACTTTTTATTGATGCGAGAGAAGAACCTTGGGCTTGATTGATCGTCCTCGGTGTCGCGCCGATGCGAGAATGTCTTGTCTTTTCAGCAATAGATCGGCTATAGGAGAGTTAAGGGACTTGACATAAAAAGGTTGTCTTTGGTCCACAAGGTCATTCGAGCGAAAAGATGAGGGCTTCTTTAAATTCAATCCTTTCCTGTTCGGACAGGGAGGAATCGGATCTTGACATAAGAGTTTCCCAGTCTTGGATTAGAGGGATGGCGTTACGAATGTTAAGCAGCAGTTCCCTGAATGATGTTTGTGCAGGGTCAGAGCCTTGTTGCCTGAAGATCGAACGAAGCGATACCGATATGTTGAATTCGTGCCAGAGGGTAGCTCCGTAAGACTTGCTTGCATAAAGTGGAATGTCCATAACCGGAGGAAGTTGACCAAGGTCTCCGACAAGGATCATAGATCTACCTCCGAATGTCGAGTCTTTGAAGTGTGGGAAAGCCTCCCTAAGACGGTAGTCGATGCTGGAAAGAAGCTTTGGACCAATGAAACTCATTTCATCAATTAAAATGTATTCGATGTGTTTGAGCGAGTCTTGAAGAGATGACAAAGCTTGGCCGTCTAAAGGTTTGAGCTCTTTAATGGGAATCGGAGGCTTGAGTGTATCGTAGAAGCAGAAATGTTGAATGCAGCAACTCCTGTTGGGGCGAGCAAAAGGAGAGGGGAAAGGCCTTGGGTGGTGGAAGAGGTGAAAGAAGACTTTAAAATGTTGATGAGGAATGATTTACATGTACTGCGGTCCCTTGTATAATAAGTCTCGGTGGAGGAATTTGGATCTATGCGTGAAGTGTTGAGTAACTATGTTGAAAGCTTGTTGTTGTTACGGAGATAAGCGGAAGTTGGAGGGTTGAACTTGTCGATGAAGGAAGTGAAAGATGACTCGCCTTAGTATCTTCGATGAAAGTGGCACCAAGAGACTGCAGAGCAAATGGAATATGATGTGCACTCCAATTGTGAAGGGTGTCAAATTCACGAAGTCCAAGCATTTGCAAGTTATCAAGGAATGAAGTGCTACCGGGGTGGAGCCGAGCCAAATGTTGCCAATCGTACAATTGTTCAACCGGCAGGGGTGGCTCGACCTCAGACTCAGTGTCGCTGCTGGAGGTGCTGGACGCATTAGATTCACGCTGAGCAGTATGCCAGGGTTGATAATTGTGTCTGAACAAGCTCCAATTAGAAATGGTTTGTTGAGGTGTTGAACCAATATCATTAGAAATGTTGCGGAAAGGTTTGTATAGAAGGAGCTCAGACCAACAAAAAATTTCAAAAGAGGGGGAGTCCTTAGATGGAATGCATTGAAATTTGGGGAACACCCGAACAATAGCTGGCTGGGTACGACTTTTCCACCTTTCATGCTTGCGGTACTTGCTGTAACTCCAATCGCGTGCAACTTCAATGAGTGGAAGGCTTTCCATGTATGAAGGTCGGACCCTGTATGCATCTAAAAGCAGGGATGTTTCTGCATCTTCACATTCTGCTTCAGCTAATTTTCTTATGATTTTTCTGCCTACATTTAGCGTCACAAAGAAGCGACTACACATTACAAGCGGCAATTTGAGGAGCATATGGCATGTTTCTTGTGCGCTAATGTCATGTTCAACTACACTCTCAGTCAACATTTTTTTATGGCTAAATGTGCAGGAAGATCAGGATCTAAACCAGTGGACAATCTAGAAAGCATTTGGTGGTATGTTTCTGACCTTTGTTCTGCTTTGGAAGCATACTTAGCAATGTATTTAAGGACAACATGGCGAGACAGAACCGGTTGACAATCTATATTGGCTCTCCATATGGATAACATTTTTGGATTGTGTGTGTTCAATCTATCATCATTCCTTGAAGGGAGGTATTTAACTGAAGCACTTTCATCAACAAATAGTAAAGAAGTAGCTCTATTCTCCCAAGGTGCGTTGTATCGACACTGTAGCTGGTTCCTTTTTTTTCGAAGGCAAGTATTCTCGGAGCATTTTGTGTGGCGCTGAACACGATTTATTAGCTCCTCCAAATCTTGCAACGGCGAAATTGCAAGAATTTGAGATGAATCTAAAAGGCAAGGATCATCTTGAATATTCCTACTGAAAAAATTCTGAGCGAATGGAAGCAGGGTGCATATTCCATGCAGATATGTAGATATCAAAGTATTGTTGCGCTCTATTGACAGATTCATTATTTGACCAGTCGATGCGATCAACATTTGGAGCATCCTCAAGCCATAGAAAACCATGAACATGAGTTGAACCTCTATGTTGCCATTCATATTCATACTGCGGTAAAGGAAGGTAAATCATTTTGTATTCAAGCAATGAAAAGTATAGAGCATTGAAGAATTTTACATGTACCAGTAGTCTTTGGCACGAAGATGTTTTGCAACACTTCTTCACGGAATATGGTGAATCTTTGATGTAAGTAAGCTGCGACACGATGAGGGTGGTTAACAATGTTCATGGTCCTCCAGTGTTGTGCTGCACGAGCCTCAGTTGGAGACAAACCTGGCATGATGTTATGTAGATTTGGCCATTTTGTGTCAGTTGCACTTAGAGTAAAGAAGAGTGTAGGCACACCCAATTGCTCAATCATGTCAGAGACCTCCCCTCTGCTCTTCGACCAAAATGTTCGTGTCCCTCGCAAGTTGGTTCCGAATCTCATTAAACTTTGTGGAAGGCAGTCATCAGGGAAATCATGCAGGCATTGCCGTAGCTGCCCAATAGTAGGGGGAACACCATGTTCTATGTTCAACCTCATGAATATCTGCAGTTGTAGATTGGCTCCTATGTCTCATAATAAGGTTAAGCAAGAAGTATCGGAACCTAGGGTGTGACCCAAAATGATCATCATGGTACCGCATTAGGTGGAGGGCATATTCATGCATCTGAACATCCTTCATGCGTGGTTGTTTAAACAATGTTGAACCAGTTGGAAACAAACATGGAAAAGCCATTGAGAAAAGGCCCTCTGTGGTGTATTCATTAATTGGAGTGTTTCCGACTTCAGGCCAAGGCATGTTGCAGGGTGTACCCTGACCATTTGAAAGGAGGTATCGAACGATCAACTCCTCTTCCGTGCCAGTGTTTGGTTCTGAAGGAACAAATGAGGATGTCTCCGGGATACTCGTCGGGGCTGGAAGGAGGGTTGCCAGTATCGTGCGGCTCAGAGAAGAGAGAGCTTGGAAGGTTAATAGGAACAAAGTTAAGGGAGGAGGATATGTTTGTTGGTTCCTGTGGAAGAGAGGAAAGAGCCTCACTATCAATAAGAACATCTTTATAGTAGGGGTCATGGAGAATTTTATATTGAAGAGCTTCCCAAACACGGGACCTACTTACATAGAAGTCATATTTCATATGTTGTTTTCCAGTTTTTGTACTAACAAGAGATCCAAATCTCCTAGCCGACGAGGAAGGTATTTGGCAATGGAAGAAATGTTTTGCATGGGAAACTTATTGTGTGCCCTGAATATTTGTATTGTCCCCCACGCACTTGTGTGACTTGCAAAACAGGATTAACGCGAGCAATCAACATTTCTTCAACTTGGGTCAAAGATTTGAGAATGGAAGGTTGCGAGCCAGGATCCATATTGTTCCAAGATGAGAAGCGGTGTCCACTTCTTTCGGACTTGCATCTAGTGCACGTGTGTTGCCCTTCATGGAAGCTAGTATTCATGCCTGGGTAGTTCTCAAGACAAATTGAGTAGGTGTGAATGTTCGATAAAAGATCCAGTCTTCGACGGAATCTACGTTGGGCATCTGTCCAAGAAGGGGCTGCATGGAAAGTTCTACGGAGTGGAATGGGGGGGTGGAAACTTGGGGGGGACTTCTGCGATGAGTTTGGCAGGAAGGTGATGGTAGTGCGGAAGAATACGAAAGAGGTAGTTCGGAAAGAGGAGGAGAAGCGAATGTGGCTGGTTTCGGGTGACGGCATGAATGCAATGTGAAGGGTGAATTATTGGAAGGAGCAAAGTATTGGGCTGAAGAAGATGGAGGGCTGTCCAGGAGTGGAGAGGGTTGCAAATTGATGTTGCGGGCATGATGAAGCGTAGGTCCGACACAAGTGGTGTCGTCAATGCTAAGAGGGGGAGGAGTTTTTTCCGGTGCGGAGGGGAAAGTAGCAGGGGAAGACATGGAAGGGGGCAACCCAACAATTTGGAGAGCGGAAGAAGTTGTTGGCATCTGTCGGAGTTGGCGATAGCGTTCACGCCGGGAAGCATTGATTTCTTTTTTGTGCAAGGCATAAATAGCTCTTCTTCTTTCTTGTTGCTCTTGGGTAGGCATTGTGCCTAAAACA
Source organism: Taxus wallichiana var. yunnanensis (assembly GCA_018340775.1). Classification (NCBI taxonomy): domain Eukaryota; kingdom Viridiplantae; phylum Streptophyta; class Pinopsida; order Cupressales; family Taxaceae; genus Taxus; species Taxus wallichiana. The sequence goes on along the minus strand of CM031240.1, from coordinate 1,015,070,885 downwards.
ATGACCTGCACAGACCGCATAAAAATTTGTGGGATAAGAGAAGATTCGAACAGTAATAAATTATGTATGTGAATAAGCGGAAATGAATGCAAAAACATTTAGTAGATGCTTATCTTGCTCTAAATGTTTTATATTTGTGTAGCTAAAGGGAATAGAGCAAAAGGAAAATAATTTGTTTTGCATATATTTTTAAGGAAGTAAAGGAAGAAATACAAGTGTTTGTACGGAGTTATTGATTAGAAAAAAGCATAGAGATATGTGTTAATTTCTATTTGTACATTGGTATTAAGAAGGAAGAAGGTAGAAATAAGTAAGAAGTTCGTGCGAAAGATACGTAAACATTCAAGAAATGAATAAAGCATGGCACAATGTAAGCATAAACTATATATATATATATATATATATATATATATATATATATATATATATATATATATATATATATATATATATATATATATATATATATATATACGTATTGGACCATACATTTGTATCAACTACAAAAAAGGTGTCTTTGTGATATAGACACGTATGAAAAGCAATATTTACAAACATTAAATGGTAAATTGTTATAGTTATAGTCCGTTGGAACGTGCGGAGAAAACCAAAGTAGAAATGTAGTTGTGGACAAAACCGTATCACACAGGAAATATGAACAAAGAACGGTAAAACAGGAATATAGGAAAGTGTTATGGTGGGAAGGACGGGGAAAGTCAAGAAACAACTTCGGAATCCTCAATTTAATGGAATCAAGTATGACACATTTCAGCTGTGTATTTCCATGGAAAGTTTCTTTTTTCACGGATAGAGTGAATTTGTAGCCATGGCCAATTATCTGGTTTGCAATTTCTGTTGTAGACTCGTCATCTATGCACAAAAGTTGGAGGTCTATTGCTGCGACACCCATGATTGCTTCAGCAGCTGTGTCAAATGTTGTCACCGATTGTAGCTCTCCTGAGCCATCTTGTAAGTCTATACGGAGAGCATACCTGTAGTCGCATTGATGCACATGAGAATTACAACTTACACAAAACCACGAGCCATTGTTTGATGGTTTCACTTTCTTCGGCATTGTTTCTCACCAACTGCAATGGGGCAAGCCATGTAGTAGAAGTTATCCATTGAGATGTTTGTAATTGTAGCTGTAAGCGTAGCCCATTCATTGTTGACTGTATTGCCCATGTGAAGTATTTCTGCAATTGTTGCCGTTGGTTTTAAGTTTTGCGGAGGACCTAGAAATTTGTTCGTTATAGAGGGAGTATAAACAGTGTAATTTTCAGAGGCAACCCAATCTTGTAGTATTTTCGATTCGGGAATTTGAGGTTGACAAACCATTTTGTCTTTGGAGGCAGTGTCATGGAAGTACCGTTGAAACTTGATAAGCGAGCCACTTTTAAAGCCAATATCTTTGGGAGTTGAGGAATAGAAAGGAGCTCCTCGAGTTCTTGGGCAAGATCCTGTAAATGTTGGCCCCATAAAGTTCTGATAACACTAAATCGACACGTCCTTCAATTCAAGCTTCTTCGTATAGTTTCTTTGGAATCCCTCCTGCGAATAGTGGAGCAAGGAGAGATTGCTAAAACAATGCCAATAACATCAATGAAGGAACCAACAGGTTTTGCAGGTATATCTTTGATTTCTGTGAAGTGAAAGTTATGCAAAGGAATTATGGCGTTATTGACAAGTAGCGGAGAGATAGTGGAAGAAGCTGCAGGAATATCTCGAATTCGTTGTTAAGGTGATTGTAACCTGGTTTTGCATTCCCTATCCTTCCATTTGCGATGGTGTATAAGTTTCCAGCCTCTATTTCTTCGAAAAACTTTGCCGCAATTTCGTTGAAGCATGTAACTCGTATTTCCCCTCCTGCATCATCGACAAAGTCAAAGGCGAAATATGTGCCGCTGCCATTTGCATTTGCATATTCCTTAAGCGATGTTTTCCCAAGGGCACGCCCTTCTATAGACCATGTACGCAAGGTTGTATTCAGGGCACTTATTTTCAAAGGCAACCTTGAACCGGTAGGGAGGACAACTTTCTTTTGAGGAGGTGTTTGCGGAACCAAAGTTTTGTCGTCTCCATGATTTGTATCGGCAGTTGTTTGCTTTCCGCGAATGACATGGGTGGGAATAGGAGTGGGAGCACCAATTTTAGGATGTGCTTCTGTCACAACTTCCATCTCGGAGACAAGAACAATCCTGCAAAAAAAAAAAAGAAAAGGCAAAAAAATTAGCGAATATAAAAGAAATGAAAATGGAGCATCCATGTATAAAGGAAAATGGAAGCTTACAATTCATGTTTTAGCATTCTGCAAAGGGTTTTGTGCAGTCGGACAATGCTTCCATCTTTTAGGCGACCATCTGCAACCTGGCTTGTAAACTTTGAGGGCAATAGAGCTTTTTGAAAGTGCACACCATCGGAGAGATGCACGCGATGTTGAAGCTCAGAATTCAACGCAGATTGAAGGGGACAAATGTTGAGAAGTTGGACTATTGGTTTGGTATCTGTACAACCCTCAATCAAAATAGAGACTCCACCATATGTCAAAGGTGTAGTCATGATCAAGATTGTTCCCAACACACAATGCGATTCTGCACAATGAGCTAAGCCGCATTACAATATGTCTAAACTTTTTGGAAAGCAAAGTTAACAGAAACGCCAACGTTTACATCGAGGACCGGGAAAGAGAAAAGACATCGTCAGGTTGTGTGTGACCAGAACAAGCACATACGAGATCAAAATGTATACAAAGATAAATATCGATGTAAATGACATAAAACACTTTTCGGCGAAAAAAATGCGATCTGCGGGACATATTGTATTTTTTTGGCATAATTCTATTTTGTTTTTTTAAATTGAAGCTTTATAATACAGATGGCAGAATAGTTTCCAAAACAAAGAGAATGGTTTAGAATGGAGATTGGAATATGATGTTTTCGACTTAAATTAACTTCTAAGATTCGTAGCATGATCACAAGCATGTTAGCCGTTTTTGCTATGGAAAATTCATTTTTTTTCCTTCTTTATCATTTGAGTTTATATATGGCAAAAAAAACTATTATAAAATTGTTAACAAACACATGAAAAACACCAAAATGTTTCTAAGTTAATGACGTAAAACACCAAAGACCTAATAACAAAAGGATGCAATTATTGGGGGTGCAAATCCTATAACAACTAAGATTATATATCGATGGATGAAAGCATGGTTATATGTTGCAAATAATGACTGTGTCAACATATATAGTACTTTTTTGCCGTATTATTAGATGCACGAACAAATTTATATGTGTTTCAACTATGTTGCATTATATCTACTATTAATGTGAGGGAGATATTTTTTAAGGTAAAGCTCAATTAGAATTTTGTTTTTTTTGTTGATACTAAAATTATTTAATTTTAATGTGAATGGAGATAACTCCTAGGGCATGCTTAACTAGATTTTTGCTATGTGCCAAAATTGTTTATTGTCATATGTTAGATGTGCGATTTTGGACGGTAAAATAGAATTTGTGCAAGTTTTTTATTTTATTCGAGAGTTAACAAGAGAGGTGTTATTAACATTTAAAACAATTTCAATTGTATATTTTAATCTTTAACATTTAATCTATTTAATTGTATACCTAAAATATTTGATTGTTTGAATAATAAAGCATAATATCAATAATAATCTAAATTTATTTTGAATGAAGGTAAGACTCTTAATGTCTTCTAAATATATTAAAATTATTAACTTATTTCATTAAAAAAATCACCTAAAATTATGTTTTGATTAATCCTTTTAAGCGATTCAAAATGGAAGAAATATTATTATAATTAATATACGTTTACAAACTAAAAGTACACTTAATTTCCTCTTATCAATTAAAATACAAGCACATGTATCTTGCCACATTTTTTGAGGGAAAGAATATATATCCTTCCCCTTAAAATTAATAATAACCTTTTAAATTTAATAATTTTAATGTCCTAAACATATATTGATAAACTTAATACTTATTGACATTAATTTAAAATTGGAAAATGAAGACGTCTGATCTGAATAAATAAATCAATAAGACTTGGCAGTTCTAAATATACGCTGCAGTCATTCAGCTTAAAAAGTAGTGCCAAACAAAATTCTTCCCGAGACAAAGGCTTCATTTATGCGAAGGCATTGTCCATAAAAATCAAATAATATTTAGAGGAAACAAAAAGAATATATATTTTTATGCATCATTGCAATGCTACATATATTGATAGCCAACCTTTTCATTCTGAAAACATGAAGAAAGCCCTTATAGAATTGGGGAGCACATAAAAGCATAAAAATTTCACAATCCTGATCCTCGCAATGCATGTCTGATGAAAAGGTCAATATTTGAAGTAATAGAAAATCTTATACAAGATAAGCCTGCACAAACATATCAGCATAGAGCATTCAAGACAAATTTAAAGATACATTCTCCCATGCAGCGTAAAAAGAAGTTGCACCTTGTCATGCCATAGAAAAGGAAACAGTCCACAGAAAAGCATCCCTGGGAAATGATAGAATAAATACAATAAGACGAGTAATGTTGCTATGCCATGCCAAGAAAGAGCCATGCCAAGAAAGAAGGCAAAGATCGATTCCCAAATTAATTTGCAAAAACGTATGGCAGTAAGAGAACTCTTAGAGCTAGGTTCCTGACAGGTAGAGAACTCACTACTAAAATGGGGCTCCCACACACCAAAACTAATCAAGTATTCTTAAACAACAATAGTTTTAGATGTGATCACCTTTATATCCAGCAAAGTCACAAAAAAAGGAACCATTAACTATTTTCTAAGCACCAATCCACTACTGTAAGGATCAGAATGGCAAAAATTATTCACAATTCATTTGAATCCAAGGCTATTTACAACAATCTTTTAAATATATCTGTCTGTATTTTAAATTCTCAATCAAGTAAGCAATCCGATTCTTGTCTAGACAGAACCCCTATGAATATTACATATCTTCAATTAGTGCAAACCTGTATTTTCATGAGCACGGTTTTCCAAGGAAAGACAGTCCAGTCTTTCATTGCTCATAGGTGATACAATTATTCCAGCATACAGAAGACATGGTTATCCTCATGAGGCAGTCATATTGTTTCACCATTTGCAACAAACAGGCCTTCAACCCAATCAGTTTACATTTTCCAATATACTCCCAGTGTGTGCCAAAATGGGAGCTTTGGAACAGGGTATGGATATCCATCAAAGCATAAAGGATAGAGGAATTTTGTCAGATGTGGTTGCAAATGTGCTGGTAGACATGTATGCAAAATGTGAAACCGTAGACAAGGCACGTGAACTGTTCGACACAATGCCTCACAAAAATGTAGTATCGTGAACAGTCATGATTGCAAGATATGCCCAAAATGGATTTGTTAAAAATGTGTTATAATTACTTAGAAACATTCATGCAATTGCAATTGGCAGATGTAAAGCCAAATTCCACAATTTTTGTCAGCATCCTCCCTGCCTGTGCCAAAATGGGAGCTTTGGAACAGGGTATGGACATCCATGAAAGCATAATGGATAGAGGAATTTCGACCGATGTAGTTGCAACTGCCTGGTAGACATGTATGCAAAATAGAGTAGTTGCAACTACATCTGACAAAATTCACAATTCTTGAGACAATAGGATTAAAGAATGGGGAATAGTTACATGTGTGAAAATTAAAAACCAATCTAGGTAATTTCTGTAAAGCTCTTAATTCCTAGTTTTATCTATACAAATATGGAGAAGATAATGCAACAAGATTTGTTTTTACTTTTATTTCTTTTTTATTAAAGCAACAACTTATCAAGACTTTCAAATTTTTTTTTTTTTGGATCTGTGAAATTTTTAAATGAAATATGGAACTTAAAAGCAGATTGGAAATATAGCTGCTTCAACATTCATAACAAGACAATCTTAAAAAACGCAAGAGGAATCTATATCAAATTGTTTTTTTTTTTTTTTTGAGGAATTACTTATCAAGAAGTCCAAATGCGAAACAAAAGAAACTATGGAATTTATCTATCAAAAGGTTTTTTCACATTAAAAAGTTTGAGAAAGTGGCAATTCTACAACGAAGCAAGTCTCAAACTTAAGAAAGTAAGAGCTATCAAAAACATAAGACAATGTTTTTTCGATCAAAGAACTGAAAGAGCACATAGTAGATGTTTGTAGCATATAACTACCTATACTAATTTTATGTACAAAAGTTTAATGGAGCAAGCCAGTACTAGTTTTCATTATTTCTTGGCATTTCCCTTTTTTCCCTTCTTGACATTAGCAATTTTTTTTGCTCGATGTGGTTTTTTCCCTCTAGCATGTATTGCGCTTGCAGGTATTCCCATCTTTTTCAGTTTGTGATCGGGTTCGTACTGCAGAGCATCTTCAGGGCGATCATATGCAAGGCCAAACCCCCTCGAGTTGGGGCCCGCCGTACGGAACTTGGAAAGGTAAAGAGGGCAGGAAGGATGTAGGCGGAGACGTTCTCTAACCAGTTCAGCGATCATAGGTTTTGCCGGTTTTGGTTGCCTACAATGGAGCACATTGATCACAAACTTTGTTCGGTTGAAAGCATCTTCCCGTTCCAAGTGCGGAGTGGTGATTGTCACACCGTGTGGAGGAAGAACAATTGTATTCCGAGTCTTCATTGCTGCAATTTCACAAGCAACCCTAAGCAACAAAAATGTAAAAAAGCAATACTATAGAAGTTATGCAAGCCTCGATAAGTTCCATGCTGAAATTGGAAGTCAAACAGATTGTTTCTATGCTGCGGAGCACCAACAAGGAATATAACAAATTTTTTTGTTGTGTCATTTGTTTCGGCAGGCAGCTTTAAAAGCCTTGCCAATGGATAGTCTAACAACCCATAACGGGCATTCCGGTGCGGCATCCCAGGGGCGACAACCCTCAGCACACACCGAATCCTGCCATTGTCGAAGGCACTTGCCCCTTCATGCCATAGTTGAAGAGCGAAAGTAGAAAAATAGTTTTTTCATGCAACACATACAACAATAAGATGTTTTAAGATAGCCAAATTCACCCACATAATTAAGTATATATGAAAATGTAGAAGGGAAAAAATGCAAAAAAATAAACACATAAGCAACAACCAATTTTATAAACAATATGGTAGGGAATTTTCCATGAGATAAAGGGAAAAAAAGATTATTTTGAGAAAAACTGTAAAGTTCATGAACACAACAACTACATAAAGCCAAGCGAGACACTTCATTCACAAAGAAGAATATCACATTCTACGAGCAATCTTAAAGTTCATGAACATCACAATGATATATTTGCATTAAACAGTCAACAATGTGCATTGAATGGAATTGTGGAGTTCTGTAAACTGAAAGGAAATAACTTTACATGAGAGTACACAAAGAAAGTAATGCAAAACAAGAAGATCAGATCTGCACAAGACAATGTTTATTTCTTAGATGGTTTATTTTTGCTAATACTTAAAGATATAATTTGGATAAATAAGTATAAAAACTAACCATAGCGAATATAGAAAATTTAAATTAAAGTAACTAGTGATGGAATAAGCTTATAGATCATTTATTTGACTCAGGAAGAAATTTGCCAGGTAAATTTGTAAATTTTGATATGGATTGTAACTAAACTATAAATCTATCTAGTTAAGGAATATGCGCAGGTGTTAGAAATCCTGAAGCTACAGCAGCACAAATATGCATATCACACGATAGCGAGTAGACTCTCTATGAACTGTGGTCTGCAGAATGTACGGGCCATGACAAAGCATTCAGCAGAACCATTTTTTTGTCAATACACGTACAGGTTGGAGTCGGGCAGAAGGTTTTCTAGCAAGCATCTAGAACCAATGATGTCAGGTTTTATGCAAGTGCAATTTTCAAACCCTACGGTAAGAAAATCAGTCAATTCTTACTTTCGATGCATCAATCGAAAGGTATCCGATATCATTGAGGTGTTTTTAGACATCAACCTCCTCCAAAGAATGAAGAAAGATATGGGGACCCTAACCTTTCCTAAAGCCTAACATGTCCCAAACGCTCTACAATACGGAAGTATCTATGATATCATTGTTAATGCTCGGGCAATGTCAAATAAAGGCCAGCGGTTACAATACAGAAATGCATCACATTTGTGATAGCACAGAAACAGATTACATTCGTTGCAGCAGAAAGATGCCTCTGTTACATAAATCTAAAAAACTGTCCTGTCAATTTTAAGCTCAAAATCATAAAAACAACTCAGCAAAGGTATCTTGAGTCTAGCTGGAGTGTTTGTAGTGCCATTTTGAAAATGCCTACACAACATCTCAGCCAAACTGATGGACAGTCAAGTTTTGTGAAGATTTTAGTCTCTCCACTAATTAGTGACCTATTTTGAAAATTTGGGTTAAATCTATTTATGACAAAGTCATTTTTTTAGTTTATGGCTATCCGAGACACTAACTCGGCATATAAGAGCACCATTGTATGGAAAATATACGTTCAGATTCTAACAGGCTGCAGTCATATTAATTAAATCTATGGTTCATAAATACATCTCAGTTACAAGATAAAACAACACCTGGTGACCATTGTCAGCAAATATAGTCCCGCCGCTTTGCAAGCAATACAAATAGCCGAAAACAATAGTACACTGCCAGAGGCAGGTGCATACAACGTCTCTGAAGATTACATATTTCAAATTATTGCAGACTTGTATTTTCATGAACATGGTTTTCATAAAGAACATATTTAAATGTATGTCCAGTGCAGAGTTTTGATAGATGTACGTACAGAGTTTGACCAAGTGAAACGACGAGACAGTTTGTCATGGAATACAGTTATTGCAGCATACAGAAAACATGGTTATTGTCACAAGGCACTGACATTGTTTCACCATTATGCAAGAAACAGGTCAAAAACTCGAACAGGAGCTTCGGAAAAGGATATGGACAGCCATCAAAGCGTAAAGGAAAGAGGAATTTTGTCAGATGCGGTTGCAAATGTCCTGGTAGACATGTATGCAAAATGTGGAACCGTAGCAGGAGCATGACCTATCCTAGCGTCAGACAAGATAAATGATTCAGCTTTGGCATTAATTCCCAAAGGGGTGGATCTTCCTGTTGTCAACCCTCACATTTTAAGAGGATTCCGACCCCATGTTGCAGTTGATGCCGGACACACACCACAAAGCGGAATTTGTTATCCACTTCCTTATAGATATTCTTTTCATGACAAGGTTTGAATACGGTATTTTCTTGAACTTGCGATCGTTCATTTTTTCCAAAGCTCAAACGAGTATGTCGGCAAGCGGGTCTGTGGATATTTGGAGGAATGATTAAGGTGGACGCTGTCACTGCAGCAATCCTTGGTTTGTCTGTCCTCCTATGCACAGGAGTTGCGACATGGAAGGATTCATTTTTTTCATAGCTTTAACGAGTATGTCGGCAGGCGGGTCTGTGGATATTTGGAGGAATGATTAAGGTGGATGCTGTCACTGCAGCAATCCTCGAGGGCTTCTGTTATAATTAGTATTATAACTGTAGTTATTTATAATAAATCACTGCAATTCATATGGATGTCGGTCATTGATGTTTCAAAGGTTATATAGAATATTAGAAATAGATCAATGAGGCTGAACACTTGAAAGTGGTAGGTGAGACTTGTAAGCATGATGTATTTTAAAGATTTTTAGTCTATAATTACATGTTTCTATAGGTAAATAAGCATTCAGAAATAGAAGTCACTGGCGAGTGCACTTTTATAACATGGTCTTTGCTCAATAATTTTTTAGAATTAAATGTTCTGTCTTAGTATCATTAAGGTTGAGCATTCACATGGATTTTTCTCATCTTGCAGGTTATTTCTAAAGTTCACTTTTATACTTCAAGATGCAGATATTTGTGAAAACACTCACTGGGAAGACCATTACTCTTGAAGTTGAGAGCTCAGACACTGTTGACAATCTAAAAACCAAGATCCAGGACAAGGAAGGTATTCCCGGACCAGCAGAGGCTTATTTTTGCTGGAAAGCAGCTTGAGGGAGGCGAACACCCTCAAATTTTTGGGGAGGCGAATACTGTTGACAATGTAAAAACCAAGATCCAGGACAAGGAAGGTATTCCCCGGACCAGCAGAGGCTTATTTTTGCTGGAAAGCAGCTTGAGGATGGACGGACCTTGGCAGATTACAACATCCAAAAGGAATCCACACTCCACCTAGTCCTTGGTCTCAGAGGAGGCATGCAAATCTTTGTTAAAACCTTGACCGGAAAGACCATTACCCTTGAAGTGGAAAGCTCAGACACTATTGATAATGTTAAGGCCAAGGTCCAGGACAAGGAGGGAATTCCCCCTGATCAACAGAGGCTCATCTTTGCTGGAAAACAACCTGAAGATGGTAGAACATTGGCTGACTATAACATTCAGAAGGAATCTACCCTCCATCTTGTGCTCCGTCTGAGGGGAGGCATGCAAATCTTTGTTAAAACCTTGACTGGAAAGACCATTACATGGTTTGCTGCACTTATTGCAATGGCAGGCTATCTTAATAAATACGGGCTAATATCATGGTTTAGCCAGACTATCAGTACCAAATTTCTCGAGCCCTTATGGAAAATCCCACACATAAATTCTTAATATAAACTATATTTTCCTGCAGCTGAAATTTTGTAACTCTTTCTAAATTTCAAAGAGATACCCTATAGGCCTGTCATTGGAGGGAGGCGAAAAAGGATCCTGTTTTCTGTAACTAAATCGATTGACATTTTGGGCATTGCTCTGCTCATCCCATAAAACGCAAACCAATAAAGAGAACAGGAATTTAAGTTAATCTCAAAATGAAAACAAGCGCAGTCTTTTTCTGAGTTTGATTTTCTTAAATCGATGTATATGAAATAATGAAACAGACCGAATCTCGGAATAGGGAACAGAGAGGTAAACCTTAAATTCGCGGCTGCGATACTGGACGGCTTCCTCCGATCACGCAGTCTCCAACTCCAACCACACTCAGCAGGCAAAGAGAAATGGACTCCTCGTCTACAATGAAACACTCCTCATTACAAAATCCTTCCCGAAACCCTAAGCAAGGCATTTTTTTATTCTTCTTCGACTACTACGTACTGGTACACTACGGGCCAACCATACTCCCCTTGTTTTGCTGATGGCAGATGCATGGCCGCCTCCACGCCGGACTCCTGCAACTGTCCTCTCTTTCTGACCACCTATACACCTCTCCCTCCTTCGAACATGGTCCTGTATTCCATCCGCCACATCTACGGCTCCCGGGCATCCGTGCATCTTCCCAACGAAGCCCCATCATCGATGCCCCGGTGCTCCGCCATCATAGAACACGCCTTTCGGCGTAATTAATTTAACTACAAATATTAAATAATTAATATTAATGAGCTAATTATTATATATAGTGTTTAAATAATAATATAAAATAAAAAATATTTTGACAAAGTGAATATTATTTTAAGAATATAGTGATAAAGTATGTTATCTTGTTTATTCTTGTAAGTTGATTTGATACTGACTCTGATAAGGGGAGGAAGGAAATAAAAAGGTATCTTATTTATATCCATGCCCACATAGAACACGCCTTTCGGCGTAATTAATTTAACTACAAATATTAAATAATTAATATTAATGAGCTAATTATTATATATAGTGTTTAAATAATAATATAAAATAAAAATAAAATATTTTGACAAAGTGAATATTATTTTAAGAATATAGTGATAAAGTGTTCTCTTATTTATATCTCATAATAATATGTTATCTTGTTTATATCTTGTAAGTTGATTTGATACAACTCCCGATAAGGGGAGGAAGGAAGTAAAAAGGTATCTTGGAAACCTCCTCCGAGGGTTGGATAAAGATGAATTTTGACGGAGCCTTGAAAGGTAATCTTGGTTGTGCGGGTTGTGGATGTGTGTTCAAAAAAGATGACTGCCAGCCCCTTCTAGCCATAGCTTGGGATTGTGGAGTTTCCTCCAATAATTACAGAAGGTATGACTCTTCTTTTAGATGTATGGGAAGCTAAGTGCATGAATTGGCTTTGGATTTGTATTGAAGGGGAATCTTTAATTATTTTAAATATGGCCCGGGGAAGTCCCCTAGAGCGTGGCAATTGAAATCTATTTGCGCAAGTATCAAGGCTATTTTGGCCTCCTTTTCGAGGTTATTTTCTCCCACACTCTGAGAGACGACAATAAGGTGGTGGATTTCTTAGCAAATAGAGGAGCTGGTTTATGGGATAGTCTTCATTTGATGTCCCTTTCTTGGGAGTCGGGATTTCCTAATGACATTCAGGAGCTTTTAGCAGGAGACACATGAATGGCGTCGGTTGGTGTTCTTTAATGATTATAAAGGACGCCTCTTTTTCATATCCACATCCATAGGTATGATTTGGGTGTTATGTAAGATTTGGGCAAAGTGATTGCGAAGCCTTGGCGCGTGCGAAGTATTTATTGATTTGTGCAGAGGAGTTGGATTTAAAGCAGGCTCAATGGGGGGTTGTTTTTATCAAAGTAATGTTTCTCTTTTGACGTCGTGTTGGTTCCTCTCCCTGGATTGCTCGGCTTCGTTCTTTTTTGGGTGGTTTCACTTCTTTCTATTTGGGTTTATGGCTTCGTAGGGTGGCTCTGTTAAGGGGTCGGGTCGAAGCGGAGGCGTGCCTAGGCGGGGATTCTTTGGGGGAATCCTTTGTCGAGTGGTTGAATGGCAGAATCAAGAATGTGGCGATGCATGGCTGGGTTGAGCAGGTTTGGACGGTGGCGGAGAGTGTTGACGCAGAGGAAGAGGAGGTTGTCATCTGTGACAAATTGAGGAAGCTTATGCTTGACCCTGGCCAATCTGTGGGGCGGCGAAATGTCTTCGATGTGGCTCAAGGCTTGAGTGTTGCCAACATTATTTTGAATGCGTCAAGTCAATTTATCCTTCATAAGGATTTGAAGGATATGGAGGAGAGATTGGTGAGTATGCAGTTTCATATACATGCTTTGGCTCGCAGGATTCAAGCCCTCTTGCATGGTCTGGAGGCGGTGGCGGAGCATCAAGGGGTTCGGCTCCTGTTAAGGCTAGGGTGGAAATGCCCAAGTGTTGTGTTGATCATTCTCCTCTTCTTCTCCTTAGCAGAAAGAGCGATTCAAAAGTGGAGATTCTTGAAGCAAAATCGAGTGCCTCGATTATGGAGTTTTGAGGTTCTTATGGTTTCAGTTTAGTGGTCACAACGGTTTTTTGGCCTGGGTTTTGGCTTTGGGGCTTTAATTTCATGAATTTGGGTATATAGGAAGCTTGATATATTGTGGTATGTAGATATATTTCCTTTTTGTTAATGTGTGCATGATAATGTGCCTTATTACTCTTCCGTGAGTCCATGATGATTGTATTATATCATTTTGGTGTGGAAAGCTTTTTTTGAGGCTAGGGCCTTCTCCTAGGGATCTTAAGCAAAAAAAAAGTTGATTTGATACAAATAATAACAATTATAATTTAATTTTAACCAATCAATGTTTAAAATTCATTAACTATAAATAATGTATAAATAACAATGTAATAGCAAAAAAACAAATTTAGATAAGTCGAATTGACTACTATAAAGAATAGAGTGATACGTCACATTTTTGACCTTTAAGGTTATTGCTACTATAACATTATGAATGTCATGGTTTGCTGTGTAGTTTCGTGTCTCCTGTGTTTTTGCTTTGGTTTTGGCAAGCTTATGATATGGGCACCCCATTCGAAATATGCCTCGTACGTTATAAACGAGTCCAATCAACGATAGTCAAGGAAGTGTTGTTGAATGGATCGTTGCTCGACACCAAATCACATCTAACCCACAAGCTATATCACACCAAGTGTTTAAAAAAGCATAGCCGACATTATGTCACACAATATAACTATTTATGATTAGTTAATTTGGTGAAATGAGTAGTTAGGCGATTATACAGACAATGAGCAGCTTGGGAGTGCTAAAATGTCATTGTTGTAGTGATTGTAGGGACCAAGGGTTGTAGCTCGAAAGGGATTCAAAATCTTCCAAATCGTCAATCCTCAAATCCATAAAGGCCTTTATAAATAAAACCCTTGCCAATTACAATTGAAAAGATTCGTCCCATATTGTATGTAATTAATCTTTCGACTAAGGGATGCAAATGCACCAACACCTTATTAGGTGCCTCTCTCAGCTCTTGACATACTATCTCCATATCAGAATGTTGAATGGCCTTGTAAAGGTAGGCAATGACAATGTGTAGTTTTAAAAGCAAATCACTATTTGACACCCATAGGATGTGATGAGGAGTAGCGATTACAGTGGAACAAGCATATAATTTGTGATATTGATATGCATATTTTTTCCCTTTCTAAATGTATGTGTAAGAGTTGCATAGAGGAAAGAAATTTGGATCCAATTCAACTCAGTGTCAAGTTCAACCAAGGGGAAATATCGGTAGGATTGCAACAGAATTCTTGCATGGCATGTGGAAATTGTCTGTCCGGATGTCCTTACAATGCCAAAGGTTCCACAGACAAAAACTATCTTGCCTTGGCCATTAAGGTAAATTACCTAGTGGCGAAGCCTCGGGAGGCATTAATCCTCCCCTGAGTGGATGTAATCCTAGTGGAGGCTCAGGATCGGGATCCGGTCCTAATCTAGGACAAGGACCTACACCACCACAACAATAGCCACAAATTATCTATGAGATGTAGCTCCATTAACTTGAGTAAAATGGAGTGGAAGATGTAGTGGAGCATGTGCACAAGTGCAAGCTGTTATGGAGGGCCAAAGGAATCATAGCCTCTGAAAGGAAGGATAGTCAGTTCACGACGACGTTACAGGAGCGTGTGCATAGCTGGTATAGGAAGTATGATCCACATCATATTGCAGTGGATTATAATACCTTGTAACACTTTTTTAGCAAAATTCCACATTCCTTAGTTCGAGTAACAGAACATCAGTGCACTGAAGGATATTAAGGACTCTCTCGAAAGTGTTTGAGAATATGAAGCCCAATTTAAAATCCTATTGTCGAAACACTCCTATGACATACACCAAATCCAACACACGTAGTGGTTTGTTGGTGGGGTACTAACACCTTTCCAGAGGGCATTGTCACATAAGACATTCACGAGATCCGCGCAAGGCCACGAAAATATCCCCGCACATTCAAGGCGGTTCGTAGTGTGGAATTGGAGTGAGTCCATTCTTAGAAGCTCGGATAGCAGCAATGGCCACTTAGTTAGTGAAGCCTATTGGTTCAACACATGACATGCGCAATGGGATGTGATGTACAGATTGTGAAGTGGAAGGACATACAAAGAATAACTTCCCACATAGGAATGTGTGCATGTTATTGTTTGCTTGTGAGATATGCCACAAGGACCATGATGTCTGGGATTGTCCACTCCTTCAACAAGCAATGTAGAAGAATATTTTGATTTATTGCAATATTCGTAATACACACACATGATACTTCCAAGTGTTGCTTGATCGATCAAATCCATGAGGCATGTGATATGGGATTGCGCCAAACGAGTACAAAAAGAAATCCGTAGGTGCACAAACATCAAACCCATGGTGTCGGCGTAACGGTAATGGGGGCATCGAGGAGGCTATCGCAATAGATGACGAGGTGGTCACCGAGGTAGATTCAGCAGAGGGACGTGATATACATGTGGATCACCCGATCACTATCAAAGGCACGAATGCTCGAAGAATATTTCATGCACATACTATGGAAAAGGGCATAAAGTGGAAGAATGCCCAGATCCATTTACGCATTTGAACTTGAGACTAAGAATGAGCGAGGTGGATCAATGATACAAGTTGAGCACACTAGACAGGGGCAATGTAAGCCTAAGGAATTAGCAGTGGCTAAGAAATAGCCGACATTAGTAACAACACGCACAAAGGCCTCAGATGCACGGGAGCAAGTGAAGTCAAAACCACTTATTAGGCATGAGAAAGTAATACAACCTATGAAGTATCTTGATCCAGGGGAACAAAAAGAAGTTCTCCAGAGGCCATGGGCTTGATCAAGGATCTACAAAGCGAAAATGTTGTGTTTAAAAGAGAAAGCGCATAATAAGGAGCGTGCGAAGCTTGTCGAGGTACCCGATAAGGAATTTGATGAATTAAGGGAAGTGTGTTGGATGCTAAGACAAGATAACATCATAACATTGCTTGGAGAATGGCTGCACGAGAAGGTTCCAAACATTGGATAAGACAGGGATACACAAATCCTCTATACAAATCTCCCACCTCATAACCACAAGTACGATAAAGAAAGCACGTTAGATGCAATGATTGATGGATGATTATTTAGTAACATCCTTTTAATACGAGCGCGGAGGTCAATGTTCTTGCATTGGATGCATGGAATAGAATGGGAAGGCTACCATTACAACCTTCCTCTAGTGTATTGTACATGGCAAACAAGACACAAGCATTGCCCATTTGAGTTTTGAAGGATGTCGCTATCACAATACAGGGAGCTAAGTTCAAGGGTGATTTTTAGGTGTTAAAATTGGCAGAGGCAAACAATTTCCCTGCACTAATTGATCGACCATGGTGCTATACAAATAATGTGGATCTGCACTTTAACAAGCGTTATGTTAGCTTTGAGAATGATGAGGAGCGCATAATCATTCCAATGGATGGGACTCGGATCATATACAGAACTAGTGAGTGATGAGGATCTCAATTGGATCTATACATAGGTGTTGCACGACCCAGAAAGAAATGAGCCTACAAAGGAAGGAGTGCTCAAATGGGGAGATGTGCACTTAGTTAGCAACACTACTAATGTTGCATGTGACAATTGGGCACATTGAACCTATGAAATGGTTGGGCACATGGAACCTATAAAATGGTTGGGTATGAATGTCACGGATGACTGACCAAGGTGATCAGACCCCGAGCAATAAGGCGGTTAGGAAAAAATGTATGTGAGCAGTCTTATCCAAATGATGAAGCAGCACAATAGGAGATTATGTGCAGAGAATGCGGAAAACAAATCCAAGCTGGAGGGAGTATATCTGGTGATAACCAAAGCCAAATTTATGCATAAACAAGGTGGCAACCAACGGCGACTGATGAGGCCGGAGGCTAGCAGCCAGTAGGTGTTAACAAGAGCAGCGGCCAGGAAAGCAAACATATGACATGAGAGGTAGGGAAACAACACATGTAGGGTCTAAGCCACTGACGCAGGAGCCTTGGATGAGGTTTAATATCATATTTCTCATATCACTAAAAAAAAATTTGGACAAGAAATTGAAACAATTCCATCTAGTATACGATTGTAATGTTCTTCATGGCTCCACCATGTACAATTATTATATTTATTTTTCATGTAAACTTATTCCATGTAAGATCTACATGTGATTGATACCATCTTCTTTATTTGTGTTCATGTAATGTTTTTCTTTAGCATCTTCAAAAGAAAAAGAAAATAAATATGCAAAAAATGTGGATTATTAATTTATTGGTTGTCATTGCACATTATTGAAATAACAAAGAAGATACCCTCAAATCTCAGTCACGAAGGAAGAGAAAATCACATAAGAAATTGAGGTAAGTAGTAAGAAAGTAAAAAAATGGAATATGGGTACGAAAAATATATTGTTGAATCCTCGGTTCTACTAGAGTTTAAAAGAAAAAGTATATACAAGGAAATAGAAAGTATAAAACGATATAAGGATGCTAATAAGATGGGAAAGAAGATAATATAAGACTTGTGATTATTTTGACACATAAAATATATTTTATTAAGATTTATTAGAGACATTATTGAAAATTTATAATTACATGATATAATATATTTGAAGGACAATAAATTCAAGAGAAGAGTTGAAAATGATAAGGAAAGGAAAATAAAATAAGATGATATAAATAGAGTATAATATTCTCGAATAGTTGAAGTATTGGGTGATAAAATAGTATATTTTAATTGACTATCCATGGGTTAACATAAATTAACATTAAAATAAGCTAAATATTAAAGCTCTTGAACCTTTGATTGAATTAATGTACTAAATGTATAAGCTCTTCTAAATATAATAATCATCGAACAAAAGGTGGATAGAATATAATAGTCATGGAACAAATGATAAACCTCATGTAAGCTTAGGGTATCCTATGCGTATCAACAAAAATAACTAAAGTATAATTCAATATAAGATATATAATAAGACAAACTAGGGATAATCTATTATGGTTCGAGGACTAGATTGAGCTAACCAAAGGACTTCTCTACGGTTCTAGGACCAGATCAAGCTAACATGGGACTTACTTCTCTATGGTTAGTCATAGCTTGAAGAAATAAATTGATAGAAATAGGAAGAAACATAGGAAATATTAGCTAAAAGTGAATATTATCGAGGATACCAAGAAGAAAATACTCAAAACCATAAGGGTGGCTACTAAGAAAGAGAATGTCAATCACAAAGAAAATAATGATGAAGAAACTAAGAACTATAAAAAAAAAAAGACAAGGAATATGATAGGAAAAATATTGAGAAAGAAGAGATAAAAATAAGAAAGAGGAATAGGAGGAGGAGATCGAGCAAGAACACCGAGCTAAAAGATGTTAAACTTTGATGATGTGTGTACATACATGAACAATACTATTCATACATATTAAGAGAACAAAATTTGAACTAAGTTGTAATTATATATTTTAAATATACAAAAATATAACGAGTAAAATTGTATAATTAAAAAAATAAATTTAATATTAAATTATATTTATATTTTTAAAAATATAATAAACCATGTTATACAATTTAAAATTCTCAAAAAAATGTGAAGAATATAATATATTAAATATAAAGTTTGGAATACATTTATTTGAATTGTATGTCTTGGTTTACAATATCTTAGTTGAAATTTAATATTGATTTATTTAATTTTTTTTTTTTTAAATGTTTATAATATGAAAATTATTAAATTGAAATTAGAACAAATAATAATATACATTCTAATAAATTATGTTATAATGTTTGTTTTAAATGACTAATAGTTAAATCTCAATAATATTTTTCATTTTATCTATAGTAAAATATTTAAATAATAATCTTTTTATATTGATTAAACTAGTATAAATATCTTAAATATATCTATTTAAAAATGTTTATATCTTTAGACTTTACACATATCACTTTGATTAATAATCAAGTATTATATTACATTCAGATTATTATTTATATCACTTTAATTAATAATCTATTTTTTATTGACTTTTCAAAGTTAAAAAGTAAAATTGACATTTAAGTTAAAGTTATTTTGTGACGTTCAAATGAATGTCAAATTTAATATATAAAATAAAACCTTACATTGGCACACCATCACCTATTGTTACCATTGTAGAAAGCCTATCAGATAAAAATATTTAAAATCCTTATCAACATTTATTATAAATTTATTACAAAATTACCATAAAACTACTATTGTAGTCTCTCACTGTGAATACATAATAATATGAATCTAACAACTGTTAAAAATATATTTAAATGGAGGGCTTGTAAATTCCCCATTTATGAACTTTGAAGCTATTATTCTGTAGGCAGCCTCTGTTAAATGAACTCCATCCCAATTAAAATATGTTTGAGGATAAGGACATGATCCTGCTCCAACACCACACATGCGTACGGGGCTGAAATTGTAGCGTCCACCATATCCACAACAAGTTTGAAGCACTTGTGATCGTATTCCTACACAATTCAAAATTTCACTTCAATAGTATATAAACTCATATATATAGGAGTCACATTTAAACTATGTATTATGGATAAAAATATATAAACAAATGATATACAAAAAGCATGTTCCTTACCATAAGAGAGTGGATCCTTCAAAATTGCTAGAGCCGCATTATAATAATCTGCAAATACTATCGAAACATTGGGATGTTTTATTTGTACCACTTGTACCATTTCTTTCAGAAGTATATTGCTTCTTTGTGAGAATTCATTGTAGTTCTTCAAACATCCCATATCATCTAACTCGTCGTTTATTACAGACAGATAAGAAGGCGAACAACCAATAGGCAAATTGTTTTGAATTAAAATCTTCATTGCACCTCCTTTGCTGATTAATGTCTGAAAATAATAAAATAAATAAAAGATAAAGTCATTAATTATATTTAAATATTCCCAATTAAATCACTCACTATACATATTATCAATATTTTATTTGTATTTTTAAAATAAATCATTAATTATACATACATATATACATTTTATTTATATATATGAACTTTCATTAAAAATAAATAAATTATATATCTTTTATTTAACAAATCTTATACTTGAGTTAGATGTTAATATTTTAGGAAAAAATTAAATCCTTATTTATAATATTATTAAAACAAAAATCAAATTAAAAAATAAAAATTATTTTTAAAAACATTATAAGACTTACCTCAAGAGAATCTTGTATTTTACTTATAATGGGAATAGTAAAAGTTTCTACTTCGGCCATAGATCTTCCTCTCGAAAACGGATAGTTATAATCATTTCCACCAATCTCCCCCATTAAAAACATGGCATTCGCAAAATGTTTATCACATTCTGCATATTAACAGTTGAAAAAGGTCAAAAAAAAACAATTCATATAAAACTTAAATCCAAAAAAGAAATGATTAGTTTTTTTGAAATCCTTTACATGAACAACTAATTGCTGGAAATAACACTACAGTAATTGAAGCGAAAACGAAACTTATTTTACTCGTTGATTCTCTGAGAAAAACTATAAGTGAATGCCAAGTGAAGTTAATATATTGAGAAGCTTGTTGTGTAAGTCCACTGTTATAATAATTAGAGCTTCCATCATCTTCTCCTAATAAAAGAGCTGGTTAATTGTAAAGAAAGTTGTTGCTACAGGGATATTTTAGCTTTGGAAACGCTGGTAGGACGACTGGGAAAACACAGCATCACTTTTGGATCGCTATTGAAAGCAAGTCCAGCTATTCTCAGAACTATATATGTAACTGGGTTTTGGAATGAAGGTGCTGTGTAACACAAGGTTTTAGTGAGGAGCCTGTCGCATGTTTCGGCTGGTTTTGTCCTCTCTAAATCATTGGCGAGATGGAAAACGGAACATAAAAGTAAGAGTAGTTTATAACAGTTATGAAATATAAAATGAAGTTAAATAGGGAAAAAAGAAAAAAGAAAAACAAACTAAAATAAAGGAAAATAAAAATAGCACCTTTATCATGTAAGCAAACTCTTTGCTTGTAATCCAAGAACCACTGAATTTGTGTATCCAAGGAAAATGGAGTCGAGAGTGGTCCAATTCTTCTTGCGTGAAAGAAAGATGGTTCTAAGGCTGTAGCTCCAGGAACTGCAAAATTTGCACCGCTACTAAAGTTTGCATTGTGTCGTAGGAATGGATTCACAAATGATTGATTAAGAGCTTGAGCTGTAAAACATTCAAAAAAAAACATAAATATACAAATTATTCAAAAAAATTATAAACTATATGTTAAAATGGAATTTTCTTACCGATAAAATCAACGATCAGAGCAACGACCACTTGGATATCCCAGTGTTTCACCATATGGCAAGCGGCCAATAAGTCGCCGGGAGACGAGATTAATAAATTTCCAGTATCTGCCAACGAATCTCCAAAACTATAAATTGCACACTTGCAATCTCCCAATTGAATTTGGAAGGAAATCCACAGTATAAACAATATTATTCTGATGAACTTCATCTTACACCACCTATCCTCTCTTTCAACTTACAAAGTTTGTCACTCTAAACTTTCGAATTTCTCCTCCCAAAAATATTCGTACAATAACATATTTATATACAAAATCATCTAACATTAAAAATAAAAATTGTAAATACTCTACTATTTTTAAATAGAAAAAATAATCGTGAATTTTTTTATCTAAAAATAAAACTTGATACAAAATTATTCAATATTAAAATACTTTTTATAAACAAATATAAATAAAACGCAATTATATTTAAAAACATTTACTGTATAAATAAAGATAATAATCATCTAATAATAAGAATTAGAAAAATAATCGTCGCACTGGAAAGAACGAAATTTTAATTGAAGAAATTTGAAACAATAAAACTAACATTATCTTCAGTATTGATCATCCAGCTGGTGTCCAGCTGGTTTGAGAGAGGGAATCCTGTTATCTCTTTTTACACAGGTACGTATTGTTGTGCTGGAGCGGTGTGATGAGGAAACTGAATATTCATTAAAATAATAATAATAATAATATATATTCATTTCAAATACAAATACAAATTTATAAATCCTAATTAGATTTACAATTTTAATAATAATTAAATTTATAATTATATTAAATTTAAATTTATTAATTATTATATATAAATAAACTTTACATATATGTAACATCTTAAATTAAAAAATTAGAATCTTTAATTATAAACTTGTAACTCTTAACGTCTATATTAGTTTTTATATAATTTTTTAACTTAACAACATCACAAAACGAAACAAAATATGATTCAAATTTTATTTTAGGAGTTTTTAAACAATAAAAGTAATATTTATATTTAGATATGCCATGGTTTAAAATAAGAAAATAAATAAATATTCTCAACGGATTTTGAATAATTTATTTCTTTATACTAAAAAAATAAAAAACTAGAAACTCATTTAAAATAAGAGATAAAAAATAATATATCATTATTAATAAATTAAATTTTAGAGTATTAAAATACTAATTTCAAATTAGATATTAGGAGGTACTTACTAGTGAAATATGTGTGAACAATACTTTATATATAGTTTCTATTTAGGTAGATGTTTTTGTATTTATTAGTTATTATATTTTTAATGGATTTTTTTCCATTTAAAATTGAGTTTAAAACTAATACCACAATTCAATGTCATAAAAATTTACTTTGATATATATATATATATATATATATATATATATATATATATATATATTTAAAAGATATTGGTCATTTCTCACACCGATGTGTAATTTAGAAATGTATAAATCCACAATGATCACGGACCTACACATTTTAATTGTTAAACTATTGTAACAAGCACAACTTGGCATTCTCAATGTTAGTGTGGTGATTGCTTATTTTGTCTCTTGACACACTTTCAAACACTATAACCACTTAATATACTTTATATATTTTGACAAAAACTTATTCAAAAAACAAAATATATTTTTGAATTAGAGACCTAAAAATGGTATTAATTTTGTACCCTTGGCAAAATCAATTCAAAAGTAATAAATTTTATGTTCTCTTGAGAGGCAAATTGACACTAACTCTATTTATCAATTTGAAGGAAAGGTCTTCACACCTAACTTTTTGCACAAATGATATTATTTTTAAAACTCTACCATTAGATTTTACTCATGTATCAAATCTAGTTTACATGTAAAATAAAGCAAGAGAAAGAAATTTAGAGGACATAGGTATTCTCATCCAACTTGCTTTATTAGTTTCTTTAACTCCACTAACTGACCTTGAAGAAATGATTTGGGTGTAAGAATAGCAACTCACAACAAATACCTTGAATATTTTGGGTGTAAGGATAGTAACACAACAATTTTGTTTCTTGAGGTCAGCTAATAAACTATGATCAAAAATTATTTTGCCTATCTTTCGTTAAATGACATTTTTAGAATGTATCTTGAAGGTATTTTTAAAATTGAGAGTCCCACTTTGATGCTTTTGTTATTAAGTGTACTTTTGCATTCTTCTCAACTTATTTTTTTTTTCATTTGTGACTATTAATTTCTTTTCATAATTTAAATTACTCTAAGGATGTGTAAAGCAATCGAGATGTGAATAGTTTAGATATTATAAACTCCAACATACTGATAAAATATATACTAAAGAGGCAATTAAATCTAAATTATAAGACATGAAATCTTGCTTAAGACATGGAATATATACTAAAGAGGAAATTGAAATCGAACCACCGAGTCCATGGAATCTTGCTTAATCGAAGCCGTCTTTTGCATATCTGAAAGCTCTTCTTGTTTCCTATACAATCTATCCATCATGGTCTCTAGCATCTCGACTCTACGGACCAAGTTCTCTTCCTCCATTTGAGCTCGAATTCTCTGTTTCCACTTCTTCGTAGAAATATTTGGCTCGCATGGTAAAACTTTTCCACCTTTGGACCTTGTGCGTTAGAGGCTACTATCATACAAAATCACAAGAAAGATTCGAATACCATAGTCTTGGATATATAATCAGCCGATACCAAAAAATTATCCATAAACCTCTACTTTGGAACTTGTATTTATTAGTTATTATATTTTAATGGAATTTTTTCCTTTAAAAAGTTTCGTAATTAGAATCTAAACTTCAGAACGAATCACACAATTATGTTGTTCTACTTTCAACTTTTGAAAATGATAGATTTCCTTGAAAAATTAGAGCTTCGTGATTGATTATCTAGTAATGGAATTTTTCCTTTATAGAAAGGAAATTGTCATAAAAATTTACTTTGAGAAGGAAAGAATTACACAAACTTCAACACCAACAATTTTATCCTGGAAACCTCTAATGGAGGAAAACTAGTCGGGAAGTATTAATTTTGTACCTGGTTCTTTCTTCCCACTTTTATTGGTCTAATATAAACAATTACAGATTACATAAGTATGAAAAGAAGCAACAATTTAAACCTTCTCTCCAATTACTTGTTTGCTCTGTTTCTACACCTTGCTCCTACAATTCCATTGGGTAAGGATAGTAACACAACAATGAAGATCTTGTTCACTACTCTCATGTTAAATTTTGCTTCTCGATTTCTCTGGATCTTCGAATGTCCATTCTCTTGCTCCTTTCATGCATTTATAGGCCTTCCCATGTCATAATTTCGTGCATTTGGAGGATGAAAGGGCATGGACATGGAAGCGAATGCTAAAGAGACATTTAAGATGGGCACTTGAAGTTCGCATACATTCGAAAGCGTTCCATTCTTCTTTTTTGTTCTAAAGTGACATGACCGTCGCCACTTCTTCGAGAAGACTTTTCCACCTTTGGTCTTGGAATCCTCACAAGAAAGCCGAATACCTAGCTAGGTGGCGGTCTTGAAACTATCACTCTGCGAATCACACAAGCGGTGGTTCCTTTCAACCTCCTTTTGCCTCATTTTATTCATTTTTTATTATTTCTCCTTCTTGGTGTTGATAGAGGAAAACTAGTCGAATGAAGTGGTGTTTTTTTATTGGATCCCTATGAATCATTGATGGATGAGGCGTATCACAAGAATTCAAATATTTTTGTTGCTTTAATCATGGTCCAATAATCATTGGAAGCAACAAGAGTTTTATTTTTTCCAAACCCTTATCTTAGGATGCTGCATAGAAGTAGCCATTAAAGGGTATTCATAGATCTTATATTATAAGGATCAACAATATAAATAGGTGTTCAAGAGATTAATATATAAGACATGTGTTAGGTTGTGGATTCATTTTTTCTCTTTTCATGTGTCAAGAATTCAAAAATGTTTTCTAGAAGATCTTAGGACGCCCACAAGAAGTAGCCACTAAGAGTATTATACACTTTCCATAATTGTCTCGTGGGGTTGGGAAAATGTGAAGGCCTTTCCATAATTGTCTCGTCTGGGTTCTGAGCCGGGCCTCGAGCAGGGGTTCATGGGCGCAGCCCCGAGAAAAAAATTGGCCTCGAAAAACATGTTTTTCTCATATGGGCGAGATTTTTGACCCATAGGTTTATGGGATGATTTTGGCCCATGGTTTTCATACCCACGGTTTTGTAAAAATGTTAAAGCGGTTGTCTACTTATGTGATTTTGTGCATATGTAGGGATCATGTAATATTGCAGATGTGTCCAATTGGGTGTGAATTTTGTAGAATTTGTTGAGCATAGCTCCAAATAGATTTGGGTATTGTATTGAGAGAGCGGTGGCTTGTAATAAAATCTTAGCAAGTAATTCTGGTGGACGTAGCCCAAATTGGGTGAACCATTAAATACTATCTCTTTGTATTGTATTATTTTTATTCTGTAATTTTATTTGAGATATGTAATATTTTCTTCATATTAATTTCTATTGTTATGATTCGTTGAGGGATTGTTATGCATATTTTATCCCTTATTTCCTAACAACATGTAGTGAGAAAGGGGATCCACCAATATTTAGATCCATAATATCTTTGAGGTCTTTGTCTTGGTCTATTTCAATGCAAACTCACTTTTAGGGTGAGTTGCATAGAACTTAAGCTATTAAAAAATTAAGTGACCTAAGGGTTTAATGAGTTACTCAACAAATCCCCAAGGGGGTGGAAGACTATAAAATTTTATCTAGAATGAGATTTAGAGTTTTGTTTGTTCGGAGACTTGAAATTCCATGGTCGAGTGTGGAAAAACAACTAGACTGTTAGGGATACACCAAGGGCCATGGTTGACAATGGCTTTCTAGTGTTCAACATTATTAAACCACAACAAAAAGAGTCTTTGGTTAGGTTTTGAATCCCCTCTAGCTTGACATCATGGGGTTGTCGGTGGTTATGAACCCGATTATTAAACAAGCTCTTTGGGGGACTTAACCAACAAAATACTCATCTAGGGTGAAAATTCAAGCCCATTGCATATTTTATCAAACTCACAAAAATCAATATAACATTAGGAAAATGAGTTTTGGGTTAGAATCAATACCTCGTGGAGGCTTTTGAAACAAAATTCCTTGCCTTTTCACTACCATGATTTCCACAACTTCATTGGTTTTATCTCGCATCAAATGATGCATGGGTTGAGGAGATGGTCATTAATAAAGGATTTTTTTGGCGAATGTTGCCCTAAGGTAGAGTGGTAGACCTATTGGATGCAATAAGTGTGCAATACAATCGAGATTTCCTCCCTAGATCGCTACGAGATTGATAGTATATAACCAATGTTGTAGTCATACAAAATCCTAAAACATTCTCCAACATGCATAACACCTATTAAAATTGGTCGAGTGTATGTAAACTACATTACAAAATAATACTCAGATTGTATACAAAAATAAAGACTATTTGATTCAAATGGGATACTCAATATATTTCAGACATTTTATTCATATTGAGAGAATACATTATATAAGTGTATGACTTCCTTAATAGAAGGAGTCAACACTAATCCATATTACCCATATCTCTCAACTACTCCCTATAGACTCTCACAATCCCTAAGATATCTCAACTCACTCCACAATAGATACGTGAGTTGTTTATTCAACAAACTCACTATATTATTCTAAACTAAATATTATATTATTATTAAATGAGTTTATAACTCATCTTAATAATAATATCACAACTATACAAAACTATTACAACCGTATATGACTTGTTTATATCACAACTCATACATTACAAACACACACAATGAATGTTGACAATAACATATTAATTCCTAACATCACCAAATTGAAATGATAATTTTATGTTTGATTTATCTTGTATAAATTTGAAAAGAATTCAAATATTTTATAAAAAAACCAACATGCAATCTCTCCATCACATATGTTCGTTCTATCACTAGATCATTTTTTTACACCCAAAAATGCACATTGACAAACGTAAGGTTTGATTCCATGTTTGTATCCTCGAGTTGTCGTGTGTGTTTAAATTTAGTTGATGATTCATAAAAATAAAAATTAATAGAAATTAATGATTATTGTTGAAAAAATATTGGGTTTTGTACTAAACTTCATCTATATACTCATGGCCATAGAAAAAAATAAAGATAATATATTTTCTTTAGGATAGTTGAGGTTATTTGTAAAATTTAAAAATCTAAAGTATTTTTTTTGGATATCCTGGGATAATAACTTGTATTCTTCTAAAATATAGTATTGTTAGGGTAAACCATCAATTTGAATGGTTGATATTCAAGAAATAATGATGTTCAAGCATGGATTCAAAGTTTCTTTGTTTAAGTGTTTCGTGATTGAACATGCGTTGATTACTCTCATCTATAAAATGAAATAGATAAACATAAGTTGAATTCTAAAAAAGCTTTGTAATTCCATCATGTTATAGAGTCTAATGCTAACAACTAGGTGTAACCAACATCATGCACAATTTATTGTGTTGTTCTTACGATCTTGTGATGGATTGTTTATTTTATTTTAGAGTTGAGAATTAGTAAAATTATTATGAACTTTGGTTTCCATTCGAGAGGTGCCAATAGTTTGAGTCTCTATGTTGATGGTTTTGTTGCACTTATTTGGAGTTATGTCAACCAACCAAATTTATATGGCATAAATAATAGTACTTTGGACATTTAAATTATGTGGTAAGCTATTTGTTATGGAAATTTTAGGGGATGTTATAGGAAAGAAATAAGGTTGGTCTATTACTTGTAGATTTAGTTGTGAACCCCTTTATCATCACGTGATTTGACATTTTTATGCGACTTGGGGTAATTATTTTTATTCAACTACTAGTTCTAAAGGTTACATCAAACAAAAAATGGTCATGTAGTTGTTTCCAACTACGATAACAAAAATTGAACCTACTTAACTATTGGCTCCTTTCCTTCCTTCATAATGTATAATAAATACTTCACGATATCACTCTATGCTCTTTTAGATGTCACTACAGTCTTACATTGCAAATTGCATTTGAGAATTAGACAATTAACTATGTAGATGTTTCTTCATTTTGTCCCATTTGCATAAAATGAGCCATCAACCCTTTTCATTAGTGAAAAATCATATAGTGAAGGATCATATGTTAGGAAATGATCATCTCATATCTAGGATCTTATCTATCATTTTTCTAGTTATTACAACCAAACATAACCAATTCATGCTTTGCTTGGTGTTTTTGTTACAAAAATACATGTTTGACATCTTGACATCTAATTTATATAACAATAGAGATTTAGTCCAAAGATGGAGAGGTGGATATTGGCCATTCGATATTTTTAGGTCTCAATAAATCAATGCATATGGTAACTATGCAAATTGTTTATCCAAAGATGTACGAATGTTCATTATAACTTTTAGTTGTGGAAGAGTGACAACTTCAAATAAAATTATAGATTGCAAATTGTTGAAATTGGTGTATGGAATGATATAGATTTTTTCAAATTATTTGAAATGCATGTACACTTTCCATACACCATAAATAGTTTTCTTCCTTTTAGAGGCATGTAGTTAAACAATAGTCATGTTGGTGTCCATTTTGATCCTCTATTATTTTCCCATCTTTCCTCATTTGTTTGCATGCTCAAAAACATTTTTATTTGAATTTGGTGATCTGTAGCTCTCTCCTCCATATTAAATGCCTTGAAATGCTTATAAACTCATTTGCCTTGCCCCATTTGGAAGAAAAATGCATGTATGCTCTGTTTTGTGCCCTATATTTCCAAATCCAAATGCCTCTGTCATTTTTTCTATGTTTTCCCAATCATGGAGGTCTAAAATTGATCGATTTGTACTTATTTTCCCTCAAAAATCAATCTCCATGGTCAAAAATTGCTTAAAATCACTTCCCATATGTTTTTTGACCAAAAACATCCTTTACCCATGATGAAAAAATTGAATTTGGGCACTTCTA
Organism: Taxus wallichiana var. yunnanensis; assembly: GCA_018340775.1. Lineage (NCBI taxonomy): Eukaryota > Viridiplantae > Streptophyta > Pinopsida > Cupressales > Taxaceae > Taxus > Taxus wallichiana. Next base: position 1,015,041,364 of record CM031240.1, on the reverse strand, counting down.
GAAAACTCTGTGTTTTTTTACGGTCAAACGGCGTCATTTACTCGTCAAATTTATCCTCAGCATCCTAGGGCATCGCTGGCAAAATTATGTGTAGTTTGACGGCCATACGGGTGTCCTTTTCCGTCAAATTTAAGTTGAAAAATATCTGCATACGTGGCCGCATCTGGTTGGATAAGACTCGGTGGGGTTTCTTTGAGGATTTAGCATTTTTTTTGCTTTGGGAAAAAAATCAAAGTTGCCCCCGCGCCCTAGGAGAGGACACGTGGCAGGCGGGATGCAAGGCGGACCGGCGGAGGACTTAGGCAATTTTTGCCTTTTTGGCGAAGGGAAAAAGGGTGAAGGAAGGCCTGTGGGTCCAAATGAAGTAGAGGTGGACACGTGGCGGGCAGAATGGGTCGGCGGGTCGGGTGGAGGCAAAAGGGAATTTTTCCTTTTTGCAAAGAAGACTTAGAGCAAAAATTTGAAGTGTGAGGCAAAGTTGAAATTTTTCCCTTGGCTAAAAGGGAGTTAAAATGAAATTGAGCCCTTGGCAAATCCTCGGCAAATGAGAGATGGACACGTGGCAAAAGACAAAGGAGGAGGTACGGACCCGCTGGAGATTTTTGGAAAAAAATTTCCAAATTTAAAAAAGGTTGGAAATGTGTAAAATGGAGCCGCGACCGGATCCAATAATATTGTGCCACGTGTCAACACCAAATTTCAAGGCGGGGGGTAGAGAAAAAGTCAAAATTTTCCATTTTTCCAAAAATGTGGAAAATTCAAAAATGATCCCAATTTCATTCCCAATCATAGTTTGAGATGTGGAGGGCCTAGATTGAAGGAGAAAGAGCAGATCAAGGGTAACTGTACATTTTCATTTTTGGCCACCATTTTTGCTCCAGGAAGCTTGGAGATGCAAATTTTGCATCTTTTTTCATCAAATTTTTATGGATTCATGTCATTTTTGCCTTCAAGGACCAATGCAATTGTTTTTAAAACTCAATTTGCAGATTTGAGGCATTTTTCGAATGAATTTTTACTCAGGCTCGAGAAAAACGTGAAATATCAAATTAAAAAGTTGCAGAGCCAAATTTGGGAAAGGATAAGATGAAATAATGAAATGAAAGGGGTCTTGCATGCCTTGAGGATGAAAAACGTGCCTCCACAATGGATAATGATGAAGATTTGTAATGATTTACCTTTTTTCATGCCTGGCATCTCCTTCTCGCAGAATTGGTTAAATGTCACTTTCAGAATGTCATGAGTGGATTTGTAACAAACTTGATGATGGGCATATTCTTTTCTTGGGAAAGAAGGATCAAATGTAATTGAAAGATATATAATGCATGTTTTTAGACATGCAAAGGGTTGGGAGATTGAAAATCACGAGTAAATTTTGAGAGAAGCCCATCTTCTGAGAAACTTTCCAGAAACCTGGTTAATGTCTTCTGTGTTGGATCTTCATTCATGTTGAGTTGGTTACAAGTGTATAGCCATCACACAGCTCTGAGATTGTTTAAATAACTCTCCCCTGCTGATGAATCTAATAAGATTTTGAATTAATCTATGTTATTTTGGGCAATATGATGTCTGTTATCATTTTTAAATGTGTGCAAACTATTTTTCTTGTTCTTGTTGCAATCTTGCATTGAAAATATTTAGGAATCACACAGATCTCATTTCTTGTTGATAGTTTAGTGGTATTTGCAGTCTCACATTCAGAAGAGCTTTCATCTGATAAAGAGACAAACAAATTTAAAATCACTTTACCTTCCTTGATTACAGAGATTGCTTGTAAGCCTTTGGGGGTACCTTAGGCGTGATTTGATCAAGAGATCTTGATGTTTAATTGGGTCCTTCAACTCAAGATTTTGTGTTGAAGTCTCAAAGATTGTGTGAAGAGTGCATACCTGGGCCTCCAATTTTGTATCTCTTCTGGTTGAAAGAACATCCTGACTATTTTGAAGCATTTTATCTGATAGTTGTTCAAATATTGTAGAGGTTGTCAAAGATCTCGCATAGTCAACTTTGTCTTGTCAATATCCCACCAAAAATCATTCTAAACAACAAATCCTACCCATACTACCCCTGCATTGCATTGTGTGTCAACAAAAGAATACAAATCCATTTACAAAAATGCACAAAGCAAATCAGGATCATACCATGTCTCTAAAGCAGCCTCACCTTGTCTTGAAAGCATTTCCATCATTTAGTAGTGACAACTCTGTTGAGTTTGAATAATGGAAAATTGATCATGTTTTCCCAAGGCCATCTCCATACAATATGCACAGTATAAGGATATCTCCACCTCCTTCACAAAATAGAGGTTGCAATATAGGTTCTCTTACCTTGGTTGAAAGGCACAACCTAAAATAGTGAGGATTAGATCAAAATCCTTTCAAGGTGCTACCCACTCCTTCAAAGCCTGAGTGCCAACAAGTCAGATAAATTGCTTCCCGGCTACAAAATGACATATAAATCATTTATCTACCTCTGAGTGTCTTGTAAAATCCATGATGCTGCTCAAGTTGTGAAGGAGATTAAATCTAGGTACCAACAAGTCCAAAGCCTTTTTGGATAGAAATTTACTTCTCTTATGAAATTAATATTCTTTCATTACGCCGAAGGCATTTCCTCTATGGGAAAATACATTCCGGTCGTTTTGGCAACTATGTTAATTTTAACGGCCATTTGGACATTTTTGACATGTAATTAAATTTGACGGTCATTTTTTATTTTTCTATTTTTAGTTGTTAAATGGAAAAATGGCATGGCATGCTTTCGATGCATATGAACAACCGAGCAAGGTAGCGGTGAGACCCATGACTAGAATCTCCACATTCCAAGACATGCACGAAGATATCTGCAACATTGCACAAGAAAAGAGAGTTGTCATGATTGTTCTCGCCCTTCCAAAATACTACTAACAAGTCAATGAAACGCCTGGAGTCTATTAACGCTGACATAAGGACTGTGAACCAGAGGGTATTGAAGCATGCTCCTTGCTCTGTTGGCATCCTAATCAACAGGAGTCTTGGAGGTCAGTCCCAAGCAGACACCTTCCAGTGTGTCCCATAACGTTGCAGTGCTCTTCTTTGGAGGCCCAGATGATCATGAAGCTTTAGTCTATGGCAGAAGAATGATAGAGCATCGTGGTATCAAATTGATATTCATAAGGTTCCTGCCTGATAGAGGAATCAATCACATTGTAGTCAATTTAACCCCCCTTCCTGCACATGACCGTGACAATCACCTAGAAGCCTACAAATTCTCTATCACAGAAATGAACAAGGAGTAGGAAAGACTGTCGGATGATGAAGCCCTGGCTGATATCATCAATGACATGGAGCCATCCACTCCCAATAAGACCCCGGAAGGAACACTATTTCCAAGGATGTCAAGGGATCCATTGTGTATACAGAGCAGCAGATCAGTAACACAGTGGATTCAGTCCTTGCAATTGGTAAGAGCAACAAATACAACTTAATTTTTGTGGGCAGAGGGTGGTTTCCTTCTCCATTGGTTGCAGATTTGGCTGATAGAACTGTAGAGTGTGTTGAACTGGGTCCAATTGGGGATCTGCTAGCCTCATCTACAATTCAATCCAACGCTTCAGTGTTAGTGATTCAACAAAAGGATAATTACCTTAACCCATTGTACTGCGTGACGGATTTCCCCAAATAATCTGATTTTCTACCATGATTTCTCTCCCACTTGAACCACACCCAATTTTATCATTGTATGAGCACCGGATGACCTTGTGAGTTCCAAAAATTTGTTTGATGTAACCCTGATCAGGAATATATATTGAAGTCTAACAAAGAGGCTCTTTGTGCCTATTGTTCATTTTCTTATTTACACTTAAGCAAAGAAAAGATTCCCCACAAAATTATATGTTTACATGTTGATGGAGATTCAACTATTAACTACTTTTCTTTTCCTGTCCATGTTCTTCATCTTTTGTCTTTGTGCAGTCCACAGAGTACTTTTGCAGTGTTGGATTGGGAGGGGAAGACTTCCACTCTTCCTCCATTCCATCAAAGATCCCTTGTTCAATCTGCACTTGATCTGTCTATGACCTCTAGCATGTTTATAAGGTGGATCTTTGTATGCATATAATCTACATTCAGGAAGGCCCATCAATTTTCGTGGTCAAATAGTCCCCACTGTGGATTGGTTTTTTTTAGGAAGCTTAGGAGGAAAAGATCATCTTTCAAGAATACCAAATCATCCCATATTTTCATAAGAACTAGATATATGAATGAACTATTTTACCTTGTCAGAATCAAACAACCATTCACCTTGTTAGAAATCAGTGACATGTTAAGATATTTTACAATGCATCTCTCTTGGAGGGCCAATTGTTGCCTCCAGCACTCTGCTTCAAGCCACACTCCCTTTAGGTCCTTACTATCATTGAGGAATAGGCCTATAGCCCTCTGCTCCATGGTTTAGTTGTTTAACAATGGAAAACTGGATTTATTTTCCTCGCTTAAACACACATAATGGCACCCAACCTTTGTCACACATAATAGACTGAGCGGGGGCAGTTTAGATTACTACAATTTAACACATTATCTTCATGCAAAGGGGAAAAAAAGATAGACATTTATGTCAGATTGGAAACCAGGTATGTCAACTGGAATTGAATTATGTCAATTCTTTCTTGTAATTTGCAACTGAATTTTTAATCAGGTATAACACCTATAATAACACTTAATGGGTGAACAAGTATTATTGTCTACTGATATTGCAACACTGAGAAAGGAGGTGTAGGTGTTTGTGCTTGTGTATTTTGGTAAACAATAACCAATTTTTCCTTTAACAACCCATATTTTTTTCATATTAATTCAGTGCACTAGAACCCTTAAAACAAATAAAAGTGTGCCCAAATTTCTTGTTGAAGGGGCAAAATTAATTTTTTGGGCATTTTGTTCCTTTTCCATAGGTTTTTGTTGAGAGTGGGATAATGGAATCTATGCATTTTTCATTGAATATTTACCTTTAGTAGATTTGATGTGAAAGTTTGGTCAGACCATTATGAAAAAGTCAACAAATCATCTAGCTTTGGTTGATGTAGGATGAGAGAAAACCTATTTGAGCTATGCAGAATATTGTTGTAGTAAAATTAGAGTGGGACAGTGTTGTGTCAGGAAAAAAATGCTCCCCACGAGTCCTCTCTATCTGGGGTCTACTTTTCTCAACGGATGAGCCAATTTTCAAGTAAATAATGACCAGTTTTTTCCTTTAACAGCCCGATTTTTTTCATATTAATTTAGTCCACTCGGAACCCTTAAAATAGATAAAAGTGTGCCTAAATTTCTTTTTGAAGGGGAAAAATTGGCTTTTTGGCATTTTGTTCCTTTTCCACTTGCCCAAGAAAAACTTAATTGTAGATATTTATTGAGTTTGTGTTCTCTTTAAATGTCGTTCAAAGGGTATCAATGTATCCACTCATGATATAAAATCTACAAATATAGAAGTCTTCATGTATTCATGTTTAGTTCAAATAAAATAGTCAGCAAAAGGCTACCACTCATGATATAAGATTTGCAAATGTATATCTACGAATTTGTAACAAATTTGAAATGTAGAGATAAAACCTTTAAATGTAATGTTTCATCTATATTCCTACACTTACAAAATCAATCACACCCCTTATCAACATCAACTACAAAAGTAATAACTATCCCTCTAAAACAAATAATATATACCATTCGACATTCACATTGCATTGTACACATGGATAGAGAGGACCCTTTCGGAGCATTGAAAAGAGACATAGCTGAGTTTGGCATCAAGGGAGAGATCATTCTAATAGGGGACTTTAATGCTAGGACAACTAATAATCAATCCCTCTACTTTGGGAAAGAAGAAGAATGGAATAATGATCCTATATGGTTGGAAGAGGACAAACAACAGAAATGGGAATGGGTCTCCCAAGATATCAATGGTGGTGTTTCTCATTTTGGGGCTGAATTGTTAGGTCTATGCAGCTTACACAATCTGATCATATGTAATGGCATAAAGACATGGCCAAATTCTGGAAACATCACATGTCAAACATACAACGGTCAAAGTGTCGTAGACTATGCCATATGCTCACAAAACATTATGTCTGAGATTTTGGAGGTCGAGGTAGGAAGTTGTCCTATAGAATTGAAATCAGATCATAATCCAATTCATGTGAAGATCAATATGCAAAACAAGGACCAACAAAAAGAGTGCCTTCACTTGAACAAAAAAGCAGGGTATCAAGGCAAAATCCTTGTGAATCAGGAGAACCACGCCATCTTTAAAGGGAGGATTGCAAAACAGTTACAGGAAATGCAGGATGAGTTTAACTCCAACAAGGGAAAATACATGCTCAATAGTGTGCAGTTAATGAATATAATACACAATGCGCTAAGGGAGTGCAAACGTGCTAGAACTCAGAGAAGTGCTAAAAACAGTTTTTCAGAAAATCCATGGTTTGACGAAGAGTGAAAGGTCTGAAAAGAAGGTTAAATGCTTCCAAAAAGAAAAAATAGATACAAAGGTATATAGAAAGTTAGTGAGAAACAAAAAGGAAGAGTACATGAGAGGTAGGAGAGAGGAGCTGATTTTCATGGGAAAGCATAATCCGAGAGGTTTCTGGAGAGAGCTTCAATAGAGTAGAACTACAGTGGAGAACAACATCACAGATACCCAGTGGCTTGAATATGCAAAGATGCTCTACGAAAGAAGCAATGACTTGCCGCTTCTTCCTTATGTTATTGAAAATAGGGACAAACTCTTCTCCATGAAAGACATCAAGGAAGGGATCACAAGATTAGCAGGGGAAAGACTCAAGACATAGATGGGCTGCAAGCAGAATTCTTAAATTGGGGTGTAGAAGATCTTGCTCCGCACATTACAAACATCTTTAATAGAGTTATTCAGTTCGGTTTTCCAAGCAACTGGACAACTAGCATTGTCATCCCTCTACACAAAAGTGGTGATGTCAACAACCCAGAAATTACCGCACCATTATGATTAATCCACTTTTTGGAAAACTTTTTGGCATGGTGGAGCGTAGAATTAGCCTTTGGGCTGAAAAGGAGGGTAAGAGAGCAAAAGGACAGGCAGGTTTTAGACCAAAGCACTCTACTATTGACCATTGCGTCATTCTTAGGCACTTGATTGAAAAGGTTTGGGACAGGAAGGGTGAAGAGGTATATTGTTGCTTCGTGGATTTCAAAAAAGCCTTTGACACGGTTCCGAGAAGCAAATTGTGGAATAGAATGGAAGAGTTGGGCATTCTGGATAAGTATAGGGCAGCGGTGCACAGACTTTATGAGCAGGTACGGGCTAAAATCAGGACTAAAGATGGCCTATCAGAGTGCTTTGGGAGTGACATTGGGGTCAAACAAGGTTGTCCGTTGTCACCCACCTTGTTCGGGTTATATATAGACAAGCTAGAGGAATGGATTGACAAAAAGGGTGGAGGCGGGATTCATCTAGCTTCCTATGTAGTGAAATTATTGCTCTATGCAGATGATCTTATCCTAATGGCTAAAACAGAGCAAGGTTTGCAGGAGCATTTGAGAGCTTTAGAGCTATTTTTCCAAGAGGTGGGAATGCAAGTGAACATTGGTAAAACCAAAATCATGATATTTACCTTAAAGAAGAAAAGGAGACAAGTAAGCTTTGAGTTCGAGGGGGACTCCTTGCAAGTTGTCAAGGAGTACAAATATTTGGGACTGGACTTTCACAATTGTCTCAGCTGGGAAACTTGTAGAGCTAAGAGAATCCAGGGGGTGGAAAGCTCTATATATGCTCCAAAACAGATGCAGAACATCGGAATTATGGGACTGGAAGACCCGTTTGAACCTTTTTGAGTTACTGGTAATCCCGGTAATGCTATACGGTTGTGAGATTTGGGGCAGCAGTACATCTATGAAGAAATGGAAGCAAATTGAAAGAATTCAGAAGCATCTAATTACAAGTAGTTTCAAAATGAAAACCATGGTCCCATACGAAATCATTCTAGTGGAAGCCAGAGCCTATCCGTGGAAGCGACGGCGATGACCCGACTATTAGGATACTTCAAAAAAGTGGAAAGCATGGAGGATTCCCGGTGGCCTAAAATAACAATTGAGGAAAAGTTAAACAGGAGGAAGAAAACATGGATGAAGCAAAACGGCGAGTGGATGAGCAAATGGGGCATTAGCATGCAGGAGTGCCCTAGCACTAATGAAGAAATAAAGAAGTATGTAAGAGAGAAGTTCAGAAATACCATGTGGAATAAGCAACTCGGTCGAAAAAGAGAATACTATGTCAAGAATTTTAATCCCACTTGTGATCACGGAAAAAAGCACTACATTGGAGCGACGATAAAGTGGAAGGCTAAAATGTTAATTGTACAACTAAAAACTAGTTCACATCACCTTAGGTGTGAAATCGGAGATGGAAAATGCCCAAGGAGGAGTGGTCTGAAAGGGTTTGTCAGTTTTGCAAGTCGGGCGCAGTGGAATCTGAATGGCACTTCGTCATGGAATGTGTCGCTTACGAGGACATAAGGAGAAATTACATAGATATTTTAACAGGGGCTGATCTTACAGATTTGTTTGAAGAGGAAAGGGTGGCAAAGACAACAAATTTCTGATAAAAATTCATAGCAGACGAAGCAAAAATAGCAAAGAGCTGGAAGAAAGGTTGAAGTAGCAGTTTTCTTGGGCATCTTTTGGTGTTTGGATGCCTTGCTCGTGTTTACCTTTGGGTCCCATAGACTGCTCGGTCTCGTGGACGTCATTAAAAACTTTCATTCATTCATTCATTCTACTTTTGACAAAAAAAGTTGACTTTATAATGACTATGAGCTCCAAAAGAACATGTTGTTAGAAGTGGTGAATTTTTAGAACCATGCTTCCTCAAAACTTGATAGATTAGATGTAAAGTATGATTTTATTATATAGGATATGGTACAAGTGGCACATGTTACTTATTTGAGTATAAATTTTGGAAAATAATTTTTACAAAGTCACGCTCATGTGTGTCACATATGAATAGTGCTTGAAATGAATAAGATGTATTTTTGGGGGCAAAAATGAGCATTTTAACCATCAATGTTTCAGGGTTAAATCAAGTTATCCCTCATCGGAATGAAGAATATTTATCTTTCATAAACTACTAGTTACATTTTCAAAAGCTAAAAAAGTTTATTTTAGTTAAGTGTGTGAATTTGGATGCAAGTGCTTTGATTGAGCTCGGCCTCCTTGTTCTATCAAATGAGCACCTAAAGACCCTTGACTTGCATGTATTTTGCTTATGAGAGTAGACTATAAACTATATTGAGAAAAAAACTTAGTTTGCATGAAAGTGTCACTAAGGAAATTCCACTTGAAATCACACGAGAACATTTCCATTAAAAAATTTAAAAAATGGTATGGTAACTATAATATAATTTTTGAAAACTTGAGTTAAAAGTTTTCATGAATAATTTAATTAAATTATTGATTTTTTTGGGATTTTTTTAGTTATTACTCAAAATAACTTCATGAGTAGTCATTATTAGTAATTGTTATAAGTAATCTAAATATTGCAATAGTAAACAATTATTTCATAGTTTGACTCAAATAATACTTAATAGTTAATGATAAGAAAAATTTATAACATGACACTAGTAAATGAATTTTTAAAAATAATATATCAAAACATACAATTGAAAATTCTTCCAATAATATAGTATATTAAATGTCATTTTGATGATATAATACAAGTAGTAGTTAACTCGTTAATAACTCTACATTAGGTCAAAGGAAAAGAACTTTGTTTTCAAAATAGTCTCTCAAGATCTATCAGAATCAAACTCTTCATCAACGGAAGCTTCCTCATCTCTTGATCATCACTTCTCTCTCTTCTTCTCTCTCCTCCATCTTTCTCTCTAACATTCTATTCCTTTATTAGGAATGTACTTTTTCACTCTTTCGCCTTATTCACTTAAGTGGCCTTGTAATGTTGTATTGTAAATGTCCCTTTTCAAAAGAAAAGAACTTAATTTCATTCCTAGGGAATGTGAAAGGTCATAAGTTGTGGTAAGATGAAAATTCATATGAGGGGGAGAGGAAGATTCATTTTGTAAGCTATAAATTGGAATGGTCTCATTCTAAAGTGTTGGTAATCTTTGATTATTATTAGTTATTGGCTTTCACTACTACTTCAAGCAATAAAGCTACATTCCTTTATCACCTTGTTGTACAAAAATATCCCTACCTCTTCAACTTGAATTAATAAAGAAAGAAAATAAAGATATATTGACCTCAGAATGATGGGGTTTAACAATACCCATCGATGTTGACTATCAATACTTGATGTTGCACTCTGTGGAAGAATGGTGTAATCTCCTATCCCTGCCGAGAAATCTGCAATCACAGACACTACACAAGACGGGATTAAACAAATATATGGCAAATTTCCTAGCAAAGGCTAGTCCCCAAAATTCAAAGAACTTCCTTGCAAGGATGTCAATCCACGTTTGAGAAATTAATCGAATAATGATAAAATAAATTGATAACAAGTGATAAAATGATAAAAGATTATATAACCTATAATGCAAAGGCAAAGGGACTAATTTGGTCAAGGTTATATGTTGGTCTGATGGTGATTCATGATCCAAAGGGAGTTTGGGAATCATAGTATGGCTCAAAGGAGCTAGGATGTTGATGGTTTATTTGCTCACAAAGTAAAGCGAGGGTATATATTTGATTTGTTGAATGATAAAACACTGCAGATGGCTCAAAAGAGCTTGATTTAGATAGTTGTTTATGCTTACAAAGGCAAACCGAAGGATAAATTGATTAAGATGATCAAAAAAATGTTATGGATGGATCAAGGGAGCTTGATATGGTCGAAAAGGACCTCGCAAAGGTAGAATGATGACAAGGGATAGGGTTTAGATGTTAGAAAAGTAGTCAAGTTTGAAAATATGTTTGATAGATAAGAATCACCAATGATTGGGACCGATCATCGATGATCTAGGGAATCGCACCAACAATGTATGTAGTATGTATGCATGTTAATAAAAGGTTGAGACATGCCTGATAAAAGTTATTAAACGATGATTTATTAAATTAATGATATACAAATAAGGCACTTACCTAATTCCATATGATAGACAGTAGTGAGGATAGATGTTAATACTCGAAGAGGAATGTTGTAGATTTTAAAGGATCAAACTTGATGGATGGATGTTTTGAATGCTCTGCAAAAAGAAGATGGTGGATATGAAGTTTTGTAAAATTGACTCTGGATGTTTGAATGACCTCCAAATACTGGATCAAGATTTCTTGATTTTGGAAGGCTCACGTACACTAGATTGAAGACCTAAGACTTGTATATTCTAGTTGAGGATCCCTAAGAGACCTGAAAAAAATCTCATAAGTAATTATCGGTGATTGACCGAATCATCGGTGATTTCGGTTTGTTTAGGTTTGTTTAGTAAATGGTTGAAACATCTTGTTAAATTACAATTTTTATTTTGGATTTGAGGGATGGAATTTGTTAGATAGTGGACGTGTTTGCAAATAGACGTGTTGTGTTTGTTTTGGAGAGTAATAAAATAGGTTGGATCATACTAATTTAGGTATGATTTTGATAGATGTATAGATGATTTTTATGAGTGTGTAAATGATTTAATAGGTTGTTATGATAGGCATGTCAAGATAACAAAGTTAGGGATAGATTAAAATTAGTCTTAGATGGATTTGGAGAATAAATAGATTTAATGGTATTTTAGAAATATATAATATGATGGAATATTAGAATTGGATAAATGCCTTGTAATTGAATTGTGTGTATGATAAAATATTTAATTAATTGATTAAATGAGCATGGAAGGGTGATGGGATGTTAATGAATTTAAATGATTAATTGATTAAGGATGGGAAGGAGTATATTTGTGTGAGAAATAATGGTACAACAAAGAAATGAGTGTGTGAATTTTAGTGTCTTCACTTGTCTATGTTCTTCCAAATCTCTCTTTTCCAACTTTGTAAGCATTGTAATCTTATAAAACTAAGGAGGAACTTTGTATCTTTGATTAATGAATCCATAGAACTTAGTGTCTCGATTTATTAGTCTTTTTATTCTTACATGCTTGATTTCTTCTATTGAATGTGGACCTACTATGGTTACCATTAGTGAGATTTTGTTAGTGTGTATTCACGACATTAACCCTTTCTCTATATTTCTCCCTTTCCCTTTTACCTCTCCCCAAACCGATTCCTCCATCAGTACACCATATAAGAAGTTTGCCACATGTTTAGTGGAGTATTCTCATGATTCCCAACCTAAATACCACCCCATAGTTTATTTAGTTCTTGTATTTGATAGTGGGAACCTCCCCATACACAAGAAAGAGGGGCTTAGCCTTGTGACCATTGGTGGAAACCAATCATCTATCTATAAAAAATTATTTCACCAAAAGGTTCCATTATCAAAACCGACATACCTTTTATTGAATTGCAAGTTAACATTATTTACATAGCACCAATGCCTTCCTAATAACGTGAGAAAATTATAGGATTCTACAAATGATATTACTTCAAAATATCCATAGAACTTCATTCCCACTATACTTATGATGGCATTTTTAGGACCTCGATAGGCATTACGTGTTTTGTTTTCCATGAAAAAATATGTGGGGATTAATATAATCTTAGTTGCCTCATTTTGTTCCAATCATCCATAGTGAGGATATTAATTTCTATGCCTATGTCAACCAATACATCATTGATGTTTTGGTCCTCTATCTGCAAACATCAACCAATATTTCTTTATCAAACCCCTCATTTTTTCCGATTTCACATTTTATTTTTATGTCTTCCCTAATTGTTTCCCTACAACCATTTTCGTAATTTATGTGACAAACATTAGCCTAGTGATTTAATAAAATTAAATCTAAGATAAGGATATTATTGATCGATAAATAAAACAATAAATAAGCAAGATCAAGCAAAGTAAATGCAAGAAAGAGTGATAGATAGGGTTTAGAGAATGACTCAACCTTGTATTTGTAGGTCTAAATCAATTTTGGACTGGAGAATGATTAGGAAGGGTAGATTCTGGGATGTGTAAGCTCAGTATTAGAAATTGGGATGCAAAAATCTCAAGAATATGAGTTTCTAGAATGGGACGGGGGTCACCTTGGCACTAGCGTCCAATTTAGGCGCTTGTGTTCACGGAAATACTCATGATCCGAGTCTTTTAATGTCACTTGTTGTTAATTGTAGGTGTGTCAAGTTTATTTTCTTCTATTATGTCATACACATGTACCCGTAAAATAAACCCTAGCTACCTACACAATACTCAAGCACACATTAGATGAATAAAAATATGTCTATGCTTAATTCGGACTAACATCGGCGGTCACCCCAATGGGATTGTCACTAGAGCATTGCACTACATTTTAGACTCAATGTAGTGTGTGTGTGTGTGTGTGTGTGTGTCCCTGCGTGAACTAGGTTTCCCTAGAGTCCTTGAAATAGAAGATATTAGAAGATATAACTACTTTGTCCCAATGAAAATGTGTGGTATGGAATTAAGAATAAACCCTTCTATGCAATGCCAAAATGCATTCTTTGGTGTAATAGATAGAAAATATTAGCTCATTGTAATAGTATGTGTCTCTTGAATACTTTACCCTTTATGAGGTTAAGTAATAAATGTATATATATCATTCATTGGCTTAAGTTTTTCCAATAATAGGTGAAAGGCTGACTAAGAGTGATAAAGAAAGATAAGAAAGAGGTAACATCCGAAAAATCAACAAAAGAGAGAAAGTGGACAAAAAGCACCAAAAGGGGACTGTAGTGTCGTAGCACTCTTGTCCCTAATGGGAGGTCCTATACAATGTGTTCAAAAAGGTAAACAAAGTGAAATCAGAGTTGAGAAATATGTTGGCTAGTATGTAAAATTTCAAGTTCCAAGTCAGAAACAATAAGAAATAAAGATGAAAGAGATAAATGTAATGTCAAAGCAAAGTGAAAGGTTTTTAATGACTAGTTCTCTCCTTATGAATCATGCATATAAATGAAGTATTTAGAGGTTAGATGTACATATTAAGTGCATGATTTAGTGACTACATTTACCCTACTTTATGCTAGTGAATAAGGATTCAGTGGCATAAAGTAAGGGGAAAATATGTACCTTGGAGAGTCGAATGAAGATTGTGCCCAATAGCGTGTCGAATGAGTGTTGTAGTGTGCCGAATGGAATAGTGTAAAATTTTGTACCATGAAATTCTAAAGGAAGGGTAGGATAAGGATCCTAGGGGTGACCTTTTCATGCATAGAATAATAATGATGTGTGTGTAGCTCCTTGGAATTTCTTCTTTTCAGATCATGCTTGAGATTTACTTTCATGGTTTCTCCTATACTTTTCCTTCATTGGGATAGGATAGGATGTGCAAAGGAAAACAAGTGTATTCAATGTTCTAGGTAAATGTAATTAAAATTTTACTTGGAAAATATTTTTAAAAGGAAATGCATTTTGGAAAAGCTAAACCAAGGGGTTAGAGTACACCTAGAGTGTTGAAAGAGAAAGGGATAGAAGTTTGTTCCTTCTTGTAGATTTGATTCTTAGGAGCTGGTTGGAATAACATGAAGGATTTGGGCATCATGTCCTCAAACCAAGTATTTGAGCATCCCGGTGCTAAAATTTAGATTTAGGCATCTTGTCACCGCTAAGGGAAAGTGTATTAGGAGAGCAAATCTGCTTTTTCCCTCTAATCATTAACGCTCTCAGTATGGATAAGTGTCATCAGAGATGATCACAAACCCGATTTGTAACTTTCCTTGAGTGACACATTGTTCAGGCATATCATTTTCTTGTATATGCCCTAGGTTTCATTCCCTTATTTAGTTCCTACTTTGGTTCCTAAGTAAGTAGTTAGTTCTTGTTAGTGACTGATTGCAATATGGATATGATTGGGTAACTCGCTAAAACTACATAATATTGTAATTGTGTAAGTGCTAAAATTTCTCTTGTAACTATTTTTCCCCAAGACAGAGCACCCATGTGGGACACTAGCTCGTAGGCATTCTTATCTATTCTAGGTGTTTTTTTCAGTGTGAATTGTTATCCAATTTTGCCCCTTAGGAAAAATTGAACAAACATGAACTTGCACACTGAGAAATTGGAGGAATCATTCGGCCATGGGAGCTCACATCTCGAGTTTTTTTGGTTAGGTTGCGGTGAGCTCGACAATGGAAATGCAAGGTTGAGCAAAGGAATGGACAAGGGCCAACTTGGCCAAGGGAACATCGAAGGATATCGAACCTCGAGCAAGGGAGGATTAGATCAACTTGGCCGAGCTCAGAAGGAATTCAGGTTGGGTACAAACAAGTAACTCGCTCAATGAGTCATGTGAAAGAATGGAGGCCCAAGCTCAAGTTTTTAGAATTCAGAATTCAACATTTCGAGACAAGGCGAAGAGAAAATGGAATGGCGAAGCAAAAATCTTTAAATCCCAAATCCTCAAAGTCGAAAGGTTTTGTGTTTTCGGGGTCAACGATGCCATGGATCGGGATTTTGAAGTCCGAACTCTAAAGTCAGAATTTTGGACTTGGAGGTTTGGAGGTTTGGGGTCTTCACCGAGCAAAACGCAAAAACGTGAGCCAAAGCCCAAAAGTCTAAAATGCCAAAGTCCAAAAGGGTTTGGTGTTTTGGGGTCAACACGGTAGAATTTTCAAACTTTCGGAGGTCTCGGTTTTGGAGGTTTTTACAGGTTGAAGAGGTTTTGAAAGGCATGAGGTCCAAAACCCAAAGTCTAAATTTCAAACTTCGGGATTTTGGAGTTTCGAAACTTTGGAGCCCCAAAACACAAAAATAATAACTCAAAGTTGAATTTGAATTTCAGGGATTTTGGAGTTTCAAACTTGGAGCGATGAACAATAACATCAACCTTCAAAGTCAAGATGCCTGAAAGTATGAAATTTTAGATTTTGGAGGTTGTAAGGCATTTTGGAGTCTGAATAACATAACCAACCACTTGCAATTAATGCAAGTATGGCACCCCAATCTTCATATGGCCATATCTTTTGACTAGGATCTTGGATTTGCACAAGAAAGGAGTTTTTGGAAATCTCTGGAGGTTGTAAGGCATTGAATGAAGCATTGAAGAAGAAAATATCCATCAACATTCAAGGAAAAATAGGCATATCTTCCAACGTACTTATCCATTTCTTGCAAAATTATAGTCATTGGAAAGGTGTCCATAGTTTGGGATCATTAAATTTTGGATTTCAAGGGTTCTGAACCTCCGAAATGGCAGAGATGAAGTGGTAGGTGTGGCCATTAATGAAGGTTGGTGAGGAGTAGGGGTCATCATGAGTCTATAGGGCCTAGACTAGATAGGAGGTGCAATCATAGTCAATTTCTTGAAGCTCAAGGCAAGTCATTAATGAAGGAGAGATTTTGAAGATCAAAATGCACTCATTATAGGATTAAACAATGATTTTTGGAGGATTTTTGGGCAAATTCAGGGATTCAGTTTTCTCTCTCCTCCTTTGCAAATCTTCTTCTATAAATTGTAATGAGGGGCATTGTTCTAATGTTGGATAATTTTTCTTTGCACCCTCCCTTCTTCTCTTTCCAAGTGAATTTTTGTAGTCCAAACCTCCCATTCAAACCGTAATGTAAGTTTTTTTTTATGGCCCATCAAATCTATGGAACATTAATATAAGTTTTTGGATGAATTTCAACCCTCTCATGTGTTCATTATTTTCTTCGATCTATTGCAATCTTGGTTTAATGGTTATTGCATTACATGTTTAATGGTTAGTGGATTCTCATCGGTGTATTGATATGTGGTGTGTTTTCTTCCTCCTTAATATGATTTTGGTTTCCATCTCCATGTAAAGCAGGTGCTCATCATTCCTTTTGGTGCATCACCTATGTTAGTTTAGGTTTAATTTCTTGTAAGTCTTCTTAACCTTGTCTCCTTAGCAAGTTAGTGTAGATTTTAGAGTATATCCTCTACAATTTGGATGTGTGCATCAGAATATAGGAATAAGAACCGGACTTCATCGAAGGTTTATCCCAATTGTAAATTCCCACACTCGGGGGGTAATTCTATGTTTGACAAATCACACTGACTATCTCAACCATTCACTTGTGAGCAATCAAGGGTGTTGTGATTTCACCATAACATGAATTTTGGCCAAGTCTATTTCTAGCTCTATTTTGTAACTATTTATGTTTTTTCATGTTTTTGTGTGTCTCAGTAACTATTAGGATGGTGAAAAGGTTCATATGGATGGTGAAAAGGTTCACCCAATGTTTACCCCCACTCATTTACGGTACGTGAGATGATCAAAAGTGAATGGAACTCAAACAAGGAAGGTTTAAATTTATGTGCACATCGATATAGGAATCATGTAAGTGGATTAGGGATTACACATGGTAGTTACCATGGCACAAAAAAACAATGGGAAAATTTTAGCATATAAGTGTTAGTGACAAACAAGCAATGCACACAAAAATAGAAACTAGAAAGAGCATATAGGAAAATAACAAACAAGGACACAATGAGTAGTTGGTTACATACATGGGACACCACTCAGGATGTCACAAGATAATCGAGCCATTAAGGCTTATGTAAACAAGGTATCAAGTAAACACATGACATAACCTACAAACAGAGATAAACAAAGTACAAGAAAATCATACAATCATGATTGGAAGGAGTCCTGCAAGGAAAATGCTATACATGAAATGCATTGTTAGCATGTTAGGAAAGATGAATAATATGCAACAATGTAATATCTAAATATAGAAATGAAAAAATGTGCAATGTTGTAACAATAAAACCGCATAGTGAGTGAGAAAAGTTAGATGCCCCCAGATCCTTAGTGGGATTGGTAACAGATAGTGCCAAGCATCATACATTATGTAATAACTTGTAAGTGACCTGCATTCACCTCAAGATACCATGTGAATGCACATGTGTGTATGAAAAATGATAAAGTATACTAGGAATTGTAGTAACATGATAAGAAAAGGTGTAACATATAATAGTATAAGGAAACAAGAGTACATCCAATCAAGATCTAAGAAAACATGTTTTTGGAGTTTTGAAATGCATATATGTGAAAGAGAACAACTAGAAGGGAGGAATAAGGATGCCCCCATGTGTGTGTGCAAAGTGAGGTTCATGTAGGAATGCCCTCAATAGTCAAGTATGAACCAAGAACAAGAGTGTGTCATTGGGTAGTGTGGGGGAATTAGGATGCCCTAAGTGTGAATGCCAAAAGGATCTATGTGATATCATCAAGAATATCATATAAACCTGGAACAAAGCCAAAGGGGGCTAGTTGAGATGCATGATATGCAAAGCATTTGGGGTTATTGTTGAAAAATGACATACGGAGATCATACATACCCATGATATTTCTCATCAATGAATGGTGTATCGGGGACTTGAGTGCATTCCATCATGTCACATTAGGAGAATAATGAAGAAGTGAATCATTGTAAATAGTAATAGACTTGGAAGCAACTAGAAAAGTGAGAAGGGTATTATGTTGATCAATAGTACCACTAATGTAGCAAAGCCAAGAATGTCTAAGAGTAAGGGGAGAAGGACAAGGGTCAAGTGCAACCAAAATTTCATGTGGAAGACATGTGGGACAAAGTTTCGAGAGGAGGAATATATAGCCTTGATATTGAGGGGGTGATAAAAGCAAAGGGGTGATATTAGTATGAGTAAACCCAAATGGGTGATGGTTTCATATGTGCAAACATTTTTAGAGCAAGTAGGATCATAAGGAACATGTTGCCAATACTTGTGATCAATGTATAATGTGCAAGTAAAGTAATTGAATGAGGAAATGACATAGGAGAAGAGGTAATAGTAATATTGTGACTAGGAATGCTAGATGAGGAAGGAACCACAAGGGAAATAGGATTTAGAGCATGTACGGTATTAGAATAAGGAATCATAGTAGTAGTGGTGGGTTGAGTGATGGAATATTTGACTTGATATTCACCAAGACTAGTAGCAATATAGTGAGTATGAAAGAGAGACTCATCAAAATCCATGGGAGTGAAATCCAAAGCACACAAGGTATCATCAGTGAGTTCTACAATATCAACAACATCATCATAATCATTAGTCTCTATGTGGAAGTATTGTTTAAATTTTCTAGGGGCTTAGCAATAGATGTGGAAGGGGTATGGGAGGATATGATAAGAGAAATGAGATCAATAGTGGGATTTTGAATAGAGGAAGTGATAAAAGGTGGAGGAATGGGAGTAGAATTGCTAGATTCCCTAACATCATATGTATCAATACAATGCGAGGGAATAGGTTTAGTTAGAGAAATGACCATGGAGGTGGCAGAGTCCATGCAACAATACTTGAATGGTTCAGGATCAGTGGTAATAGTATGCTCATAGCCATCAAAGATAAACTTGACACAACGATGGATAGTAGAAGGAACAAATTTTATAACATGGATCCAAGGTCAACCAAGTAGCAAATTGTATTGCAATGGGGCATCCATGACATAAAAGAGGGTGTGAAGAGTGTGGGGTCCTACTTGTAACTCTAAAGTGATAGTACCAATGCATGCATGAGTAGTAGTATCATAACCATGAACGACAATAATATACTTTTCAATTGCACTATGAGGAATGTGGAGTTGGGAAAGTAATGATAAAGGAAAAATATTCAGTGTGAAGCCATTATCGATAAGTACACGCTTAATTTGGAAATCTTGAATGTGATCCATGATAAGAAGAGGAGGATATTATGTAGAAGGCTCAAGAGTAAATTCGTCATTATAAAATGTGATATAATTGGTGATATGCTTGAAAGAATCCATGAGATGGGAAAAATCTATTGGAGGGTCATCACTTTGGATTTGAATAGAGTAAAGGGCATCCTCTAAGCTACGATGGAAATCAAGATCTTGGTGCAATATATTAAAGAGATATATCTTAGCTAGGGTATTATTTAATTTCTCAATGATATCATAGGTTTTAGATGGAGTAATAAGTTGAGGAAGTGGTGTATTAAGAGGAGGAATAGAGGTAGGAAGTTGTAAAGGGGGCCTATTACGGTGGATGGTGACAAATTTTTAGAGGGATCTAAATAGGAATGTTTTTAGTGAGGTGGATGTAGCGTAGTAACATGAATATATTCACATTTGATGATGTTTGGGAATAGAATCTGGTGGGGATGAAAGTAGAAGAATTAGCCATGATCTCAGAAGAAGAAGAAAAAGGGAAATGGATCTGGGGCATGGACATAGTTTTTGGGTTCACCAAATATAATGGCAATCGCTGCTGATCGAGATAGAAAAAATAGTAAATAAGTAAGATCAAACAAAGGAAATGAAAGAAATAGTGATATATAGGGTTTAGAGAATGACTCAACTTGTATCTTTGGGTATGAATCAATTATGGACTAAAGAATAATCTGGAAGGGTATATTTTGCTTTGTGTAAGCTTTATATCGTAGAAACTAGATTGCAATAATCTTGGGGATAGGAGCACCTAGAATGGGACAGAGCCATCTGGGCATTAGCATCTAATATGGACGGTTGTGTCATGGAAATACTTAGGATCTTATTCTTTTTGTGTTGCTTCTTGTTCGTTTTAGATCCCCTTCAGGTTTATTTTATTCCTTTTTGCACATGTACCTATAAAAGAAACCCTAGCTACCTACAAAATACTCAAAGCACACATTAGATGAATAAAAATATGCATATGTTTGAGTCAGACTAACCTCGACAATCACCCCTAATGTGATTTTCACCGAGTGTTGCACTACATTTCAGACTCAATGTAGTTCTAGTGTGTGTGATTGGAATAGTGTCCCTTGGTCTAGGTTTCCTAGTGCCAATCACACAAGAAGATAACATGATATAACTACTTTTTCCCAATATAAATGTATGGTGTGGAATTCAAGATAAAACCTCCTATGTAGTGAAGTATGCAATGCCAAAATTTAGTCCTTGGTGTAGTAGATATAAAATATTAGCTCCTTGTAATAGTATGTGCCTCTTGATTGTCTCGGCCCTTAATGAGGTTAAAAGATATATATATATATATATATATATATATATATATATATATATATATATATATATATATATATATATATATATATATATATAGGTAATATATAATTAAATTAGCTTAATTTATATATATAACAAGTGAAAGGTCAACTAAGAGTGATAAGAAAGAGGTAACATCCAAAAAATTAGCAAAAGAGAGAAAGCGATTATTATTATGCTAAACTAGCTAAGCTAATTAAATGAAACTAACACCTAGTAGTTCCAAATAGCAAAGTTAATCTACCATTAACATCATGATAAGATCTTAAAGGAAATAACTATTCTAATGCATAAACATGAATGAACATCTAATGCTAAACCATTCCTACTCTTGTAAATGTATGATTGCTATCAAATTATGAACCTATTTAGATCATAAGCAATCAATTTGTTTGTTGTCTCTAGATGAGGAAAGGATCTCACTAAAATGGCTACAAAGCCATGTTTAGATCTTCCTTTACTACTCAAATATGAGAGAATGGATGCAAAGATGAAGTAGCTATTCCAACAATGGAGAAGGCTCTTATCATATGCCTATAGTAATCAAAATGTTTGTAAAGGTGTAAGGTGTGAAAGGAAGGGGTAGGTCCTTTATATAGCTTTCCAATTTGGGAGAAGCTTGCAAACTAGTGCATGTGGGATAAAGGATAAAGTATATTTAGAAGAAATAAGCTTGATTAGAGGAATTAACAAGTGATTAACAACTCATGGGAGTTGGAGATGATTTAATTAATCAACTAGGATTAATTAATAGGCTAGAATAAGCTTAGAAAGTGATTTAGAGGAAAATAGGTAGGATTTAGATTATTTGAAAGGGGTATTTAACCAATAAGAGGGTTTATTGATTAAATACAAGGTTAAAAAGCTTAATTAACTAATAATAGTTAATTGATTGATTGAAGGGGATTATAACTTATGAAGTGTCATTAATTGGCATCTGGAATTGGGGAAAGGCTAGTTAATTAATGAAGTGTCGTTAATTGACTGAAATGGAGGGGAATGTTAACTAATTATTAGGAAATCACTAATTATAACGAAAATGATGGGAAAGAGGGTAATTAGTACAATTTTAGTATTAAAACTACGTAAGTAGATTTTAGGTGTCTACATTTTCCCCTCTTTGGGGTGGCATAAGCGACACCACTTCAAAGATAGTAGAAATTATAAACAAATAAATTTTGAATGGAATGGAAGAAAAATTAGTAGAATGAAGGATTCCCCCTTGAGTGTCGATGGGGTGATGAAAGAGGTCGATCGATGATCAAAAAGATGAAGGAAATGGATAGAAGAAACAAGGAGGGGGATAAATATAATCCCTATCATCCTAGGTGCTGTTGAAGAAGAAAATGATAATGAAGATAAAGAGAATGGAAATATATTTCATCCATCTTAGCTCAAGAGCAACTTTGTTTCATCACTTTACTTTATGATCTATGTCATCGGCCCTTTATTATATATAAGCATACAACAAAAGTGTAAAATAACATGAAAAGTTATAATACTAACATTTGTTCATTGCTAAAAAACTAAATCCAAGCAACATACATAAATTAATTTAGTGCAAGAAAGAAAACAAGCTAAAGTGATAGGGAAACAAGTAAAAACACACATACTCAAACAAATAATGTTCAAGATAGTTGCGCCAATGTTTTTTTATCAAGCTTCAATTCCCAAATGTTTGAGTTAATGACAAGGGTTAAAATGACACCCCAAGCAAGGATACATGTGAGGTGAATAAATGGAGGACACAAGGGTCCTATGAAAAAGTAATCGTGCACTATGAAATAGTACAAAGAAACTTGTTGTGTAAAGGAGTACAGACATAGTAAGCAAACTTGCTTTGTTAATGGAGGTAGATCCAGATGATTCGCGAGTCATTGTGAGAAAAATTAAGGACCAAAGAAAGATGTTTTGTAGGAAAATTTTGATGTTTGAGGACGATGCATCCGATAAATGCTTCAGTTGCGTGCATGCTTCTTACCAATTTTGAAAGTTTACAATTTTTTTGGATTTTTTTGAATTTTACCAATTTTTTGGATTTTTTGAACTTTTTAGGAAGAAAATGAAGTATAAGAATGACGATGTTGTGGTACATCACCAAAAATTGTTGGGAATCAAAAACATGCCCGGGTAAAAGACAAGGTTGACGAGAAACAAAAATATGCCCCAAAAAGGCTGTAATGAAAATGCTAGAAAAATGACCATTTAATAAAAATAATCATCACAACAAAACACCAACACGTGGCTGGAAGAATATAGAAGAATCACATTAGTTATCTATCCCTAGAAGGAGATAAAAATGAATAATTAGGTCAAAATGGGTATAAATAGCAGGTCGGGAGGGCTAAAATCCATCGTGACCAGTTATTGTTATTAGACCCTTTTGAGATTTGGTGAGATTTTACTCTGACCTTGGAGAGAGATGGCTCAAATTTAGAACCGTAAACACCACATTGATCGATTTTAAGAGTATTGGAGGCCTCCCATAGATGGTACACTAGAATGTAAAAAAATAATTTTTGAGTGCATTTATTTCTTATTTTTTCTTAGGGAAGTTTTCGGGTTCACACTAGCACTAGCCCTAAGGCGCGTTAGCATCAAGGGTGTGTACTAGCGCAAAGGGCTGTGCGCTAGTGTAAAACTAGGTGATTTAGTGTAAAAATGTGAATATGGGAAAGTTAGTGTTAAAAGGCACATCTTTAGTATGCAAGCTTGTGCTAGTGCCAAAAGGGGTGCGCTAGTGTAGAACTTAGGCCTTAGAAAAATTTTAGAGGAAATTGGAAGATTGTTAGAAGAACTTAGGGATGAATAGAAGAATGTAGAAGTAATTAGAACACCTTAGGAAGATGTTATGAGAAGAGATGATGTTAATCAAGTGCTTTGTGTAATCTTGCAAGAGTGAGATTAGATAATTTGGATGTACGCGAGCGACATGGGTGCCTTGAGCTATATGAGTAGACTTTCTCACGCCAAGATCATATTTTTTGATTACAACACTGGAGGCTACATGCCTCTCCTATATTGCACAGATGCCCCATATTATGTTGGATTGCATCCTCCCGACTTCCTTAGCAGAGAGGTGGCAGAGCAAGAGCTAGATTTTAGATTGTTGACCGAGAGAGATGACTGTGATTCTAGAAGATGTATATCAGATCCTTAGATTTTCGATTCATGGTAGCTTGTTGACGTATTATGGGATTATATCTAGATCCTAGATTGCATTTGTGACATATTTCTATGATGGGACATACCTCGGTAGGGTATGGTGATGCTCCTATATAGATGTTTTGAGGATCGATGGATTGCAAGTATACCCATATATTTGATGGCTCTTATCAGTGGCTACTTTTTGTCTAAAAAGAATGGTACACACTTCAAACTTGGCTCGATAGGGAGTGGTTCAGGACCGATGGATGGAGAGGTATTCTATTGGGTTCATTATATATTGGCCCACTTGTCTGGGATTTACATCTAATTACATATCAAGGAATGGAAGCTTTGGTCCAACCACACTTTGTTATAGATCTAGTCATGGGACCATATTGCTATCGGGTGCCCACTTGGAGTATTACAAGCTAGGATTCCATATGAGCCCTCCTACATGGGATGGGAACCAATGGGTGAGGATGTCAAATCACACATGGGTGATACATATTATTATAGACATGCCTTCGATGATTTACGACTTCGTATGGTTACCTGGTGACCATACATGTTATATCGAGTGGTGTGATGATGTAGTGGAGCTTAGCCTTGCAGAAATTGAGAACTTTATTATTAACAATCAAAGACATATTACATAATTATACCATGTTGACCAGATATAGTGACAACTAGGCCACATCTAGGGTATACCTAGAGATGACATGTGGTACACACACATAGAGCATGTGAGACATTGGATTTCAGGCCATGCATTATACAATGATGAGCTCAAGATAACTATAGTTATGTCATCATGCATCTATGGGTTGCACACACTCACAGTGATAGATCATGTGACCACACCGATTATGGGCCTTGGTATGTGATAGTACTACCTTGGTGTATTACAATCCCACAAGCTACTATAGATAGATGGTGTATAGCTATAGCAAAGCACAAGGTTTATAGGGACATACTCGAGAGATAGGTATAAATTAGGATAGCCTAATGCCAAGGTAAATTTACAGCACAGGCTAGAGTCCATATGTATATGCACAGTACCATTCAGATTTTCCTCCATAGGTACAAATACCACCACAGGTTCCTCGCCCACAACACCCTCCACACCCACATCCACATCCACAACCATAGCCACAAGTAAAGATACTTGTGTTACAAAAATTATGTACAGGAGGTTGTGATAGAGGTTCCACTCTCATTGCCTCAAGTTGTGAGTCCACATATTGGATTGGGTGGGTATGGATGGGGATCACCCCCGAGATAAATTACGGAAGGTGGGGTTAGGGATCACCATAGAGGGCACCATAGATACATGTTCTTGGATTAAGGCTTTATTCTAGGAGTAGGTAGGTAATCGGTTGCCACACTACAACTTGAGAGAGATATGGCTCTATAGGGTTTTGATATAGCTTTTATTACAAGACAAACCTTACAATAATGAGTAGAGTGAGACTAGCTATTGACAGAGAGAATATAATAAGGAATTGAGAGGACTTAGATATAGGTGGATGTGTCTAGAATCATAGAAGAGTTGATGCTCTTCTCCATACAACATTAGTAGCAACATCAATCGAGGAAACACACTACAAAGTGTTATACTATGTTACAGTTCTAGAGGTACAGAGGGCACCCCCATACAATCAGATTAGAGGCAATCGATCCACATCTAGATCACACATGCCATCTAGGTCTGCCAAATCAATTCATATGCCACCACTTAGTCAGAGGTAGGCCAACTGAGTCACAAGCCATACAATTCTAGTGTCGATGAGAGTCATCCATGACTCTCTATTCATGTATATGTTTTTGGTATATGCCTCATGATGAAGGCACACAATTTTGACATGATGTATATGTACTGTTTGTGATTATACCTCAAGATGAAGGTACATTTTTATCCTTTCCCATGATGTTGTATTTTGTATCTGATGTACATCGATACACTTTTTCTAAATGGACATTGACATTTTGTATTGATATATCATGATGGACTTGTATGTTTTATCACATTTTATGTTTTACGAGATATGATGTTTTAGCCCATGTTTTTATTATGGTCTATGATGAGGGGGTATAAAGATAATCCCTATTGCCCTAATGATGATATTATATGATCTTATCTTAGCATACATGTTTAATTTTCATTTGATGATGATGTATTTTAGCATTGTATTTGATGAGATGATAGATGTCAGATGTGATGTTATAGATGATGTGAATGATGAAATGAAAACAAAATGTACAATCAAACAAGCACAAGAAAAAGTTAATCAAATAACAACACAACTATGTACAAGTATGCAAGATAAAATGAATCCAATGAACTTCACCACATATTAAAGTAAGACTTAATATAAGAAAGCAAAGAACAAATGAACCTAATCAAAACACACAATATGAAAATGCAACCCAACAAAACTTTGTACAAATAAACAACTAAGTAAACACTACTTTGTTTTTGTGGGACAATTTTGAAACATTTTGCGTTGTTTTTGTACTTTCTCGAGATAATGTTATATTGTTTTTGAGTTTTGTATGAGACATATTTTAATGATTATGAATTTTTTGAAAAGTTATACGAATATTTTGGGATTTTCTATAAATTTTCTGAAACTATGCACAAGAAAATGAAGAAACATGGATGCCCCCAGTGATACATGGGAATGTGCAAGGGAAAACACCACACGTATGTTCAAGAAGTGAAGATGTGAAGTTGCCCCAGTGAGAGGTGATAATATAAAAGGATGAATCTTGTGTGTATATATAAAAGAAGATAAGACGGATCAAGGCCAAGATGGATAGGTTCAACATGATGATGAACTCAAGCCAATGAAGAGCTAAGAAGGAGTGAGCATGCCCCCAGTGTAAGTTGGCCAAGAAACACATGATAGAAAAGAAGTAGAAGATTTTTTATTGAAATAAGGGACAAATTTTCCCTCAAACATGGTAAAAGGAAATCTTATACACATGGATGTTCTGAATGAAGTAGAAGAATAGAAAATGTTATGAAAGGATATGGAAAATGTAGCTACAAGATTGGTGATGAAAAGGTGATTAGCCCAAGGAAAAAATCGTGAGACAAGATATGGACTAAAGAAAGATTTTGAACATGGTCCAAAAAACAATTGGTAACATACTAATCCTATTTACTCATTAAGATACAATTTTTGCATGTGGAAATTAATAAATTATTCAATGAATATTTGATAGACAATAATAAGTGATGACAAACAAGCAATATGTAGAAATGATTTATTTTGAGAGGTGATTTGTGAATGGAGGGTGAAAGGAGACCCGTACATTTATTTGTTGTCAATCAAGTGACCATAGTGTCAATGCATATGTATTTGATTTTAGTCACAACATTGCTCTACTACTAGCCAAGTGTCCATAGCCCTAGTAGAGATATAAGAAATACCCCAAGAGAGAGTTATATTGGTTTTATTTTGATTTTTTTTTGCTTTCTTAAAATTTATTTCAACTCTCTCAATTTTTTTATAAATGGTTAAGAACCAATTATGGCTTGATGGAAGGATGTGGAAGTTATTTCAATGATGAAATTGTCTAGTGTCAATAAATACATCCAAAAGTTGTTCACAACAAGTTTATTAGATTTAGATAGTGATAGGATCTCTAACAGGTCAGTCGTTCTTTAATTTACCAAGGCGATGAAACACCAAGGTCAAATGGATACCATAGAGATAAATGACACAAAATAAGGTCAAATAGACTAACCAAAATATTATCGAAGGGACAAAAATGATGGGAGACTTGAAAATACATGGAAAGAAAGGGAATAAAGAACATCCATTTGTATGTAATATCGATTGCAATGCTTGATCTTTGTACCTTTGAATTTTTTAATGTTTTAATGTTTTCTCAATTTTTTTATAATTTTTTTTTTTGACGTTTTTTCAAAAGGAGAAGACAATGAAGATGAATGATTGGGAAGTTGGGACCAAAAATGTCACTCCGCATGATAGGATCTAACAATGATGTTTGTGATTTCTTTAATAAGGGATATTATGAGTATTTTCTTATCAAGAGTAATATTATTTCCAATCTCGATGATCGTGGTGAGATCATACTCGATAAGTGATTGTGACTTATCTTGAAACATGGATTTTGTATGTGGGAGCTTGAGTTTCTTATCCATCGATTTCTGTACTTTGTGCCATACTAGATGGTTACGTTGGTGTGCATTCTTAAATTGTGTTTGATTTTTAGATTTGTGGGTGTTGGATTTACTTGGAGCTTTAGAGCTCTTCATATTTCTTATTTTATCTTGATGAAGAAATTGTTGGTATTTCCTACAAGATAATGTGTGATTTGGTTGATCCTAAGAAATGGGAGAAGAAATTGGATATTTAGGATTGATGATAGGAATGTTAGGGATGATGGTGGGCTTGCCACAATTTTTTATAGAAGGATGATATGATGAAAAAGAGGATATGTTCTAAGAGTTGAAGAGGATGGGTTATCGGGAGGTGAGCCATAAATAGAAGATAAAGGGCTACTAGGATGTTACCCCAAGATGGAATAAAAGCAACCAAGAGGTGAGCCATAGATAGAAGATGAAGGGATACCCTGGCCCAAGTATAGAATAAAATGGGCAAGGTGTCCCATAGATGGAAGACAATGGGCTATCAGGAGGCGTCACATAGATGAAGATGAAGGGATACTAGGATGTGGCCCAAGTATAGAAGATGAGGGGCTATTAGGACATGAGCCACATATAAAAGATAATGGGCTACTAGGACGTGACCTAAGGGAAGACAAAGATGGGCTACTAGGAGGTGGCCCACATATAGAAGAAGATGAAGGGATACCAGGAGGTGACCCAAGGAGAGATTGTGATTGAGGAATTGTGATATGTAAGGAATGATTGGGTGATGATAAGATAGGCCAAGGATCAATGACAGACCCAGTGTTTCTCCATGTAATGGGGAATGTGAAAATGGAAGAATAAGAAGAGGATCAAGTTTGATGATCTTAGGATATTCCTCTATTTTTGAAAAAATGAATCAACCTCTTCCCCACAATATGTGAACACATCGAGGTCAAAAGAGAATCCTTTCTCATAATCCTCTAGAGGAATGTCATCATGTATCCCCATGAATTCTTCGATTGCTTCTTCATTTTGAAATACATCAATTGGTATGGTTTGTTTTGGTCAATTATTAAAGGTTGATTAAAGAAAGGGGTCCAACAAGTGTTGAAGCTTTAGAAGATGTTTGATGATGAATATTTTGGGATGGTGAAGGTTTGACCTTATTGCTCCAAAAAGGTATTGTATAGTGCTTTGAGAAGATATCTTAGCACCTCATTTCTTATGACTATTTCAACGTGAACATAAACATTGGTCTTTAGAAGATTAATAAGGATGATAACGTAAAACATGGTTGAAAGGGCTCAAGGGCTGAAGAGGGATTAGATTTTGATTGATAGAAGAAGATGACTCAAGAGATGAAGTAGATTTGGATTTACATGTCTTGTGAGTTGAAGAATATGTGGATTTGGAATAGGTTGGTATTGGTTTTCCTATAAGATGACATAGTGTAGGTAGACAAATAGGATCATGTAGAAAGTTAGTAGATTGCGATGTAGGGGTCAAATTGGATGATTGATTGGAGGAAATTAGTCACGTGGATCTTCAAATGGGGAAGACGTCATTGAGGCGAATGATAAAGGGGGTCCTGCAGAGAAAGGGAGGACCGTGACTCAAGATTCAAATTATATGTTTGATGGGGAGAATTCGTGGCGACACAAATCCTTAGAGGAGGAAAACGTCGTTTAGGTGACTGGTTATTCCTTAGAAGAAATTCGATTGGATGAGGCTCAGGAGACTGAGGGGAATCTGAATAATAGTTTGGATTAGAATAATCAAGAGACTGAGGGGAATCAAAAGAATAACATGGATTGGAATCATCATAAGACTGAGGGGAATCAGAAGAATAGTTTGGATTAGAATCATCATAATCATACCACCAACTATGAGATGAAGGTGGGGAAAGGGGTAACCGAATGGGTTCACTAACATGAATAACCAATCAAGGTTTAGTCTTGATAGGTGTATTTTGATGTGAATGCCTAAACCTAGGTTCCCTATTGTCGTAAGTGGGAGGAACCATGCAATAGTCAGTCATGATTGACATTATTGGGACGAAATGCTTAGTCCTATATTGTATGATTGAACTCCTTCAAATGGAAGGAAGTTCCATGTCGATTCGGGAAGTATAATGGCAACCAACTAGACATTTTGTAAGTATGGAGATGCTCATGTGATTTTCTGAAGGGAATCTAAGGAAAACAGACATTGTGATGACATAATTTTGACAAATTAGCAAGGTTTGCAAAACAAGTTACAAGTGTAAATGTCAAAATGGTTGATGAAAATTTAGCAACACAATGCTGCAAAGGAAACTTTTCCAATGTTCAAATTGTCTCAAGAGTTTCTTGATAGGAAATTTTTTTGCTAAGGTTTGAAAAATGTGTATAAGTACTACAATGAACCTAGGAAAAATCAAATAGCATGACAACTGCAAATGTCACAATGAATGTCAAAGAATCCCAAAAAATCAAGGCAATTTGAATCAAGGAATCAAATAATACTCTAAGTATATGACATTGTACAATGAGAAATACCAAGGACAACCAAAATAAGGTCTGAACAATAATCCAATCATAAATAATCTATTCCTTATACCTCAAATGTGGTTTGGTTCAAAATGACAACACAAATTTCAACACTTGAATCAAGTTTAGAATAAACAAGGTTCAAGTATTAAAATGAGGTTGAAGTGATTTCGATTCAAGGTATACCCAAATGAGTTTAAGACAAACAAAGTCCAAGTTTTGAAAATGGAGGTTACAAATGCGAGCAGTGCAATAATACAACTTGGATAATTTTAATCAATCTTTTAGGAAAAGTGAGATGTTAGTATCAAAATGGTATTGATACAATATGAGCAGCGTAACAACAACACCTTCCAAAACTCAAGGAATTTTTTGGAAAAAACAAGGTCTAAATATAACAAGGAGTTGATATTATGTGAGCAAAGATAACAATACAATCTAGAAACTTATATCAATTTTTACAAGAAAATAAGATGTAAGTATCCAAAATGTATGGATATGATGCAAGCAGCATAACAACTCAAGGGGAAATCAATGATGAGACAACCTAACTATAATGAGATGTATCAATATGGGTATCAAGATAAGGTTACCAAGATATAAATACGTACCAACACACTTTTAAGATGTACTATATCCTGATACATCCAATCGGGAAGGATGTAAGTCGGTGGAAAATTTTGGACACAATATTGATAGCACTACGTATGTATCTTTCGACCACAAATTTTGATAAGAGAAAGAGATAGTACAAATGGGGATGAAAACAATATGAGTAAGACATATTTTTGCATTGTCTTATTACAAGGTGGAAACTAGGAAAAAGTTTTTCTTTGTAAGTTTCATGATGAATTTCACAAGCGATTATAAACATTCGAAAACGAAAGACCAAAACTCATTGCTTTGTGGAAGGAGTTCTCGATGCCAAATGGTTTCTATGAACATCTCACAATTGACCTAAGATAGGTATGCATCTAGTAAACTAGATGGATTATCTAATGAACAAGGCCTCATACGAGTTGACTCACCTAGTCGGGCTGATTTATCCTAGGCTCAACATAGAGAAACTTTGGGTTCCTATGGTAATACTCATAATGAGTTTTATGGCTTATTCAAGATACTTCTCACAGCTTCAAAGCGGATGGGTTCAAGCCCTTTTCGAACCTACCTTTATGAATAGTGGTCATCATCCACATCATCCATTGCACCAAAATTTTTGATTGCTTCCGTGGATGCAAGCGGAAATCACTCAAATATTAGTAATTTTCCAAGCAAATCATAATAAAAGAGGATAATGTCAAATCTAAACCCCTAACCAACTCGGACAAAGGTTTGATTCAAATAACCATAAATGTTTGATAAATTGTTCATTCCCTTAAGAAAAAAATGAAAGATTAAGTTTCCAAATTAACCAAATGTTAGAAAATGAAGACTAAAGCTTGTTTTTGTTTCTCAAGATCACCCAAAGGTGCAAGAGAAGAGCATACACAAACTTTAGCCTAACTTAAGAAAAGCATGGAAACATTACATTCATTAAAGCTTGAAAACATGTTATAAATCTGATTAAAAATGTAAAAACCTACAAAATAGAGTTAGAAAACCTATAAAATAGCATAAAACACCAAAAATCGAATATGGAAACCTCAAAACGGGTGCACAAAAATTGAAACAGTAACACTTGCTATTATCAATAAAGCGTAAACTTTAGCAAAAAGATAATGATGTTAATAAGGGTATGAAAAGTAACGCCTTTAGAGAAAAACTAGTTTGCTAGCACAGGCCGAGATATTTTAAATAAAAAAATAAAAATAATTCAATGTTAGCGCATGAAAAGAGATGCTAATGCAAGGCATAATGTAACAATAGCAAGGCTATTACACGAAGAAAAATCCAAATCACGCTAACATAGGGTTGAGAAACACTAACACAAGCATAATGGCAATAGTGTAAGCATCTTGACAATAACGCAATCCTTTAGAAATGGACGTAGGGTTTCAAAATGTTAATCCTTCATCCTACCCCAAAAGTGTAAAATAACATGAAAAGATATAATACTAACATTTGTTCATTGCTAAAACACTAACTCCAAGCAACATACATAAATTAATGCAATACGAGAAATTAAACAAGTTAACCTAACGGTGAAACAAGTAAAAATCAACATACTCAAACAAACAACGATCAAGACATTGCACTAATGTTTTGTTATCGAGCTTGATTCCCAAATGTGTGAGTTAATGACAAGGGTTAAAAATGACACCCCAAGCAAGGATACATGCGAGGTGAATAAACAAAGGATGCATGGGTCCTATGAAAAATAAATCGTGCACTATGAAACAATACCAAGCAACTCGTTGTGCAAGGGAGTATAGACATAGTAAGCAAACCAACTTTGTTAATGGAGGTAGATCCAGATGATCCGCAAGTCGTGTGTGAGAACAATTGAGGACCAAAGAAAGATGTTTGTAGGAAAAATTTCTATGTTTGAGGATGATGCATCTAATAAATTCTTCAACTGTGTGCATGCTTCTTACCAATTTTTGAATTTTTTTGAAATTTTACAATTTTTTGGATTTTTTTATTTTTACCAATTTTTTAGAATTTTTTGAATTTTACCAATTTTTTGGATTTTTGAATTTTTAGGAAGAAAATGAAGATGTTGTGGTACATCACCATAAATTGTTGGGAAGCAAAATCATGCCCGGGTAGAAGAAAATGTCATTGGGAAGTAAAAATATGCCCAGTAGCAAAGCCTAAAATGCTAGAAAAAATGACCATTTAATAAAATAATCATCATGATGGAAGCACAACATGAGGCGAGAAGAATATAGACACTAAAAGCACTCAAAGGGGACATTAGTGCTCAACGCTCCTTTCCCTAATGGGTGGTCTTATACAGGGTGTTCAAAAAGGTAAACAAGTGAAATCAGAGCTAAGAAAGATGTCAGCTAGTATGTAAAACTACAAGTTACAAGTCAGAAAAAATAAGCAATAAGGATGAAAAAGATAAAAGTAATGTCAAAGCAAAGTGAAAGGGTTTTTAATGACTAGTTCTCTCACTTAGGAATCATACATATAAATGAAATATGTAAAGGCTAGATGTACATATTAGTGTGTGATTTAGTGACTACACCTAGTAATGGCAATATTCCCTATGTGCGCAGTAGGTTTGGAACCTCTTGAAACTCATTTTTGTTGACCCTATATTCTTAAGTGTTTTGTATATTTCGCTCCAAAACATTTTTTCTCTAAGGAATTTCATCTCTCCTTAAAGGTATCGAACCAAATTAATTACCTCTTGAAAAAAATTCCTTTTGTGCCTCCCATCTGGATATGATTTTTAAGTTAAGCTGGTGTCGGTTTCATTTTATTTAAAGGCAATTCTTGCAAGCATAAAACGACCTACATCATTATCGTATCTTGGTGGAATATTCTATTATTATCATAGTTTTATACTTGTTTTCTTCCACCATATTTTACATAATATTAATCATTCCCATGCCCTTCTAGCTCTTTGTTTTCTAGTATTTTTGCAAGGGCAAAAATACATCCGAAGGCACTCAACGATACCCCTGTGTCAAAACTTTCAAAGTATTTCCTTTCCAAGACACCCCAGATCTACTCATTCTTAACAACAATCCTTACTCATTATGTGTAATGGTCCTCAATTGGATGCTATCCAATCCCCATAGGTGATTTAGGAAAGAAAATTTAGTCCCCCTAGGTGATTTAGGATCTTTTGAAGAATGTCAAATTTTGAGCAATTTTGGGAAGGGCTACTATTGGCCTTCCCATGACTAGTGCACCCCGAAGTGAAAAAAAGATAAAAATATAACATGGATATGCATTCAAGTGCTAATAGAATATGTGAAAAGTTTTTGGAAGATTTTGGTAAGATCTTGAGGTTTTGGAGCCAATTCAACGTAAGTGGGTTTTCGGGCCTAAAGAAGCAAACACCGCGAAAAATCACCTCAGCTTCAGGAAGTAATTTTGGGATTTATGTAAGGAGTTAGGAGATAAAAAAGATATCAATGGAAATTTATTTAAGAGAAATACAAGATGGTGGAGTCATATTTTCACAACACTAAGGCGTAATATGTCTACATCCAATTTTTCTCATGCTCAATCACAAAGCTAGAAAAAAATCATATTTTTCAGGGTTCAAAGAGATGAATCAAGAGCTAGTACCCCACCATTGTATTTATAATGCCATTTTCAGTAAAATTCATATAAAATTTCACCTTGAAACTCCATCGAGAACTCTAGATATGGCCTTCACAAGTTCGCTCTCAAGTTCTCATACTTAGTCATTTTTTTAAGAGGACACGTGTCAGCACCAGGAGCTTGGCGGGATTTCATGTCCCTTTCATCCCTTTAGAAAAGGGAAAAGGGGACACAAAAATGTTCCCATCCCTTTTTTAGCCCCTAAAACACTAATATGACCTCCCATTTGCTAGTTAAGCCCTCGAGAGCTAAGTTTGAGCCTTCCCTCTCCCTGCACGGATGATCACCAAGTGTTGCGATGAGGTGTGAAGTTGAAATTTATGTCCCTTTTATCCATTTAGCAAAGGGAAATAGGGGACACAAAATTTCCCCAACCCACTTAAGCCTTGTGGTTCCTCATGCGCCCGAAAGTCATCTCCCAAATGCTTTTTCCTAGCCTCCCTCTCATTCTCAACTGCAAATAAATTCATTCTCCTCCATCACCACCTCTGTGATATATGAATATTGAAGACTCCATTAATGGCTGCCATGAATAATAGCAGTGAAAAATGCAGCAAGATACCTCTTCACTTCTCAAGGTTCCATTGGGCGAAATCGTGTGAAAATTAGAGGGAATGATCATTGAAAAATCTAGTTTCGTGTAAACTAGTTTTTCACCATGAAGTCCCTATTTTTTAGGAATATGGAGGACTATGTTTTTATCAATATTATTCCCTATCACATGAATAACATCAATAAAAATTTATCAATATACCTCTTCACTTCTCAAGGTTTCAAAGTGGGTGAGATCATGCGAAAATTAGAGGGAATGATCATTGAAAAATCTAGTTTCATGTAAACTAGTTTATTTCTATGAAGTCCCTATTTTTTAGGGATATAAAGGGCTATGTTTTTTATCAGTACTCTTCCCTATCACATGAAGAACTATTATCCTAAATTCACCCCCATAAAATTTGGTCGAGCAGAGCCCCACACATAAAGAAAACATGAAGGGAAATGATTCATACCCATGAGCTCACATTCCAGAAAGAGAAAAAGGAAAACAGAGGCCCAAAAGAGTCAAAATCGACCCTACACAGGAAGGAATAGAAGAAATAGCTCTTTTGAGCATTTTCATGTCTTAAATCTATTTAACGGGTCATAGAAGGACTCAACAATGGAGTGGTGGGGGCTGAGAAAGATTAACCGACCCTATGCACGAAGAAACAACTTTGTCGAGTCATTTCCATGTCTTAAATCCATTTTTCAAGTTACAGGTAGACTCAACTATGGAATAAAAGGGTCATAGAAGAAGGGGTAGTGCCACAAAGGAGCCAAGAGCAAGAAGGGGAAAAATGGTGAATATTTGGAGTTTTCGGGCTCAAAGCTTGATTCGAGAAAAGAGTCCAAAATTGACTAAGTATGGAGGAGCAGTGGAGAGAGCCACGTGTCAACATGGTGCTTCTCCAAAATCAAATCTATAAAGGAGGCTCAAAAAACACTACATCTCCACGTGTCCTAGGCCAAAATGAGAGGCAATGTCAAATGGTCAATAGAGTCAAAAAGTAGATAGGGCGGGTCTAAAAATTGGCTATGTATAAAATGCAAGCGGAGGTCACCAAGTGTCAGTTGGCATATCTCCAAGAGTTAGTCCAAAGGCAGAGACCCAAACGAGCATGAGCTCACCATGTAGCCCAGAGTCCGAAAGGATAAGAGGGACCGTTGAAAATTCCAAATACCTACAGAGTCTACTAAGTGTCAACTCGACGCTCCTTCTAAGGTAAATCTTGATCGAGATTTCAAATGAGTGTGAGCTTGCCATGTAGCCCAGGGTTCGAAAGGAGGACAGAGTCGGTTGAATAGTCAATGCATGGGGCAGCCGGCGAAGAGTACCAAGTTTCCAAATGGTTCTCACTCAAGGGGTGAATAAAGAGGGATCTCCATGGCAAGTGAAAGTACCGCATGTCCTTGTCAGAATGACCCGTCGCCAAGAAAAGGACTTAGGGGTGAATGAAAAGAGATGAGTGTCAACCCCTCCATTCCAAGAGCAAACCAGGCTCCCACATGCCTACCCTCCACATGTCCCATATTAAAAAGAGGCCCATTTTTCAAACTATTTTTCCCACCCATTTGTATGGACCCGACACAAACTTCGAAGGGGCATATCTTTCAAACTCTGGGGCTCAAACTATAGCAAATCCAACGTGGAAACGTCTCAAAGTCCTCTACGCCATGGAAGGATAAAAATCATTTTTTACAGGCCCTAGTAGGTGAAAAAGGAGAAATGTCTTCGGGCCTTTAATGTTGGATCTTCTTGCCTCAACAACCGGATTAGATTCGATCTAATCTGCCATTTTCTCCTTTTGAGGTGCCAAACAAGAAAATGATGTAGTCAAGAAAGATTTGGGGAAAAATTTTTATGGAAGGCATTAATGGTAGTGGTTGAGCTCCAAACTATTTTCCTCTTCTCTCCCTTTCTCCCCTCGTATCGAATCTATAAAAGTAGGCTGGGGCTCATTGTAAGGTTGTTGTTCATTCTTCTTCTCTGCCTCCCTATCTTTTTCTTCCTCAGGGTCAAAAATAGAGTTTTAACCTCCTCCCCTACTTTGTACATGGCATTTTTTGCCTCTTTCTCATAAATGATGTTTGTACAAAACTTTGAAGCAATAAAATACATGTTTTGGTATGTATTTGTCCATCCTTGCTCGTTTTGGTTGTTTCTTCTTGCCTCTATTCATTGCATGGTACATGTGCATGTTTTGGATGTTCGTTTATAGATCCGGGAGCAATGTTTGTTGGGATTGAAATGTTTCATGTGTGAATCTTCCCTTTGGCCTATGATGTAGTTGTTCATCCTCTCCATTTCTCACCTCTCTTCATTTGAGGCGATGCAGTTAGATGATTAGCGATTTTCCTTCTACGGTGTATCATCATTTTAGTGTAGGCTCCATTTTTTCTTGCTTTCTTTCTCTCCCTATTCCTTGGATGGTTAGATTAGGATTAGATTAGCTTTCCTTGCACTAGAATATCTTGTGGCGGGTAGATTAGGAAAGAGGAACCAACCTTCTCTGGAGATTTTCCCATTTGCAAAGTCCCACACTTTGAGGAAAACTCAATGTTATGTAGATCACACCAAATGACTCTGCCTTAGAAAAGTAGATCTATAGAACTCATTTGGGGGTGCTGTGATTTTGCACTAATAGTTTTGGCACACCCGATGGGACCAAGAGGTCTTCACTTCATTGCAAAAAGATTGATGTGCACTTGTTGTAAATCTCCAACTTATTAGAAGCTTTAGTTTGCACATCTAGCGACTCCATCATCAAAAACCTATTCTCGAGTTACAAACCTTTTCCATCCATTTCCACTCATTTTCATCATTTTATTCTTCCATCTATTTCATTTTCTCCCATTCCATGAAGTTGTGAAATCATGACTTCATTTCCTTCTTGGAACTCACACTTACAATAGCAAAGCAATCCACCTCCAATATGTTTTACAACTCCTTCAAATCAGCATTTTGAGCAAAGGAAAAATCAATATGTCTCCCCCTATGAGCAGCAGTGCCAAAATCAGGTTGGCTATGGAGCTTTCCAAGAGTAGGGGTATGCAAACAATGAAGACAATCAAATGCAAGATGTTGATCTGGAGAAGATC
This sequence comes from Taxus wallichiana var. yunnanensis, assembly GCA_018340775.1. Classification (NCBI taxonomy): domain Eukaryota; kingdom Viridiplantae; phylum Streptophyta; class Pinopsida; order Cupressales; family Taxaceae; genus Taxus; species Taxus wallichiana. Next base: position 1,015,002,641 of record CM031240.1, on the reverse strand, counting down.
CAAAAAATGGAGGTTGGCATGGTTCATTCAAGGGGCATAGCACAAATGAAGGCATTCAAGATTGGTTTCAGGGCACCTTGTCCATGGGAAGGCCCTTTTCCAAGACATTACAACCCTCAAGAGAAGCTTGACTTTATGGTTGAAGTGTTTCCTTAGCTTACACAGTGGATTGAGGACATTGAGGCTTATGAGAAAAGTGCAAGACAACCTTTCAATGGGTCGAGTCAATCACCAGCTCCATGTCCTTCATTTTCTCTTTCTTAAGCTTTATCATTCCAACAGATGCAAGAGTCAAGCTTCCCATCTGTTTCCCCATGGGTTGATTTCTCTTCTCCATCTCCTAGTCTTCCACCTCATATCAGTTATGCTACCCTTTTCCCTTCCAAACAGTCATCTCCTCTAAACAAAAAGGAAATTCCACCTCCCTCCACACCACAAAAATTACAAAACTAGTTGAACCCCAACCTATCACCCCTCTAATTTCCCAAATCCATGTTGGGGAAGAGTCCCAAGAAACTAGTCAAGGAGAACAACAAGAAGAGGAGCCAATAGAGAAGAAATGATAGACAATCTAAAGAGTTGGGCTACCAAATTTGGGTTTACAAATATTCCCTTGATGGTCAAGCCAATAGAGGAGGTCAAGGTTGAAGAGCCAGTGGTGGCTGAGGTTGAGTTTGCAGCAGGAGAAGAGCAAGAACAAGAGAAAGAAGATCAGTCATCAATTTTCTCAGAATGTAGTGTCCATGTTGGCACTCTATTTGAAGAAAGTATTGATCCAATTCAAGTTGCACAATCAGCCATGGAAGAAGATGAACAATCAGCTCTAAGTCCCATTGAAGAGGAGCAGATGGAAGAAATCAAATCAGAGTTTGTAGCAGTAGAAGAAGAAGGCATCATTGGAGATTTCTTGCTTTCATTCGAAGGGCCTGATTTGGTTAATGAATCCATCATGGAGGAAAGCTCTAAAAGAGATCTTGTAGTCCCAACTAGTCCTCTAGAGCAGCAGATTGAAGAGTTTGATTTGTCAAACTTCATGCTAGAGGAAGAGGTCACTCAAGAGCAAGATTGTCTTCAAGCAACAAAAGGAGAAAAAGTTGCTCCAAATCCAAAAGAAGAGGAGTGCATTCCAGCTGTGAAGGAGAAAAATGTAGATCTAGAAGCTTTGAGCACAAAATAGGCCATAGAAGAACTTTCAGTTCTTCCTCTCACCTCATCTCTCTCAAACTCTAATGTTGAAGAAGAGTTTGATCTTTCAAACTCAATGTTGAAGGATGAAGGAAAACATGGTGAACAAGTTAAGATCAAGAGGACACCATGGAAGAGGTTGAAATTTGTAGTAGGACAACAATCAGGCAATGTATTTATCTTATTTGGAGGACTGTTTTGATGGAGAAGAACCGGTTGAGTGTCTATTGTTTTCTCCTTCTTCCACCCTCCAAGCACATGAACCTACTGCCATGAAGGAGAATATTCAAATGTAGCAGCCTATATCTTATAGCAGCTATTTGGAACCACGTTTGGGAGATTTAAACCTCCCATGCTCTTCACAGGAGGAAGAAGAGAAAGGGCAGAAACGTTCCACCATTGCTTCCACACCATCCATCCAAGAAGGTCCACAAGAAGATTCCATTTTTGGAGCTAAATTTCAGAAAAATGGGCACATCCAAAGGATTAGACCGTGCCCAATCAGGTACTTGGCTTCATTAGATCCAAGGAGAATCCAAAACCAATCATGCCTACTTCAGGGCATGAGGATGAGCATCAAAGTACCAAGGGTCACCATTAATACCTCTAAGAGTCCAATATAGGTCAACTTGAAGAGGTATTTTCCATTAATGTTGATACCTTGATGATTTGGGTGGAGGATAGGCTTATAGCCAGTTTTTCACTCATACTGGCAGCTATATTTAGTGTCAAATCATTTACATGGCTGCCTCTCTTGAGAAAGGGAAGCTACTTCTCCCTGCCTATTCCAGGCTTTGTTTAGCATTCTTTCTCTCTAGTTAGTTTAGGAGTAGGATTAGGTTTTGTTTTCAGTAGAAGAAGTGCTTATGCACACTCTGCATGTCTCATTTGAGGCATGTATGATTTGGTCTTTGTATATAAGTTTTGTTTGTATTGCTTCGAGAGGGGCATGAAAGCTCTTAACTATTCAAGGTAGGAAGACATATTTTCTGTAGTAGTTACAAATTCCAGGAAAAGAAACAAATGCACAACAACTAAAGTCATTTCAATACGGTCCATTCGAGGGAAATATTGAAGCCTCGGGTCAAAATAATTTTCTACTCTCAAAAACTCCATTTCCAAGATTTTCTTATGAAAATTAAGAGTGCAGACGTGTGGGCTTAGGATTAGACAAAACATAGAAAAGGTATACGATTAGGCTCACAGTGGCTCAGGGATCAAGTCTTTAAAGTTCATATCAATTTCATATTTATCAAGTAGACTCCATGCCCAATGGATGTTTCAAGGCCACTGGTCTCTTCATCTAGTAGGAAGATGTCCTCGTGAGTCACCAAATTGTTATCCCAAATTCACCCCTAGAAAATTTGGTTAGAACGAGCCCCACACATTAACAAAACATGAAGGGAAATGATTCAAACCCGCGAGCTCACATTCCAAAAAGAGGAAAATGAAAATAGAGGCCCAAAAGAGTCAAATTCGACCCTACACAGGAAGGAATAGAAGAAACAACTCTTTTGAGCATTTCCATGTCTTAAATCTATTTAACGGTCATAAAAGGACTCAACAATGGAGTGGTGGGGGATGAGAAAGATTAAATGACCCTATGCAAGAAGAAACGACTCTATCGAGCCATTTCCATGTCTTAAATCCATTTTTCAAGTTATAGGTAGACTCAACAATGGAATAGCAAGGTCGAGAGAAGGGGCAGTGCCGTAGAGGAGCTAGGAGCAAGAAGGGGAAAAAATGGTGAATATTCAAAGTTTTTGAGCTCGAAATAGTTCAAAAAAGAGTCCAAAATCGACTAAGTATGGAGGAGCCAGCAGAGAGAGCCACGTGTCAACATGGCACTTCTCCAAAATCGCAGATCCATAAAGGAGGCTCAAACAAACGCCACATCTCCACATGTCCCCGGTGTCAAAATGAGGCAGGGTCAAATGGTCAACAAAGTCAAAAGGTGGACAGGTGGGTCTAAAAATTGGCTAAGTATAAAATGCAAGCGAGAGGTCACCAAGTGTCGGACTTGGCGCATCTCCAAGAGTTATTCAAAAGGCGGAGACCTAAAGGAGTGCTAGCTCGCCACGTAGCCTAGAGTCTAAAAGGATAAGATGGACCATTGAAAATTCCAAAGACCAAGTGTCAACTCAACACTCCTTTTAAGGAAAATCTTGATAGGATTTCAAATGAGGGCAAGCTCACCACATAGCCTAGGGTCAGAAAGGAGGATAGAGTCGGTTGAATAGTCAATGCATGGGGTAGGCCGGTGGAGAGTGCCAAGTGTCCAAATGGCACTCACTCAAGGGGCAAATAAAGAGAGGATCTCTGGGCAAGTGCAAGACCGACGCGTGTCCCCTGGTCAAGATATATGACCCCGCTAAGTAAAGGACTTAGCCAAAAACGTAGAAATTGAACAGGCCGGCGGAGGAAGCCACATGTCAGCCCCGTGCCATTCCAAGAGAAAAGTACAGAGGCCACCCTTAGACAAGCACCTACCCTCCACGTGTCCCATATTAAAAAGAGGCCCATTTTTCAAATTGTTTTTCCCGCCCATTTGTATGGACCCGACACAAACTTGAAGGGCATATCTTTCGACTTAGGGATTGAAATATAGAAAATCCAACACGGTTGAAAATGTATCGATGTCCTCTATGCCATGGAAGGATTAAAAAATCATTTTTTGCAGGCCGTGGTAGGTGAAAAAGGGAGAAATGTCATTAGGCCTTTAATATAGGATCTTCTTGCCTCAACAATCGGATCAGATTCGATCTAATCTGTCATTTCCTCCTTCTTCGAGGTGCCAAACAAGAAAACAATGCAGTCAAGATAGATTTGGGGACATATTTTTTGGAAGGCATTAATGGTAGTGGTTGAGTTCTAAACTATTTTCCCACTTCTCTCCCTTTCTCCCCTTTGTATCGAATCTATAAAAGTAGGCTCGGGGCTCATTGTAAGGTTGTTGTTCATTATTCTTCTCTGCCTCCCCTTCTTTTTCTTCCTCAGGGTTGAAAATGGAGTTCGAACCTCCTCCCCTATTCTCTGTACATGGAATTTTTTCCTCTTGCTCGTAAATGATGTTCTTTGCAAACTCTGAAGCAATAAAAGACGTGTTTTGTGATGCATTTTTCCATCCTTGCTCATTTTGGTTATTTCTTCTTTCTCTCTCTTCATTGCAGGGTACCTATACATGTTTTGGATGTTCATTTGAAGATATGGGAGCTATGTTTGTTGGGATTTGAAATGTTTCTGTGTGAATATGACCTTTGGCATGTGATGCAGTTTTCCATGCTCTCCATTGCTCACCTCTCTTCATTTCGGGTAGTCTAGTTAGAAGATCAGCATTTTCCTTCTCTAGTGTATCACCATTTTAGTGTAGGCTCCATTTTTATTACTTTATTTCTCTCCCTATCTCCTTGGATGGTTAGATTAGGATGATATTATCTTTCCTACACTATAATATCTTGTGGCGGGTAGATTAGGAAAGAGTAATCAGCCTTCTCGGAGAGTTTTCCCATTTGCAAAGTCCCACACTTCGAGGAAAAATCAATGTTATGTGGATCATATCAAATGACTCTACCTTAGAAAAGCATATATATATATATATAGAAATCATTTGGGGTGTTATGATTTTCACTAACAAGAACATCGAGTTAAAAATGAAGTGAGCTACCTCTTCACTTCTCAAGGTTCCAGTGGGTGAAATCACGTGAAAATTGGAGGGAATGATCATTAAAAAATCTAGTTTCACGTAAACTAGTTTTTGTGCCATGAAGTCCCTATTTTTAGGGATATGGAGGGATGTAGTTTTTATTATTATTCTTCCCCTGTTGATGAAAATCTCATTTTTCCACTTTTTAGATGAAGAAATTACCCAAAATTCAGAGTGTGGAACCCCGAAATAAAACCTATAATTTCAAGACCTGTTTTGTTGCAATTTGACACTCATGAGTGCACTTACTAAAAATAGTATGTGTCCATGGTGAGGCATACTAAAAATATAAAGTGGATAAAAAGTGAAATGCAACATCCACAAAGGAGGATTGAAATTTTCCAAAGGGTTTGAAGGCATCGGGATCAATTTGGTAGAGCCTTTTAGGAGTCGACAGAGTGGATTCTTCATCAGCATAATGTTCTCTCTCTTCTCTCCCCCTACTTTCTCTCTCCTCCATGTTCTAATTCTTTGTTGGGGTGCAATTTTTATACTTAATGAAATTAAAAAGCAACTTTATGTTTCTAATGTAAAAGTCACCTTTATGTTATAAAAAGGGACTTAATATTCTCCTAGGAAGTTGAAAAGTTATAAGTTTCTCAAGGACATATGAAAAGTCATTGGGGGTATATGAAGAGTCATTTCTCTTCCTATAAATTTTAAATCCATTCCCATTTCAAAGGTTTGGTTGTCAATTTTGTATACTCATGAGAGATCACTACTTGTGAAGAAACAAAGGAGATAGTTATTTCTTCTAGTTCCTTTCTCTATGTTCTTCTACTTCTAACTATGCACAATTTTTTCAAAGCATCAATAAAGAAAGAATGATTTTCATGCCTGTTTTTTTTTGGATGAGGAGGTTTTAGAAACTTTGAGTTCTCAATCTTAACTTGTCTTGTTGCCACTTGCAAAATTGTTTTCTTCTAAGTATATGTGTGTTGGAATTTTCTAGTTAATAGTTATAGGAATCTAATTTTCTACCTATAATGTTAATCCCCTTTCTCACTCCCTTCCCATTCTCCTAGAAAATTTCTCTCTTAAAGGTATCCATAAGTTTTTCTCAGGATCGGTGGAGTTCCCCTGTTGGATCCCCGACCATTAGGCCACCAATGATTTTGATTTCATGCATGCATAATAAGTGGAGCTGCACCACCCAAGAAAAGGGACCTAGAGTCTCGAAGACATTGGATAGAAACCCACCAATTTTTCCCTCAAAATTTTTTCTCACCAACACTCATTTCCTTCACGAGTGCATACAGATCTAGGAAATATTATACCTTGTGCTCCTTTTAATAATGTGTGCAGAGTAGGAATGTTGGTCAATGACATCGGTAATGGTCTAAAGATCCACACTTGTAACAAGTTCATGGTTTAAATATTCCACCTCCATGACCTCCACATCCTCAACCATTCCTTCCTTGTCTTTATCCATCGCATCCATCATTAGTATTGTCACTTTTAGCTTAACAAAGTCCCAAGGACCGGACTTCACATGGATTTGATTAGTGATGAAACATTTTGTTGTTTATGGATGTGCAGATCACATATCTTACTATAAGTAGCTATTTTTTCCTGCTTGGCACAATGAAAAAGGGGTACCACCTAGCATCATGACCTCCCTCACAAATTTCACAAGATAGAAGCATGGATTTAACTTCTACATGGAAATGTATTCTTGGTGTGGCCTACTACCTCATAATCAGTACATCATATCCCACTACAGGTTTCTTTACATTTTTCACCATCAGTTCCTCTAGTTGGGTCACCATGGATGTGATATGTGATTCCATGAATTATATGATGCTTGTACCAATACTATCAATCTGTTTTATAATGTAGTGCTACTTATAAAGCTTTCTTGGGTTTGGTAAAGGTCTTGTGTGATAGTGCACTCTAAATGGCATTAGAGTCCTATGAACCAATTTGTGAATGTTGGGTGGGATGTATTTCACATGAAAGTTTTGAATTAAGCATCTTGAAATACACATCATATGCATGCACACTCTTAATGATTTCTTACTTGATCTCTTTGAGCGTCGTAATACTTTGTTCTCAAATAGTGTAATATCAAACTCTTTTAAAATGTTGCCTTCAACTGATCATAATCCACCACAACTTGTAATAGATCATGTTTCATATACCATGTGTGGGTGCATTCAAGTAATGTCATCGTGAATTGACTCATTTTTGTTTGAATGGGGATATACCTTTCACATGTTGGATAAATTCACACTTATGTACTCTAATAAGTGTAAGGACATCTCATAAAATATATTTTGTGTAGCTACATGTTGCACGGTATTCAAAACTCTACCTCTGATCAAGTATTAGTTTTTGGAGTGATGTTTCCACTCTCATTTCCACCGAGAGTTGAGATATTATTTCCAACAACTTGTTTTATTAGTGTGTTTCCTTCCATGTTCATTGATGTCAAGCACCATTATATTGAAACTCTTCATGCCAAATATCTCCACTTTCAGAAGATTGGGATTGAGTTGTATTTTCTTCAGCGTTGGTTACAGTGATTGTAGGATGTATGGGAAGTGCTACTAAAAGTATCCTTATCTTTTTGACTTCCTCATCATTGTCACTTTCAATTAGAACTTTTTCTCTTGTATCAGTTGGCCCAATTGCATGGACAAGTGTGATAGGTTTGGTATGGATATTGTCAACATTATACTACCCTTCTTCATCTTTCAGATCTCTTATCTTCTCTTGGTGCCTTTGTTGCCTCACCTTGAAGTTCCTTTTCCTTTCCTTAACCAATGTTATTGGTCATTCCCTGTAATTCCTAGATTTGTATTTTGTAGATGTAATAGCTCCTTTTTATCTAATGTCTTACACATTTTTATTGAAATCACATCCTCTTAAGGGTGCACTCATCCAGTAGTATATGGCTCAATCTTGATATGTCTCCTATCAGTCCTATTTCTACGTCACCCGCATTGTGAAGTGTTTATCCTTCCATTTCAAAATTCTCAATTCCTATCATAACCATCATATTCTTAATTTCTAAAGGAAGTTACTTTAAGTATGATCCACATAGCTCCCTAAAGAAGTATAACTATGCTTCGTCTACACAAGAGAATGTTGAAACCGTATACTCAATAATATGATTCTAAAGTGTGTTTTTTTACTAATATTCCACCGCATGTGTCCAAGTCACATCATGTTTAGAAAGCTTCCTTGTGCACTCAAAAGGAAAAGGATGCTTTCAACCTAATTTTCAAATTTTTTCTAGGAAATAGGCTATTAACCATGCATGCAAATGTATCAGGAGTTCACAGAAAAATGTCTCATATAATGCATCATAAATATTCTTTCTACCCACATATTTTACGAACAATATTTGTATCTCATACATTTTGTGCGAAGGCGTATTCAAAAATGTACATCCGAGCCTCGATATTATCATGTTTTAATCAAAACATCTTTCATCCACTTCATCCTTGCATGTTTATGAAGGTCCCAACAATGAAACCAAAATGTTGCATGTTTAGTTGTACCTTTACTCCATACTCATGCATGTAAGATTTTGAAAGTCACGCACACTTGCTTACATATTCTTCACTTCTCCTTTGTTTATAATGGATCCCTCATGAGGTATTTATACTAATGGGGACTTTCCCTTAACTACTCTTTCAAGAGTTATAAATATCCCTTGATTATATCTATTAGTTAATTAATACATACTAGGAAATGAATAACTATAGACATTCACTATCATACCTTTTCTTTGTATGGTGACCCACCTAGAAGTTTGGTGCTTACTCTTGTATACAAGGAAAACTGAAATGAATGAAAGAAAACAAAATAAAAATGCTATGTAAACCTTACACCAATGTTCTCTTGTAACCTCAGATGAGATAGCTGAAGTGTGGAATGGATTACCACACTTGTTGGATCTCTTTAATGATTTGGTTATGGATGCTCCAAACTTGTTTCCAAATGGAAGAAGAATGTGCTATGAGAAATGGATGATCAAATGGGTAGCCTCATGGCATGAAAATTCTAATGGAAAATTGATAGAGTAATGTTGAAAATTCCTAAAGCTTCCAAGAGATGAATTGTGAAGGAAAGAGCCTCTTATTTATAGTTGAAGGAGAGGCCATGGATTGTGGATCAATATTTGAATAAGTTACAGGTTAATGAATGCATTTTCCTGATTTAGCAAGTTGATTTGGTCTATGTAGTTGGCTGGTTTGAATAATAATTTAAGGGGAAATGAATTTGAATAGTTGGCTCTTGAATTATTCAATTGTACATGTAGTTTTACCTTGCCACTACCTGCAACATGGTAAAATAAACCTAAATCGTAACCTTGGTTGTGATTCTACCAGAAACCCTAACACAGGAAGCGGCGATGGGGAAAAAATTGATCACACGAGAGCCAGACCTCTCATGGATCAATCTTGCATTTGGAGAAGACATTTTATGCCTGGAGGAGTAAACGAAAATCCATTGGAAGGCGGCGCAGTCTACAGAGCTAAGGACACACATTCTGTGCAAAATGAGGATAGATCAGAGGCTTCTGGTAACACCAAGCCGAATGGAAACACTGAAAGCAGGGCCCCTTCCTCTCATGCCATGAATTCAAAGGCCCGAGTGTTTGTAAAAACCAGATCTAGCTCATGGCATGGAACCCCTATTGCTCCCCTCAATGGAGAAAATGTGATTTGGAAGAGCGGCAGATCTGGTTTGATTTGATACTGCACTCTTTCCTGAACTGCTGATCTAGGGCGGTGGAAGTGATACAGAGATCGGGAGATCCAGTGGTCCCTCTTTTGCTGATATAGTATCTAAACAGTCAGTGACTAGTGCAAAGACTACTATGAAGCCTGCTGAGAAAAACCCATGCATAACCTTTGGAGATGAAGTCCTCAAATCAAAATCTTTCTATCAAGACCATGCCTTAATTTGTAGATTCGTTGGACTTTGGCCTAGTCTACCTATCCTACACGAATGGATCTCCAAGCATTGGATCCCGCTTCTAGAAGGAAGGTTAGATCTCTACCCATGTGTTAAAGGAATCTTCATTGTTGCTTTTGAATCCATAGCTGATAAGGTTATCATTGCTAATCAGCTTTGGATCTGCGAGAAAATAATCTTATGTTAAAACCTTGGTTCCCATCATTCAACCTCTCATGAAATATTTCTCCCACAAACTGATCTGGATCAAATTACCCCATCTACCTCTGTAATTTTGGGATCAAAAGTGTCTGATAGCCATAGGAAATACATTGGGAAACACCATTAACATTGACTCCCAAACCTCTGAATTCACACATACAACCTATGCAATAATTCTTGTTGAGATTGATACCTCAAAGGATCTTCCAGCTCATATTGAGCTAAAGGTGCAAAATCAAACTTGGACTCAACCTCTAGACTATGAGGGTCTACCTTTTAGATGTAGGAATTTTTTCTCTCTAGGACATTCTGTTGTTAATTGTGAGATGATAAAACACAAAAAGAGAATGCTAACTGGTGGAAAAATTCCCTCCTGGAACATCTGAGATTTGAACCTCAGAATATCCCTACTTCTGATGCTGAGAAGGAAGACACACTGGAAACGGTCCCAGAAACCCCTTTGAATGAGCTCACAAACCATGCAAATAAAGAGTCATGTGGGGGAGACTCAGAGTATCGAAAACACTGAAACAAAAAATATGTAGCGGATAAGGAGAATATTCCTCGATCTCCTTGCTCAAATAATACTTATCAGCCAATTAAGGATTTTGATCCTTTACAGAAAATCTGCAGATGAATGGATTACGGTTCGTAACAAGAAGAAAAATGTTCGAATTGAAAACAGTAGTTGTTAAGTTGTTGTTTTTGCTGCTTTTCAGCTGTTGGTTTGCTGGTTGTTGGCCTTATTCATGGCAGGTTGTTTGTTGCCATTGGGATTTTTTATCACATCTAGATTTTGATCCCTTTTTGGTTCGATGATATAGTTTTATCTGGATTTTGAGTCTTATTTTACAAGGGTATAGTCCCTTTCAAAAAACTATTTACCAATAATAAAAAAGAAGTGGATTTGAGTGGGAGGTGAGTGGATAAATAGATTTTATTTTATTTAAATATCTAATTAAATTAGCTAAGGAGTGTAATTGTAAATTTTATGCATGATAGAATTAATTAAATTAATTCTAATGAGATGTGGGTGAATTCTAATGGAATGTGGGAGGATAATGGTCTAGAATGTATTCTAGAACTGATTTGGCACATTGTGCATGTGATAAGATGGTTAAGAATAGGAATGTATTTTTAGGGTGTCTACATTTTTCCCTCTTTTAAGTGTTATTACGAAGTAATAACATTTTGAATATTTTAGACAAGTTTATATCAATGAATGGATGATAGGGAATTTTGGTGTACATATTTGATTTTCCCTAGTGAAGCATTTAGATGCCACAAAAAGTCTAGATTATGCTAAGGGATTTTCCCCTCAAGTAGATGGGTGATGCATCAAAGCAGTGGAAAACCGTGTGATAGTGATCTAAAACCGGCCAAGTATTTTTTTGACCACGAACCCTTATAGGTAATATACTATTTTACAAAATTCACCCTAAAATAATCAATTTTAAAATAATGCAATGTAATAATAAGAACCACACTACAAAAGGGTTGATAACAGATTTTGGTTGAATGCCTACGTCTCGGGTTCGCAAACTAGATGAGCTAGTCCATTATAACATTATGATTATAAGTACATAATAAACTTACATTACTACAATGGGTGTTAAACCGAACCTGGTGTGCAAATCGTTTAATAGACATAGACTGGTCTTAGAAATGTTTCTAGTATCTCCACATTACTAATCCCTAGCTTGACACCTCCGAGAAGACCTCCACTTCGCCGCATGAGAAACTAAGCTCTGCATGGTGCTAAGTCTCCAAATTTTTGATGTTGAATTCCACTCCTCTTCTCGGAAAACTAACCTCCAAATGGTGTTAATTCTCCAGGTGACAATGAAGATCATCTTCCACTTTGTTGCATGGCCTCACCTCTCCACAGAGCTGAGATTAGACCCAACCTTGTTGATGAGCTCAATAATGGTGTGACTCTCCTCCATGGCCTCAAAAAAACTAACTTAGGGATACACCCGAGAATACCAAGAATATGAGCTTGAGTGTTTCCTCATTTCTTCGCCGTGATTTCAATGGCATCTACGGGGTCCGCTACACAAGAATAACGCGTCAATTTGGCCTTTCAATGTCAAGTGAGTTAAAGAATAATAACTACCAAATTTTACACGTGCCTATAGTAATAGGAATTATATCATCATTGTACCTATTAAAATAAATAATATGTCTTATTTATCAATTTCCTATAAGAAATAATATAAGACTTATATCTTCAAATATATTTCCTATAATCTAATAATATAGGTCTTCATGGCCTTCTTAACTTTGTAAGGCCTCACTATATTCCTCTTAGCTCCCTAAGCCTTCGAGCTTTAAATTGGGAAGCTTGTTATCCTTATGCCTTCGAATGGGGAAGGATTGCTTTTGAGTGTATTGAGAGGGCCTTTTATAGGCCTTGGGCATGTCATTTTTTTTGTATATATAGATTATCCTCCATCTCATGGCCATCCAACTCGGTTGGTTGGGTGATCTGCACTACTCATGGGGAGGTCACGAGGTTGAATCTCGCTCCCACCTCCTTCGCCATTGTTTGTTTTCATTCCAAGCTCTTGTGTAGCATTGTCGACTCGGTCTTTGCTTTGAGATGTCCTCTTGTCGACTGCTACATTTCCATGTCATGCCATGTCCGTCCGAGTTGGTCGTGTGGATTTCTTTACCTCCTTTTATGTGCCTTATTTAGCTTTGGTGTGGATTATCCCACATTCAATGGGTTGTGGGTGTAGATATCCTTTTAATAGGCTTAGGTACTACGTTTTAAATGTGGTTGTGGCCATGTAGCCCCATGCATATTTTTTTTTTTTTGGCTACGTAGACGAGTTGGTGGCGATTGACTCACCCAATGACTCACCCAAGTGTATAGCTCACCCTACCAAGTTAGTGATCATGACTCGGTCTTAGCTTGTCTAATGTTGACAAATGGTGGCAATATGGTGGCAAGCCACATGGTGGCTTGAGGACCCACCACGTGGTAAATTTTTTTATCATTTTGGCAAAATGAATATTATCAAGTGTTGAAGACCGAAGTCAAAAATCCAATTTTATCTCCTTTCACCGATTCCATTTTTATCGCGTGTCACTACCTAATTGGCGATTGGACCTGCCTAGTTTGAACTTTGACCAAAATTTTAACTACCGGAAAATTTTTTGTAGGGACTCCATTTTCCGCATTCATGTAGTCGACGTAAATCTCTCGTAATTAGCTTTTGTATTGTAGTAATCCGGGAGGTTTTAGAACTACCGTCCACCGAATTGTCCTCGAATCACGCCTCCACACTAAGGAGGATTTTTTCCCAAAAAAATTTGTTTTCTCTCTCCTTGTATCCAAAACCCTAATGTTTTCTTGAAAATATTTCTACATCTAACACACTAGCCATGAACCGCTCCTTCAATCACACAATCGGTTTGATTTATGGAACCTGTGGTACTTGGGCTCACTACCTTTTGTTGTGCCACTCTGATGCCAAATCAAGATGACTAATCTTTTTTGGTCTTCATGAGGACTTGATATATAGATTTTATTACTAGTGTTGCAAGTAAACACTATGCATGATAAACCTTTTGTGTAGTTTTTTCTTACTTGGTGGCTCTAGTCATGTGTCTTCTCCTTAAGACAAGGTAGATTTACCCTTGTCTTCATTGGCCTTAACCCTCTTAGCATGTTTCTTTTTCTTTCCACACCAAATCACACAATGGTTATTAGATCCACATTATGCACATGGATATTTCCACAATAGCTCTAGGGTTATTATGGGCTCCTTGTTGTAGTCAAATAAGACACAATCATACCTCTTCGGGATGTCAAATTTACCTTTTCTCTCATCATTCTTCGAGAATGGTTTTTTCCCTATTACGTGCTACTTGAGAAGGGTGGTGGCTTGGGCTCTACTCTCATTGTTATCTTAGTGTTGTCTACTACCTCATTTTTCCTCCACCGAGATAGGGTTAGTGATACCTTGTCTATTCACACCAAATATTTTGTATTCATATCCCATTTTACAAAGCAATTTTGATCCTATACCTCTAGTGTACTTTTCAAATTCACCAAAAGTAGGATTTACATTTTCATGGGAAGGAAATTTCATTGAAACACTTACAGAGTGTTATTGGTGGGCGTACCTTTCTTCTCCCACACTCCACCATCTTGAAATATTGTTAGGAGAACTTCCTTGGCTTGTAGTTCTCATTATAACTTTTTTATTATGCCTCGAATATTTCTACCTTGTTGGTGCCCATAATTATCATGCTTTACTTTAGCACCATATCATTAGATGTTCTCTTTATTTTTATTCGATTCTATGCTTGATATCAACATTTCCAATTTTTGTGCTATTCTTTCTACTAGTTTGCAAACCAAGTACTTGTCTGATTATGTGTCTGCTTGAATTTTCAAGGTTTCTAGAAGTTTGAAGTAAAAAGAAATGGGTACTTTAGTGTATTTTCAAAATAATCGATTACTATCGTAGGATATGAGTATTGTGTGTGAAATGTAAATTTTCTCGGTACTCGAGGCAAGGAAATATGTTGAAAACCATGAGAAAATCATAAAAGTGTACTTTGTATCCCTTCAACATTTGTGTAAACCACGGATCGAGTTCTTAACCCTATAATGTAGAAGAAAATATAAATTGAATTCACGAGAGGAAGAAATAGTGATGTCAAAGTGTTTCATATGCCCGAGAATGTGTAAATTTCTTGGTTGACCCCTATTGTCACCCTCAAAATCCCCCTCATTTTTCAATTCAAGTATCAAAATTTTTGAGTTGGTGCCTTTGAGAGATGTTTGAGCAGATTGAGAAGTCTGGAGAGATAGAAAAATTTGTGCTTTGAAGAAGTTGGTGCTCATTTGCAATCTCACCCTATTAATTTAAAATCTTGCAGTCCGCATGGTTTGATAAAATTTATGTCTTCCCATCTAGATGCTTGAAAATTGTTTCTTTCATTCGAATGAAATTTTCAATCCTTCTCTTTTGGCTGTGGATCATGTCGAGCCTTGTATTGTTTGCAGTTTCTCTTTCCATGGAGAACAATTTAAAATTTGAGCGTAAATGGTGGAGTTTACCCTCCTCTGTATTTTTACTACTGATCATGAATGACGGTGTATCTTCCCTATCAATTTTGTTATTTTTACAAAAGTATCAAATTGGCCCGTGGCCGAAGGATCCTGATTGGTCGAATCGAGCTATGGCGGAAAGGCGGGCCCTTTTTCATGTTTTGATGCATTATGGAAAAAGGGCGTAAAAGTATAAAAGAATGCCTAAGGCCCGCAAAAGGACATGTGGCCATTTTTAAGTCAAAGTGGGAGGCAGATTGCCAAAGCACTTTGGAGTTTTTTGGATTTATTTCGTAAAAGGAATAAAGTGTAAAAGTAAAGTGTGACCCCATCGTAGACGCGGCCAGAAAAAGTTGAAAGTTGAGCTTACATCAAACTATCATAGAGGGAGGCGGGTTGTCGGGACACTTTAGGAATTTTGGTTTTGTTTCCATAAAAGGCATAAAGTGATAAAGTGAACCATGGCCCCACTCATGCCAAGGGATAAAGTCAAATGTTGAGCCCACGTTGAAAATTCAAAACGAGGGAAGCGGGTCGGGAAGAACTTTGAGATTTTGAGCCTTGTTTCCAAAAGAAGTAAAATTATAAAGTGAGTTGCGACTCTGTTACCACTCAGGTAAAGCCACGTGTCAAACCTATATCAAAAGTGAAGTTACGGGCCTACAGGGTTTGAGGGAGAATTTTGCACTTTGCATCTTTTGTGCTAAAGGTGCAATTTCAATTTCGGACCCACAGATCCATTTTGCGAAAATTGAATTTTTCCATTTTTGTATGGATTCGATTCAAATATTCAAATGAGCATAACTTTCACTCTAGTGCTTAAAATTTGACAAATTTTATACTATTGGAAATATCTTAGTCTCCTCTATGCCATGGAAGCATAAAATATTTTTTCAGCAGATTTGATGGTTGGAAATATGGAAAACTTCTTTCATGCCATTAATACGTGATCTGATTGCTTTAAATAGATCAGATTTGATCCGATCTTCCATCCTTCCTTCTTCAAACATGCCAAAGACATGCAGAACCAGATTTGTGATTGTAGGTGGATTTGTAGGGGCATTGATGGTTGGTGGTTGAGCTTCCAAATCAAATTTTCTTCCTTCTCTTCTTCTCCTCTTTTCGCTTCATCTATCAATGTAAGAGCTTGGCTCATTGTAAATGTTAGACTTTGATACTTTTGAAGTGTAAATAGAATCGAAAGAAATCAATACAAAAGAATTTCCCCTTTCTCTCTATCTTCATCTATTATCTCTTCTTGCTTGCTTGAAATCTATGGATCATTTATCTTCTATAATAAGAAACTTTCTGTTCTTATTAATATGATTTCTAGAAATTTGTGTCTATGGAATGATATTTTATGCTATGAATGAGAATGATTCTATTTTGTATCACCTTTACTTAGTACATATAAGGTTATACTCTGCTATCTATATTTCTTGAAAGTACTGTTATATTTTTCTCTTTCCTTTCTTTAGTTCTTCCATTCATTTGTATTGGTAAGTTGTTTTGGTAAAAGCATTTCAAGATGTCAAAGTCCAACCTAAAGATGAAAGTTGTACATTTGTATATAGGCTTTGCTGCTTGCTTTCAATGAGGAAATTGTTAGTGCATAATCACAACGCCCTGGAATCGAAACTTGATGGGTTGAGATCCTTAGTGTGATCGCACAATGTGGAACATCTCTCAAAAGTGTGGGACTTTGTGAGTTGAGATAACTCTTCGGGTGAAGGTTGGCTCCTATTTCCTAAAATACCTATCACAAGCTACTCTAGTGTGGCAAACACCTAACTATCCTAATCTAACCATTCCAAGGGAAGAGAAAGAGAGGGTGAAAGAGAGCCTACACTAAAGTGGTGATACACCAATAAAGGAAGGTGGTGAGATACTTGTTGAGGGAGGATGAAATAGGAAAAGGGAGATGAGGGAGGTCGGATGGAAGTGACACAAACCCAAATCCTAATCCGTTGTCAAAACTCCATGAAACACAACATTATGCACTGCGCAGAAATGGGACATGCACGCATGAAAAAAAAACAAAAACAGAGGGGCAAGGAGACACAACAAATACAATGTAAGGGTTGAAAGAAGACCAAAAACATAATTTTATTGCTCTTAGAATATGCACAGTCCATTAAATTGTTGAAATAGAGACATAAGTACACTTTTCAAGCCCATGGGAGGGTTTGCAGCTCAATGGTGTCGGAAACAAATTTTATAGAGTTTCCCCACACCCAAAATGATGCTTGCACTTGGTGACCTTGAGCTTGTCCTGCGACCGTACTCTCAATTTTCATTAGAAAGATTTGAAGATGAGGTATTTGAGAGTAGAAAATTGTATGACGTGGGGCTTTCACCTGTCCTCGAATGGGCTGCCTTGAAAATGGTTTTAGTTGCTCTGCATTTGTTTCATTTGAAATTACTAATTAGCAACTATTACATGTGACTATAGGTCTCTTTCTGCTACTAATCTTGAAGGGCCTAGCATTTGGCCTATCTTAGGAGATGTACTGTGCATGAGAAACAAACACCACAACACACACTATGTAAAAAACTAAAAATCATACATATCTCAAGTGAGATATGCAGAGTGTGCAAAGCACTTGTTCTACTAAAAGAAAATCTACTCCTACTCCTATACTAACTAGAGAGAAAGGGGACTCAAACAAATCCTGTAGTTGGCAAGGAGAAGTAGCTTCCCTTTCTCAAAGGGGCAGCCATGCAAATGATTTGACACTAAATATGGCTGCTTGTATGAGTGAAAAATGACTATAAGCCGATCCTCCACCCAAATCATCAAGGTGTCAACTGAAAACAAGAAAAATACCTCTTTTAGTTGCTCTGTATTTGGATTGAAGAGGCATTGCAGCTGATCCTGGTACTTTGATGCTCATCCTCATGCTTAGAAGTAAGCATGACTGGTTTTGGCTTGTCCTTGGCTCCAATGAAGCCAAGCACGATAGGGCACGGTTTGATCCTTTGGATCTGCCCATTGCTCTATCATTCAACTCCAAAAATGGATTCTTCTTTCTTACCTTCTTGGGTGGATGGTATGAGAGTGGTTGCTCTTTCCCTTCCTTCTCCTGTGAAGAACATGGAAGATTCACATCTTCCAACCTTGGTTCTAGAGGGCTACTATGAAGTGTAGGTTAATGCACTTGAATGTTCTCCTCCATAGTAGTAGGCTCATGTGCTTGGAAGGTGGATGATGGAGGAGAAAATGATGTAATCTCCTCACGTTCCTCCCCATCAAAACAATCTTCCAAGTCAGACAGATAATCTACCTCCTTGTTGTCCTATTGCATGTGCTCGACCTCTTCCATGGTGTCCTCTTGATCTGCAACTGGCTCACCATGGTTCCCCTCATCTTCAAACATGAAATTTGAAAGCTCAAACTCTTCTTCGACATTAGAGTTTGAAAGGGATGAGGTGGGAGGAAGAACTGAAGGTTCTTTTGTGGTCTACTCCACACTTGGAGCATCTGGAATTGTATGGCCCTCCTCTCATCATGGATTCATCAACCAAATCAGGTCCTTCGAATGAAAAAAAATATTCAATAATGCTTTCTTCATTAAGTGGCCTCAACTCTGATTTGATCTCCTCTAGTTGATCCTCTTCAATGGGACTTAGAGCTGGTTGTTCTTCCTCCTTAACTAGTTGAAACTTGGGTTAGATTGGAATTCTCTTCAAACAAAGTGCCATTATGGACACTACATTCAGAGCAAAGAGATTATTGATCTTCTTCTTCTTGTTCTTGTTATTCTTCTCGCTATAAACTCAGCCTTAGCCACCACTTTGCTCTTCAACCTTGACCTCCTCTGTTAGCTTAACCATTAAGGGATATTTGTAATCCCAAATCTAGCAACCCAACTCTTTGGATTTTTATCATCTCTTCTCTATTGGGCTCTTCTTCTTGTTGTTCTCTTGACCGGTTTCTTGAGTATATCCTTGACATGGACCGAGAGAATAGGAGGAGTGGTGGGTGGGGTCTCCACTAGTTGTTTCCTTATCTTTGGTGGAGAGGAAGGTACTTGCTTTTTGATCTCGTGGAGGGATTTTGATTTTGAAGGGAAAAGGGTAGAGAAATTAAGATGAGATGGAAGACTAGGGGGTGGAGAAGAGAAAACAACACTTGGGGCATCAGATGAGGGGCTTGACTCTTGACCATGCTGAAATGTTAAAGCTTGAGAAAGAGAAAATGAAGGACAAGGAGTTGGTGACTGACTTACCCATTGACAAGGTTGTCTCATACTTTGCTCATATGCCTCAATATCCTCAATCCACTATGCAAGTTGAGGTAGCATTTCAACCATGAATTTAACCTTCTCCTGAGGGTTATAATGTCTTGGCATAGGGTCGGCCCATGGACAAGGTGCCCTATAACCAATACTGAACACTTTCATTTGAGTTGTGGCCCTTGATTCTACCATGTGTGCCTCCATCACTTAAATTTCCTCCAGCAGATCAACATTTTCCATGTAGCTGTTATCATTATATGCATACCCTTTTTCTTGATGAGCTTCATAGCCAAAATGGTTTTGACCCTGCTCATATGGGTAAGCATAATGGTTCTAGATCTAATCATAGTGTTGATCTGGAGGAGTTGGGAAATACAGTGGAGTTTGAATGCACCGTGGTTGTTGCAAATGTGGGTTCCATGAGGGGAATGAAGTCATGATTGCACAACTTCATGGAATGGAAGAAAATGAAAGATATGGAAAGAAAATGGATGAAAATGGATGGGGAAAGGTCTGCAACTTCAAAGATATGGGTTGTTGACCAGATGGAGTCATCTAGATGTGTTTTTACATATGCCTTAAAAGGCGGATCTAAAACGAGAAACACACCAACCGCTAAGATGAAGTGGTAAGGTGCTTCAGCACCGCTCCCACTTGGGCGTGCAAAACTATTAGTGCAGAATCATAAGCACCCATTAAATTTGAAACTGATGGGTTAAGATCCTCGCAGTGTGAATTTGACAAATGGAGCATCTCTCAAAAGTGTGGGACTTTGTGAGTCGAGAGAGAGCTCTAGGTGAAGTTCGGCTCCTATTTCCTAAACTACCCGCCACAAGCTACTCTAGTGTAGGTAGATGCCTAACTATCCTAATCTAACCATTCCAAGGGACCGAGAGAAAGAGAGGGTGAAAGAGAGCCTATACACTAAATTGGTGATACACCGGTATTGGAAGGTGGTGAGATAATCACGAGGAGGATGAAATAGAGAAAAGGGAGATGATGGAGGTCAAGCAGAAGTGACATGACATAGACCTGATCCTAATATGTTGTCAAAACTCCATGAAACACAACATTTTGTGCCCAAATGGGACATACATGCAAAAAAAACAACAACAAAATAGAGGGCAAGGAGACACAAAAAATAATATAAGGGTTGAAAGAACACCACGAACACAATTTTATTGCTCTTAGAATATGCACAGTCCATTACATTGTTGAAATAGAGGCATAAGTACACTTTCCAAGCCCATGGGAGGATTTTCAGCTCAATGGTGTTGGGAAACAAAATTTATAGAGTTTCCCCACACCCAAAATGTCTCTCCTTCTCAAATGAGAAGTGTTTACAATATATAGAAGGTTGAGGCAAGAGAGAAAGAAGGAAAAAATGGATTCTGATCTAAAATCTCAACCACCAACCATCAATTCCCTACAAATCCACCTATAATCTATCAATTTTGGTTCCCCATGTTTATTTGGCATGTTGGAGAAGGAAAGATGGAAAATCTAGATCAGATCTAGGTAGTTGAAGCAATCGGATCCTTCATTAATGGCATGAAAGACGTTTTCCTAATTTTCACCCATCAAATCCTATTAAAAATAATATTTTATGCTTCCATGGTGTAGAGGAGGTCAAGATCTTTCCAACGGTACCAAATTTGTTGAATTTTGAGCACTGGATCGAAAGATATGCCCATTTGAATATTTGAATCAAATCGAACAAAAATGGCAAAGAACTAGTTTTGCAAAATGGATCTACGGGCCCAAAATTCACTTTGGCACCTTTTGTGAAAAAAATGCAAAAATTACAAAAACCTCTGCAGCCCCATAGGCCCAAAATTCACTTTTCCCAAAAGCCCCCGCAAGCCCACAACCTTCTCATTTCCATTTGTCATCCTCGAGCCCACCGGTCCACTTTTTCCACTTAGCAAAATAAATCCTTCTCGGGCTCATGGGCCCTGTAATTCACTTTGCACCTTATGTAAAGAATGCAAAAATCTAAAATAACTCCCGCCGGTCCGCAACTTGCTCATTTGGCAAAAAGTCTTCCTCAGGCCCACTGGCCCACTTTTGGAAAAAAATCCTTCCAAGGCCCACCTTCTCACTTTGTCCTGAAACATGGACATGTAGAGTTGGCACATGTTTGGGGACTCATTCTAGATTCACCTCTTGAAAGAGCGCCAAAGAGACACGTGGCTCCTTCCATGGCTTTGCTTCGTTTATTTGTGTTTTGGCTAAGTCCTTTTTGTTCGGTGGGGCCATATGTTTGACTTGAGACACATGGGGGCTCATGATCTCATTTGGAAATTGCCCCATCTTTTACCCTTTGAAGTTACGTCATGTTGACATGTGGCTCCTTCCTCCGCCTGCCTCTGTTTAGACTTTTCAACATCTAATTCTACCTTTTCGAAGGCTCTAAACACGTGGAGAGTTCGGGCACTCATTTGAGTCTACACTTTAGGCCTCGACCATTAAAGGTGCACGATGAGACACGTGGCATCATCCATAGGCCCTTCCATACTTAGTTGATTCAAGGCCGATTCTGCCCCCTTTTTGGACTCTAACCACATGGAGGGTTGGCACTCATTTGGGAACCCACTTTTGGATCTACTCCTTAAAGGAGCCTTTGAAGTGACACGTGGAAGCTTCCGCCGGTCTTTAGACTTTTCAATGACTGGTGCTACTTTCTCGACCCTTTGACTATGTCACATCCGGGTACTAGTTTGGGGTCCTACTTTGGATTCAACCTTGGAGGAGCATCGTTTGGACATGGAGGATTCATACTTGTTTGGAAACCACCTCCAGATTTTAGCTTTGGAGTTACACCATTGAGGCACGTGGATCCATCCGCCGACTCCTCCATACTTAGCCGATTTGGGCCCAATTGAACACTACCTTCCACTGTCATTGTCAAGCCTCCATTTTTCTCCTGTGCACTATGATCTCCTTTGACATCGTTTTCTCCTTTTGAGATCTAATCTCCTAGGTTATTATTTAGCTCCATTTTCCGACCTTTCTTCTCCATTATGAGCCCGAATGGCCCTAAGATTTGGATTTGAACCGTGGGATCACATGACTTACTCATCCCCTCTAGTTTTTCCTTGTGTGGGTTTTGTTTGACAAATTTTTCCCGAGGGAAAATTGGATAACAGAACCTCTCCCATAAAGAGGAGGGACTTGTTGTCCCCTGACTGTGGTTTTGTTAAAGTACCATTTTAAAACCCAATAGTTTTGGTGACTCGATGGGGATTGCATTTCAACGTATCCCTTTCTAAAACAACTTCAAGATCATTTTTTCGGTCTAGCGACTCTATGATATACACATGGGAAGAAATCTCTCGGGGTTGAAGATTCTCATTTTTAACTTCTAGAGAAACAAAACTTCTCTCTTCTTCTAGCAAGAAGGAATAGAGGAACTCATTTTGCAAGCACACCTCCTGTTAAAGATAGAAAATCCAAGAATAGCATTCCTCCATAACAACTCAGCCCTAATCTTCTTGCTCTGATACTTGTTGGTGTTTCAATTCCCCTTCAAAAAATATTCCCACAGATGGCAGCACCTCTACCTTGGGGAAAATGGATTGGGCCTCTTGCTCTTCCTCAACCATTACATGAGTTA
Organism: Taxus wallichiana var. yunnanensis; assembly: GCA_018340775.1. Classification (NCBI taxonomy): domain Eukaryota; kingdom Viridiplantae; phylum Streptophyta; class Pinopsida; order Cupressales; family Taxaceae; genus Taxus; species Taxus wallichiana. The sequence goes on along the minus strand of CM031240.1, from coordinate 1,014,979,701 downwards.
CCCAGGAGTAGTAGGAAAGGTTTTCCTAAACTTATGAGTGATGGGAAGGTGCACTCAGATGAACACATTACAACCTTCAGTGTTGCATGTGGGATTCTTGGGATTGAGCATGAAGACATTTTTGTCAGGCTCTTTATAGAAACATTGCAGGATAATGTTGCTGATTGGTTCTATCATCTTCTTGTTGGGTCAATTATTGATTAGGTCACCTTGACAACTAGTTTGAGCAATATTTCAAACCTGCTAAAGATGTGCATGCTCTCTTGGCTCAAATTTCTCATATCAAGAAGGAACCACATGAGCCCATGAGAGAATTTGTGGCCAAATTCAACAAGCTCATTCATAAAATTCCACAGAACACTCATCCTATAGATCAAATCCAAAATGCTTCTTCCTCAATGCTCAGTTACCTGAAGTAAGCTATGCATTAAGGAGAGCTAACCTTGCAACTCTAGATGTTAATCAGTGTTTGGCTATCAGTGTTGAGGATGATTTGATCATGTCTAGTAAATTGAAAAGAGAACCCTCCAAGTCTAAAGCATCCTCCTCTTCCTCTCCTAGATCCAATTCAGATCAATTAATGCAAAAGTTGGAAAATGATCTCATTGCCATCAAAAAGAAATTGGCTCAACATACTCCTTATCAAGATATTCCAAGAAGGAATTTTCAACCTAGGAACCGGTTACCTCCTTCTCAGAATAAATTATCTATTGAAGGCCCACCTATCAAGGTTCTATTCAATACAAATTTTGAAGTTCAAGAGCCTGATGATGAGGAGTTTAATGAAGACTTTGAAGACCCAGAGGAAGAGGTTGATGAAGAACAAGAGGAACTTGGTGGATCTCAAGCTCATTTCCTCACCACTGAAGGTATGGATGATGAAGATGAATATGATGAAAGATTGGCAGATATGAATAGTCAGTCATATGCTATTATGACTGGAAGCAAACAAACAAAAGAGAAAAAGTGGTCCATCTTGCTAAGAAATCCAAGGACTTTCCTATAACTATTCCAGTGGTTGCAAGAAGAGGAGATCATATTCCCACTACCTCCATGCAAAAGGTGAGTAATGATAATCCTCCTCCTTCTAACTTGTTTCCAAAACTTCTTTTCCTTCAATTCCTAAAGTTGATAAATCAAAATTTTCTCCAGATTCCTAGTAGTGATGCCCCATCCACCTCCGGGTCTTTTGATATTATTGATCACCTCAAAAAGACCAAAATCCAAATTTTAGAGGCAGAGTTTTACCAAACCCATCTAAAATCCTTTGCTAAAATGGTAAAATTTGTCAATTCCAAATCCAAAGCCTCATCCAATACTTCTAAAGGTATTTTTCCCACTCCCTCTTCCTCACCTTAACCAAGCCTTGTGGTTGCAAAGTCACTTCTTCTAATGAGAAAATTGAACCATTCTATGTGACTCTCCTGATAGCTAGTCATAAACTTAGTAATTGTGTTATAGACTTTGGAGCCTCGACAACGTAATTCCTAGAAAAGTAGCTCATGCTTTGGGCCGACTCTAACACATAATTTGGTTCATGTTATTCCATGGAGAGTAGATAAGTTCCTTTGGTTTGGGAGAATTAAAGATGCACAAGTACCCTTCGTTGCTTATTCCAGAGAAAAGGGTCTTAGCCACTATTTTGGTTGTTGATATTCCTCCCTCATATGGTATGTTCATTGAGTAGGAATTTATATAAAAAGGTAGGAGGTGAAATTTAGATGGAATGGTCACATGCTTTGATCCCGGTCAATGGAAAAATAAGAAATTTGTTACCAGAAAATCAAACTGAGTATATTGTGCAAAAGACTGATGATCCAAAAGCACAAATACTCTATGAAGATATAGGGCATGGAAACTATATGATCATGTCAGAGGATGAGGCAAGTCTTCCTAAGGGATTGATTCATGATCCTAATGGCATTTAGACTTTGGATTTTGATGGAAGTTGCTCTTGAAGGTTCGGAGCTGGTGTGGTGTTAATCTCTCCGAGAGGGAAGATTCATCCATTTTCTTTCAAGCTTCATTTTGAAAATACAAAAACTAAAGCTACGTATGAGGCTCTCATCCTTGGGTTGAGAATGGAAAAATAAATAGGAGTAAAGAATCTTTGTGCTCGTGGTGAAGAGTTGATTGTGAAACAGGTAAGGGATCTTTACCAAGTCAAGAATAGAGATTGAAATATTATATAAATCTTGTTTGGGATTCCATTGAATTTCTTGATGCTTCCTCAATTGAAGTTGTCCTAAGAGAAAAGAATACTAGAGCTGATTCTCTAGTTGTCTTAGGATCTTTATTGATTCCTCATCTAGATTTCTCTCAAGATAAATTTACCATTGAAATGATTCATAGGCCTAGTGTGTCGGATAATGCAAGAAACTTGCAGGTTTTCAATGATGATCAACACTTTCTCTCATTCTTAGAGCTTAAAGACAACTTTAACCAATTATATTTTTAAAGGAAGTGAGACTTTGCCTGGAGAGAGTCTCATGTATCCTCTAATGAAGGAGATATCAAGGAAGAGATGGATTAAGACGGCTACATCAAATTGAAAGGTAACAAGATCCCTAAAGGGCTGGTGAGTTTAGAAGATATGTTTGACAAACATGATAGGTACATCAAATCTGAAGCTCCTCAAGGTGCTCGACAATCTGCTGAGTGTGAAAAGGTTAATATTGGAAGTCATGAGGAACCCAAGATGGTGAATATTGGAAAATGTTGCACTCAAGAAGAGAAGAAGACAAAGCAGTAAACCTATTAAAAAGGTATGTTGATGTTCTTGCCTATTTATATGATGATCTCGAGGCTTTAAAGGAGATACAACATTATATCCCTCTAAAACTCGGGATCAAACCTTTCAAGTGATGAAGCAAATGCAGACAATCCTAAGGTTATTCGATACTATTTTTCAAGAGATCCAAAATTTATGAAGGCAAAGATTATTTTCCATATACATCATTCAACATGGATTGCCAACATTGTGCCTATTATCTCGAAAAAAGAATGGTGAGATCCACAAATGTGTAGATTTCAGGAATTTGAATCAGCCTCTGAGAAAGACAACTATCCTCTCCCCATGATGGATCAAGTTTTGCAATTTGTCTCCTGCTCTCTGAGATGTTGTCTATGCTAAAGAGATTCTTTGATACAATCAAGTGGAATTCAATACCCCATATTAGCACAAGATTGCTTTTACTACCCGTGGGGGCACCTTTGCCTACAAGAGAATGCCTTTTGGTCTTATCAATGTTGGTGCCACTTTCCACAAGGAAATGGATTTATCTTTTGGTAGTCTAAAGGAAAGTGTATTGTTGTGTACCTCGATGATTTGACTATTTTTTCCAAAACAAGGGAAGATCATCTTCAACATCTAGAAACAGTTCTTCAAAAATCTGAGAGCATGGAGTTTCCTCAATCCTAAGAAGTATGTATTTTGTGTTATGAAGGAAATTTGTTGGGGCATATTGTTTCCAAAGAAGGATCAAGATAGATCCGAGAAAGAGTTCAAGTAATCCAATGATTCCTCTTCCCACAAGCAAAAAGGGTGTTCACTCTTTCTTTGGTAAGATAAACTTCTTGAGGAGATTCATTTCAAATTTTACATTTAACTTCGACTATGAGTGTTTCTCACATGATGAAAGGAAATAAAAAATTTGGTTGGACTTTCAAAGGTAAAGAAGCATTTGAAGGTATCAAGAAAGCCATTGCTAGAACCCTCATCTTAGCATGTCCTGATTTCAACAAATATGTTATTATCTATTGTTATGCTACATGAGAGTACCTTAGATGTTGTTATCAAAAAAAAATTGAGGATCATGAACTTCCAATTTCCTTCATAAGCTATGTTCTAAAAGCTCATGAATTGAAATACACTATGATGGAGAAACATGCTTTTGTAGTGGTCAAAGTTGTCAAGCAGTTTCATTTTTATATTCTTAATTCTCACTCTTGTTTGTACTTGATACAACCATCAATTCTATTCTTACACAACAGAGTTTGGAACTAAGAGAGGTTTAATTGGGTAGCAAAAGTATAAGAATATGACCTTGATATCAAGCCAACTAAGCTAGTTTAGGGTAAAGGATTATGTGAGATTATTGTTGAAGGGGATCTTTGAAGAATTGTCCATAAAAGCAATTCGATATTCTGTTGTTCTCTTCCTCGGTTTAACAGATAAGTGGTATGTTCATATTGCACATTTTCTTACTTATGGAGAGTTTCCATCCCACTTGAGTGCTAAGGAAAAGAGAGATATTAAGCTAAGGTCTGCACAATATATATTATGGGAAAATGCTTTGTTCGAGCATATAGCGGAAACATCAAAGAGGCATTGATGGAAGATTCCTCAAGTGTGTGGACAAAGAGCAACATATAGGGAAGAATTTGTTTTCAGCTTTTCATGATCAAAGGCTTGTGGAGGGCATTTCTCTATGAGTTATGTCACTTGCCCATAAAATCCTTCATGTAGGGTACTATTGGACTACATTGTTCAAAGATGCATAAAAATAGGTAGGTAAGTGTGAAGCATGTCAGACTTTTTTGGGAGACCTAAGTTGGTTGCTTTACCACTCAAACCAGTAATGATTGATGAGCCTTTTCAATAGTGGGGATTAGATTTCATTGGAACTCTTAACCCACCTTCTAGTGTTGGACATACCCACATGCGAATACATATTACTTCACAAAGTGGGTAGAGGCTATTCCATTCAAAAGCACTACTTTTGAGGTGGTGTGTAATTTCATCAAGGAGAACATCTTGATAAGGTTTGGGGTACCAAACAAAATTGTGACTGATAATGCTTCAAATTTTTCTTCTTCTGAGATGATGGATTTTTGCTATGGTTATGGAATTTCCCTTGCTCATTCTTCAGACTATTACCCCTAAGGGAATGGACAAGTAGAATCAACAAATAAGAATTTGGTAACCATCGTTCGGAAGCTTGTCAATGACTCTCAAAAGAATTGGCACAAGAAGCTCTATGATGCTCTCTCAGCATAAAATTACACCCAAAAGAGAAATTGGGATGTCTCCATTCACGTGGTGTATGGTGTTGAAGCTCACCGCCAAGAATGGTGGAATTACCAACCTTGCACTTAATGAAGGCTATTGAGGATTCAAGTTTCACCAATTCCTTGGAAAAGAGGATCATGTATCTAAAAAGCCTGGATGAAGAGTGATGATATAAATTTTTAATAGGATCTTAGCTCATTTGAAGGTGAAAGCTTTGTTTGATAAGAAGGATAAACCCAAAGATTTTCAAGTGGGAGACATTGTTTTTTGTTGTGGGACAAAAGACATGAACCTTGAGGAAGCCATGGTAAGTTTAATTCTCTTTGGCTTGGTCCATTTCAAAATTAAATTAGAGATTTCCTACACACTAAATTCCTATGGATGGATCCTCTCTCCCACTTCCTTATAGTAGGCAATATTTGAAGTTGTTCAATTCCTAGGTGATTAGGCAATCCTTTATTTATATACTGTGTGCGGTGTTTTATTTTTGGTTTTTCCTTTTGGCTTGTTTCCTTTCTTGTCCCTTCTATGTGTGTTGTTTTATGTAATTACTTTCCTTTGACTCTAATTTCCCAATGGATAAGGCAATTTGGTCTACTTTCCAAGAGTTTTTCTTAATTTCTTGATCTTGCCTCGTTCCTTTGTCAAGCCAAGTCATCCCTAGAAAGATGTTTTTATTGTCACCCTTAAAATCCCCCTCATTTTTTTAAGTCAAGTTTAGAAAAAAATTTTGAGTTGGTGCCTTTGAGAGATGTTTGAGCAGATTGGAAAGTCTGAAGAGATAGAAAAATTTGTGCTTTGAAGAAGTTGGTGCTCATTTGCAATCTTGCCCTCGTTAAATTAAAATCTTGCATTTGCATGGTTTGATAAAAAATTAGTCTTCCTATCTGGATGCTTCAAAATTGTTTCCTTCATTCGAATGAAATTGTCAATCGCTTCTTTTGATTGTGGATCGTGTCGAGCCTTGTATTGTTTTCAGTTTCTCTTTCCATGGAGAACAATTTTAAATTTGGGCGTATATGGTGGAGTTTGCCCTCTATATTTTTTCTACATGATCGTGAGATGATAGGCGTATCTTCCCTATCAATTTTTGGCCCCAGCATCCACAAGTACGTGGACATCTCTAATCGGATGTGACTTCATGGGTTTATTTATCTTGAACTTGTCACTTTTGTTATTTTTGCAAAAGTATCAAATTGGCCCCATGGCCCGAAGGATCTGATTGGTCAAATCGAGCTATGGCGGAAAGGCGGGCCCTTTTCGTGTTTTGATGCATTATGGAAAAAAGGGCGTAAAAGTATAAAAGAATGCCTAAGGCCCTGCAAAGGACACGTGGCCATTTTTAAGTCAAAGCGGGGAGGCGGATCCGGAGCAATTTGGAGTTTTTTGGCTTTATTTCATAAAAGGAATAAAGTGTAAAAGTAAAGCGTGACCTTCGTCACACACACAAAAAAAAGTCAAATGTTGAGCCCACATCAAAATTCAAAGTAGAGAGGTGGGTTGTTTCGGGACACTTTAGGAATTTTGGCTTTGTTTCCGTAAAAGGCGTAAAGTGATAAAGTGAACCATGGCCCCGCTCATGCTAAGGATAAAGTCAAATTTTGAGCCCACATTGAAAAGTCAAAACGGGAAGCGGGTCGGTGGAGAACTTTGAGATTTTGAGCCTTGTTTCCAAAAGAAGTAAAATTATAAGTAAAGTCGCGACTCATTACCACTTCACTCAAGTAAAGCCACGTGTCAGACCTATATCAAAAGTGAAGTTGCGGGCCTGCGGGGTTTAAGGGAGACTTTTGCACTTTGCATATTTTGTGTTAAATGTGCAATTTCAATTTCGAGTTCGCGGATCCATTTTGCAAAAATTGCATTTTCTGCCATTTTTGTATGGATTCGATTCAAATATTCAAATGAGTATAACTTTCGCTCCAGTGCTCAAAATTTGAAAAAATTTATACTATTGGAAAGATCTTGGTCTCTCTATGCCATTGATATGGAAGCATAAAATATTGTTTTAGCAAGATTTGATGGTTAGAAATATGGAAAACATCTTTCACGCCATTAATACATGATCTCGATTGCTTCAAACAGATCAGATTTGATTTTGATCTTCCATCCTTCCTTCTTGAGATGCCAAAGACATGCAGTAACTAGATTTGCATGATTATAGGAGGATTTGTAGGGACATTGATGGTTGGTGGTTGAGCTTCCAAATCAGATTTTCTTCCTTCCCTTTTTCTCCTCTTTTTGCTTCATCTATAAATGTAAGAGCTTGGCTCATTGCAAATGTTGGACTCGATATTTTTGAAGTGTAAATAGAATCGAAAGAAAATCAATACGAAGAATTTCCCCTTTCTCTCTATCTTATCTATTATCTCTTCTTGCTTGCCTCGAAATGTGGATCATTTATCTTCTATAATAAGAAAATTTTTGTTTTTATTGATATGATTTCTAGAAATTTGTGTGTATGGAATGATATTTTATCTTTGTGAATGTGAATGATTATGTTATGTATCACCTTTTCTCAATACGTATAAGGTTATACTCTGTTATCTATATTTCCTGAAAGTACTGTTATATTATGCTCTTTCCTTTCTTGATTCTTCCATTCATTTGTATTGATAAGTTGTTTTTCTAAAAAGCATTTCAAGATGTGGAAGTCCAGCCTTAAGATGAAAGATGTACATTTTTATATAGGCTTTACTTGGTCACTTTCAATAAGGGAACCTCTCCCATAAAGAGGAGGGACTTGTTGTCCCCCGATCGTGGTTTTGTTAAAGTACCATTTTAAAACCCAACAACCCTAAAGCCCGAAGTGGTATGTTTGACTAATGTAGCATGTGGTAGATCTTTGGAGCCTAGAATTAAATTTTTAGTTTTCCTTGCTTGAAGTATGTATAGTATGGTTTGAGGTTTTCATCGTGGCCCCTAATCCCAATCGATGGTGTATGGCTTAGCTAATGTTTAATGCATTTTCATGGTTATTCTAGCAAATAGTAAAATGAAGGATAAGTATTTAATATTTTTCGATGGAAAACCCGAGATTGATTAAGTAGTTAATGGTTAGATTCATCTTACATGATAACTTGGAGTTGTGTGAATTGTGTGTGTGCAATAGCAAGCATTGTGTGAAAAAGATTAATTGTGCAAGTTTTTTTATGGTGTAATATATGTGAATGTGAAGTGAATCATGCATCTGAGGTGCTAAAATAGAAGAAAGAAATACATTACATCTTGTTGGTATCCGATTTAATCTCCTTCACAACTTGAACAACATCATGAATCAGACAAGACACTCAAGGATAGATAGATGTTTTGTATGTTGTTTATAGTGGGATCACACCTATTCGCTTGTTTGCATTCAATAATTGAGGGAGTGGATAGCACCTTCATAAGGGTTTTGATCTAACCCTCACTATTTTAGGTTGGCCTATCAACCAAGGTAAGAGAACCTATATGCAGCCCCTATATGGTAAGGAGATGAAGATATCCTTGTGTTTTGCATATGATGTGGAGGAGGCTTTGTGAAAACATGATCAAATATCCATTATCCAAACTCAAACGAGATGTTACTACTAAATGATGGAAATGTTCTCAAAACAAAGCTAGAGCTGCTAAAGGCATGATAAAACCACGACCAACTTTGTGCATTTTGTGAAAGGATTGAATTCTTTTGTGGACACACAATGTAGATGTAGGGGTATTGTAGGTAGGATGAGTTAGTTTAAAATGAAATTCTGATGGGAGAATTTTGGACAAGACAAGATAAGGAATTACCCACTTCTTTGGGAAGCTTTGCAAAAGGATTGCAACACCTAAACAACAGAGATGTTTCAATGAGTTTGAAGTACTCTTTCAACCAAGATGTGTGCACAAATGGAGGCCCAAATCTACACTATTCCACACAAACTTTGATAACCTGCCATAAAGACTTGAAGAAAAATATCAATGAAGCATTTAGAAACCCTTGTTAGATCATGACTTAAGGTACACCCAAAAGTTTACAAACACCCTCAATTTACAAGGAAGGTAAGATGAATTTAAATCTGTTTATCTTCACTCAAATGAATGCTCTTCTGAATGGAAGATTACAGATGCCTTCAAACCCTCTACCAGAAATGAGACCATGTATGACCAATAAAGATCCCAAACACAAGATCTGCAACATGAGCATGAAACACAAATTGAAAACAAGTTGAAATACAAGTGCATGCAAGTTTTGCCAAGAAATAAAACCAGATTAATCCAAGAAATTGATCAAATATATCATCAGCTAAGGGAACGTTATTTAGACAATCTCAAAGCTTTTTGATGGCTTTACAGCTGAAACCAACTCAACATGATGAAAATTTTATGCAAACATAAATTAAAAATGGCTCTTAGGTAGTTCCTCCAAAAGAAAATGGACTTCTTCCAGTTTTCCTTGTGAAAATTCTTCTCTCTTTTTCCAAATCTCTCAACAGATCCACAAAAATGCTTCCAAACTACATCATATACCCTCTACCAACTTGGATCCTTGCATCCCAAGCAAATAATATGCCAAAGGGATCAAATTTGTTACAAAACCCTATCCATTTGATGAAAAATGATATTAAACTGTGAAATAGCTCGCCAAATGCCAGAAATGCACAAATATTTTAAAATATTGCATGAACTCGGATCCTTATCCATATAAAGTCACATTTTGGCATTCCACCATGCCAGCATGCATTTGCAATCATTTTTCACCTTTTTCCCTCACCATTTTAACTCTGCAACTTTTCATTTTTTACCTTTCACGTGTTTTTCACGGGCTGAGAAAAATATCTCACAAAAAACACTATAGATCACTGAACCAGCTCAAATAAATGATGCCATTATGTTTAGAATTTGAAGGGATGCGAGATTCATATAAAATTTCATGTGTTTTGGTGCAAAAATGATGATTCCACACTTCTTGGAGCTCCAATGATCCAAAAAATGAAAATGCACAGCTGCCGTTGATTAAAATCAACTTTAAAATTCCACCCTCCACGTGTCAGATGATATCTTGAATATTCTTCCTCTTTGTCTTTGGATGGGGTGGGACACGTGTCCAAATACCATTGGACCGAGCCTCCAACTTTAAAAAATGCGTTTTGAACCTTTTCCATCATTGGGGAAAAATTTTAAAAATTTCACCGCGAGCCCTGGATGCGCCACGTGTCCTTCTGTGGGCCTTCACCAAAACCACGGGCCAATTTGATGCATTTCGCCACTTTTTTGAGAAAAGGAAAATTTTCTCAAAATGCTTCGTGCCCCGAACGCCGCTTTCGCCACGTGTCGCTCTCCCATTCGCCATGGAACCGACCCTCCTTTTTCCTTTACTCTTTTCGCAAAAAAAATCCCTTGTGGGCCCACACTTCTTCCTTTTCCGTTTGAAACATGCCACGTGTCACCCCCTGATTGGATGCGGGGCACACCTCCAAATTTTCCTATGGGCTTATTTTTCACCTTGAGATTTTTCGCTAAAATTTTGCAAAATTTTCAACTTTCTCTCCGCGCTCCAAACCTCCACCAAATTTAGGACACGTGTCTTGTTTTCATTGGATGTGGGTCTATCCTTCATTTTTTACTCTTTATATCAAGGGTAAAATTCCCAAAAGTTTTCTTTGGCCCCCATTCCCATTTCTAAAAGGACACGTGTCACCTTCCTACTCATCGCGGGCCTTGGAAAAACTTGATTTTGAGAAATTTGCAAAAATGAAGGAAAATTTTTTAAGTGACGTCCATCACCCACTTTGCTCCATCTCGACCAATCAAATCACGCCACGTAGGCATATTAGGCAAAAGAGGGGGAGCAAAATTTTCCCTTCACCAAAAATTGAAAAGCGACAAGTTATAACATTTTTTCCGCACATCCTCGCCAATGAGATCCCGCCATGTCAAGATAGAGTTTTGATGATAAATTTGACAGTAGAACATGCCCGTATGCTTAGAAAATGCAAAAACATAGGGGATGCTTCGAAATCAAATTTTTCAACAAGGAAGGATTTTTTTGTTTTAATCAATTAAATCATGTTTTCACAATGATTTAGGCCTGGCGATTAGGATTTCACCTTCATAAAAATGGAATTTGATCAAACACAGGTTTCTTTCACACTTTGGCCAAGGAAAAATAACGCAGATTGAGGCAAATGAAAACTAGATTTGGCACAATAAAGGGGAAACTTGGATTTTATTTCAAAAAAAAAAGGGCAGAATAACAACATTGAGGGCAGTTTGAAAACATTCAACTAGATAAAACAAGTTACATATCTTCAGCTCAAGCCACAAGGATGTTTTGGAGTAAAAATGGAACATGGAGAATTAGAATAAAGTGTGCAAACCCATAAATTACACCAACACATATAATGAAAAAGGAAATAAACAAACTGGAGTGATATATGACATAAAAAAATGGGGTTCTATTATAGGGTCCCTACCCTTGGAGATATATACACACAAAAATAAGATACAAAAGTGAAGGATTACATTTGAACAGGTGGTTAATCCTCTATATTCATGGCCTCCCCTAGAAGCAATGGGAGGCGTGCTAAAAGGTAGTCCTTACGAAACATAAATTCCTCATGGGTCATCACACTCAATATGAATTGCATTTCCATTACAGGCCCCTTGAAATTCCTTTTTCCATTAATTCTAGCACCCCGAGCTACAGACCCATTCAAAATCCAATTGAACTCCTTCCATTCAAGTGAGTTCACCTACTCGCAAAGGTGAAGAACCCCTTAGGTGAGATCTCAAGTCATGGCCTTTCGGTGTTCGACTTACAGAGGCATATGCAATATCAATAATATGAGCTTATGGAATAGCCTTCTACTTCTTCATGGGAGGATCCCAGTTTCCACTTGAGATCTTGAATCTCAGCCACAATAGCTACTAATGCGGTGATTCGATACTCTATGTTGTCCACTCGCAAATTCGAGGTGGTTTGTTCCCCTTGAGGTGGGAAGTTTATGGTTTGGGAAGGAAGTTCTGCTTCTAACAGGAAAGGGGTATAGTAGGCCATATACATGTGTCACTTCTCATTATAAATCCTCGGGCGATGGTGAGACCATTTGGTGTTTCAAGTTCTTGGTATCCATGTGATACTAAGGAAAGAGTAGGTGAGGATGTAAGGTCAGTAAACGGAAAGGATGTGCACAATTCGGAAAGCCTATTCGAAAAGACATGACTAGTGCATGATGGGAGGAAGCATAAGGGGATTGGCTCACACATTTGGGACGTTGAAAATAAATTTGATGAAGGCCTCATTCTGCCCTATTAAGTGAAAAAAATCACTTAAGTTCTCAAGCTCGGGACTGATGGGCTAGCTCCTAGGATTGGTAGGGCCATGGCGGAGGGGCGATGTGCAAACAAGAAAATATGGGAAATTTTATAGAAATTGACTAATAAATTATGATCAATTGGAGAAACATTTCACATTTAAATAGGTAGTTTGATTTTGATGACGTGCACCACCATGATTTCTCCTTAAATGTGCATATACTTTCCGGATCAATTCACACGAATTAGTTTAAATTAGGGCAAACCATTTATGAAAATCATGTCACCAGAGGATAAATAAATGTTCACATTTTTATAAGGGTCTCATCAAATTAAATGCCTTTATTTTCCATGTCACATTTAATCTCAAGTGGAAAATAAAATCAAAAGAAAAAGAAAATCAATATGACATGGAAACGATTTCACTCGGATTGATCTTGACACGATGATGATTAAGAAAAATTGAAGGTTTTCATAAAGGGAATATTCCCTATTATTCCTTTGGTGGCCCTGAAGGATGGCCTGAGCATTAATGAATTGAGATCTCAATGGAATATTTGCTAAAACCTTGATGTGGATAACGTTGTATAAAGAGATGGGGGTTTAGAGAAAGAAAAGGAAATGATTCTTTTTTGGGAAGAGGGAGAACTCTTCAGAGGAGCTCTGGGATTTTTCAGGTGTATGATTCGGCCATGGGAATTTTCACTTTCTTGGTGTAGGAATTGTTATGTTCTCCATTTTCTTGGAATTCATGCTAAGGTGATTACATTTGTATAGTCATTAGTAGGCTTTGAGAGCATGTGTATATGTTTCCCTTGTTTTTCTAAATCAAATGGATCTGTTTAAACAATCTAATATAATTATTTTTGTCATAATTTTCTTGTAAAATGATCTTGGGAGTGGGGTAATGTGTGTTTTTATGTAATACTTTGTTGATGGTTAGTCGGTTAGGGTGGTGGAAAAGAATGATGTCCTTCAGGGGTACTTTGGGACGTCATTCGTGAGGCCTGTAAAATTCCTTACTGATCAAACAATGACAAGTAATGTGTTTATATATCTTGGGGATCATAACATGTATCATAGGTCATTTGTTTTCTTGGAGGTTCTTTGTGACTGATTTCTGTGGAAGGCTCATTTTATATTACTCCCATTTCATGAAACAATAAAGGTGTTATGATGCGATGGCTGACATAGTTCCGATCTTTCTTGCATCCTTTGATATTTGAGTTTTTCCTCCTCATAAATCCATTTCCATCTCATGAATCTTCAACAATTACTCGAATACCATAAGTTTCTTGCAGATCTCACCTTACTTGTTGATTTCATACAAGATCTGCTAGTGAAATACACATTCAATGTGCATACCTCAAATGTTTTTACTAGTTGTCAAATATCTTAGGTTGACACATACAAACTCTTTGGATTCAATGTTGAGATCACATTAAACTTGTCTTTAGGAGCCTATGTCAGAGTTCTCAGGTGCTTATAGTGATTCGTGACCACTCTTTTGAGTGAGCACTGCATGTGGTGGCTGCATTTGGACTTTGATTGACCTTCTCGACTAGAATCGAACTTGTACATGATTTCTCCCTCTTTCTCAACCCCTCCGAATGCACCTCGATTCCTCTCACCGTTACTTAAGTAGAGTCGAAGTAGTAGTGCAATCAGCCACACCCTTTGTTAAGGTGCCTCCCCATCACTCCCAAGGAGAGAGTGGACATGCAAGTGGAGGATGACCCCGTCCCCGACTATGAAATGACAACTCATGTGGGTCCTTCCTCTCACCTCATCCCATGTGCTTATCCCCCCTTCCTCTCTCTCTCCTCTCAAGGGTGTCATCACGGGAGCCAACATGTTCGAGTCTCAAACTTGTCTCGTAGCTCTAGCATCTCTACTTACGCGAGTGTTAAACGATTCCTCAATTAAGAATGCTGTTATGGGATATGGATTATTTTTTGAGATTCCTTTCTATGTTTTACCATTCGACATTAGAACCACCTCGGTGTTTTGTTTGGGAAAAATACCAACATTGTTCCTTATCATGCCCAATCATAGAGAAATGTGGACATACCTGAGGACCATCTCATTATTCTTGGGTCCCTTAGTGACGACGCTCTCCTTACAACACACACTATATGAGTTCCATACTCCATCTCATTTAAACAATCTAACGTGCTTGATCTCGTCAATGCAGATTCACCATGTGTGGCAGCATCGTATCAGATATCATGAGTACCACGGGCCATAGTATGAACTGGTATAAGTCCATCTTACTAATACTACGGTGAAAACCCAGTTCTTGATGTCAATCTTGCTGGAGATTATAATATTATAGAGCACAATACTTGCTCGATACTAAAATTTCTCATTTAATAGCTAGTATGCAAGCACGATCCCGCTTCGATACCAAACTTGATATGAAAACTAGCCAATGATGTTTTTCATGACCACAAACCCTTATAGGTAATTTAAAATTTTACCAAATTCACCTCGAAATAATAAATTTTAAAAGAATGCAATGCAAGAGTGAGAACCACACTTCACAAGGGTTCATAAATGAGTTTGGAAGAATTCCTACATCTCCTAGTTTGTAAACTAGCTAAACAAATCAATTATAATGTTATGAATTTAAGTACATATTAAACTTACATTACTACAATGGGCTTTCAACCGAACTCCTGGTGTGTCAATCGGTCAATAGACCCATACTAGTCTTAGAAAGCTTCCCAATGAGTCCATGGCAAGTACTCCCGGTTTGATACCTCCGAATACCTCCAATCCGTCGCATGAAAAACTAACCTCTCGCATGGTGCTAAGTCTCCAAATGTCCGATGTTGACTTTCACTCCTCTTCTCGTAAAACTAACCTCAAACAAGTGTGTTATCCCGTTTTGAGTTCACGACAAAACGATCGGATAACCCCTACGAAATTTTCGAAGTTGATTTTGCATTATGGCCTCTTTTTAAGAAAATTGGGTTTTCGGGTTTTACCAACAGCTCGACATGAGTTTTAACATGCTTTATGTCGATCTGTCTTCCGAAACCCGAAACCCACCTTGTATTGAGAAAATCAGTTTTCGGACCCCCGGCGCATCGGAACATCCATAATCCAAAACATGTTTTATGCCCCATGTTTTCCGATTCCCGAAGTCCGCTTAATCCTTTGTATCGGGTTTTCGGGGCTATGTAGCATCTAAGCACCTCATGCTTTATGCATCATGTTTTCCGAAACCCGAAACCCGAATTGCACTAAGTCCCCTCGTGTCGGGTTTTCGGACCTCCCAAACATGCTGACATGGCATTCATGCCGAGTGGTCGGTGAGTTGGCACGTGCCGAGCTGAAGTGTATTAATTACCAATTTTCTTATAAATACGCGGATTTCCACGTCATTCTTACCATTCGTATTTTTAATTCGTGGAATTTTTGTGCGTGCTCTTCCGTTTTCAAAACCCGAAAACTCACCTTGCTCGATTGGATCGTTTGTTTTCGATCTTACATTTCTCGAATTGAAGGTATTTTTCTTTCCCTTCTTTATTCTTGGTTTTTATGGATCGATTGAGCGTATTTTATTCCCAATTTCTTGTCGGGTGTTGAAGGTTTTCTTTCCTTCTTCTTTCTGTGTTGCTTTGGAAAGGGTTTTAGGTTTTTAGGTTTATCTCTTCTGAACTATCACTTGGTTCTATTCTCTTGAAATTCTAATTATATGCATGATGCATGAATAACAAAAGGAGATTGTATATTTGGAATTCAAAGAAAACCCTGTTTTTGCTTCTCGGGTTTTGAAGATTGTTTTGCAGAGTCAAAGGCCCGAAGTATATTGGAAGTTTGAAGTGTCGGGGTTTCTCAAAGTTCCGACATCAAAAGCAAGTGCCGGGTATCTCCGAGTTCCCGTCATCAACGCAAGTGTCGGGCTTTGCCAAAGTTCCGACATATCAAACTTGTCGGGTTCTCAGGGTTTTCCGACATCCTCCTCGGCGTGTCGGACTCTTCTATTCTTCCGGCATATTCAGTCGATCGGGATTTTCAGTGTGGATAACATCTCCTGAGTTTCAAGCCTTTCTCCCTCCAACATTCTTCATGTCGGACCCTGGTCCATCTCAGGAGAAGGCCGAGAAGTCTAGCAGGATGAAGTACAAATTCAAGAAGCCAGAATCTCCATCATATATTGATTGCAATTATGATATCAGGGACACTGAACTTGGCAATATAGATATGGATGACTTCTGGAATAGGGTGAAGAGTTCCTCTCAAACCCCATGGATGACAGCTTTAGCTAACAGTGGCTTGCCCCTTGCAGCAGGCTTTCCCGTGTCCGCCCAATGTCCAGAATTTGTTTTGGCTTGTGCATCTAGTTATGACTCGGCTTCTCGTTCCGTGAAGAGCCAGGCTGGTGAGGTAGTGATCAGGCTAGATGGAGCGTATTTTGATGATCTTCTAAAACTACCTAATTTCGAAGAGTATGGGGACCTGAACATCAAGTCGGCTCAGAAGGCCTGGGATAGTAATCAGGAAGACTGCATTAAGGATGTCAACAAGAAGTTCCTGGTCAAGGCTAAACCAGCAGTATCTAGATTTCCAAGGACTATCCCCAGATGTGATTTCATACAAGAAATCAATGATATTATCACCCTGCTGAGCCGGGTTTTTGGCTTGCCTGAATCAAATGTATTTCATGGATGGATGTATCAGTTTATGGTCACCATCAAGAAGAATCAGCAAGGGATTGACTGGGGGACCCTTATCAGCAATGAAATTGATTCTCAGATGACGACGGTCTTATCGACTGGAAAGTTTTATATGTTTTCATATGTGGCTTACGCAGCAGCCGGGATGAGGAACTATCCCGGGCTGGATACTAAGGGAAGCAGAACGACAAACCCAGTTTATAAATATTTCCCTCAAATAACAAAGAAGGGGTCCAAAGAACATTTTAGAAGGGTAAATGATGCCTTCTTCTACGAGAATATCTACCGGCTGAACCCAGGGCTAAGAAAGACAAGAGTCTCAGACGAGGCTTGGACTGAAGTATCCAAATGGGGGTGTATCTTCTTGCAATTCAAGAAGTTTACATATCTTCGAACAGTCATGTACTCGGGAGAGCCTTTCCGTCTGCCTCGCTATCCAGGGGATAGATTGATATTGATAGAATGGTCAGACAGCTGTTGGATTTTCACAAATTCCAACAAAGCAAGCATAAGGCAGCTGTATCCTTCCCAATTTCTATCGGGAGATATACTTGCTCGACAGTAGCAAAGGCCAAAAATGTTGAATGCGAACTTCAGGAAAAATTGAAAAAGCATATGAAGTCTCGGGATGGTTTTGACATCCGAGGAGTGCTTAGAGCCTATGGAGCCCAACATCCGCTGTGCCCGACATTGAGGATATATGGGTTGATCTGCTGAACGAAGTCATGTTCGCAGTAAAAGATAATAGTAGGTTGACTATTAATGAGATTCGATATTTGGAGCTTTCGATTTGCGGATGGCACGACTGACAATGAAAGTGTGTTGGATCTTTCCTATGATGGACTAAAGGAGGATCAATATGTTTTCCCACCTATTGATTGGTCAGCCAGCGAAAAAGCCTCTATTACAGATAGGTCGGCTCTAATTCTTGCTCGCACCAAAGCATGGCTCTCCTCTTGGGGAATGAATTTTAAAGATGATAAGTTTTCAAAGTTGGCTGTTTTAGAGGCGGGGCCCTCCAAAAAGGAAAAGGACAGAAAGTCTTCTAAGGCGCCTATAAAGGTCAAGATTGTCAAAAAGAGGAAAGAAAGAGAAATCTCTTCAATTGTCTCTCCTGTAGAAACGGTGAATGTGCCAGAATCACCAACACCACCAGAAATAGGAGAAATTAATTTGGAAGAAGGAGGAAGCCAGCTCTTGACTTCATCATTTGTTGATTATCAAACTGAAGAAACTTTGTCTCTTGCATCCCGTGCTTTGAAACTGAATCTGTGCCTCCCCCTCAACAACCACTCCAACCTCCTCATTCCCCATCCACTTCTTCAGGTATGGCCGGTATTTTCTCTGGACTCTCACCCCTCTCTGCTGGAACCCAAGTGATCACCAGCACGCCCCAACCTGTACCTCTCTTTGTTGCATCTACTACCACGTTGGCTACTGTTCCTCCTCCAATAGTAGAATCTTCTCCCTTGAGAGTAGAATACCAGTTACTACAACATTGGCAATTTCCTCTGATACGCCACAATGGCTACTCGAGCAAACTCCGAGGAAGAGGAAAGTGATTGTACCCCTACCAGCCTTTGATTTCAGCTCACTCAAGGCTTCTACTGTGAAATCAGCCAAGAAACCCAAAACAGTTTCAAGGGTTTTGGTAGATGCTTCAGGAGATAAGTTCGCAGAGATTGCCACTCCCTCGGCTGACAAAACTAGAGAGGATATAACAACTTCTGATTATCAGATAACCAAGGTGGCTCTAGGGAAAGTGACAGCAGAAGGAGCACAACAAGATGCACGGGCTTCCATAGACGTGCTGTGCCAAAAGTTGAAAGAAACAAAGGACAACAGAAATGAGCTTAAGGAAAAAGTGGAGCAGTTGACAGAGATTTTGATTAAACTCTCAAAACCCCTTGAATCCATACCACCTTCTTCTGTTTCTGCCGGATTCGATTTCTCATCGGTGCCTACGATTGAGAAGATTGCTAAAAAAGGAAGGGTGGTTGATGAATGGATCCAAAAGTTGCTCCAACAGGGGAAGGAAGTAATTCAAGACATGGTGAAGGTTCATGAGTCTTTGGGGGAGATTCAGAAGGAAGGAGAGAAGATGGATGAGGAATTCACTGAAGAAATTAGACAGCTTGATTTGACTTGTGAAGCTCTCCAAGTGCTAAAGCAATTACCAGCACACTCTTGGTGGAAGAAGGTATTCTCCCACATACAGATAAACATTTCCAGCTGACCAAGGCCATCAGGTTCAGAGTAAGGATTCTCAATGAAGCCTGCAGCAAGTTGAGAGAATCAAGGGATAAATTGATCGATGGGAAAAGTGATCTGGAAGAAGAATTGCTGAAGATTTGTCCAAAGGTGTCAGTTGGGAACTCAAGTATCCTATCAGCAGATGATCTCTTCAAACAAGTCCAAGAATCTGTTCAGCATGAACCTGTACACGGATTTGAACATACGTTGGAGGCCTTGGAAGAAAGCTCAAGAAAAGATTGAAAAAGCTTCCTCAAAGAGTTGCAGGTGATATTCATGAGACCTGCGAAATGTGGAATGATCATTCCACCGCACCTGATGAAAATGAAATGCAAGGCATTATTCGGAAGTTCCAGGAATTTCAGAACAAACAGTCTCAGCTGGAGGAAGAGAAAGAGGAAGGAGAAAAAGATGATGATTCAGATTAAGTCCCAACGTCCCATGTCATTTCTATTTTTAGATTGACATGTCTTTTTTATTTCCGTTTTGTCATATTTTTGATTCATACTTTGACTTGATCTCCTGCGTGAGAGTCATGCAAAACTGAACTCCAGTTAAAATGCTACTTTTTAGGATCTGTCCTGTTTTATCTCTAGTTCCTTTTGTTATAAATAAGGGATGCTGTGCATTCCAAAAGGGTCGAGATTTTTTGGAATATTTAGGGGCTATTGGAAAGAAGAAAAACTTTGTGTTTTCATTCAATCATTTTGAAGAATAGGAATTGATATCGTTTTACAGACTTTGTGTTGTGGAATATATCTTACTTAAGATAGTGTTCTTATGTTCATGATCTTAAGCTATTCTTTGCATAGCATCTTAGTGTTTCTGATTATTTCGGACATTATATTTGTGATCTAAAACTCGTATGATTATTTCATGCTGCTCGCATTTACTCGAAAGAAAATACGTTTCTCCCATTTCTTTTCTATTGTGCTTCTTTCATCAGAAACAGCTTTCTAATCCAGGTTCATTTAAGAAAGAAATACCCTTGAATCTATGAATGTGGATTTTGGGATTTCATTCCAACCCCCAATGGTTAGATTAGTGTGAATACTGTATATATTGTTTACCGTGTTTTAGATTAGCAATAAACAGGCAGCCTCACCTGTCTTTGAGGAGGGATTTAATCCCATGTACTGTGGTTGAACCTCATATTTTGGTTTGACAAAATATCCAACCAACAGTTTTTGGCGACTCCGCTGGGGAATACGGATCTATAGTATAAAGCTTATCCTCTCGGTGTTTGGCGACTCCGTATTTGCCTTATTTTTCAACAAGATCTCCTTTCAGTTCAAGCTGGCCAGGAAGATCTTCACTCGGTCCCGCCGAGCTCAAGGTGAAATTGATCCACTCTTTGAGTTACTGCAACAGCATAATTTCAGTCTTTCTCCCAACAGCATTGTCTCTAATCGAACCGAAGTTCTTCACCTGTTCGGAGAAACCGGATCCCTGTGGAAGGGGAAGCATCTGCAACTTGTCGTGCACTACTCTTATCTGATACTCGGATCCCTGTACGCACTCTTTTCAGAAGGATGGCGGTTCAACCTGTGCCTTGGGGTGCAGTTATTGGTCCTCTTTCCTTGACTCCTCCATTGAATGAGTTACCACGTGGATCTCGTAAAAATATTCCCAAGTTCAATGGAGATGGGAAGCAGCATCCTGATGAGCACATAGCATCTTTCTTTGTTGCATGCGGTGTTCTCGGAGTAGCCCACGAAGATGTCTCCGTCCGACTCTTCGTTGAAACGTTGCAGGGTGTAGCAGCCGAATGGTTTTATCACCTCCCGAATGCATGCATCCCAAACTGGGCTACCATGCGGACTAAGTTCGAAGCACGTTTCAAACCAGCCGAAGATTCCCATGCTTTGTTAGCTCAGCTCACGCATATGAAGAAGGAATCGCATGAACCTATGCGGGAATTCGTGGCAAAGTTCAACAAGCTGATCCGGAAGATTCCAGAAATAGCTGTACCTACTCTGGAAAACCAAAAATGCTTCTTCATCAATGCCCAACCTCCTGATATAAGCTTTTTATTAAGAAGGTCGGTTATCCCAGATTTGGCTACTGCTCAGTCAACAGCTACTGAAATAGAGGATGATCTCATCTTGGCCGGAAGGATCAAGAAAGACATACCCAAACTCAAAAATCAAGGTTCTTCTCAAGGTAACACAGATCCTATGTTTCAAAAAATGGCTAATGATTTGATTGCTTTAAAGAAGCAAATGTCCCAGCAGGTGAGCAATGTTCCATATCGGGATATACCTAGGTGGAATTTCAATAATAACAATGGTGCACCTGTCAGAGATAGGCCACGGTTAACTCCTGCTCAACCGAGACTAGCAATTGAAGCTCCTCCCGTCAATGCAGCAGTGGAAATACTTGATGAAGAAGATGAACCAGAAGAACAAGAATCTCACGAGGCTTTCGAAGCTTCAGGATATGCTGATGAGTCTTATGATGAGTCAGCTGGCGACTCCAGCATTGGGTATTTGGAATACGATGAAGATGAATGTGCGCCAGATGGTCAATCATTTGCTGTCTTCACTCGGTCCCAATCTCAGAATCCCAGAAAACCTCTTGAAAACACTAAGGAGAAGAATAAGGATCCTCCCATATCTATAGTTAAGAGGGGTACCCCTATTTCGGCGCAAACTGAAAGAGAGGTTACCAAAAAGGCAGCTGCTCCTTATTCTCCTTCTCCTAAGATCAGTGCCTCGGCACAAGCTCATGTAATTAGATCTGAGCCTACCATCATTCCTTCTTATACTGCTTTTGACATTATTGATCATGCAAAGAGAACCAAAATTCAAATGTCAGAGGCAGAATACCTTCAGTCGAATCCTGAACAGTTTGAAAAGCTGGCCAAGTTCATCAGGAGTAAAGCGGCCGTTCCATCACCTTCAAAAGGTCTCCTTCCAAATCCTGTTCAACTTCCACCACAGAACAATCTGACCTCTGCTTCTTCCTCAGGAAAGATTGAACCATTTTATTTGTCTCTACTTATAAATGGGTTTAAACTCAGCAATTGCATCATCGACTCAGGGGCCTCTGATAATGTTATGCCCGCAAAAGTGGCCCATGCCCTTGGACTTACTTTGACTAAGTCATATGGATGGTGCTATTCTATGGAAACTAAACAAGTCCCTTTGATAGGTCAAATCAAAGATGCACAGTTTGCATTTGTTGCCTTCCCGAGAAGAGAGTGAAAATGACTATTCTGGTTGCCGACATTCCTGCAGCTTACGGTATCCTCTTGGGTAGAGGATTTTGTAAAGATGTCGGAGGAGAGATTAGTATGGATTGGACCAAAGCCAAGATCCCAGTCAAAGGGGTTCAATGCATTCTTCATCCTGAACCGCAGGCAAAGTATTTGGTGACCAAATCAGATGATCCTAAGGCTCAGATTCTTTTCGAAGATGCTAGCTTCGGGAATTATTTCATGACTTCAGAGATACCAATTGTGGATGTTGAAGAAGAAGATCCCAATGCTATTTGGACACTCGAATTTTATGGTAGCTGCTCGACCTCTGGATCAGGCGCTGGTGTTGTCCTTATATCTCCTAACTCCAAGATTTTCCCATCAGCTTACAAGTTGCAATTTGATAATACTAACAACACGGCCGAATATGAAGCCCTGTTATTAGGATTAGAATTGGCCAGACAGAAGGGAATCAGGAATCTCAAGGTTCAGGGGGATGCGGAGCTGATTGTTAATCAGGTCAGGGGTATATATCAGGTAAAAATGATCGGTTGAGGCATTACAGGAACAAAGTTTGGGATAGTATAGAATGCTTTGATGCATTTTCTATTAAGGTAGTTTTAAGAGATTATAATGACAAGGCTGATTCTTTGGCCGTGTCTGCATCTCTTCTTCTTCCTCATCCTCAGTTCAAGCAAGATACATACTCTATTGAGATTGTGTACCGCCCTAGCGTCCCAGATAATGCAACTCACTGGCAAGTGTTTAACGATGATCAACAGGTGTTGGCTTTCCTAGAAAAGGCTGACAATTTCAGTGAGCTATATTTTGAAGGTTCGGAATCAGCCTTTCGTGAAACTATTTCAGATCCATATCAAGAGGTTGATGGTGAATTTATCCAGCTGAAAGGCAACAAGATACCAAAAGGTCTGGTTTCCCTGGAGGGTCTGTTCGACAAGCATGATCGCTTTATCCAAAACAAAAGGCAAGTTGAAGGAGCTTCTTCCTCTGAAGTAGATCAAATCAATCTAGGTTCGTCTGACCAACCTCGGATGGTGAATATTGGGAAATGTTGTTCTCCTGAAGAGAAGGCGAGATTCACTTTGCTTTTGAAGAAATACATCGATGTGTTGGCCTGGTCTTATGCAGATTTGAAATCTTTCAAGCCCAAAGATGTACAGCACAGTATTCCTTTGAAGCCCGATGTGAAGCCGTATAGACAAAAGCAAAGACATTACAATCCCAAGATCTCAGGAACTATACTGGCAGAAATTCAGAAGATGTTAGATGCTAGAATTATTTTCCCAATCCATCACTCCACTTGGATTGCTAACATTGTTCCTGTCAGGAAGAAGAATGGCGAGATCCGGATTTGTGTTGACTTTCAAACTTGAATCAGTCCTCGCTGAAGGATAACTATCCCTTGCCTATCATGGATCAGGTATTACAAACTGTTACCGGATCAGAAATGCTATCCATGCTCGACGGATTTTCGAGGATATAATCAAGTCGAGGTAACCACAGAGGATCAACACAAGACAGCCTTCACGACCCCATGGGGTACCTTTGCTTATAGGAGGATGCCTTTCGGCTTGATCAACGCCGGAGCCACTTTTCAGAGAGCTATGGACTTGGCATTCAGAGATCTAATGGGCAAGGTCATAGTTGTGTATTTGGATGACTTGACCGTTTTCTCTAAAAAACGGAGTGATCATTATGGTCATTTAGAACAAGTACTTTTGAGATGCAGACGTCACGGGATTTCATTGAATCCTAAGAAGTCCATGTTCGGGGTGACCGAAGGAAAATTGCTGGGTCATATTGTGACTAAGGAAGGAACTAAAATTGACCCGGAAAGGGTAAAGGCTATTCAGAGCCTTACCTTGCCCACAAGTAAAACAGGAGTTCATTCTTTCTTTGGAAAGGTTAATTTTTTGAGAAGATTTGTACCTGATTTCGCTGACAAAACCAAGGATATCCTTGGAATGATGAAAGGCAAAGTCCCATTCAGATGGAGTGCAGAAGGGAAGCTTTCATTTGAAGAAATCAAAAGGGCAGTTGCTTCCGCTCCTATCTTAGTATGTCCAGACTTCAAGAAAGATTTCATCATGTATAGCTATGCTTCTGCTCACACAGTGTCAGCCATCCTGATGCAGGAAAATGGGGAAGGCATTGAAGCTCCCATCGCATTCATGAGCTGTCCGTTGAAGGAGCATGAATTGAAGATGTCGCAGATTGAAAAACATGCTTATGCGGTGGTGCGAGCGGTGAAGCATTTCAGGTACTATGTGCTGAATTCCCATACTCGCGTTCTCGTTCCTGATACTGCTGTTAAATCCATTCTGACTCAACAAGAGCTGGGAAGTCAACGAGGTACCTGGATAGCTAAAGTTCAGGAGTACGATTTAGACATCAGGCCTACCAAGTTGGTACGAGGAAGGGGCCTGTGCCAATTAATTGCAGAAAATCATGCCGAAGCAGAGTATGAAGAGACTCAAGACACCTCTTCAGAGCTGCCCATGGTGCTTTTTGTAAGTACGACCGATGAATGGTACACGGACATTGCTTTCTTCCTAACTTATGGTGAATGCCCTCCGCATTTAAATCAAAAGGAGAAGAGGACCGTCAAGTTGAGATCTGCAAAATACCTTTTGTGGAATAATGCAATATACAAGAAAGGTATTGATGGTGTCTTCTTGCGTTGTGTTGATAAATCACAACAGGAAAAGTTATTAGAATCCTTTCATAGCCTAGCATGCGGAGGACATTTTTCATCCTCTGTAACAGCATATAAGATCCTATGGGCTAGGTATTATTGGCCTACTCTTTTCCGGGATTCAGCAGAATGGGTGTCTAAATGTGAAGCTTGTCAACATTTCGTTGGTCGTCCCAAGCTAGCAGCTCTTCCTCTGAAACCTGTAGTGATTGAAGAACCTTTTCGCCAATGGGGGATTGATTTTATCGGAACATTGAATCCTGCTTCCAGTGCCGGACACAACTATGTGCTGACCGATACAGATTATTTTACCAAGTGGGTAGAAGCTGTACCAATCAAGCAAGCAACTTCTGAAGCTGTTTGCAAGTTCCTTAAGGAAAATATAATTGTCAGATTCGGTGTACCTCATAAGATTGTAGCGGATAATGCTTCTAATTTCTCATCACATGAGTTAACTGAGTTTTGCTATGGATTTGGCATCACTCTGGCTCACTCATCTGATTATTATCCCCAGGGTAATGGGCAAGCTGAATCCAGCAACAAGAACCTGGTTACCATAATCAGGAAACTAGTGGATGAAAATCAGAGGACATGGCACAAAGCATTGTATGATGCGTTGTGGGCTGATCGGATCACTCCAAAGCGAGCCATAGGGATGTCTCCTTTTCAATTGCTGTACGGGATTGATGCTGAAATCCTATCTCAGTAGAATTGCCGGCCTTGCAGTTGGCAAAAGCGGTTGAAGATGCGGCTTTTCATAGTTCTATCGAAAAGAGGGTTATGTACCTAACCAGGCTAGAAGAAGAATGAATCAAGGTGGTTGATCGCATTGCAGATCATCAGAGCAGAGTGAAGAAAATTTTCGACAAAAATCAAAGCAGCGTAACTTTCAGATTGGAGATTTGGTGTTACTTTGGGATAAAAGGAGAGAACAAAAAGGAATGCATGGGAAGTTTGATTCTTTGTGGAAAGGACCTTTCAAAATCCATCAGCTGAATGGCGAAAATAGTTTCCTACTATCATATCTGGATGGAGGATTACTTCCGTTGCCTTTCAGTGGGCAACATCTAAAATCGGTTCCACCATTAATGCAAGATGCTCTCTTGCATTGTACATATTTTACTTTTGTTGTGTGTTTGCTTTTGGTTTTCTTTCTTTCTCCGTTTTGTTTTGTTTTGGTTTTCTTCTTGACTCCGTAGCCCAATGGATAAGGCCCTGGTCTGCGAGACCAGAGATTCTGAGTTCTCTTCCTTTGGTATTACAAAGAAAGTCCCCAACTGGAGCCAGCTGTTATCCCCGTTTTGAGTTCACGACAAAACGATCGGATAACCCCTACGAAATTTTCGAAGTTGATTTTGCATTATGGCCTCTTTTTAAGAAAATCAGGTTTTCGGGTTTTACCAACAGCTCGACATGAGTTTTAACATGCTTTATGTCGACTGTCTTCCGAAACCCGAAACCCGCCTTGTATTGAGAAAATCAGGTTTTCGGACCCCCGGCGCATCGGAACATCCATAATCCAAAACATGTTTTATGCCCCATGTTTTCCGATTCCCGAAGTCCGCTTAATCCTTTGTATCGGGTTTTCGGGGCTATGTAGCATCTAAGCACCTCATGCTTTATGCATCATGTTTTCTTTTCCAAACCCGAAACCCGAACCGCACTAAGTCCCCTCGTGTCGGGTTTCGGACCTCCTAAACATGCTGACATGGCATTCATGCCGAGTGGTCGGTGAGTTGGCACGTGCCGAGCTGAAGTGTATTAATTACCATTTTTCTTATAAATACGCGGATTTCCACATCATTCTTACCATTCGTATTTTTAATTTGTGGAATTTTTGTGCATGCTCTTCCGTTTTCAAAACCCGAAAACTCACCTTGCTCAATTGGGTTGTTTGTTTTCGATCTTACATTTCTCGAATTGAAGGTATTTTTCTTTCCCTTCTTTATTCTTGGTTTTTATGGATCGATTGAGCGTATTTTATTCCCAATTTCTTGCCGGGTGTTGAAGGTTTTCTTTCCTTCTTCTTTCTGTGTTGCTTTGGAAAGGGTTTTAGGTTTTTAGGGTTTATCTCTTCTGAACTATCACTTGGTTCTATTCTCTTGAAGTTTTCAATTATATGCATGATGCATGAATAACAAAAGGAGATTGTATATTTGGAATTCAAAGAAAAACCCTGTTTTTGCTTCTCGGGTTTTGAAGATTGTTTTGCAGAGTCAAAGGCCCGAAGTATATTGGAAGTTTGAAGTGTCGGGGTTTTCAAAGTTCCGACATCAAAAGCAAGTGCCGGGTATCTCCGAGTTCCCGTCATCAACGCAAGTGTCGGGCTTTGCCAAAGTTCCGACATATCAAACTTGTCGGGTTCTCAGGGTTTTCCGACATCCTCCTCGGCGTGTCGGACTCTTCTATTCTTCCAGCATATTGGTCGATCGGGATTTTCAGTGTGGATAACATCTCCTGAGTTTCAAGCCTTTCTCCCTCCAACATTCTACATGTCGGACCCTGGTCCATCTCAGGAGAAGGCCGAGAAGTCTAGCAGGATGAAGTACAAATTCAAGAAGCTAGAATCTCCATCATATATTGATTGCAATTATGATATCAGGGACACTGAACTTGGCAATATAGATATGGATGACTTCTGGAATAGGGTGAAGAGTTCCTCTCAAACCCCATGGATGACGACTTTTAGCTAACAAAGGTGGCTTGCCCTTGCAGCAAAGAAGCTTTCCGTGTCCGCCCAATGTCCAGAATTTGTTTTGGCTTGTGCATCTAGTTATGACTCGGCTTCTCGTTCCGTGAAGAGCCAGGCTGGTGAGGTAGTGATCAGGCTAGATGGAGCGTATTTTGATGATCTTCTAAAACTACCTAATTTCGAAGAGTATGGGGACTTGAACATCAAGTCGGCTCAGAAGGCCTGGGATAGTAATCAGGAAGACTGCATTAAGGATGTCAACAAGAAGTTCCTGGTCAAGGCTAAACCAGCAGTATCTAGATTTCCAAGGACTATCCCCAGATGTGATTTCATACAAGAAATCAATGATATTATCACCCTGCTGAGCCGGGTTTTTGGCTTGCCTGAATCAAATGTATTTCATGGATGGATGTATCAGTTTATGGTCACCATAAAGAAGAATCAGCAAGGGATTGACTGGGGGACCCTTATCAGCAATGAAATTGATTCTCAGATGACTACGGTTTTATCAACTGGAAAGTTTTATATGTTTTCATATGTGGCTTACGCAGCAGCCAGGATGAGGAACTATCCCGGGCTGGATACTAAGGGAAGCAGAACGACAAACCCAGTTTATAAATATTTCCCTCAAATAACAAAGAAGGGGTCCAAAGAACATTTTAGAAGGGTAAATGATGCCTTCTTCTACGAGAATATCTTTAAATTTGAACCTGTGGCTAAGAAAGATAAGAGTCTCAGACGAGGCTTGGACTCAAGTATCAAATGGGGGTGTATCTTCTTGCAATTCAAGAAGTTTACATATCTTCGAACAGTCATGTACTCGGGAGAGCCTTTCCGTCTACCTCGCTATCCAGGGGATAGATTGATATTGATAGAATTGGTCAGACAGCTGTTGGATTTTCACAAATTCCAACAAAGCAAGCATAAGGCAGCTGTATCCTTCCCAATTTCTATCGGGAGATATACTTGCTCGACAGTAGCAAAGGCCAAAAATGTTGAATGTGAACTTCAGGAAAAATTGAAAAAGCATATGAAGTCTCGGGATGGTTTTGACATCCGAGGAGTGCTTAGAGCCTATGGAGCCCAACATCTGCACAGGCCTGACATTGAGGATATATGGGTTGATCTGCGTAACGAAGTTGCGGTTCGCAGAAAAGATAATAGTAGGTTGACTATTAATGAGATTCAGACGCTGGAGCTTTCTGATTTGCCAGATGGCATGACTGACAATGAAAGTGTGTTGGATATTTCCTATGATGGGCTTAATGAGGATCAATACGTTTTCCCACCTATTGATTGGTCACCAAATAAAAGCCTCTATTACAGATAGGTCGGCTCTAATTCTTGCTCGCACCAAAGCATGGCTCTCCTCTTGGGGAATGAATTTTAAAGATGATAAGTTTTCAAAGTTGGCTGTTTTAGAGGCGGGGCCCTCCAAAAAGGAAAAGGACAGAAAGTCTTCTAAGGTGCCTATAAAGGTCAAGATTGTCAAAAAGAGGAAAGAAAGAGAAATCTCTTCAATTGTCTCTCCTGTAGAAACGGTGAATGTGCCAGAATCACCAACACCACCAGAAATAGGAGAAATTAATTTGGAAGGAGGAAGCCAGCTCTTGACTTCATCATTTGTTGATTATCAAACTGAAGAAACTTTGTCTCTTGCATCCCAGGCTTTGGAAACTGAATCTGTGCCTCCCCCTCAACAACCACTCCAACCTCCTCATTCCCCATCCACTTCTTCAGGTATGGCCGGTATTTTCTCTGGACTCTCACCCCTCTCTGCTGGAACCCAAGTGATCACGTAACGCCCCAACCTCGTACCTCCTTTTATTGGATCTACTACCACACTAGTAACTATTCCTCCTCCAATAGTAGAATCTTCTCCCTCGAGAGTAGAATACCAAGCATTACAACATTGGAAATTTCTCCGATACGCCACAATGGCTACTCGAGCAAACTCCGAGGAAGAGGAAAGTGATTGTACCCCTACCAGCCTTTGATTTCAGCTCACTCAAGGCTTCTACTGCGAAATCAGCCAAGAAACCCAAAACAGTTTCAAGGGTTTTGGTAGATGCTTCAGGAGATAAGTTCGCAGAGATTGCCACTCCCTCGGCTGACAAAACTAGAGAGGATATAACAGCTTCTGATTATCAGATAACCAAGGTGGCTCTAGGGAAAGTGACAGCAGAAGGAGCGCAACAAGATGCACGGGCTTCCATAGACGTGCTGTGCCAAAAGTTGAAAGAAACAAAGGACAGCAGAAATGAGCTTAAGGAAAAAGTGGAGCAGTTGACAGAGATTTTGATTAAACTCTCAAAACCCCTTGAATCCATACCACCTTCTTCTGTTTCTGCCGGATTCGATTTCTCATCGGTGCCTACGATTGAGAAGATTGCTAAAAAAGGAAGGGTGGTTGATGAATGGATCCAAAAGTTGCTCCAACAGGGGAAGGAAGTAATTCAAGACGTGGTGAAGGTTCATGAGTCTTTGGGGGAGATTCAGAAGGAAGGAGAGAAGATGGATGAGGAATTCACTGAAGAAATTGGACAGCTTGATTTGACTTGTGAAGCTCTCCAAGTGCTAAAGCAATTACCAGCACACCTCTTGGTGGAAGAAGGTATTCTCCCACATACAGATAAACATTTCCAGCTGACCAAGGCCATCAGGTTCAGAGTAAGGATTCTCAATGAAGCCTGCAGCAAGTTGAGAGAATCAAGGGATAAATTGATCGATGGGAAAAGTGATCTTGGAAGAAGAATTGCTGAAGATTTGTCCAAAGGTGTCAGTTGGGAACTCAAGTATCCTATCAGCAGATGATCTCTTCAAACAAGTCCAAGAATCTGTTCAGCATGAACCTGTACACGGATTTGACCTTGAAGTCATTGGTCAGTTTGTAAGGATTGAACATACGTTGGAGGCCTTAAGAAAGCTCAGCAAAAGATTGAAAAAGCTTCCCGGCAGTGCCAGTGATATTCATGAGACCTGCGAAATGTGGAATGATCATTCCACTGCACCTGATGAAAATGAAATGCAAGGCATTATTCGGAAGTTCCAGGAATTTCAGAACAAACAGTCTCAGCTGGAGGAAGAGAAAGAGGAAGGAGCAAAAGATGATGATTCGGATTAAGTCCCAACGTCCCATGTCATTTCTATTTTTAGATTGACATGTCTTTTTTATTTCCGTTTTGTCATATTTTTGATTCATACTTTGACTTGATCTCCTGCGTGAGAGTCATGCAAAATTGAACTCCAGTTAAAATGCTACTTTTTAGGATCTGTCCTGTTTTATCTCTAGTTCCTTTTGTTATAAATAAGGGATGCCTGTGCATTCAAAAGGGTCGAGATTTTTGGAATATTTAGGGGCTATTGGAAAGAAGAAAAACTTTGTGTTTTCATTCAATCATTTTGAAGAATAGGAATTGATATCGTTTACGTGACTTTGTGTTGTGAAATATATCTTACTTAAGACAAAGTTGTTCTTATGTTCATGATCTTAAGCTATTCTTTGCATAGCATCTTAGTGTTTCTGATTATTTCGGACATTATATTTGTGATCTAAAACTCGTATGATTATTTCGTGCTCTGCGTTTACTCGAAAGAAAATACGTTTCTCCCATTTCTTTTCTATTGTGCTTCTTTCATTGTAACAGTTTCTAATCCAGTTCATTTAAGAAAGAAATACCCTTGAATCTGTGAATGTGGATTTCAGGATTTCATTCCAACCCCCAATGGTTAGATTAGTGTGAATACTGTATATATTGTTTACCGTGTTTTAGATTAGCAATAAACAGGCAGCCTCACCTGTCTTTGAGGAGGGATTTAATCCCATGTACTGTGGTTGAACCTCATATTTTGGTTTGACAAAATATCCAACCAACACAAAGTGTTAAGTCTCCAATTGATGATGACGATCATATTCCACTATGTTGCATAGCCTCCAAGCCTCTCCACAGAGCTAAGATCAAACCCATCCTCATCAATGATCTCATTAATGGTGTGACTCTCCTCCATTACCTCTAAGAAACTAACTAAGTGATACACCCAGCGTATTGATAATATGAGCTTCATTGTTTCCCCAATGCTTCATCACCTCCCTTGGCTTCCAACAATAGCGTCTTCGGGCTCTCGCAGGAGAATAAGGCGTCAATTTGGCCTTTCAATTTTTGTTAGTTAAATAATAATAACTCTTGAATTTTTACAGTGCCTATAGTAATAATACTTATATCATCATTGTGCCTATTAAAAATAATAATAGGTTTTACTTATCAATTTCCTATAAAAACTTATATACAACTTATATCTTCAAATATATTGCATATAATCTAATAATATAGGTCTTCATGGCCTTCTTAATTTTCTTAGGCCTCACTATATTCCTCTTACATCCCTAAGCCTTGGAGTTTGAATTGGGAATATTTTTCTCATTATGCCTTAGAATGGGGAAATCTTGTTTTTAAGTGTATGGAGACGGCCTTTATAGGCCTTAGACGGGCCACTTTTCTTATATATATGGCTTATTCACCATCTCATAGCCAACCAACTCATTTGGCCGAGTTGGTTGGGCGCAAATGTGATGCCCATGGGGAGGTCGCAAGGTTGAATCCCGCTCTTGTCATCACCAATCGGCACTATGATAATTCTTTACCAGGAACTCCTCATGCTATGATTATTTACTAATGCACAACTTTTAGTTTGGTGGATGGAATCTGGAAACACAACAACAAACATAACACAAGAATACCATAGACTATGATAAGAAGGAATGATGATAAATCTGAAATATAAGTGTAAATTATAATATCAACATGAAATTGTTACAATCTCACCCATGAGGTACTTCAAGTGTTACTGACTTCACTTGCCTTCTAACAATAACTATGGGAGAAACTTCACAATTACACCTTTTAATGGCTTCTTTAACACACCTTCAAAATGATGGCTTCCTTTACACACTTACTCATACAATATTTCTTCCTACTTCCTTCTATGTTAAATGAGGGGGGTGGCCTCTTTATTTATAGGAATTCAGCTTATCCACCCTATCTCTAAGATAGGATAGGAAATCTCTTCCGGCCAATCATATTCCATGCCTAAACTCTTGCCTTTACATGTAGGCTTATCTTCTAAGATAAGATAAACCTTATCATCTCACATGGGTTCCACCTTTTTAGACTTTTCCACAAATAAAATACACAAAATATTTATGACATCACTCTTTGTCCTTATTACAAATATAATATTTCTAATTCCTAATCATGTAGACCCTACTTCTCTACTTACCCCAACTTTGACATTTTAACATTACCGACCACTTACAAAAAATATTTACTTTTTACCACAACATTCCTATTGTACTTTGACTGTTACCGTACTCTACTTTATTGGCGGCACCGTACTGATAGTGTCGTTATCTTCTATCAGACGCCACTACTAATTATACTTAACAACATCCTATTCCTAATACATACATAATAAAATAGAAATTACGGAGGAAAATTTTAATGTCGACATTTTCCCCCTTCCTAGCTTCTACTCCGTCCTCGGAGTAGACTATTCTGGTGCTTGGAAAATCTTTAACTTGTCGTGGTTGACCCATTTTGTAATGGGGTGCCATCCAATTCCTCCAATCGATATGTACCATTTTCATGCACAACTACTATTTTGTAGGGCCCCATCCATTTGGGAAGAAATTTTCTCTGCCTTCTTTTTTGTATCTGGAATCATATACTAGAACCAAGTCATTCACATGAAATGGAGACCAACGGATCTTTTGATCAAAGTATTCCTTCTGCTTCATTTTCTTCTTATAGCTTGTATCCTTTGCTATTTCCCTCATTTCCTCTAGCAAATGAAGATGCACCAACCTTTCTTTTACTGAATCACTTTCATCCATCCTTTCATTTTTCATAACTCTCATAGTGGGAATATCAAACTCAATAGGAAGAACTAGATCAATGCCATAAGCCAACTAAAATGGGGAGTATCTTGTTGTTGACTTTGATGTTTCCCTATATGCCCACAATGTTGCATGAATCTTTTTATCCCACTTATGTACTTGCAAGGCTGCATCTTTTGCTAGAATTTGACATAACACAAAATTTTTTTGTTCCACCTGTCCATTTGTGCTTGGCTTGTATGTTTTTGCCTTCCTGTGCTTAATAGAAAACTTGTTGACTAGGGCTTCTACCACCTCATTAATGAAGTGGCTTCCTTGATCTTACAATTTCTAATGGACAATTGAATCCGGTGACAATGCGTTCATATATGAACCTTGCCACTTCATCCATGGAAGTTGTTTTCAATGGCCTAGCTTTAACCCACTTGGTTAAATAATCTGTGGCAACTACAATATACTTATTTTGGCATGGGGTAGTTGGAAGTGGACCTACAATATCTATTCCCACTTTTCAAAGGGACCAAGTGGAAGAATAGGGCATAATGGTGCTGATGAAGTCTTACGGTTACCATGTGTTTGACAAATATCACATGTCTTACAATAATTATAACAATCTCTAAAAAGAGTGGGCCAGTGATAACCTGCATCCAAGATCCTTTTCTTGTGTAAGTTGTCCAGAGAAGTGTCCTCCACATGTACCATTGTGGAATTCTTCTATCAGCTCCTTCCCTTGATCACGTCCAACTTCCCTCTTGTACTATCCATCAGGTCCTATTTGAAATAATACTCCATGCATAATAGAATATGGATGATTGGCTTGAGTAATCTTCCTCTTAGTCTTTGCATTGGCACCATTAGGAAACTTGAATTCATTCAGATAATTCCAAATATCTATGTATTCACTAGGGATTGTGTCAAGGGATAACAATGTTGCATCTGGGAAATCATCATCATCACAAGATGAACCTAAACCATCATAGGCTCGAGAGAGTGCATCTACATTGACATGCTTCTTTCCTGGCCTATCTATAATATCAAATTCAAATTCTTGTAGCAAAATTATCTATCTTGTTATCCTCCCTGATGGGTTAGGCTTATTTACAATATATTTTAGAGCTTGATGATCTGTTACAACTATAAATTTCTGCCCTAGAAAGTAATTTCTAAACTTTTTAATAGTAAAAATGATAGCTAGAGCCTCTTTTTCAGCCATAATATAATTTACCTCAAGACTACTCATTTTTCTGCCTTCCAAAGTAAACTCGGATGATCATTCCCATTTTCATCCTTTTGGCTCAGAGTATTTCCTAGTGCTACATCCGAGGCATCGTATACACAACAAATCGCTTGCTCCAATCCGATTCTTTAAAACAGGTGAAGACACCAGTGGCTTCCTTAGTTGTTCAAAAGCTTCATGCGCTTATTTCCCTGGTTCATAAATAACATCCTTCTTCAAGAACTAGGTTAGTGGTCATGTGCAATCTTTGAGAAATTCTTGATGAACCTTCTATAGTAACCCACATGACCTAAAAATGATCTCAACTTACTTCTATTCATAGGAAATGGTAACTCTTTGATTTTTGAGACTTTATTAGGATCGCACCAATACCTATCTCTAGATACAACATGCCCTAACAAAACGCCTTTACAACATCCAAAGACACACTTTGTAGGGTTTAGTGAGGCTTGTGCTTCATTTAACCTTTGAAATGCTATCTCCATCTCAGTGCAGTGGTCCATCTTGCTCCCATAGATGCAAAAATCATCTAGAAATACTCGACGAAGTTCCTAATGAAAGGTTCAAACACCCTATTCATCAAGCGTTGGAACGTTCATTGGAGCATTACACAACCCAAAAGGCATAACTCTATAAGCAAACGTTCCCCAAGGAGTGGTAAACGTGGTCTTCAGGCTGATCTTTTCTCGCTATACGAACTTGGTTGTATTTGCTATATCCATTAGCAAAACTATAGCACTCTTCGCCGCCTAATTCATCCAAGATCTAATCTCGAGAATGGAAGAGGGTAATGATCCTTCTTTGTTGCCTTATTGAGCTTCCTATAATCAACAAAAATGCGTAGCTTCCCATTCTTTTTATTGAGATCACAATGGAGAAACCCATTCGAATTCTCCACAACAAATATGAATCCCGCATTAAGTAACTTATCTATTTCTTCTTTTTAGCCTTGGAAAAATTAGGATTCATTCTATATGGCATTTGCTTTATGGGCTTAAGACCATCTACCAGCTCAATAGAATGTTATACCCAACTTACTTGACGAAGTTCCTTGTAATCAAAAGTGAATAGGTGTATGTACCTTCGAAAGAGCCGGAGGTAGGATTCTTTCTCACTCTCCATCACAAAGACATCACCAATCTTTATTTGTGGGAGATGATCAACAATTTCTTCTTCGAGATAATCTTATGGGTTCATGAGTCGGTGTGACGGGAAGGATATCCATGACCGAAACATCAACCTCACTTTTCTTCATCTTCGTGTCCACTTCACCGGTACTAGAGTAATAAGAGGATGTCCAATCATCAATTTCATCACTTGAATCCATAGGTTCTCGCCTTATAATGCCGAGGATCACGTTTATCTTCACCCTCTCTCTACCACATCCAAGTGTCATGAAGCCTTCATTCCAAAGAGTTTCTTGCATGAACTCTCCTTAACCACGGTCTTCCCAACAACATTGGGTACGCAACAAAGCACCATTTTTCATCACCCGAAAGTCTACCACACATACAACACCCATACAGATATTGCCACATTTGAAACAACAAACCTTCGGTTTAGTTTTTCTTTTATTTAATGACCTTAACATAAGTGTTGAGGGGTGATCAATTTTAAACCCAACATATTCATTAAAGACTCGGTCATTACATTAACTATAGCACCTCCATCAACAAAGACATCATGAATTGAAATATCATTACATAATACCTAGCTTATGGAGCATAGGGATCCACCTCCTCTCCAAAATAGGTACTTTAACCTCCTTACTTCATCGAGTATTGAGTCTACTTTGTAGCTCCCACCTCTTCTTAGAATACATAGCCGAATTTGACCATATGTAATATTTGTGTGCCTTTTGGATAGATCTTCTAAGGTGGAGTATGGTCCTTGCCCCCGTGAAATCAAAAATCCCGCACACCCAACTTTCTTCTCCTATGTTTCTTACTAGTTTTTCCTTTCATTTTCTTAGGATCACTTCCATCTTGGTTATCTTTTTACTTCTTTATTTTTGTTACAAATACATCTACTTCATTATTTATGCTCTTATCTACTACATCAAAA
Organism: Taxus wallichiana var. yunnanensis; assembly: GCA_018340775.1. Classification (NCBI taxonomy): domain Eukaryota; kingdom Viridiplantae; phylum Streptophyta; class Pinopsida; order Cupressales; family Taxaceae; genus Taxus; species Taxus wallichiana. The sequence goes on along the minus strand of CM031240.1, from coordinate 1,014,942,673 downwards.
GAATTCACTGTGTGCTTTTCCTTTATCATTATCTCTTATACCGGATGTAGAAGCTCTATCTAGACAATTATACTTATAATGACCCTTTTATAACAACCATAACATACAAATTCAGAAATATTTCTTTTTGGACCTCTATCTCCTCCCCGAGAAATAAATTATTTTCCTCAAGAAGATTAATAGTTAACCCGACCCATCTTCTTGAGAAAATTTTCATACTCGTAGATGTACTAGGAAAAGATTTGTGCTCACCAAGAGTGGTTCAGGATTCTGACCAAAGGTGTTGGTGTAGGCTCTACCTTAGCAAAGCAATTTCTTTGGGCTCCTCTTCCATGCTTTCTTCTTGCCTTCGCAATCTCCTTTTCTTATTCAATGGTAGTTGGGTGGTCATACTTTACTCGTTGTCTCGATCTTTGGCTTCATCCCAAGAATGAAGTGCTTATAGAGGATATTATACATGCCATTCATCAACCCATCTGCTAATCCTTCCTTCCGGATCTAGGCATCGAGCTTCCTCCTTAGCTCTAGAACATGAGTATGATAATCTCTTATCTTCTCTTTCTCTCCTTGGGCTAGCTTTGTGATCTCGATCATGAGATCTGCATATTTCTGTTGTTCACCAAATTCTTCAAGAAAACTTTCAGTTAATAAATCCCATGAGTTTTTCACATTATCACCTAGTGTTTCAAACCACCTAAGTGTTGAACCATCTAAAAAGGTAGGAAAAATTCAGTCCATTGTTCCCTTCTTATGAGGCCATTACAAATGTAAGATCATTTAAACTCTTGAATGAAAGAGGAAGCATCTTCATTAGATTGGGCTGAAAAAACAGGAATCTTCCCCATTTTTAAATGTAACCACAGTGAAATACCAACTCACAAGTACAATCAGTAAGACTTATGTGCACAAATAATTAGACTCACTACAATAGAAAGTGACTTTACACCTTTCTACAGTAAAATAGGAATGACCATGGTAATCTTACATTTACTTTGACTTACTATGGTAAAAACTGACTTTACTGTGGTAAACACTATTTACGGTAAAAATGAAGTTACTGGGGTAAACACTATTCACGGTAAAAAATGAAGTTACTATGGTAAATACTATTCATGGTAAAAAGTAAAGTTACTGTGGTAAATACTATGCATGGTAAAAAGTGACTTTACCATGGTAACTACTAGGCATGATAAAAACAAGGTTACCCTCCTATTGATTTATGACTAAGTGGGAATATCTCTCCAGAAAATCCACCAACGAGGAATGGCCCCAAAGAACGGAACCAAAATGTCATCGCCAATCCTAACTATGATAATTCTTTACCGGAACTCCTCATGCTATGATTATTTACTAATGCACAACTTTTAGTTTGGTGGATGGAATCTGGAAACATAACACAAGAATAACACAAGAATATAGACTATGATAAGAAGGAATGATGATAAATCTAAAATATAAGTGTAAATTATAATATCATCATGAAATTGTTACAATCTCACCCATGAGGTACTTCAAGTGTTACCGACTTCACTTTCCTTCCAACAATAACTATGGGAGAAACTTCACAATTACACCTCTTAATGGCTTCTTTAACACACCTTCAAAATGATGGCTTCCTTTACACACTTACTCATACAATATTTCTCACTACTTCCTTCTATGTTAAATGGGGGTGGCCTCTTTATGTATAGGAATTCAAAGCTTATCCACCCTATCTCTAAGATAGGATAGAAAATCTCTTCCGCCAATCATATTCCATGCCTAAACTCTTGCCTTTATATGTAGGCTTATCTTCTAAGATAAGATAAACATTATCATCTCACATGGGTTCCACCTTTTTAGACTTTTCCACAAATAAAATACACAAAATATTTATGACATCACTCTTAGTTCTTATTACAAATATAATATTTCTAATTCCTAATCATGTAGACTCTATTTCTCTACTTACCCCCAACTTTGACATCTTAACATTATCGGACCACTTACGACAAATATTTACTTTTTACCACAACATTCCTATTGTACTTTGACTATTACCATACTCTACTTTATTGGTGACACCGCATCGATTGTGCGATGTTATCTTCTATCAGACGACACTACTAATCATACTTAACAACATCCTATTCCTAATACATACATAATAAAATAGAAATTACAGAGGAAAATTTTAATGTCGACACTCCCACCTCCTTTGCTATTGTTCATTGTTCGCCGAGCTTCCACATTGCACCGCCGACTCAATCGCCGAGATATCCTCTCGTCGACCCGCTATGTTGCCACGTCATTCCCTATCGGTCCGATCTCGGCCATCGATTTCCCCACCTCCTTGTGTGCTTTATCCACCTTGGTGTGGATTATCCCACATTCGGTGGGCCGTGAGTGTAGATATCCTTTTAATATACTTAGGTGCTCATTTTAAAATTTTCTTATGGCCACATAACCCCATGCATCCATTTTTTTGCCGAGTTGGCTTGGCTATGTAGACTTGTTGAGTTGGTGGCATGGTTGGATCACCCAATGACTTACCCAAGTGTATATCTCACCTTGCCGAGTTGGTGATCACGACTTTGTCTTAGCTCGTCTAATGTTAACGAATGGTGGCAATGTGGTGGCAGCCACATAGTGGCTCGAGTACCCACCATGTGGTAATTTTTTTATTTTTTTGGTGAAATGACAATTATCTAGCGTTGAAGACCAGATTTACAAACCCAATTTTTTCACCTTTCACCCGATTCCAATTTTTCCATGTGTCACTACCAAATTGGCTAGTTGACCTCGCCAAGTTCGAACTTTGACAAAAATTTTGACCAGCGGAGAAATTTTCATATGGACTCCATTTTCCACATTCTTGTAGTTGATAGATTGCTCTCGGAATGATCTTATATATAGTAGTGATCACGGGAGGTTTTGGGAACTTTCGTCTACTAAGTTGTCCTCTCGGGTCGAGATAGGAAGAAGGAGAAGGCGTATGATTCTAAAATGGTTAGAAGGATGATGGGAGTGATTTTTCTCATATTTGGAGCTTCCATTCATAGAGTATATATTAGAGAACCCTTATTTTACCATTACACAATAGAGTTGGCACCATGATTATGAAATAATCATGATTTTTAACTTGTTATCTATGTAAATAAACAAACACATAACAAACAAAAGATAAAACGTAAAATATACCCCATATACACAATAAATGTATGCACCTAGGCTATAAATGAACCAAGATGATAACAAAATACTTATAACTGGTCCAAGGAAAACAAAAGATAAAAATTAAAGCAAACCCAATATACATAGTAAAATTATGCACCATGGCTATAAATGAACCAAGATGATAATGAAATACTTATAATTGGTCAAGAAACGATAGAAACAATGCAACACAACTATAAATAAGGATAACTAATGATGCCCCTAATGTGTTCCACAATGATGTTTGACTAGATTTGGATGCCCCCAAGAAAGGATTCATGTAAGGGTAGTGGATCAGACTGAAAGAGTGGGTTCAATTGAAACTCTTTGTTGGATCCACATTGAATATTAATTTGATATTGAAATGGGTCATTTCCCATAAACAAGGATACATGCAAGGGAGAATAGGAGAGGAAAATTTGCCCCAAGTGAGGATACACATGAGGGATATGGTTGATTTGACTTTCCCCAAGAAAGGATATATGTAACAGGTAAGATCATTTGTTTTGATAGTCGTAGGATGGTTGGAATGATCACTATGATATGAGTTAAAAGTTTGATTTTGTTGAGTTGGATTGATTGTTTTGAATTTTGTAAAAAAAATAGATTTTGTGATTAATTGAATGTTTTTGGATTTTGGTTATTTATTTTTTATTTTTGTGATTATTTGATGTGTTTTTGAGTTTTTTTATTATTTTATTTTTTGAGTTTTTTTATCATATGATTTTTTTGAGTTTTTTATTGTTTGAATGTTTTTGGATTTCTTGATTTTGACAACCAATGAGATTTAATTAGGTGATCCAAGACCCACCCAAGCATACATAAGCACGTAAAAGCTTATGAAGATCAAGGGATGGATGTGGGTGAAAATGAATAGGATGAAGGAAGGTACATGTCCTAAATGCAAGGAATAAGTGACAAAACCAATTTGGGATGAAACGATAAGATGGATAGGATGGAGGAACTATATAAGTGGATGTGCTAAAATGCCCCCAACACAAGAGGTATGTATATATGGCTCAGAATAAAATCTCTTCAAATGAACCACATTCATGGGTTCTTTAAGCTCTTCGCCATCTTGAGTGGATAACTTGTATGCACCTGATCCGAATTTTGCAGTAATAAGGTAAGGACCCAACCAATTTGGTTCAAATTTTCCTTTCTTGTCTTGATCTTTGGTTGTATTCTTTTGATTTTATTTTAAAATAAGGTCATCAATCTCAAATTATCTTGACTTGATTTTATTTTGATCTCGCGATGAATTCAGTTCTGATACACTTTGAGATGATCTAAAGCATTGAGTTGCTTTTCATCGAGGATATCAAGCTCAACAAGACAAACATGTCAATAATCATCTTTGTTGATTAGATGTGGAGGGATACACAAACTAATGGGATCTCAACCTTTATAGGTAGTACATCTTCATAGCCATATACAAGTGAGAATGGAGTGGTTTTTATTGGAGTATGAAAGGATGTACGATAGTGTTGGCTAGATTTTATGCATAGCTAAAAACTTAGGAAGTCATGAGATAAATCTCCCTCATTTACCGGTGAGGCTCCCATGTAAGATGTTTATCAATTTGGTAAGGGTGAATCCTAATAACTATTTTTGGGGTTTTAATTTAATTCCCATAGCTCGTGAACCATGGTGGGAAATTTTGCAAAGAATTGAGAAGCTATGTTTGGAATATTTGCAAAAGTGGGAAAAATAGAAGAAAGGAAGATGTGCTGAATCAACCAATAGTTATCAAAGTTGGTCTCATCCACACAAATTAAATAAATTGATAAATTGCAACATTCAGCAGAATGGGAAAGAAATGACTTCTAACCTAGATCTGAGATAACACAAATTTTATCAAAAACCTCTAAAAAAAAGAAATCAAGTAAAACACTTGAGACACAAAGTTCTCAAGAAATCTGCCTTTTATTCAATCCCAAGCCTTTGCAGAAATCACATCAAGGGTTCCAACACAAATTCTGAAAAATCAAGAATGCTCTAATTACAAAAGCTCTTGCTAAAACAAGATCTGATAAAACCAGATGTGATATTTTAACATGTAGGGTCTTCCTCTATTTATAGTGTATAGAGGGCAATTACAAATAGGAAGCTTTTAATGAATCGCCACATATAGAATCTATGAAAAGGGGAAGCAGCTAATAGTATTTTCTCCTAGACTTTCTCTTTGCATGACATGCATGCTTTACAACTAAAAATAGAACCTTCTATTCTGCATATTTTCCTCCTATTTCCAAGTAATTGACTTCTTCCAGTAACTTGAAGTAATGGCTTTTACACCAATCACTTAAGTTTTACAATTCAATTGATTACTCAATTACTTTGTCAGAGAAAATAAGAGAAATAAGAATAAAGAGGATAAGAAATTAGAAGAAAGCTACAACACTCTCAGTCTTGTTCTTCTTCCATACTCTGCATGTTGATCCAACTTGTATTGCACTTCCGCCTCATGAATGATTTGAATGATATCTCTGCCTTGAATCTGAGATGTTTTTTCTCCTGCATGCGGTTGACTCTTTGCCTTTGATTCTCACCAAACTAGATCTAGAAGCAACTGACTGTGATTTTGCTTACAGTGTTGCATTCGACTTGCCTTCCCTCTTATCCTTGAAGCTTTTGCAGTTCTTCTTCAATATGTGCACCAGCAATGTTTTCCATAAACAATTCAGACAAAACTCATCACCCTTCATCGTGCCTGAAACAACTTTTATTTGAGATCCTCTTTTTTTATTTCTACCAGGAGTCTTTGCAATTATGAGAGATGGATCTATTTGTGCAGAAGCTACAATTGCTCCTCCTGATTCTGAAGATATATTCAATGTATTAGACATGAACTTCGCTTTCTTCACCAATATGGGCACAAATGAAGTATTCCTGCAAATAATTTAGACATACATGAAGCTCATGGCATGAATATCTAATTTCTTCACCAAAACCTGATTATAAAGCCTGTTGCCCTCAATTTTCAGACTTTTCTTGCATGCCAAACAAGCTAAAAATATTATTTTATTCTCCTATGCACTCACATCAACATGTAGATAGCCAGAATAATAAAAATAAAGCTTTTCCAACCCTATGCACCAAAACTGGATGTTTCCGACAATTAAAAATATTTTTTAATGCTCAAAACCTCTTCCTTTGGCGCCAACACTTGTCAAGGCAACATGCTCCACACAAAAGAATTAATTTCCCTTCACTTATGGCGTCCACTTCTTATATAAGCAACTGCATGCTAATTTTACCAATTGTTTCCTATTATTTTTAGCAATTTCTAATAATAAGTTGTGCTTTTTCTCCTTCTTTGGGTGCCCAACTTTGCCTAAAAATAAATTTAAAACATTACCTTTTAAGCATGAAGTCATGATAATATGGGTCGCACTTTTTGGCTAATGCTTGCGTGAAATACATGAAGGCAAGGCAACGTTAAATTACAACCTACTGGGAAGCTCCTTATTTTACGTTTTTCACTTAAGTGGTGACGTTAAACTCCACCCTACCGGGCAGCTCCAAAAAGTGTGACTTGGTTAAGTGAATTGGCTAACTTTTGCATGAAAAACATGAAGGAAGGGCAGCGTTAAACTTCAACCTGTTGGGAAGCTCCTTATTTTATGTTTTTCACTTAAGTGGTGACGTTAAACTCCACCCTGTCGGGAAGCTCCAAAAAGTGTGACTTGGTTAAGTGAATTGGCTAACTTTTGGGTGAAAAACATGAAGTAAGGGCAGCGTTAAACTTCAACCTGTCAGGAAGCTCCTTATTTCATGTTTTTCACTTAAGTGAAAACATTAAACTCCGTCTTGTTGGGAACTCCAATTTCCATGACTTGCACTCTAAGAAGCATTTGTTTCCATTTTTGGATTTTTGGTGAAGAAAACACAAGGAAAGAATAATTTTTCCATTTTTGGAAAGGGTATGGAAAGATGTAGCAGCAAACACTTGCAAGTGCCATAACTTTCACTTTGTGGCTACGTTTTAGGTGTCATTTTTTCTAAAAGTGCATATTTTCTTGAGCTCTATGCATTGGTGGTAGTGTTTTTCTTATTTTCAAAAATCCATTATTACACATTTTTTTACCAAGCAGCCTCTTCCAATCTCCGAATGAATCTTGAGCTTTGGTCACCTCTGGAAAAGGTCCGACAGAAGAATGAATAGGCTACATGGATTTTTGGAAGAAAAATGGAGAAAACCAAAACACGAACATAAAAACAAAAACAAAGTACCTAATAAGTTGCAGAAAATTGCTTGAAAATAATTTGCCAATTAGCTGGCCAAAAAACCCTCCCCGAGTGAATGCTTCACTTGAAGGTGAAAGGTAATACTGGTGTGGTAACAATGATGGGATGTGGTGGTTTATATAACCTAAAATTCACCAATTTTAGCTCAATATATTTTTAAAAGAACCTTATTTATTTAATAAATAAATAAATAAAATGCTTTCAGACAAATTCGGTGAAGGGATTGAGTGAGATTTGGCATGTGGGTATGGTCGAATTTGGCTTCTATGACTCTCTGGGGATACCTTATAGCAATGTAAACAACTGCAGGCAAAGCAAAACACAAAACACATCCCGTAACTTGAAAAGAACGAAAAATTTAAAAAGGGGTAGTCCTAGATTTCAAGTTGAAATATCAGGGACACCAGATAGGCCCAAAGGATAGGAAAGACTTAGGTATGCTAATTACAATCATTCTTTTCAACAATTTTTTCCATGATGGATTTAAAATTTTTGTTGTGTGCTTCACTTGGCCATTACATTGGGGATAATAAGGGGTGGACCAACGAAGGCAAATGTTGAAACATTTGGCTAAGGATTTAATAGTTTTATTTTTGAATGACTTGTCATTATCAAGAATAAGAGATAATGGAATGCTAAGAGAAAAATCGAGGTGATTGAATATGAATTTGGAAATATTACTACCAAGTAACATAGGTGAGAGGCATTCCTCTACCCATTTGGTAAAATATTCTGTGGCAATGATAATGAACTTATGGCCATTAGATGAGGTGGGGTTGATTTTTCCTATAAGTTTGAGTCCCCATTGGGAAAATGGCCAAGGTGTAGTGATTGGTTATAAGGCTTGAGAAGGTACGTGGATGATATTCCCATGTGTTTGGAAAGCCACACAATTCGAACAAATTTGCAAAAATCACAAATCATTGTAGGCCAATAGTAACCGATCCGTAAGATCTTCTTTACTAAAACTATGTCATTTTTATATGCTCCACAAATACCAACATGTACCTCTTCTAGGGTTTGGAGTACTTCGTCTTGGTTGAGACATCTTAATAGAGTCCCATCATAGCCTCTTCGATAAAGGGTATCAGCAAGTATGATATAATGTGAAGCACATTTTTCTAAGGCTCATTTATTATGGGAATTCATGTTTTCGAGATAAGTGTGGTCATGGATGAAAGTATAAATGTCATGATACCAAGGATTGTTAGGACCAACTATTTCATAGACCATGGTTGACTTAGGTAAATAATAGGTCATAACAAGAATATATTCAATGAGAAACCTTGAATGTGTTTCATGGAAGTTGAACTCAAGAAGATATATGATGGTCGTCATTGCATTTGCTAATTTATTTTAAGGTGAGGAACTTGTTAAAATATGATTAACTAAAAATAACCTCTAAGGATATCCACCATGAGTTTGTAAGGAATGATATTTTCATCTTTTACCTAGTATTCATTTGTGACTTGTTTGATGATCAAAAGTGAATCACCAAATACTGCTAACTCTTTGAGATTCCATGATATAACCAATTTCAAACCAACTATGAAGGCTTTCAGATTCTCTGTGAATATCTTTTATTTACGTAGGGGAAGGCCAACCAAAATATTTTGGAATAACATTACCATCTGGTGTGATGAGTAAAATACTAGCTCTTGATCCATGAATATTACAAGATCCATCAAAATATAGGGTCCAAGAAGGCATTGTATCCACATACAAAAGTTCTTCATATGGAATTTCAAAGTGAAGAGGTTCTGATCCTAGTAAAGGTACCATAGTGAGATGATCTATAAGATATTTTCCTTTGATTTCCTTTTAAATAACAAACTCGATATCAAACTCACTAAGTAGAATGACCCAACTTGACATTCTACCTGTGAGAATGGGTCTAGATAGTAGATATTTGAGGGGATCTACTTTTGCAATGAGTTTGGTTGTGTGATTGAGAAAATAGTGTCATAGTTTGTGAAATGCAAAAGTTACTACTAAACACACTTTCTCAACTTGTGAATATTTAAGCTCATGATCAATAAGTGTTCTACTAAGATAGTAGACTACTTGCTCTTTCCCTTGATCATTATGTTGTGCTAACAATGATCCTATTGTATGTTTTATAGTAGATGTGTAGAGAAACATTGGTTTTATTGGATATCAATGGCATGAAAAGTAATGCATTAGATAAATATTCTTTTAATTTCACAAACCAATCATGTCATTCTTGGTTCCACCGAAACTAGACATATTTTTTTAGTAATTGATTGAAGTGATGACACTTATTTTCTAGTTGTGAAATGAACCTTATGATTGATGATTCTTTCCATGAAAACCCCTTAGATGCTTGAGATTTGGGGGAGGAGGCATTTCCATGATAGCCTTGACCTTTGCGGGGTCTACTTATATGCCTCTCTATGAAATAATAAATCCTAGTAATTTTCTTGATGTTATGCCGAACACACATTTCTTCATATTAAGTATGACTTTGTATTCTCGCAATCTTTCAAAGATATATTGTAATATTATCGATGATCCACTCATGTTTTAGACTTTTCTAGGATGTCATCTACATAGTCTTCCATGATATCATGTAGCATATCATGAAATATGATTTTCATCACTCTTTATATGTAGCACCTACATTTTTAAGGCCAAAAGGCATGACCTTGTAACAAAATGTGCCCCATGGTGTAGTGAACATTGTTTTATGTTGATCTTCTTCAACAATCTGAATATGATTGTAGCCAAAAAATTCATCCATTAGGGAAAGAATTTCATGACATATTGTTGAATCCATGATCATATCAATGTTTGGTAAAGGGAAGTCATATTTTGGACATGCCTTATTGATGTCACAAAAATATGTATAGATTTTTATGCCTGAATTTTTATTTTCCATAAATATTATGTTTGAAATCCATGTAGAATATTCTATTGGTCGAATGAATCCTGCTTCCAAAAGTTTTTGAAGTTTGCTTTCAAGAGCAATGCAAATTTGGGATGCATTTTTCATAATTTTTTATTGACACATTTTTCATCCAGACGTACAAAAAGGTAGTGAACTATGAGATATGGATCTAATCCCAACATATCTCTATACATCCATACAAAAATATCTTGAAATTCCAAAATGAGGGATGCAAACTTTTATTTTTATTTCTCTCGATACACTTTCTCCAAGTTTTTAAATCTTCAGTGCTTTGTTTTTCCAATATTAAATACTATTGTTTCCTCCACCAACATTTTAGATGTATCTCTTTTTGAAAATGATGTCGTTGGTTGATGTAAATCTTCAGTTGATGATGAATGAGAGTCCCTTCTCTCTAGTGCCTCAAAAATGTTTTCGCTAGGAGATGCATACCTTTGATTTTTTATTTTTTGTTTTTGTGATTCTCTCGATAGCACCTCACCGAGGTTTTCAATATCGAGATTTGATTTTTCATTTTTGTGTGTTGATTTTCAATTTTTTTGCATACGCAAAGACTCAAGTTTCTCGCCAAAGTAAATATTTACATGAATGTCAATATTGAATCCCTTCCTATGATCAAAAAGGGGGATGGGATCCCAAGCCTTATGAAACTCTTCAATTTCCTCGTCATTTTTAAAGAGATCCATGGAAAAATTATTTAGTTGATCTTTATTGGTTAGTGTAGGATAAACAAGTTAGAAGTCAATGGTATTGATGGAGAGGTTTTCAATAAAAAGGTTTATTTCGGTAAGGTTATCAAAGAGGCTATGTGTGTAACTCCTGTCTCATCATCGAAGTCAGTGTCCTCACCACTAGTCGATACATCAAGTAGTATCTGGTGAATTTTCAAATGTACAGAAACCAAGACCATGATGATAAATATTTTCTATGTAAGGTATTGAAGAGAATGGATGAGATAGTTGCAGAGAATATACAATTAGAAATGGTATTCAATATGATCCATTCTAATATTCATAAAATGGAGTGTACAAATGTATAGGAAATGAACTTCCTATAATTTTAGAAGTTACTGCAAATCTTCCTCCAACAAATAACTCCCTCAAACTATTTACATGAGTTGTTAAAACTCACTCAAAAATAATTGTTACGAGTTGTTTATTATAACAACTCATATAAAATATTAACATTTATTATAATAATAATAATTACTCATGTAATTATTATTTACCAATAAACATGTGGAGCACTAACTATAGTTTTCCTAACATTCCCCCTTAGTGTGAACATGGGGAAAACCTGCCTTATACTTGCACCTACTCATGATCTAGTGATTTTCATAGGATAATCACAAACCTTACTAATGGTTTTACAAATGGTTGACTACAAAATGAAAATGGTGGTTTTATAAGTGGAGTACCACAAACCAAAAGATGATGGTTTTGCAAATGGTTTACCAACAACCAAGAGTGGTGGTTTTGCAAGTGGTTTACCACAAACCAAAAATGAAGGTTTTACAAGTGGTTTACCAATAACCACATCATGATGTGCCAAGTACTATTATCAACTCTCATCAATATCTCACTACAGGTAATAATATAGGAAATTTTATTGCTCATACACACACAGTAAAAATTGTCACAATGGAAATGGAACATTTTGATCATGTTCCCACCCTCGATGTGAAATTTTTACTTATTTAAACAGAAACACCGCAAAAAACAACACACAATGCTCAATTGGAAGCAAACACATAATCAGAAACAAAATGTGCCACCAAACCTTAATGCAGACTTGTCATTGATGACTCGACAACAGATTCGTTGATTGACCTCCAACCTTCATTTTCTTCCATCCTTTTATAGAATGTTGCTAACTCAACTTGATTTGGATTTGAGGCTCTTTATATGTTTGTGTGTTGTCAAGCATCGACATTTTTGTTGTCAAAATTTTTCAAGTTTAGTATCTCCATCGTATCTTTCTTCAATATTTTTCATGAATTCTTTTATCTTGACACTTTACATATTGGATGTCGCGTTCAAGTGATAACATGTCCGTGAGGAAAATTTTGTTTATTTTTTATTAAAAAATTACTTTACTCGTGATGGCCAATAAACAACCCTATTTTAATTTAGCAAACATAAATCTTGAAAAACTCATTGTCATGTTTTACACAATAATCATTACCGATTTACGTAATCATTGGAGATTATAAAAATCAATGGATATTGTCAAAATTGTTGGAGATTGTCAAAATCATTGGGGATTGGGAATAGAATCACTAGTGATTATCAAAATCATTGGCAATTGTCATAATCATTGGTGATTCTTGTGTGTCAACCAAATACTTCATAAAATGGTGATGGAAGCTTTAAAATGCTTAGGTCTACACGTTAATGGCTATAGTTGAATCCTCGCAACAATAACTCTCATAGCATGACCTCACTAGCTCGATACCATATGAAGAGAATGGATTAAAGAGATGAAGAAAAAAATTAGAATGATACTCAATATGCTCCATTCTAATATTCATAATATGGATGTGCAAATTTATAGAAATGGACTTCCTATAATTTAAGGAGTAAATGCAAATCCTCCAACAAATAACTCTCTCAAACTATTTACGTGAGTTGTTTTATTATAAAAACTCTTATAACAATATTTACTAACTTATATTATTATACTAATAATTACTCATGTAATTATTATTTACCAATACACATGTGGAGCACTAATTATTGTTTTCCTAACATGTATTGGATCAAGGCATCCTTATTCATTTTTCCCACATCATTTACCTTTCCATTGCATATTTTTCATGATTTTATGTGCTTTAGTATATTTGGATGATTCATAGTAAGAAGTAAATCCATCATCATATAGCCAAGATCCTAAAGAACTCGGAATGTGTTCCTCATCTATATATTTAAACCTTTTCCATAAAGACTTACCAAGATTATAGATAGGATCGGTTTTGGTATGGGGAATATTGGGTTGGCCATAAATGTGTGGGGATAGTTCGGAGGGTTTCCAACGTGAAGGGAATTTTGGAGTTCATACTCTCCAAGACCTTTGTCTAGTATTTTCAACATACGGTGGGGCAAAGGAAGTTTATGCTTGGAGTTTCATCAAAACTTCAAGGTCTATGCAGTTTCATCTATGAATGGATAAGGTATGAAGCTAAGAATTTATTTGTAGAAGGACAATAGTTTACATGTGTATGTCTTCCTTCTAAGAGTTTGTAATACTCAAAATGTTTAACATCTGCACGTAACATGAATTAGTTGTGTCATATGGGAATTTGATGCATTAATGGTATGTAGAAGGAATGAATTTCATGGTGTGAATCCATGGGCAATCGAGGAGGATGTTACAAGATTTTTTTACATCCACAACATGGAAAAAATTGTCTTGAGTTTGGGGTCCAACTTTTATCGCTAAATATATAGTACTGTTGATTTCCTTTTGTTATTTTCATAACCATGGATGGTAATGATGTTAGTGCCTAGACTTTCCTCAGTGTATCCTAGACATCTCAACAATTTCATGGAGCAGATATTCAATGGAAATTCATTTTATATAAGCACATGTTTGATTTTATGATGTGTGATGAATGCTTCTACATATAAGGAATTGTTATTTGTAATGTTGGGGTTCAAGAGGTCATGAGGACCAAATGACAAAATGGGATTATTAGATGATAAGTTGGAAATTAAAGCCTGAAATTGTTGAGAGTTAATATCCTTAGGAACACATGCCTCATGGAGTGCATGAGTAAGGATAATTTGGAGTGTGGGATATGTCTTGAGAAATTCCATGAGGGAAATTTGCACGATGGTATTCTCTAATTGTTTGATTATATCGTAGGAATTAGATGAAGACTTTGCATTTGAGGATTGTGTGTTTGTAGTTGACTTCATATTAGATGTTTGTTGTGGCATTGTGGATGTAGAAGGTTTCTTTTGAAGCAGGTACCCAAACATGTTTTTGTCTCGTTATTATGATACAAGTAGGGGTGTTAAATTTTATAGTGGTTACCATGTCTAGCGTATGATCTAACAATGAAATGATAGAATAAAACTCAACATTATTCGATGTTTGACCCTTGTGTTTAGTGATGTTAAAGACACAAATTGTCATGAACAAAATGATCTTCTATTTAGCAAACACACACATGAATATTACATTGGCTATTATATATCCATTACAATAGGAATCCAACTTCCTAATTAATAGGAAGTACTAACAACAAATGACCCGTAAATAAATGTTACGGGTATAACAAAAACATTATTTTTATAAAACAACTTAACAACTAGTTTACTTTTACTAACTTACTATTTACACATGGTAAAAACCCATGTAAATACTAAATTCCTAACATTCCCCTTAGTATTTACATGGTAGAAAAACATTCACACTTCTTTATGCAGCCTACCACCTCTCGTGCACTCATGATCTTGGCACACAACTCAAATTGAAGGTAGAAGAAGGAACACATCAACTTCTTATCGACCATGCACTGCTGGGAACAAGTACATGAACCATCTTCTTATCAACCAATCACTGTAGGGAACACATTTGACCTACTCTGTGGGAAATCAACAGAACCATCTATATAGCCTTCAATGGTTTTACAAAGGTTTACCACAAACCTAGGTATGAACAAGAACACATCTAACTGTTCAACCTCTTCAAGAATCATGATGTTGCATTTCATTGTGTTATTTGTTCTTCAATATGTTATTACATCATGGAATTATGTAGGAATAACCACATACACATGAGAACAGGAATGAACCTCTGCTCTTATTCTTCACACCACACTAACAAGCTGAAAAATTGAAATCCACAATACACAACTAAAACGCAAGTCACCATATAAGAAGTTCGGCCCCATCAATTTTTGGACGTCGTGTAACACCGAAAATGCATCCATGAGTTAAAAAAATCGACACTTTGACTCTGACTTAAAATGAACTTTTGGTGAGACAATCAACAATGATACATTTAGACACAAGTGATAATGACTCAAGTTTGACTAGACAACACAATTTGTTGGCAATTGACGACTTTGATAACATTATAACATGAGAGACACTCTATAACAAGATACATTACTTAACATATTTTACAATGACAATAAATCTCAAAATTGAGAGAAAAAGGAATTTTATGATACATTTCACGACATGTATGACTTTGACTACACAAATAATGACGAATGAGAATAGAATATCAAACCAACTATAAATAAAGGCAAATACGCAAAAATTTTAACAAATAAAACATAATCCTCGATAACCCTTTTTTATATGTAACAAAATATATATGACTATTTAACCACCTAACAAAGACACTTATGACAAAGAAACTATAATTATTTTACTAAACACTATGAATAATCTAGAGTAAATGAGACGTGAACATTAAAACATAACATACTATTTGCATATGACTCACACTATAACAATGATAAAACAATACGAACATGACTTTTTGTTGAGTAGGAGGGCCTTTGAAATTCAATGTAGATAGTTGGATGTAGTGTTTGATCCACATTGTAATGGCGAGATGGAACAGTGAGCGGCTAATGTTGCAGTGTTGAGCTGAGCTAGGTCGTGATCAAAGGATCAATGCTAGGTTCTGGGTTGGATATTTTACCAGAGGAAAACACATTCAAATATACCCGTACAGCAAAATATTATAAAGCGAACGCACCAAGAGAAGGTCGTGTTTTGATCAAACTATGGATTCGGAAATTGTTGTGGAAGAGATGGACGTTGGAGACACGTGAATTAATGTAATCAACTAGTTGTAGTACAACATGGTTCCTGAAAAATTCCTCAAATGTTGATTGATTCGCTTCTAAATAGTGTCGATAAGAAGATTTGTACATAGAAAATTTGATTGCAATGTGAACAATGTTGTACAGTAAATCACGCCCACCACAAAAAATACATGACTTCGTGATCCTGAGTGATGCGTGGAGATCCTGCCACGCTTCCCGATCATTAACCAGTGTGCAGATCGAATGCACAGTTCGGAGAGTAACACGTTCCCGAAGCTTACTCATTCACATGAAATAATCATATCTGGAGGCGATGTGCATAGAATGAGAAGAGGACTCTCGTGGGCTGCACGCAGAGATACCACTGATCAAATTCTTTGCTCAGCCCAATAAAAATATATCGATCTCACACAAGATCTGATCGTCACTCGAAACAAATGGATTGGAATAAATATACGCATTCAACTCTATCACAGGGACCATAAAATTCTCCGATACCAAATGATGTTACAGACGGATTGTCACGAACAAAATGATCTTCTATTCAACACACACAGGAATATTACACGACTATTATATAACCATTACAATAAGAATCCAACTTCTTAATTAATAGGAAGTATTAACAAATGACCCATAAATAAATGTTAAGGTATAATAAAAATATTATAGTTATAAAAAAATAATGTAACAACTTAACAATTAGTTTATTTTTACTAACTTAGTATTTACACATTGATAAAAATCCATGTAAATACTAAATTTCTAACATTTAGCATTGTCATTTCTACCATGCTTAGGGAATGTGTCCCTAAATACCTTTAATTTCTCATTTGGTGTCTTGTTATTAGATTTTCCTTCTATTTTGATGTCCATGTTATCAATTAAATCTTGTATATAGTGGCATAGTCTTACACAACAATCCATAGGATGGCCATGTATACGATGGTAGTCACAGTATTCATTTTCTTTATACCATGTGGGTTTAGGTTGTCCTTCTTCAAAAGGACGTGTAAATGGGTATGTCACCATTTTAGCACTTGCTAATTGATGGAGGACACTTGAAAGGATTTCTCCAAGAGGCGTAAATTGTCATCTTTTTACCTCATGTGGAGCAGTTTCTTTACTAGATAGGATTAGAGGTTGTTTAGATTTTTCAGATTTACCAGATTGTTGAAGAGTTAGATTTTGTATATTTTGAACATGATGAGAATCAATGATTCCATCATTTACAACATTTCTATTTCAGTTGACAAATTTAGATTTATCATGACTATTAGATATTTAGTATTCACATGAGTAATTTTACTATGGTGATTGGTAAATCTAATATTTCCTTGGTTGGTTAGCTCGGGTAGTTTGTTATACACGTCTTTCTATATTGGGTTATTTGTTATTCTCACTTCTTATTATTTAAGAAGTTGTTTTGGCTATATGTTTGGCTTTTTATATCCAAATACAATGTAAAAAATATAACATAACAGAAAAAATAATAACAAAGTTTTTTTGGCTGTGCAAATTACTCTACCAAAATATTTGGTATCAAAGCGATCTGTTTTGATGGAGAAATAATTTCTGTTAGAGGTAAAATTGATATTATTTGTTGTCATTTTCCTGTGAATGAGATATTTATAGAATTCATACAGGGAGCAACATAGGATGATATATTGGGACTCATGAGTATGGATTAACCATATGTCAATAGAGGCGAGAAATGGGATTGTGCAAAAGTGCTTATGTTATTAAATATGAAAACAATTCATACATTTTGCTTCGTTCAACATGTGCATTTAACCTGAATGCAACATTCATTGACGTGGTTCACATCGTACCTAACTATCTTCATATGACTTGTGCATCTTAATATTCTAGACAACACTCAAGTACACATGCATTGGATTGAAAAACACCTTGTATTGATTCAACGAGTTTTTATTGAGTTTTCCAATCGATTCCACTCCAAGCTCGTTGTTCAATCTACAAACCGTTCATATAACATCTGATCTAGATCTATTATGTACTTTAATTTGATCTGAAATTTGGTTGAGTCTTGAATGCATAAAATTTGATTTCATGATTCTGATTAGAAGTATCTACGCCCTCATCGCCACATTGGCTCTTCACGACTCGACTGTAAATCATGTTTTTAGCATAACCCCTCGTTCCATGGTTTTACTCCTATATCACATTGTATCTTTGTGTATTAATAAACATGTGTGCTATAATTGATTAAAATCACTCTCAATCCGAAACCAATTCCAATGTTAGAAATGACACAAAACTCTCAACAGTGCTAATTAGGCCTTCTACATTGTTTCCTTGTCAAATTTACAAGCACCCTCAACTATGAAATTTCTTCTCGATCAACTTATGCCACTAAATCAACCAACTCAACATGTTCTTAGGCATTTTTATATGCTAGTTCAACCTTTCGTATAGATGCAAATAGCCAAAATGATCGAAGAGTTTACCGTTTAGCAATCATGCCTTAATAAGCTTCTCAAGCACTTGACCTTGCTAAATTCATGGATAGAACCAATTAGATCAACCCAAATCAACTTAGGAACATTTTTGGGAACCCTTTATGGTGTTTTAGGTGTGGGTATATTTTTGGGATCTAAGTCCTTTAACTTCTCCCACAATCTGCAATCTTCAACTCTAGTTATACACACACTTACCAGCCATGTTTGAGTTTGTTTTTGGATATATCTTTGGGTACTTACAATTACATGAAAAATTAAGCCTCTTTTAAGATAGCCTTTAGGATCAATTTAATGGTTACAAACTTTCAAGGAAAGTTTCTTTACAAAACTTCTCTTAAAATCACCCTTGTAGTTGTCAAACTAGGCTTCTCAAGATTGTGTCACTAATGAACCTCAATTGTCAAGAGTTGTAGTACATATGGACAGATTTAGGTCTTAGAAATTTCAGGATCTCAAAGAAGGATGATTCCATATCATATTCTTAAAATTTTATTCCTTGACTCAACCTTCCTGTCCTTAACTTATGGTTTTGACCTCTTTCTAGGGTAGGTGCATGCACAATACACGTCTTCTTCTTCACCCATCGTTGGAAGAAATTAATTGAAGGAAGACCCTCACTCCTTGAATCCTTTATTGTCCATATTTTACAGGGTTTCAAAATATACCTCATGATTTATTGAACTTCATCTCCATTGAAATCCTCATATGGTTTTTGATCAACATGTTCTTGTTCTCAAGTTCACACCTACAAGTCTAAAACACACTATCACGGTTTACTACCAAATAAAAGGGTTTCAAACCTCTAAATCATTGTGATCTAACATTCAAGGCTCCTCTAAAAATTCCTAAAAGTATTTAGATTTCATCTCACCCTCAGCTTCCCCAACCATTCTATTCCTCTTAAACCCTAAGGAGGGTTATCAATAAACCCAAAAAGTTTAATATGGTTAGAGAACGAATAACTCTTCCTTTCAATACTTGAAGTTTCGTTTATAAGTCCACCTTGACCTCCTTCACGACTATGTTTTACCAATAAGGTTCCACCTAACTCCCAAACTTGTTAATATCTAATTCTTCATGATTTTTCCTGTGGGAAACAAGGTACTTGGAATGTTAACAACTTCCTCAATAGTTAGTTCTCAACTAGATTTGTAGTCTTTTGTTAAAAGAGGATGGGTCTAAAGGTTGATGTATCTCAATCTCTTTGTTATATTTAACCACTCAAGAAAGGGTTGGATCACACATATTACCCTTGCAGACACACAATCATGGACTTTGGGTAATTATCTAGTCCTGATTACATACTACTATTCATGTGATTCCTAAGTCTTGGAAGGTACTAATCAACCCATGTCTTTGGTCACCTTTATTTTATTTCTATTTCTACTTTTAGTCTTGCACCCTTACTTGCTCAGTCTGCCTTTTTAATCTTTTGAATTTGACATCTTAGACACCAACGCCCAACCAGATGTCAACGCTAGGCACCCTCATCCCCTTTGGGTGCTCCTATCCTCTTTGTCCTATACTCACATGTTTTGGGTCATTTCTATCCATTTGAGCATATTATAGTTTTGGTAGTCATCCTTTTCGTGTTTAATTACAAAATTTAAGCAAACCAATCATATAAGTATAAAATTATGTGATCATAATAAAGGACCAAGCACAAATCACTATCTATCACCACCTAATGTTGCATCGACCATTAAGGCATCTAAGAGCTCCATTGCATCCATCTAACTTCATCACAAGGGACACAATGGCTGGTTTTCTATATCACACTTCATAGGAGGGAATTTCATTCTATTTCATACAAACGTTTATTACATTCTACATCCAGCTACTTGCTCGCTATCCAAGTGTGAAACACACAAGAGAAACTTAGGGCATATATTTTTGCACACACACACAACTACATTGGGTCTAAGATGTAGTGCAACACTACGATCGTAAGTTCACCATTGTGATAGCCAAGGATAGTCTGAACCCTCATTTTGCATATTTATTTTTAAGATTTTATGTGTCTTTGAGGGTTTTCGGGTCTATAATTCCTTGCGGGTTTACAAAATGACTTCGGCGATCTTGGTGCGACTGAGTGATCAAAGGTGACAAAAGGTGAACACCTTATGACACCTTGAGGAGGTTTCTTGAGAATTTTTGTAGACCTGTGCATCCGAAATAGGTCCACTAGCCCATGAACACCTATGTCCCTCTCCATGCGCGCCCAGTCTAGCATGTTCCTCTAAATCTACATTTTTCTATGCTCTAGATCGATTAGTCAATGCTTCGTATTTTCCAGCTTTTCAACTCGTACAATTTCTAGAATGCTACGAATCAGCTAAGGCTTTTTACCCTCTCTTTACAATTAGGGTTTCATTATTTATTATTTAATTTCTTGGGTGTAATTCTTGTATTTCATTATTATTCATTTTACTGCAATCTTGCATTCAGATTAGGCTCATATAATTACATTTTAGCTTAATTATTTTGGTGCACGTGAACTCGATCTCCACACTCAAGTAGGGTCCTCATATTTTTAGGGTCTTTTGATCATGAATATTTATATCCATGTTTATCTACATAATCATCCTGATTGTATCAATAAGCTCAAAAAATATTTAGCTACTACTTATATTCCTCCTCACACATCACCCGAAAATATGTATACCATAAGTTTACTTCCACCCTATCTCTCAATGAGGATCAAATAACTTTCACATCAGATGAGCTACCTTCTCAAGCAATGCTAGAGCATGACCCCCTTATATATTCAGGTTTGTATTAATAATGTCGGGGTCAAACACGCTTTAGTTGACAATGGGTTTGGCCTTAACATTTGTAACATAGATTTTCTTCATCACTTAGGTCTTTCAGAAATTTCTTTAGCTCCTTCATCAATCTCCATTCGTGGCTTTGACAATATTCCCAAGCATGTCTTAGGTACTATTAACCTCCCTGTCACTGTTGGTCCATGTACAATCACTATTCCATGTCATGTCATGCCCAATAATCCTTAATTATAATATTCTTCTTGGGTGGCCTGGATCTATGCCATGCATGTGTTCCCCTCTAATATACATACATGACTTAAATTTCGTTATGAGGAAGTTGTTTATGATGTCTTGGCTGATCCATCACCTTTCGCGTATTGCAATTCTATTGAACAATCTAGTGATACTCCTAGTTCTTCTGATGCTACTCAATACTTTTCTAAATATGGGTTAGGATATGAATACTTGTGTCACTATGGCTTCTCCAATACAAGCTTAAGTCAGCAAGAACATAAAGTAACAGCACTTTGGGATCTTCCCACACAATCTCACAAATTTGGATTGGGATATCATCCTCCATCTCTCCCTCCTACAAAATCTTATACCACCTTACATACTTCCTCACTTCCTTTTGTACATCCATAAATCATTAGTGATGTTGCCTCTACTACTTGGGATAATTTAGACATTTGATGCTCTTTTGGAACACGGTGTTTATGATCAATTCCCTTATTTTCACCATAAGAGGCGTTCTCCATCATCCCTCAATGTTACTTCTTACTTTGGTGAGTATGATACACCCACCGACAAAGACCAACCCTCTAGATACTATTCCTATTGATCCATACATCGAGGATCAATCAACCCTTCTCAATGAAGAGACAATTTAATATAACCTTGGTACATCTGAAAATCCATGAATAGTTTTACTAGATGCCTCTCTCACTCCTGATGAGCAGAAAGATATCAAACAAGTCCTTCATGATTTATCTGACATTTTCACATGGGACTATAGTGATATGCCCAGTATTGATCCATCTATTGCAATGCATAACATTGTCCTTAACCTTGGTGCAAAGTCCGTCCAACAAAAATTCACAAAATGCACCCCAAAGTAGCACTCCTAGTCAAAGAAGAAATCCAAAAATTACTCGACATTGGTTTTGTTCACATTGTTGAATATCCTGAATGGGTATCTAATATCGTACATGTGATGAAGCTAGATGGTGGGGTTTGTTGTTACACTGACTTTCACAATTTAAATAAAGATTGTCCCAAGGATAGTTTCCCTTGCCCCATATTGATTTCATTGTTGATTCTACAACCAGATATGATATTCTATCTTTCATAGATGGCTTCACGGGTTACAATCAAATTAAAATCAACCCCGCAGATCAAGAGAAGACCTCTTTCACTACACCTTGGGGAACGTTTGTTACATTTTCATGCCCTTTGGCCTTAAAAATGTCAGGGCCACTTATCAACATGTAATGACGCACATATTTCATGATTATATCCACAAGATCATCGAAGATTATGTTGATGATATCTTGGCTAAATCCAGATGTTGTTCCACCCATGCCAAAGATCTACGCACACTATTTGAATGTTTACATCAATGTCACATATGCCTAAATCCTAAAAATGTGTTTTTGGGGTCATAACTGGTAAACTCCTTGGATACATCATCTTGCAACGTAGCATTGAAATTGATCCTAACAAAATTAAATTCATTGTCAATATGCCTTCGCCTAAAAATTTACATCAACTACGATCATTACGGGAAAAATTCAAGGTATTAGGAGATTCATTGCACAACTTGCTAACAAGACTCAACCATTTACACGACTCATGAAGAAGTATACTAAATTTGTATGGGATGAGCAATGCCAACAAGCATTTGATGCCATAAAAGTGTCGTGCCCCCTCGAGACACCGGAAAAATAGGCCAATAAGTCTCTAGAAATTTGGGTAATTTTTTTTTAAAGAGAATACTATCAATACAAGTTCGAGTCCATTAATAATTATTTTTAAACTACAATAATTTACCCACTTTTAAACACTATCCTCGAAACAATATTATTATTATTTTTTGAAATATTAAGTATTTTAATCTAGATTGATTTGCCCAATCACTTAATCACTAGCCCGAAACAATACTTTTGTTTATTTAATTTCTCTTAAGTTGTCTAAGGACACCCTAATAAGAGATTACATCCCCTTTTTAAAAATAATTGAATTCCCCCTTTTATTTTATCTACCCATACACCCAACTTAAAAAAAATTATCTCCCATTCACATTTAAAAATTACCCATGGCTAAAAGTATGCAGGGTTAATTTAGGAGCCTAGGATCAAAGGGATCTTAGCCTTTGATCAACTTCTAAGGATGACCTAAATTTCCTTATGTTCTTCCTCCTTTCTATTCTTCTCTTCTCATTTTTGTTTTGTGTTGTCTTTTTCGATGAGCGGTGTTAGGATGGAGGGGCCATGGAAGATTGGTTAAACTGTCTGTATCTTATTTTATTTCATTTTATTAACTATTGTAGTCTGGTGTAGCCACATTGGAGGGGGCGGCGGTTAGGTTTTCCATGGTGGGAGGGGTTAGAGGCGCTGCAGAGGGGGTCCTTGGTTAGGAATGCATGGAGGAGGGGAAGGGTCCGAGTGACAGGTGTGGTCGGTGCCTTGTGGGGAAGGGGGAGTGGCATGGCGTCGGTGGACAACACAAGGCAGGGCGGAAGAGGGTGCACGGGAGGTGGACAATGGCGAAGTGGGAGGTGGCACGGGGTTGTTGTGCAAGGAAGGGAAGCAAGGGCATCTGTTGGAGGTGCGGCGGAGACTGCTTTGTGTGGGCAAAGACTGCAATGGAGGATGGGGAGGGTTAGGCCTCCCCAAACAAATTTTGTTTTACATTTTTTTATTAAAAAAATTAATCTAACAGGTAAAAGCACAATAAAATGTCCCACTTTTTGGTATGGTTTGTACCTTAGTAAACATGAATTTTCAGTTTAATTGATTTTCTAAAGTTAATAGCCACAAAACCGTACACATTCATGAAATTCTACGAACTAATGAAATGTTGTGTTTAGAGTGTAGAATACATGTATATTTTTTTAAAAAATATTTGGCAAAAAATCTAGTATTTTTCTTAATTTTATTCATATGTTGTTTCTTATGTTATTAAAGAGGAATGACTGTCCCTTGGTGGTTTTTTAAAATGAAAACTTATCTTTTTACTATGAAATTTTAGATATATGTTCAAGATTATAATTTTGACGTGCAGTCAAAATTTCATATTTTTTTGACTTATATTTTTTTTTAATTAATTATTTAGTAACTATATTTTAAAATAAATGGCGTCCATATTTCAATGCCAATAAATTTTAATATTTATATCAAAATTATTTTTTTTTTTCACAGGCAAGAAGAAGAATTCAACAAATACTAAGTATATTTTTTTCAATTTTTTTTGATATATTGTACTATTTTTCAAATTTGGTTGATTGTGTACTATTGATTGCCCTAAAATACCGTATGTTAGTAAGAATTAAAAAATAAATAGCAAAACAGATTTTTAAAAAATGAAAATTGCATTTTTAGAAAGCCAATAAAAATATGAATTTTGTGTCAAAATTTTGTAAGTTAACTATTTCGTTTACCCTGGTTACGTGGCATCCGAGTGGCAGGTTTTGGGTCACAATTGTCCCCAAAAAGATTTGGGGCCAAAATGTGCCATTTGGGCACCACGTCATTGCCACTCGAGCGGTTCGCATGCTCAGTGGTTCACGCAACTAGGTTCGCGCGAACTAGGGTTCACAACTAGGGTTCGCGCGAACCATATTCGCGAATATGGTTCGCGCGAACCCTAGTTCACGCGAACCCCCTCTGCGCCACCAAAACGCCGCCAAAACGTCTCCTCCTAGCTTTAATGATTCGCAATTGCGTCTCCCCTTCTAAATTTAATATTTTACAGGTTACTTACTTAATATTGTTCGCTTTTTATGTTTTAAATTTAATTTTTTACATTTTTTTTTGTTTTAAAGTAAGTGTGTTCTTTTTTAAATTGTTTTTAACCAAAAAAATGTAATATTAAATTAAAAAAGTTGTTTTAAAGTTATAGAAAACTAAAATTAAAAATAACATAATTTCTACTGAGATTTGTATATAAATAGAGTTGCATGCATGCATGCACATATAGTTTTGTATCAAGTTTACTCTTACACATTCAGATTTGTATCAAGTGTGCAGGTGAAATTTTTTGAAGTGGATGAATCATGGGAAATGCAAAGAATGAGAAACGAAAATATACCGAGGAAGAGAATGCAGAGAAGAATGCTAGAAGATCACATTCGTAGGAGGGCAAAAGAGAGAGAGAGAGAAGACACAACAAATGAAAGACAACGCTGCAAAAATTGGTACATATGTATAGAAACCCTTGATAGATCCTAATTTTTTTTTAGTTCTAAGGTTTAAATATGATAATTTATGTTTTTTAGATTGCGTAAAGGCAAGGGTTTTGATAGGATCCCATGTGTATGTTTATGGACACAGATCATGATGCGCAACATTATGCTGAAGTGATATCAAAAGTTATGGAATTACTTCCCAAAAAGAATGTGAAACACTTGGTGAAGATGGATTTACAAAAATTAAAAGAATTTTCCGAACAAGAACCACTATCACGAAAGAAAACAGCAAAAAGTGTAGAGATAATATATGGTGAATTTGTTAATTTGACTACAGTTGCTAGAGCACATTTGTTGGTTACATTCTTGAATCATGTTGATATGAAGGAAACATTAGAATTGTTAGGTGTTGATTTTGGACAGAAAAATTCAAAACGTGTAGAAGAAGAATTTGTTGGGAATGTTTTTAAAGGAATAAGTTCTTTGGGTACAAAAACTAGGTCTGCTGATAAGAGTATTTCTCGTAGAGCAATATTAACTTCAGTTGTAAGTGAAGATACAACAAAGAATCGTCATGTTACCGCATTTGCCAAGGCATTGGGTTTATCTAGAAAGACGGTTAGCAGGTATGCAAAAAGGAGGAAGACATTGGATGACTCTACTATGGAAGGAAATTGGGCACTAATGTGTAGAAATCCACGTTCTGATAAAATAGAGGATAATATTGTGAAGATAGTTTCGATTTTTGACCGAAAGGACTCATCCTTCTCCGAATGTGAGGGATGTTTTAAAACATAGGGTAACTCGCAATAACTATGACGAACATATAAAACATTGGCTTGAAATAACTCAACACGAGATGTACATAAAGTTTGCTGAGTAAGAAAATCCGATGTTAAGATTGGACAACGAATGTTTGAAAATTTGAAGCCTTGGTATGTGCGAGCTGATAAAGTCCTCGACACATGTTGTTGTCGCTATCACGTTGAGTTTGATTATCACTATCAGGTACATAAAAATTTATAGATTCAATGTATATATATTTTGAGGCGTGCTTTCATTTATATCTATATATTTAAAATTTGTTTAAATATCGTTTTTTGAGACATGTGATTTAAAATTAATGTATTTCAAAATCTATGTTTTTTTCAAGTGTATAGAAAGTTACGAGAAGAAATTGCCCCACCTACACGTGTCAGTGAATTCATAACTTCAATTATTTGCAACGTATCTGATGATCATGTTGATGATCGTATGACTTGCATCAAAGGTGTCTGTGACAAGTGTGGGGACTTGAAATTATTGCCAAAAACAAATGAAGATTTGGACACGCTTAACCGGTTGCTTCATAAGAGGTGATATATATAAATTTATGTTTTTAAATTTGGATGTTAGATTTTATTTTGATTTTTATTTTACTCAAATGAATACATGACAATTTGTCCATGTTATGAATTGATTTTGTAGGTTCAAATACATAAAATATTCAACAAGGCTTGGAAAAGATGCAACCAGTTGGATTTGGTAGAAGAGGAAATCCCCATTATGCTACATTCATGCAAAGTTTCCGAAGTTTAATTAGTCCGTACATCAAACATTCTCACTATTCAAAGTGGCAAAGCTACACAATTCAAGACTAATAGGACACATTCCCTATTGGTTCCATATTGTCCGTGGTTGATTTTGCGAGAATTACTCATTTTCTCATCAAAAGAAATTCAAACACAGTATTATCATACCGACTGTGTTACTATCATGGTTCAAGTATTTTATAGGCATGCACAATTGGATTTGGATGGGGTTGAAAGTACTTATGTGAAGCGAATGATCAAGAAGGAGTATCACTTCTATATAAGTGATGACAAAGAACATGACACCCACTTTGTGCAACATTGTTTTGGTTTGTTCTTTCAATATCTTCATCAGCGAGGAATACAGATAGATCACCATTTTGTTTGGTCAGATGGTTGCGCATCACAATTCAAATCCTCTCGCCCTTTCTTTGCACTCAGTCGTTATCATCGTCATCACAAAATTCCTCATTTATGGAGTTTTTTTGAGAGTGGTCATGGGAAGGGAGAACACGATGGTGCGGGTGCATGCATCAAACGTGCTCTAAAGAAACAAAGCTTTGATTATGAGGGAGATCGATTGATTGATGCCCACACAGTTGTTGAATGGTGTAAGAAACATTTTGCAGTTCAGGTTTCAACCTCACAGGCTTCAACCTCACAGGCTTCAACCTCACATGTTTCAACCCCGCACAGAGTATTTTGGGAGATAAAAGGTACATGCACATTTAAAACATAGATATGTAAATCTTTATGTGATTTATTAAGTGAACTACAAGTTACTAACTTTAAATTTTTTATTCTGATTTTTATTGTTTGTTTTAAACTTTATTGATCTTTTGAGCATGATTAAATGAAGGTATTGATCGGAGGACAAAGTATGGATGTGAAAGGATTCCCAATTCTAGGTCTTTGCACTCTCTGATGACTATGGATAGTAATAACTGGACAATCTGTACAAGAGATTATTCTTGTTTTTGTTATGAATGCATGAACAAATCATATTCAGAGTGCAATAGTCAAAAACATGGGTATGTAGGTGAGTGGAAGCAAGTTCCTTTAGTTGTGGATGACACATATGGATCAGATCATGATGATAGTTTTGAAGATGTGCCATTAATTTCAATTGATTATGACCACATATCTGGACTGGTTAAACAAGGTATGTTTTATTTGAAAGGATCAAGTATAATTTGATAATTAAATATATATATGTATATATAATTTATACTATACATCCGATCATTGAATGTTTCTTTGCATTTTGTTGTAGGAGATGTATTTGCAGTCATTGCTGAAGAAGCCAATATTGAGAAAGTGGAGTACTACTTGTTGCGTTGCACAGAGGAGAGAACAAAGCTAACATGTGAAATAACAAGTGAAGTGACAACATTTTTACCGGCTGGCTCCAGTAGTGCAGGGAACATACTTACAACAAGTGAAAGCCCTCCAAAGTGGGATTCACTTTGTTGATTACAAACCAGACAAAAAGGTGTATCATTACACCCATCACATAATTGCTACAGGGTTACAATTGCAGCAGGTGAAGACTACAAATAGTAAACGCAAAAAATGGAGACTAGATGTAGAAGACCATGAAAAACTTTTACAAGTCATTGAACAACGAGCAGAGCCACTTGGTATTATATAGAAGGACATGGAATAAATTACTAAACCTTGTTGGTAATAAACTATTAAGCTAGATAGCATTGTATTTTCTACTTGAAGGGACTATGGAGACCACTATATGGTATAAACATATGGATAAACCTTGTTGTGAGATGGTTTATGGTTTACAAGTATTGTGATATGGTTGTTACATGGAAGTATGTATGGTATAAACATGATTTATTGACTCATGATAGGCTGATTATGGATCAATTACAACATTACATTTTTCTCTCTGTCCACTTTTTCTTTCCTTTCCTCCGGTAAATATCGGTTGAGGTTAAACTTGAACCTCAATTTTAAACAGGGCCATGTATTCCATAAATTTATAATATAATGCTCCAGGGTAAGCTATGAACCTAAGATTTGTGAACACGGGTCATAATTGAATGAGCTCCATAATGGTTAGTCTCTTGAAACCTAACTCTTCTGTAAACATGGGCAGCAATAGAATGTTCCCCATAATAGCTATAACACAATTTGACCACTCGAACCCCAATTCTTAAGGTTGTAAACATGGGTCACATTCGGATGTACTCCATAATCGTTACAACACAGCCCAACTTTTTGAATGGTAGTTCTTAAGATTTCTAAACATGGGTCACACTGAAATATGCACCATAATAGCTACAGAACTTCTTTACCACTTGAACCCAGGTTGTTGAGATTTCTAAACATGGGTTTTGCTTGAACATTCTGCATAATTGCTGCACCACTTCATCGCTGCTTGAACTCCAAGAGTTTGAATGGTGTTCTAATGGCTAAAATAAATAGTTTGAAGAGTAATACGTGCAATTAACCGCTCTTCATAGCAATTATGTAGTTCAGCCTTCTATTTTAATTAAAAAAGAATCGTACTATCTATTAGTGAAACAACAAATTTTCTTTTTGGTAATCCAAGGAATTAGTGAATATCCAACAATCTATAGTTTCAAAGAATAATACTCTAAGTCAATGCAGCTTAGTACGGCTTTATGGCGGTGATGTTCTTAGGAGTATCCCCATTACCATTACATCACAACTCCTTTGCAATATCAAATGCGTTATTATTATTCTTATTTTCATTACAATTAATTTTGTGAAATTCGTAAATACCCAATCCCTCTGTAGAGTGCAATATTAAAGTTTAGGCTACCTCGTGATTGCAAAACCATGAAGAAGTGGTATATATTGTGCCAAAATCGGGCTGGAACTTGTACTCAGCATTGTCCAGTTTTTAGCTTCTATTATGCCCAAAGACGGGGAGCATACCCAGTATCACATGCACTCAGGTTATCATGGCAAAAACAGCTTCTAAAATTTTATAATCTGAACTGAAAAATAGAAATCTGAAACCTATAAAGAGAAAGTTTACCTTGCTGTTGTAAAGACTGAAAAATGCGGATTTTTAAATGAAAGATCAAATTATAGAAAATGGATAGCATAAGAGGTTTGTATTGGTTATTTTGTATTTGGGATGAGAATTCCATGCATACACCATTTTTCAATCGTTGGTCTGGTATGCCCTGTGGAAGTCTCATGCACATGGCCTATATTGGTCTCAACGTTGAACCTATAGCTTCAGATTGCTTGGCTTTCTATCATTGTTTTTGTCGAAAGGAGAGATTACATGCCTGCAGACAATTGTAAGAAAAAGTTCTAAAGACATTAACTAGATGTGAATGAATAAAATCACAATAAGCATTAAAAATCTTAGCCATGATGAGGCATGACAAAGAAGTATGTTCTATAGTTGAAATAAAGTTTTAGTCAACCTAAAAAGAGTAAACTACTACAAAGTTTTTTCTTGTGGAAAATAAGAATTAAAATCATTCAAGGTTGAATACGAGGTGAAACCAAACACATCACACCAAGACTATTTGGAAGGTCCTCAAGAATGCAAAGTAAGTATACATGCCCGATTCATAGAGAAATCAAGGTCCATAGTTTAAAATATCTCTGCCCATTTTTTCAAAATGATGGATAAGGATGACAGAGCTCCTCATGTGAGAAACATTAAGCATGCTTATAATGCCCACTCAAGAGGTAGAGGGGTACACACATCGGCCATATATACATAAAGTCAACATGGAAAGTAACCCCAACGATTTGAAACCTCTTGATAAATTTGGGTAACCTTAAAGTTAGATGATTTTAGACACCTGATGATGAACAAAATAAAAAGGTGCACATAATTTTGAAGAGGTGAAATTTCAAAAAGCATGAGTCAGAATGAAAATCAATAAACTTAGCAAATATTCAAAGTTCTAAATAACATATATACGTAATTTTTAGAAAAACTCAAGACCGACATGAATGTAGGGAATAACAAATCCATATATAAACTGCATACCTTCTTCAATGTTGAATGGGGAATAGAAATTAAATGGCACTTTATGCATGGCAATATAAACTATAACAAGGCCTTTCATAACAGGTTCTAATTGTTTAATTTTTAAACAAAGCACACGGACGCTTGCTTTGTTCTATCGCTAGGTTTCGTGGGGTATTATATCCTTGCCTTTTTGTAATGTATTTCAACTCCAACCTATATTCAGATGCAACGTTAATGCAAAAAGATGTAGAGCATATTAGAAAGTAAAAATCTTTTTAACTATCGCAAGACAGATGCACATTAATGCAATATTAATGCTTTTCAATGGAGAAGAACATACAAAGTTCTCCAAATACAGCTCTTTACAAATTAAAATATTGGTGGTTGTGAAAAGCTATCATAAATTCTAAGATACCTAAATACAATCAATCACAAAATAATTAAAAGCAAAAAAAAAGAGGTAGAGGCATAAATATTCATGATATGAAGGAAGATCTTGTTGTCAGAAACAAACTCTAAAAGCATAAGATAGCACGGTGTTTATGATAACTATGATAAAAACTTCGGTCACGAATAATACTTCAAGATCTATCTTAAACATGGTATTGCTTGTGATATAGATATGTGTATTTCTTCTTCAAGATAAAGCCCGATAGAAAGTTACAAGAAGATGTCATAACCAATTTAAGAATTTTACTATAAGACTCTTGTAAACAATCCACAAATCCATTCCGTATATACTTGGCTAGATAGGTATTTCAAAACATTTATAATCTAAAAAACAGTTTCGCTGAAGTATAATAAATGTAATCATTATCCTGCTAAGCCATACTCTATTCAAACGCCTAAGCTGGAGATACAGATAAATGAAGTAGAGGATAAATACTGGACAAAATAAGAAAGAAGTAGAGGATAAATTTTATTATTCTAGTTCATACTCTCAAAAAGGAAAAGAAAATGGCAGCAAAGTTGGTCAGAATTACATAATTGCAGACAACGATTTCAATCAAACAGTTTGCACTGAGACACCTATGAGTAGTGGTTATTGAAATAGTGTACAATAAGACATGCAATCATTTTAATTAGTTTTGCTTTAACAATTTTCAAACATTTTGAAGGCCAATGTTTTTTTTTTTTTTAATTTGCGCTGGTGAGGCTCAAGCTCAAATGAAACCAAGCGTTTTTTGTGCTTGTCCACTTAACTATCCTATCCACTAGAGGTACACACTCGAAATGCCACCACAACTCACAATCACTAGTAGGCGAATATGCATTATTCGTTTACAAGTGATCTCAATGACCCACAAAACACGTCACAAGGGAAATCGCCCCAAGCCCTGAGACCAACAAAGGAGTTTGCCCTAGCCAAATGGATGTTACAGGGTTTTCCCTAGCCAAATAACCTACAAACCCTCTAGACATGTTGTGATGAGTCTCCCAACATCAGCTAAACTAGAAGGATTTTCATTCTAGAAGTAACACCGCAGCTAGGAGATTCACTACAAGCACAAACCTCACAACTCACCCCTCCCAATGTTATGAACACAAAAAATCAAAGAAGGGAAGCAAAGAATCATATGTTACAAACACAAAAATAGTGATCTCGAGCTTTCAGACAAGAGTCTTGCAGAGAGTCGGCACAAATTTCCAGCAGCATGAATAATACACTCAAAAGACACTCTAGTTGTAAAGATTGTAGAGAATACAATGCTGAAAGCTACAGCAAGAACTTGTCATTTTACCAACTACTCATTATCAAGCTCCTCTTCTCTTAACATGAGTGATTCATAAGAAATCTTCAGGTAGAACAGAAAAGAAATCAACTTACCAGACCTTTTACTAATCAGAAGTGTGGATGGTCTTTGAGAAACAACTTCGTGAGGCACACAAACACTTTGGCATTGAAAGAATTCCAGCCATCTGGACACAAACTGATTCTACCCAAACCTGTTCGGAATTCAAGCTTGTGTCCCATTGACTAGGACTTCAAAGATCTATTTTTCCCTTGCTCGCAAAACGCCCCAGTGACTACATACGGTTTGAAAATAAAACATCTTTCACTCAGCTCGTGAGGGCTGTCAGTAATACTCCATTGGACAGTGATATATATGACACTTGACCTAAAAAGCGATCTTCAAACTCAATTTGCTGGGAAAGCTTAAAACATTAGATCGTTAAAACATTTAATCAGCAGTCTTTACCATCTACCATAATTATGATAGCTCAATTACACATTTATTGGCAATGTATACTACAAACCAGATGGAGTGAGATCAGTTATCAATTACGCAAACTATGTATCCAGTAAATAAGAATGGAGCTGCTGAACGTACTATCTTGAATTGCAAATTGCAACAAAATGATATATTTCCATAATAAATTGTTGAACACTGAGCAATATATTCAGCTGTCACATAAGGGGGTGTCTTATATTCACATCCATAATTGTAAATACACGTGTCTAAGACATATATCAAAATATAATAATAATGTCTAGAAGTATGTCTAAAATGTTTGAAATCTATAAAATATCACTGAAGTCTCCTCCGTGCACTAGGGCGAGTGCCAGACCCCTCACTACGCTCTGCTGCACCCTGCATGTTAAAAAAAAGGAATATACATGTCATAAACTATATATAGCATGTACCATATATTAAAATATATAAGCAGAAATCTACAACAATTTCTTAAATAATTCAATACATTATATAACTGATATGTACAATTGATTACCTCAGTATTTGTCCCTGCGCGGATGTTGGGAGTATCTACGCTACCCGTAGATCTCTGTCCCGTAGATCCCGTGAAACAAAATAAATAAAATGTAAGAAGTTGATAAATAAGTTTTTTTGAATAAAGTTCATTAATTTCTAACATTTCAATTTAGATTAAATATTAATTATATTAAAACACATGTATTTATACCTCTCATGGAACGCGTCTCCAAATGTATGGGATTGTCATCCACGACCTCAACACCAAAGAAATATCTCGCCAACTAAGCCAAGTTGACTCTGCACCGGAACATCAAGATCCATGTTGTGCTCACCAAGAGTGTGTATGTGACACGGGTAGATGGTGTGGAATGTGAAGCTCCACACACCGGAGTAGAAGCCTAAACACAAAAGTACATGTTTAATTTTAATATTAATAAATTGTAAAGTAATGATCAATTAAAATAAATTTTAATTATATTAAAGGTTTAATTTTCACACACCGGAAGTAAATGTGCTTGAACATCAAAGTGTGACAATCCCAAACTACAGAAGTCTATCTCATAAAGCGCGTAGAGTACCCCGACTAGAAGATACACTCCCACTCGCTCTATAAAATCTAAAACCCCGATAGTGGAATGCTGCAATGCCGAGCAATCACCTCATACGCACACAACAAGTTAGCAGCCATGATGCGTCCTAGCCGACGTGCCCGAGCGGGATCTCAGAATTCAGCTCAAAGTCATCTGGGAAATCAAAGATGCACGAGCGTATACCTCATTGCGTGCATCACTGGTGCTACTAGCACCTCCACCGCTAGTATCACGTCTCAAGGTAAGTCGACCCACACGGTCGAAGAGATCAATTGGGTCTCGCGAGCAATGCCAAAGAAGACCCTCGAGCAAGCACCCTCATGTGCAGTCATAACGACAGTGCTGCGACATCCCGAAAGCCTCGATAAGAATGGTTGTGGCCTTGGTACAAGCTGCCGCGCATCAACAATCGCAGGAGCTCCTCCTTTCTATATGCCTCGCTCGTGGCTAATACGGCCACGCCCCTGCCCCAAATAACTAGGGATGTCTAAATAGTTCACCTTTAGGTTTAAGTGAACCTCAGCATGTAGCATCATTATGAAGTATAACGGTAATTGGTCATTATTTGGAAATTGGCCTTGAGAGGCCACAAATCTAGGATAAATCAAAGGGGCACATAAAGGACATGAACATTTGTTTACATAATAGGCCCTTATTTTCCGTTTGTCTGCATAAAAACTCCAACAAGACCTCTTAACGACTTCCTTATCGGAAAGTCGTGATGTAATCTCATTATAACCTACATCTCCTGAGACACTTGATTTTAGTGAATCCATAAATTTTGTTATTGATTCGGAATCAAATGGATTATATGTTTTCAAACTTGTCTCTATTCTACGAAGATCAACCAGTATTCTTTCACAATGGGCTTTATACTGCCCAACTGTAGTTGGATTTTCGAGAATAGATTGCAATTTTGCAATCTCTAAATCGGTCCTCTCAAACAAATTAGGAGTTCCGTAAGAAGCCATGACTGTAAAAAAATGAAAGTAAAATTCTAATCAATAGTACTTTTATTAAAAAAATTCCTAAGATATTCTCCTATATTAATGAAAATGTAAATATGAACTTTTCAAGCTTCAATAAATTACATAAATTACAAATCATTTGATAACAAAATATACCAAGTGATGTTGCAGAGTTCAGAAATGAAAAGTTTTGAATACATTTAGATGATCTTAAAGTCAAAGCAATGTTTGTAGAAGAGAATGTAAGTTTACCTGGGCACAAACCATTATCAAAGCAGAACAATTGAGTGGGATTCACCTTTCCCTGAAACACATTTTTTGTGCATATGATACAGAATTAGCGCAATCAAATAGAACACCAATCCAAATTTAAACAACAAAACACATCGGTAAAAGACATGTCTAATGCATATATTTAAACAACAAAAGACATCGGTAAAACATTGAAATAGAGACACAAGGTTCAATAATTCTTTTTGGGCATAAAAATCAATCTCATGGCAAAAGAGTATTAAGGTTTGTGAAAATGGAATATCTCCATGATATGCATTATTCTCGGCAAAGTGCACTCGCAATCTCGGCTCCAATCAACAATGATGCCACTATTGGGATCTTAGTATGGCATAGGCAGGCAAATGAGCTACACAATATACTCATTTTTCTAGAAACTAAAAAGATCCTTCATGTTACAATTTGCAGCACATAAAAGAAGCCCTTCAAAAAAATACATTGAACAACAGGGGCAACCAAGAGGACCTTGGAAAAATGTACAGGTAACAGCCATATGAATTCTTCCTTAGTTGTGGATCAAAGCTAATAGAAATAAAGCTAGATAAAATTAGCTTGAAACTACAGTATAATCGTCCATTGTAAAAAACAAGTTTCTCTGAACCTGGTAAAAGAATACTTTTTATTGTCTGATTGGACGTACATAATGGAAGGGTATAAATATTGCATATTGCCCTCAGAGTTTCTCAAAGAGACCATTTACAAGTAACAAGGATGTAGCAGAATTTTATGATGAGCATTCCTTGTGGATTTCTGATTGGACGATTGTCCTCTCTGACTAAGGTCAACATCTTTTCGCACCAGTTAGGAGTCAAGATAGATCACCATATTCCGCAAGGCAAAAGGATATGCCGTCTTTTCTCTCTCATAGAGGTGTTAGATGGAAGAATGCTTTATCTTTAGCATTTCTATCTATTATGATATTTGAGTGAGATTTTACTAGCTATATTTTTTCGTAATTCATGTTAGAGATAATTGGCCCTACCTTATGAAGGTTGTTACATTCAGACATCGAGATGTCAAAAGGACTTCTAGGGCCATCAAATTTATTGCTTCTTGTTTCAGCCTGTCTCATCCATAGTTGTCCGATGTCAAGTGCCCATTAGCTTCATTAGTCACTATCACGGGTGGTTCTAGATCTGTGAGGCTTCTCCATCTCCCTCACCTAGCAAGTGGTGATCATGGTGCCTCGATATCCTTTTCTTATTCTGTCAGAGAGCCGATTTAATTTTCACTACTCACAGTCTGAACTACGGGGGCAGGTGCACAGTGCCAATTTTCTTTCTACATCTAGAGGATTGCCAATTGTGCATGTTAGGAGAAGCCTTGAGAAGGCAACCTTGAATCCTCCTAGGATTTTTTAGTCACTCTCATAGCCTGTCACAAGGGCATCGTCTATCTCTATATCAGCCCTTTAGTGGTCCCTTTTGTACCCTTGGTACCAATGCATACTAGAACCTTGTTCTCCTTTGGCTTGCTTGCTATTGATCTATTGGCAACTCTCCCAGACTTGTTCATATATTGTTGCATAACAGTGGAAAGGATCATCCTCGCCAAGAGCATTTTGAGTCAAAACTTTGCAATATGACTATAAAGGATTTGCTATGATCAGTGACCATCAAAGGAAAGTTCATCTTCATTTGCTTTTAAGTCAAAACAAGTGTTGTAGAGAACGATAGAGCCTTGACTTCAAATTGAGTGCCCAACATGCCACTGTTGAAATTTGTCAGTACACGAGCTGGTTACATCTTAATCTGAGGCATGACTTTTCCTCCAACAAATCCATGTATGATTACAAACATTCACAGATTACTCCATAAAATCAACAGAGATGCAACACTGTGAACAGAACCTCCAAACTCAAAAGGATAAGTATTGATTGAAATGAAGGTCTAATACAAAACAGGCACATCAAAATCACTGAACCATCTCTAAGAAGAGTACTCTTGCCACTACAGGAAAATCCCAATTTAGCCATTCTATGATCAATTTTCTATTTTCTATTTCCTGGCCACCTATATATAATTAGTGGATGTTTTAGCTATCCATATAAACTCATGGATTCTGAACCTGTATGAGCACTTTTAGCAAGCCAAACCATATGCAAAACATTTATAACATAGCAACCATGATATGCATTATTCTGGCAGTGCACTCTGCAATCTCGGCTCCAATCAACAATGATGCCACTATTGGGATCTTAGTATGGCATAGGCAGCTGTGAGCTACACAATATACTCATTTTTCTAGAAACTAAAAAGATCCTTCATGTTACAATTTGCAGCACATAAAAGAAGCCCTTCAAAAAAATACATTGAACAACGGGGGCAACCAAGAGGACCTTGGAAAAATGTACAGTAATGACCATATGAATTCTTCCTTAGTTGTGGATCAAAGCTAATAGAAATAAAGCTAGATAAAATTAGCTTGAAACTACAAAGATAATCGTCCATTGTAAAAACAAGTTTCTCTCGAACTCGTAAAAGAATACTTTTTATTGTCTCGATTGGACGTACATAATGGAAGGGTATAAATATTGCCTATTGCCCTCGAGTTTCTCAAAGAGACCATTTACAAGTAACAAGGATGTAGTATACAAAACGCCAACCTGTATTTTCAGAGTTGACCTTCACATTCAATTAATTTCTAGGAGAAAAAAATGCTGAGCAATATGAATCGTTTCATTCTGCACCGTAATAAACCTTCATCTCCTGATTCAGGGAAATTTTATGAAGCTTTGAATAGCGTGACTCCAATCCATCGTACACGGCAGTGAATATTTGTTTCCTGCAATCAATCAATATGGCATTGCAAACTTCTCATTTAGGTGACAAAGGAATGATTATTTTACTCGTGAACATCATTCAGAAATCTTGAATCGAAAAATACCCCGTTGCCTCCATCTCGTGGGTAATTGTTAGTGCGATCTATCTCCTCCACAAAAAGTATGAATCATTCTATGGTCTTCATACATAGAATTAAACCAAATTCAAATCATAGGATGGTCTTCATCCATAGGCTTAAACCAACATCTATAGGGATTGACCTTGCCACCATGATTACACTTAACTCTCGTCAATAATCGTTAAGTTTGTTGTAGTGTAATCAGAATTGTTTTTAGCTTTTCAGCTCAACTACTTTATATTCAAGCTTAACCCAACATTTTTGAAAAGAATGGTTTTACCACAATGCTCACGGTTCTTCCTTATTATATAACACTTGTAGTAAGAATGTTTTGGCTTTGCCATAATAAGCACAATCATACCTTCCAAACGATGAGAAAATACCATTACCAATAAAGACCTAATGCCGCCATGATGATGACCTAGGTTCATGCCCATAACATGTCGATAGACACCCTTAAGACTGATTCTTGGCCAAAGAGCCCCTCGGTATTTTGGCAGTGCATTCTGCAATTTCGGCTCCAATCAACAATTATGCCACTATTGGGATCTTAGTATGGCATGGGTAGCTGTGAGCTACACAATATACTCATTTTTCCAGAAACTAAAAAGATCCAAAAATGTTACAATTTGCAACACATAAAAGAAACCCTTCAAAAAAATACATTGAACAACTGGGGCAACTAAGAGGACCTTGGAAAAATGTACAGGTAACAACCATATGAATTCTTCCTTAGTCGTGGATCAAAGCTAATACTAAGATAAAATTAGCTTGAAACTACAAAGACAATTGTCCATCAAAAACAAGTTTCTCGAACTCGTAAAAGAATACTTCTTATTATGTCGATTGGATGTACATAATGGAAGGGTATAAATATTGCCTATTGCCCTCAAGTTTCTCAAAGAGACCATTTACAAGTAACAAGGATGTAGCATACAAAACGGCCAACCAGGTATTTTCAGAGTAGACCTTCACATTCAATTCATTTCTACGAGAAAAAATGGGGTTTTACCAAAAAAAACTTTGCCAGGGTTTTGCAAAAAATGGTATTTTAGTGGCTACATACCTGGGCTCGCCGTTGCTCGCCGCCTTCGGTGGGCTCTCGGTGTGTGGTGGGCGCTTGTCTTCGATTTGCACGCTTGGCGAAGGAGTGTGGTGGGCGGTTTGGTCGGTTGACACATCCTTGCGATTTCACGCGTGAAGGAGACGGGGCGGAGAAAAATGATTTTCTCCGCAACGTGCACGTGTCTCTCCAATATGTGAATAGGGGGGGACAACAAGTCACGCACAACTAACATAAAATATATATTATATGTGTTATAATATGAATAATATATATATATATAACATTTAATACTTTTTTAAATAAATGATTATTTATTTATTTCATTTTAATAAATAAACCTAAAATGGCTATTTTAATATAATAAATAAACAAGATTGTATTTAAATGCAATATAGTCGCATGAATAAATATAACTACATTAGGTATATCTTTGAAAATGATTAATACACAAAGGAAGAATGTTAACTTATAAAATAACCTATTTTAATTTTGTTATTTGATGGAAAGCTTAGAAGAAAAATTCAACTCTCATTTTGCATTTACGCTATTTCAGTAGGGACATACAATGAGGAAGGAGGATGCCTTCAAGGAATCCATACAAAGGAGAAGAAGCTTGTTTTGCCACCCAACTATAGGCATCATTACATGCCTTCCCAAGGTTGGGATGCATGCTAGCCTCCCCCAAGCCCATGGGAAAGAGGAAAACTATCCACAATGCACAAGAGTGAGGGTGAACAAACAACATTACATCCACACAAAAATAAGGCAAAGTATCCAAAACAAGACTCCAAATTTGTAAAGATGAAAAGGAGGAGAACCCAAGTTCTACCTCTAAAATGGGGAAGAGAAGAAAGTTCTCCAAAATTGTAACCATCATTATATGCACAAAAACATGATCTCCATACCCTCCTTATTTCTCCAATTTCATTCTAGCCCTCCTTATTTCTCCACCCTTTCACCAATCCTTCTTGGAAGGATTTTCAAACCCCAAAGGGGTTTCCTCACCAAGAATGGGGAAGGAGGTTCAAGCCAAATGACCCACCTTCCCCACCTCAAACCATTTGAGGGGAGTAACTAAATCCTTCAAGGCTTTCCCATCAAGCCTATGAGGATTGAGAGGGGAAAATCCCTCTCTCTTCCCCCACAAACTCCAAAACTCCATCATGCCATATGATGGAGGGAGAAAAATCAAATAAACAACAACAAAATCTTCATGCAACAACAAACATTTCCAAGTAAACAACTAATTTCTAGCATGATATAACAAACACAATAAAGCTCAAGAAGCCTACCTCAAAGAAAA
Organism: Taxus wallichiana var. yunnanensis; assembly: GCA_018340775.1. NCBI lineage: Eukaryota > Viridiplantae > Streptophyta > Pinopsida > Cupressales > Taxaceae > Taxus > Taxus wallichiana. The sequence goes on along the minus strand of CM031240.1, from coordinate 1,014,901,465 downwards.
GCTCTCCAAATTCAATCTCTTCCACTTCTTGACCCAAGAAAACTCTAGCTCCAAATCCACAAGACTCCAAGCAAAAGCTCCAAAAAAAAATTCTCTTCTTTTCCCATGAGGGAGAATTTGAAGAGGAGCAAGAAAAAATCCTCACAAATGAGGGGGTGACATGTGTCACCCCTCTCTTCCTTCAAGGTCAAAGATGCCAAAGATAAAAGAGAGAAAGGATAAAATGACTTTTAGCCCTCTTCTCCCAAATTACTCAAAATGATAACAAAACAATCTTGTGCAACTTTTAACAAAGCACACTTATCCATACCCCTTACATGGATGTGACCAAAGGAGGAAAAAGGGAGGGAAAACTCCCTCTAGCCTTGGAAATAAGCCCCCTACCTATTAGGTAGGGTCCAAGGGCCCATTTTCATGTTAAGGGAACTCCCAAACTAAAAAGGGGTCCCTAAAAATGCCTAAAATAACCCAATTTCGGGTTTGGAAAATTTGGCACAAGGGTAGAGGGTGTGGGGCCCACCCAAGGGTTCACATGTGACCCTAAACCCTTTTGATTAAGTACATCATTAAACAAATTCAAAACTTAATGTAAGTGGGGCCATTAATTCCCCAAAACAAGTTTACAACACAAACTAAACACCCTAAGCAAGATTAATAATACAAGACATATTACATTACAAATGAGGGTCACCCATGGTGCCCAAAACAATAATTCTAATACTAAGGCCTCATGCAATAAACACGGCTAGGACTTAGCCTGTGGGCTGCTTGTGCAAAATTGTGTAGCTGGCCTGAATCCCATGTTCTCCGTGACCTGTCACCTGCACACTCATTGCACACATTAAACGCACCTGTCCAATACAAGAGTAAACTAGCTGCTCACTAAGTGAATAAATTCAAACATGTAAATTAACGATATCACCATCATCAACGTGGAATGCACAATCTCACACAATTCGTCGTATGTTAGGTATTACAATACATACAAATGTCATATCACCATGCCATCATGTATCCTTATCAACAAAATGATTACGTTACAAAATCAAGGTACGTGACTAAGCTAATTATCCAACATATAGGAATTAGGCCCAAATCGCATAGAAAAGTGTTAGTATCCACAATCTCAAATAAAGAGTGTCAATCTACTAATCTAGTCAAATTGGCGTTTCACACCCCAATTCACCATACATGTCCATGAAGGCCAACCAACATATCATAATGTCAAAAATTATGTCAAAACCATGTTAAGTCACAACTATGGGTTAAGAATTCAACAGGTAATTGAGGCTAGAAAATGTGGGCACTACATCCCCCTCTCCTAAAATTAGACTTCCTCCGGGAAGTCACTGGAAGAGATAGGGATAAGATTTTATGAGGTATCACATCGTAGTGTAAGTCCAACATTAAGGTCATTTTTAAAGGAACTAAAATATTTTGTTTTGTCTTAACAACATGTCTTTTCAAGCGTAACAAGGTCCAAGAACAAGTATATTTCAAATAGGATAATATTAACCAAGGGGGATTGTATAAACCGAATTCATTTGCCTCATCATCTAACTTTCCTATAAGGGTCCAAGTAAGAGGATGTACAATATAAGGCCTAAAATTAAATGAAAACTATGATGGGTGAGTGAAGTGAACATAAATGTTGTTTTAAAGTGAATTAAAAAGTTTTTGTATATTAATTTTGTACGAGTCCTAGATAAAGAAGTTGACTTAATTTGGCCATTATTTTTATGGTCACTAAATGATAGTATTCAAAGAAAACATTTGTGGGTGAAATACATATATAGTCAACCACTAGGTTAGGACTGGTTTTCTAGTTTGGTTTCCAAAGTTTTTTCATAGTATGTATTGTTTTAAAGAGCATTTCCATTCCGAGCCAAGATTGCTTTAGAAGTCTCCTAAACAAAAATTGAATTTATTATTGTTTATAATTTATTTACATATAAGTTCACACTATGACAAGGAAATTTTGAACTTTCTATGCCCCAAACAAGCCATAACTCCTTAATGAAACAACAAACCACAAATTTCCAGTTCAATACGATATAAGAAAAGTTTTACTTAAATTTTATCATTTCTTAATTATTATAATCAAAAGAAAACATGAATGAGTTATGCAAAAACAAAATCCATTTAAAGAGAATGTTTCCCAAATCTTATCAACATATTTATCAAAATTTACAAAATACCAGCATGATGAAGAAAAAACTTTTCAGTTCATACTTTCCTCAAGTGCACAAGAGATCAACACTCATCTTCCTTTAATGAAAGGTAAGGTCTAAATCTCTTTCAAGATATCCGACTTACGATAACTTTTACTTAACAATTATTTGGTCGTAATTTGGCCCATTAGGTTGTGAGAGACATAATGTAAAATACACTTATTAACTAGGGTTGCAATTCATATTACACAACGAAATTTGAATTACGCCACCCTATTTGAGTGGAAATAGAAAATAGAACCATGTTTTAAAGAGGACCCCAAAATAATTTCAGTATATATATATATATATATATATATATATATATATATAAAACTAGTGCTTATACTGATTACAAAGGACGTCTCTACCTACGGTAGGTGGAAAGGCTAGTTAGTCATTATTGTTAGTCCTTGCAATAAGGTCTTACATCATTTACATTATAATAACATACTAAGAGTTCTTCTATGTGAATGAAATCTTATAAAGGAGTTTCCTAAGAGTCCAATAGTCAAAGGCATATCGGATTTGTGAGATCATCGCAACCATTCTATCAATCGTATTAACTTTCTCACCTAAACATTTAGGAAGACAAAACAATACCTAAGTTTCTTACAAAATTCCCAACATTAAATGTGTAAACCATATGAACATCACAAGACAAAAACTAGTAACCAACATCTATCACATCTGAAGCAATAGTTTTAGGATCACCCCAATTTTAGCTTTTAAGGGGGTAACAATGATTAACATTGTTTATCCAACCAACGTTGTTTAATTATATATATAACGAGTTTTCCAAGATACAAATAATTACAATATTCCATTATTGTTTACAAGGTAAGTGTACACAATTGTGCTTTTAGATTTATAAATAAATATATATTTTGTGGGTTTTGAAACATTACTTTCACCCCTATTGGACCACATTAATTGTTCTTTCACAGTCAACACCATCATCGATACAACATAATGCCTAACCAAGAAAGTGTTCAACACTAATTCATTTCATTTTATTTTCTTTCCAAGAAAGAGATAAAATATCGTTGTTTATATTTATTATATATATAAAATTTTGCATGACCATTGTTCTTCTAAGTCCACGAATTTGAGGTTAGAAAGAGGGTGATTCCCTTATTTCTACACGTAAGTAAAAGCAGTATAAACATGATCACTCATAACATTTTAAATCAACTTGAGGAGAGTTAAAATCATATGTGTAATTACTAAGGTAAGAAGGTTTTAACCAAGTTTCCATGCAACAAAACTTAATAAGAGGTTATGGTATAGAGATAGGTTTATCGAGCTTCAAAAGGATTAAGAAAATTAACTAGATCATTTCCGAAGTTAACTCTAAAATTTATACCAATAACTTTGATGATAATTTGGAGTTCGTGAAAACTAGATTCATTTTATAATATCACACTGTATTCCTACGTTACGTGAAGAGGATAAACTAGCTAAGAGATATCACTTCAAGCAACACCATCCTATAATGAAAGATACTAACTTTCCTTTCCTTTATCATTTATTGTTTAGAGAAAAGTTAGCAAATTATTTTCATCCAATTATACTTAATTTTAAATCATAATTTTGAAAAGGTAATAACAAGAACATAAGATCTTCTGGTAATTTCCTTATAAAAGGGTTATAAAACTAAGATTAGCAACATTAACAAGAGGAGTAGGAATTATTTCAAATTTCATAGTAATGAAATATCAAGACGTGGAAGACTATTATATCACCTTGGGTGGTTTTATACAAGATACAATTATTTAGTTTACACCCATACCGAAAGGGTCTCGATTCGATCTAAAGAGGTGCTTCTAACATGGCGGTTGATTCCTAAGAAACAAAGGATCACTAAACAAGAAGCAACCAACACAACGCCATAAACATATTCCTTATATCAAGATAACAATTCTACAATCCTATATTATACCTACTGCTTATTTACAACACCAACAACTAGCCCTTTTTGATGTCCAAAAGGATCATCCTAACCAAGGCCGTTAGCAATAAAAAATGACTTATTGCACAAATTTTATTTTGGGTCCTAGCATTCAACCTAGAACACGTAGCTTAAAACAATAACCATATTGTAACATGTTTCACTTTCCAAAGGTGTCCTAAGAAACCTATTTGTTTATTAAGACCTAATTTTCTTGTTCTACGAACTAGAGAAAATGGCTACAAAGGAATCCTGCCAAGACATGTACCCAACACCCAAATGGTGAAACAAAGCTTTCAGTCAATTCTCTATTATACAGAGCATCAAACAAGACGTACATTTCTAATTACTGGTGAATAGGTTTCAATTGGGAAGCACCTTCTCAGAGCCAACTATTAGAGTTTTACTATTGCATTACAACATACTTTTAGTGAAAATTGGTTACAAAAAGGGCCTAGAAAATAACCGATACCAACTCGGAAATGAGTTTTGACAGCTTGAATCTATTCTCCTATATATAGAGAACCCGACGCAACTTACAAAATGAAAAACTAAACACTAACACTCTAGTTATGATCTTCTTTCCGGAGCTAATTAATGTTATTGTGAAGTTTGTGTTTTGTACCAAAATGTCTAGAGACCTCCTAAACACCCTTGGAAAACTAACCTTCCATGTTCCTTTTTCTCGAATCTAATCATTGCAGACAATGGACATGGAGGAATACTACAAGTTAGAAGTCAAAAATTTCAATTTCCTACTAACGCTCTCCACTTTACAGGTCCAAATCGAAATGATTTTACTCCAATTTTAAGTTGTTGTCCCAAACAATATGTGATTAAAAGAGCTAAAAAAAAATGATTTTATCTATATGATCAAATGATTTTAAAAGTTGATTTTAAAAGTTGATGTGGCTTCCCATGTCACTAGGGAACAAGATTATCCAAATCCATTACTACTATGGAGACCAAGAAGCCATTTTGCACGTTATCTAAACATGACATTTTCTTAAGTTTTACTGATTGTTTTAAACAAATTAGGTGATCAAAATGTGCCTACCATCTATTGTCTTAGCAAACATTTTACTCCAAGTAGTTACTCGAGAGATAACTTTACCCATGGAATAGTTTAGCGGAAATGATTTTAATTGTTTTACTTTTAATATTATGAAAACATTTATAACTAGTTAAAAGTTCTACCCAGAGCATCACGTGTGTGAACCATCACTCTGATACCAAATGTAGTGCCCCACCTGGGACACCGGAAAAAGGACACCAATAAGTCTCTAAAATTTGGGTAAAATTTTTTTTTTTAAAAGTGAACTAATGCATACAATACTAATCGATTCCATTAATTAATTATTTTTATTTAAATGATTTACCCAATTAAAAAACACTAGCCCTAAAAATTTATTATTTTAAATTTTATTATTATTTTCCCATTTTAAATTACTAACCTATTTTAATTAATGATTTATTTATTTAACTTATTTCACTAAACCTCGATTCAATTATTTTTAAATACATTTCTTAAATTTACCTTATCAACATCACTAAAAAACTTAAGATTACATCCCCTTTTAGGATAAAACTAGACTCACCCCCCTTTTATTTTATTTACCCATATCATTTTTATTTAAATCTTCTCACATCTCCCATTCACATTTATTCTAAAATCCCATGCTAAAAGTATTTTGACTCAAAAAGTGCAAGTTAATTTAGAGGACCCTAGGAGATCAAAAGGATCTTAGCCTTTGATCAACTCACCCTAAGGATTGACCTAAATTTCCTTTTTTTTTCCTCCTTTCTATTCTTTCTTTTTTTTGTTTTTTTGTTTTTTTTTTGAGTCTTTTTTAGGTTGGAGCTATGGATTTTTTTTTAAACTAGTATGATATGTGTATCTTATTTTATTTCAAATTTTATTCCAAATCAAGGATTAGTTTCTTCCTTTTTTATTCCACATTTTTTAGTTGGGTTTTCCATGTAAAAGGGAGGGTGGATTGAGGGAAGGGGTAGAGAGGCACAGAGGGGGGAAGGTTGGTTAAGGAGGCAATGGAGGAGGTGGGGGTCTGAGTGACATGAGGGAGGGAGTGGAGGGGAAGTTGGGGGGGGGGGGGAGGGGTGATGGGACAACACAAGTGGTGGAGGAGAGGGTGAGGGGGAGAGGGGGGAGGTGGCGGTGGGGGTCGGGTGGAGATGGTGGGAAGGAGCAGGGGAAGGTGGGGATGGGTGTTGGGGGGCGGATGAGCGTAATTTTTTTTTGTGGGGCATATGGATGAATGGAGGATGGGGGGGGTTCCCTCCTCCCCTCAAAATATTTTTTTTTTTTTTTTTTTTTTATGTTTAAAAAATTGAATTTATAATATATATATATATATTATATATATGTTATATATATATATATATATATATATATATATATATAATATTTATATATATTTTAATATATATATTTATTATATATATATATATATATATTATATATATATAATATATATATATATATAATCATATTTTATATATAACAAATAATAGGTATAATGATTATATTTAAATACTTAATATAAAAATCAATGAATAAATATAACTACATTAGGATATGTTGAAAATATTATTTTATACATTTTAATGATTATTTAACTTATAAAATAAACTATTTTAATTTTGTTATTTATGCAAAAAGGAGCTTAGAAGAAAAATTCAATTTATTAAAACAAAAAGATTTACCTATTTTATTTTTAAGTAAATTTGAATATACAAAAATTTCAAATGAAAATGATTTCAATAAAATTTTACTTATTCAAGATTCAGAATGAGAATTTTATTATAAACATTACCATTAATTTTACATGAAAAAAACAAACTTTACATTCTTTAGAAAAAATAAAAAAAAAATTTCATTATTAAATATCTATTAATATTTTCAAAAAACTTTTTAAAAGAATCTAAACAAATAATATATATGATACATTTTTTTAAAATAAGATACATATTTTCAATAACTTAACTTTTTTTCAAAAAAACAGTTATATTTCAACTAAATTCATTTAAAGAAAAGATATTTTATACATTTTTTCAAGCTTAAACTTCACAAAGAGCATCATATTTCAAAATACAAAACTACACAAGAGTAAAATTCCTATTACAATTTACAAACTCCTTTAAGCTATTTGAGAGAGATTTCTCAAAAATATGAATCTCAAGTCTTACAAATAAGTTTCAATTAATACAAAAGGAGGAATTACAATAAAGGGAAAGTTTCACACAACCATACCAAGAGGTTTACAATGAAGTAATGTTCCACAAAGAAGAGAGAACAATGAAGACCAAGATCCAACAACTCCACCAACTTCCAACTTGAGATCCAACTTCAAATGCCTTCAAGGAATCCATGCAAGGAGAAAAATCTTGTTTTACCACCCAACCATAGGCATCATTACATGCCTTTCCCAAGGTTGGGATGCATGCTAGCCTCCCCAAGCCCATGGGAAAGAGGACAACTATCCACAACTTTGCACAAGAGTGAGGGTGAACAAACAACATTACATCCACACAAAAACAAGACAAATATCCAAAACAAGACTCCAAATTTGAAAAAGGTGAAAAGGAGGAGAAACCAAGTTCTACCTCTAAAATGGGGAAGAGAAGAAAGTTCTCCAAAAATTGTAACCATCATTATATGCACAAAAACATGATCTCCATACCCTCCTTATTTCTCCAATTTCATTAAGCCCTCCTTATTTCTCCACCCTTTCACCAATCCTTCTTGGAAGGATTTTCAAACCCCAAAGGGGTTTCCTTACCAAGAATGGGGAAGGAGGTTCAAGCCAAATGACCCACCTTCCCCACCTCAAACCATTTGAGGGGAGTAACTAAATCCTACAAGGCTTTCCCATCAAGCCTATAAGGATTGAGAGGGAAAATTCCTCTCTCTTCCCCCACAAACTCCAAAACTCCATCATGCCATATGATGGAGGGAGAAAAATCAAATAAAAACAACAAAAAATCTTCATGCAACAACAAACATTTCCAAGTAAACAACTAATATCTAGCATGATATAACAAACACAATAAAGCTCAAGAAGCCTACCTCAAAGAAAAGCTCTCCAAAATTCAATCTCTTCCACTTCTTGACCCAAGCAAACTCTAGCTCCAAATCCACAAGACTCCAAGCAAAAGCTCAAAAAAAAAAAAAGTTCTCTTCTTTTCCCATGAGGGAGAATTTGAAGAGGAGCAAGCAAAAATCCTCACAAATGAGGGGGTGACATGTGTCACCCCTCTCTTCCTCAAGGTCAAAGATGCCAAAGATAAAAAGAGAAAGGATAAAATGACTTTTAGCCCTCTTCTCCCAAATTACCCAAAATGATAACAAAACAATCTTGTGCAACTTTTAACAAAGCACACTTATCCATACCCCTTACATGGATGTGACCAAAGGAGAGGAAAAAGGGAGGAAAACTCCCTCTAGCCTTGGAAATAAGCCCCCCTACCTATTAGGTAGGGTCCAAGGGCCCATTTTCATGTTAAGGGAACTCCCAAACTAAAAAGGGGTCCCTAAAAATGCCTAAAATAACCCAATTTCGGGTTTGGAAAATTTGGCACAAGGGTAGAGGGTGTGGGGCCCACCCAAGGGTTCACATGTGACCCTAAACCCTTTTGATTAAGTACATCATTAAACAAATTCAAAACTTAATGTAAGTGGGGCCATTAATTCCCCAAAACAAGTTTACAACACAAACTAAACACCCTAAGCAAGATTAATAATACAAGACATATTACATTACAAATGAGGGTCACCCATGGTGCCCAAAACAATAATTCTAATGCTAAGGCCTCATGCAATAAACACGGCTAGGACTTAGCCCCATGGGCTGCTTGTGCAAAATTGTGTAGCTGGCCTGAATCCCACGTTCTCCCGTGACCTATCACCTGCACACTCATTGCACACATTAAACGCACCTATCCAATACAAGAGTAACTAGCTGCTCACTAAGTGAATAAATTCAAACATGTAAATTAATGATATCACCATCATCAACGTGGAATGCACAATCTCACACAATCGTATGTTAGGTATTACAATACATACAAATGTCATATCACCATGCCATCATGTATCCTTATCAGCAAAATGATTACGTTACAAAATCAAGGTACGTGACTAAGCTAATTATCCAACATATAGGAATTAGGCCCAAATCGCATAAAAAGTGTTAGTATCCACAATCTCAAATAAAGAGTGTCAATCTATTAATCTAGTCAAATTGGTGTTTCACGCCCCAATTCACCATACATGTCCATGAAGGCCAACCAACATATCATAACATCAAAATTTATGTCAAAACCATGTTAAGTCACAACTATGGGTTAAGAATTGAGGCTCTCAAATATGAAAGAGAAATATATTATATCATTCTAATGCTACTCTCTTGTGAATGTAACTATAGCTACATTGAAAATCTATGTCTCGGCCTTGTGTTTTTCGTGGATAAATTACGTCATTATCTTCTTAACAATGAGGTACATATCATCACCAAGGTAGATCCATTATGATACCTCTTGTCTCGTATGCATCTTTCAGGATGTCTAGCATGTTGGTTTATGCTCCTTACTAAATTTGATTTCAATTTCATATTGTAGAAATCAAGGTCATAGTTGATCAACTAGTTTTGGCACCCCTTCTTGATGTATCTCCCATCTCTGATTCTTTTTGTGATGATTTTTCTACTTATAATGTTGATCATGATACATGTACAATTTAATTTGATGGGTGTTGTTATCACTCTAGCACTAAGTCCGGCGTAGTCTTCATCACCCCATATGGGATCCACTCCCCTTTGCATATCGATTAGGGTTTTCTTGTACAAATAATATCATTGAATATGAATCCCTCATTCTCGGTATTCTCACTACTGGAAACTACTCATTCGCAACCTATGCATACATGGTGATTCTCACATCATCATAATCGGTCAATGATACATACAATACAAAAGAGGAATACTTAATCCCATACAATGCACTTGTAAAAGACCTCTTGGCTAAATTTGAGTCTTACTTTATTACTACTATTCCTCCTAAGGATAATCATCATACGGATGTTATGGCTAGTGCACCATCACTAATCCCACAAGATATTACCGATGATCAAGACAAATTCATCATTAGGAACTTACGACATCCTTCCATTTCCAGTTTACCTCTTATATCTTGCATCATCATGCACAACCAAGACAATTTTGAATGGTTTACTCCCATTTACAACTTCTTATATAAACAAACCATTCCTGATACTTTACAACCTCATGAAGCTTTTCATTTGTGATGTGAGGCTACACATTATGTCATAGTTGGGACAAAATTATTTAAACATGCACTTGATGGTCGAATCTTACGTTTCTTAGGGCTTACTGATATTCCCACTATTATTTCCCAAATACATGACAACATGTGTGGTGGTCATTTCTCTGGCAAAGTTATGTCTCAAAATATTTTGTGTCAAGGATATTATTGGCCCACCATGGAACAAGACTACCTCAAATATGTCACTCACTATGAGAAGTTTCAAAATAGCATGATAACCTCCATCACACACCTACATATGATATCCAGCTGATTGCACCAACTTGGCCATTTTCTCTTTGGGGATTCAACCTCATTGGCATGATAAATCCTGAATCGGAAGATGGACACAAATACATTATCACGGCTACCGAATATTTTACTAAATGGGTGAAGTAGCCCCACTGCAAAACATAATTGGTCCTGACATTTGTGGTTTCCTCACTACCCATATCATCACACGCTTTGGTGTTCCCTATGTTATTATCACAAATAATGGATCTTCTTTCAAAAATAAGGATGTTAAAAAATTTTGTACAAAATTCAAAATTAGGCAATCATTCTCTACTCCCTACTACCCATAAGGCAATGGCCTAACTAAAGCCACCAACAAAACTATTGTCAAAATATTACGCAAGATAGGCACTTCTAGTGCTGATGAATGGCATAATAAAATAATTTACACTCTTTGGGCTTATCGTACTAGTGTGCATACACCTACTAATGCAACTCATTTTTCCTTAGTCTATGGTACTAAGGCCATCATCCCACTCAAACTTGAGATACCCTCATTGTGTGTTTCACTCAAAGGCATACTAAAGACAATGAATATCATGAAAACCATCTACATGAGTTAGAAATGTTAGACTCACGTCGTACTCAAGAACTCTAACATCTTTGTGCATATCAATCTCACATCGCACACGCATATAACCATTAAACTCGCCCTCATGAGTGTAGCATTGACGACCTCATTTTAAAATAAAATCAGAAAAATACAAATGTTGAAGCCCCTCTTAAAGGAAAATTTAAGCCTAATTGGCTTGGTCCTTACATTATTATTGACAAGCTTGGTGGTGGAGTTTATCACCTTGCCACCCTTTTGGGAAAGCCACTCAAAAACCCACTCAATGTCATGCATCTTAAGAAATACTACGCATAAAACAATGGTCATTACCCAATGACGCACTATAGTCCCACGGTCCATACTCGACTACTAAGGGTATACATATCAAATGGACCTCATCAAACTCACACACGTTCAATCATTCAATCCTCATACCATGCGACATTCCTAGCTAGTGCCTTCTTCACACATATCGTGATATATGTTTTATGTTAAATCAAACCACTTTCTAACATCTTATCCATACATCTTGTGATAATCTTTGTGCTACATCATCATGTTTTCTACCATCACGTTCATTTATTCCATGATATACACCTTGTGCTACATCATCACGCATATTAGAATTTTACCCACACGTCTAGTGATATACGCTTTAGGCTAAATCATCACACATTCAAAATCCATCATCCCTATGTCACATGCAATATCATTAACACGTTACCATTCTACAATCAGCACCCCTTTTCCACATATAACACATCGCTCAAACCATTTCCCGATGACTCACTCTCATTTACGATTCATTCTTGATTATTGAGGGGCATAAATAAATGAATCTCATCTCATCTCGGTGGGTCACATTGCTCCTACCATTCACACTGCATTCCATTATGTCTCATCACAACATACTACATCTATTTGTTGTATTTACTCTTGCTTACTTATTATTTTACATGTATGCTTTATTACACATACTAGATAGATATTTTGCATGTTATTATCTTTATTATACATGCATGCACATTCACTTACCTTTCTAGTTTTGATTGCAGATGTTACATATTCATTACATGCAAAGCATGGATGCTTGGCATAGTACCTATTACCAGTCCCATAGTGGCTCTCTGGGGACATCCACTTTCATACACTACATGTGTTATTTTTAATTTTGTTTTATAGCACCCTACTTTATCATATTATACATGCTTTGACATGTCTTTTATCTTTCTAACATACTAACGGGTGCTTCATGTGTAGCATTTATTATGCAAGAATATTTGCTTCCATGGTTTTCTAATACACTATTTTATTTTTCTTGTCATTGTTTTTGGTCTATTTTATATGTCTTGCTTGTTCTCTGATTTCTTGAGGCCATTGTGGTCTTCATTGTCTTGCGACATCATGAGTGATGACCCACGTTTTTAACCTGATTTCACGATCTACATTGTCTTCTTGCATGTGTGTCTCACCTGCATTACACATTGCGCTAGCTTACATTTTTAATGAGTGTTTGTCTTTTCTTGTACTAACACTTTTTTTCCTAGCCACTTATTTACTTGTGCCTTGGTTTCTACCAAGCACATTCCCTTCTCCCTATAAGGCATAGTTTTAGCACAACATCCAATCCTATTTTGGGATGCATACTCCATCATGGCATCACATGCACCCCAAATGAGGGGGAATCATTTGGTTGAATTAGTCACCCAATACAATGTTATACACATAGCATGGTATGCAGGTACATCACAATTTTCAATTTCAAATAAGGCTCAAAATTAGACTTTGATCCTTAGCACAACATCCTTTCCTCGATGCCTAAAACCAAGGGGTAATACAACATGCCTTTCTTGGATGCCGAGACCAAGGGAAGTTACATAGTGATTGATAGTTCAACATGGCCTACAAAACTCCATACACGATGGATTTTATAGGGCTCAAAATCACACTTGGGTCCTTAGCACATGCATTTATACACACCATCTGTAATGGTGTTCTACACAATGGGAAGTGGTTAAAGGTTAGAGGATGACACTGACTATTCTCCCTACACTTCTTCCATTTCATTGGTGTGAGATATCCTAAAAAAATTGTGCATCGACATCATCTACATGATCCTTTCTACACCCCTTTTCTCATCACAAATCAGGTGCACATGTTCCTTTTTCACACTTTCAGCATTTTATTGCATACTTTCCTTACACATTTTTATATATTTTGATCATATACATGTGTATTTGACTATTTGTCAGCTTTTCTTTTATAGGTCCATGTGTATGTGAAGTGGTAGTCAACATCAACAACAAACAAAATCACACACATCAACATCAACAACATGTACATCATGACATCTAAACATGTGCATTTTCCCTAGGTTAATTTTCATCATCACTTTTACACTTTCTCATCCTTAGTATCCATGCTTCACATTTTTATCACTCCACACTTTTTCTAGTCCCTTCAGCACACTTTCTACATCAATCTACATGGTTATCAAGTATGCATCTCTATCTACTTTATGTTACCAAGATTTCCGCTCACCAACATAAAGTGGGGGAAAATGTAGACACACAATCACACACTTTGGGTAATTATCTAGTCTTGATTACATACTACTATTCATGTGATTCCTAAGTAAGAAAAGTACTAATTAACCCATGTCTTTGGCCACCTTTATTTGTTTTCTATTGCTAATTTCATTAGTTTACCCTTACTTGCTCATTCTAATTTTTATATTCGGCCTTTGACATCTTAAACACCAGCGCCTAGCCAAGAGACAATGCTGTCAGCACCCTCGTCCCCTTTGGGTGCCCCTATCCTCTTTGTACTTTACTCACACTTTTTGGGTCCTTTATAGCCGTTTGAGAATCTTATATTTTTGGTAGTGACCTTTTCAAGGTTAATTACAAAATTCAAGCGAAAGAATCATATAAATATAAAGTTATGTGATCATAATAAAGGACCAAACACTAAGCACTATCTATCACCACCTAAGGTTACATCCATCAAGGCATCTAAGAGCTCCATTGCATCCATCTAGCTCCATCACAAGGGACAAAAGGAATAGTTTTTTACATCACACTTCATAGGAGGGAAGTTCATTATATTCCATGCACACATTTACTACATTCTACATCTATCTACTTGCTCGCTATCCAAGTGTGACATGCACAAGAGTAACCTAGGGCACAATTCGCACACGCACACACACACACACACACAAAACTACATTGGGTCTGAGATGTACTGCAGTGTTTAGTCGTAAGTTCACCATTTTGACAGATGAGGACAATCTGACCCCTCATTTTGCATCTTTCGTTTTTAGGATTTAATGTCTATTTGAGGGTTTTACAGGTGTATAATTCCTTGTAGGTTTACAATGACTTTGGTGATCTTGGTGCGACCTCGGAGTGACCAAACACAAAAAAAGGTAAATACCTTGGGACACCTCGAGGATGTTTCTGAACATTTCGGTAGACCCAGTGCCTAGAATAGTTCTAGGGCCCCCACGGGCACCCTTGTCCCTCTCCAGTGCGCCCAATCTAGCATATTCCTCCATATCTTCATTTTTATGTGCCCCGATGTGACAAATCAGTCGGTTCTTCATATTTTCCATATTTTTAACTCTATGCACTTTCGAGAATGTTACAAATCAGCTTAAGACTTTTTTACCCTCTCTTTGTAATTAGGGTTTGATTATTTATTGCTTAATTTCTTGGGTGTAATTCCTATATTTCATTATTATTCACTTTTTTGCAATCTTGCATTCAAATTAGGCTCATATAATTACATTTTAGCTTAATAAACCCCCTTTTCTTAAAGGCTCCTAACTTTGTCCCAATTCTTGATTGTCCTTAAGCTCATACATATATTTAATCATGAATATTCTTGTTCATCAACATAAATACAAAAGTAAAGTCTCTTACCATGTCTATAATTCTTCCTCGTCACATGCAAATGGTTTAATGAACATCAAATGTATGAAAATCAATGAGAAACCCATTACAATATTGAGTATACACAATTTCTCCTCCGAACTTTCTTGATGCTTTTCTTTCCTTGAATGACCATTCGAATGATATTATAATCAATTACAAAAATGGTGTTTATACTCCTTACATGATAGTTACTATTCAAATGGTGACCTTTCAACTTCCTTTAGTCTTAGAATAACCCTTAAGACACATCATAACTTAAAATGATGACTCCAAGACCCATACTTCCTAAATTCACTCACATTGACTCCTAGACCCCACTAGAATTTATTTTCATGACTTAAATCCCCTAAAAGACCTACAAGACACCTTACAACCTTACTCTTACTAATATTAGCCTTCAAATTCAAATTCACAGTTATGGATGGAGAATGTAGAATTTGAATTTTTAAGGGAATACAACCACATAATCCATTCTAAATGACTCCCTAGGACCTCATAAACCTAAAAATAAGTTTTCAAACCAAAATAGATGCTAACTAAACCTATTTAGACATCAAGGAGGATGTTCCTGCATCAATAATATGTCATTACTTAGCATCTTTAGTATTGTGTTACTCGTCATATATTTGATCTATCGTGGATCTATCACTCGATCCTACTCTATTCCCTACAAATCATCACTCATCTCCACTTACATATATAGTGTTTACTATATTTACATATACCATGCAAGTTTATGTTAGGTTGTGGAGCTGAATTGCTTCACAAATAGCTTGTTTTACACCTTACCTTGGAAAACACAGAACTGCAACCATCATCGATTAGAGGAGGACCGGCATCAAGAAGAAAGGAGGAACCAGAATCGGTTAGGGCTAACCTACATCGGTTACTTGTTCATGGATGTTTTATTTGACTCTTGGGAAGTAGATCTATTTTTAACACTAAAGTAGATCTATTGATCGTAATTGCATGGCTAAGTGCACTAAGTTTATATATGCCTATATAAGCGTGAAAGCTAGGGTTAGAAGGTGAATTAAGAGAAGGATTGAATTAGATCCTTGATTCTCCTAGATTTAGAGGATGAAGAAGAAGAGAAAAAATAACATGTTACATGAAGACAAAGTCTCCATGGAGAGGAGTTGGTTAGAAGGAAATAACAGTACATCTAAATGGTGAGAAGAGGGCAACATCTTCTATTTTATTTCCTTTGTAGAGTTATTGTCTCATTGTAATGGCTTGTATAGTATGCAAAGCACATAGAGTTTCTTCTTGTAGATCCACATGTTGGTGATATCTTGTATTATATATCTATGTAGATCTAGTCTTGTATTGTAGATACATGAGATCATATCGTATTGTTGATCCATGTAGATCTATATATTATAGAGGAGGTTATCTTCATGTTTACACAGGTTATGCAGTGATGGAGAGACAAACTTACTTCTTGGTGCAAAATCATGGTTGCACATGGTGGTAGACCCTGCAAGAGGTCTTGTCGTAAATCCACGAGAGAACTTAGTAGTAGTTCAAAGATGCGGTAGTTCTAGGTTATGTGAGATCTGTTGGTGGTGTTTGGAGGCATAATTGTAGTGCACTCATGGAGATCCATTTAGAGATCTGGAGGAGAGGAGATACTCTTGGAGAGATGCATCTTGGAGAGGAGATACTCCTAGAGATCCTAAATGAAAAGTCATGGTTAGACATAGTTATGAGTAACAAAATATGTTGAGTACATAGGATGAAAATAAGTTGATTCACCTACTTCACAAGAATTCCAAACTTTTGTGATGTAAGAGGTATTCTTTGATAAGAATGGAATCATTTTATATTTTCTTTCATCTGGTTTTATTTCTCACTAACATATTAGCTTTTGAGCTTGGTGTTAGAGGTAGTGTAGAGAATTTTGTGTTTAGTGGGAGCAAGCCATGGTTGTTGGCATTGCAGGATTGGATACATGATGCACATGCAGAGTGAGAGGAGATTGCTAATATTTAGAGTGGCAGAGGCACTAGTTGGTTTTGGAGGGTAGTCACGGATTTGTAGGTATATTGAGTTTATTGCTTTGTGATGTCACTTCTTGTTTTATTTTGTGGTGCTTGGATATCCCTATGGGATTATAGTTGATGGTTAGATTCAGTTGGGTGAAGATGATAAAGTAATTTTTTAGAGTTTTAAGGGTTAAAGGAGAAAATCTGCTAGTTATAGAGACCAATGTTGGTTAGGATTAACCGTGGTCGGTCATTTGGTAACCATGGTCGATCAGGAAGTGACCGGGGTCGGTTAGGAAACTGTGGTTGGTTTGGTCACAGGTTTGACAACAGTGTTTATTTACCATTTTTAGATGGTGCCCTTGTTTTGTTTTCATCTTGGTTAGTTTGTGCAGAGTATGTTGATAAAAAATTTTGCTAGTATTTGCACTATTTATTAGTAGCATGGTTTTATTTGTTATTGAAATTGATGAGCACATGATTCATATATGGCTTTGGAGTTAGTCGTTGAGAGACTTGGTGCTTCTAGAGAGCCTAATGATATGGATGGATGTATAGGTGAGTTTACACATGTGGATAGATTCAATTTTGTAAGTCTATGATGATGTATATGTTTGATTTGCACATGGATTCCTATGAGCATAGTTTATATGCCTTGAGCATGAGTAGGGGATGTTTGTATTTCCTCTTGATTATTATGTTACTCCTTGATAGATATGTTATCTACAGATGAATGTCTTGGACATGCTAGTTGTTTATGCAAGGTTGGATTTACAGATTGCAGTGTTTGGATTTCTTTGAGTTATGCAGGTGTTTGTGGATTGATCACCCACTATTACATGTAGAACTATTTTAGGTTGTTTTTACCGAGATCTTGTTTTGCTTTCACATATTCTAGTTTGACTTGTCTTTGGATAGTTACATTGGTGGTTACATGGAGACATGGATAGATGGATGGAGAACATGGTTAGTTTTACAAGTATGGCTATGGTTGCAATTGAATATCGTACTTCAATTTGAGTGGGAGCTCTTGCAGGTGTGTTATTCATGATGGCTTGGTTACATGAGAATTTTGGCATTATGATTAATGTATGGGAGCTCTATTATCATGGATAGTTGTAGCTTTGTGGTGGTTTGGTAAGTCATGTTTTTATCTTCTTGGTTTGAGAAGATGGTTTGATCTTCCTAGTTTTATTTTTTGAGAGAATTGTTGAAGGAAAGAATAGATGGTCTTCATGGTGTGTAGAGGATGGTGATGTATAGGTACAAGTATAGAGGTTCAACAATTTATCTCCAAGTGGGAGATTGTTAGGTTGTGGAGCTGAATTGCTTCATAGATAGCTTGTTTTACACCTTGCTGGAAAACACAGTAACCATCATCGGTTAGGAGGGACCGACATCGGTCACCTATGACTAGCATCGGTCAGGCAAGGAGGAATCGGCATTGGTTAGGGATAACTAGCATCGGTTACCTGTGCATGGATGTTTTATTTAACTCTCGGGAATTAGATCTATTTTTAGCATTAAAGCAGATCTATTGATTGTAATTACATGGCTAAGTGCCCTAAGTTTATATATGCCTATATAAGCATGAAAGATAGGGTTAGAAGGTGAATTAAGAGAAGGATTGAATTAGATCCTTGATTCTCCTAGATTGAGAGGATGAAGAAGAAGAGAAAGAAAGAACATGTTACATGAAGACAAAGTCTCCATGGAGAGGAGCTGGACAGAAGGAAATAACAAGTACATCTAAATGGTGAGAAGAGGGTAACATCTTCTATTGTATTTCCTTTGTATATTTATTGTCTCATTGTAATGGCTTGCATAATATGCAAAGCACATAGATTTTCTTCTTGTAGATCCACATGTTGGTGAGATCTTGTATTATAGATCTATGTAGATTTAGTCTTGTATTGTAGATCCATGAGATCATATTGTATTGTTGATCCATGTAGATCTATATATTGTAGAGGAGGTTATCTTCATGTTTGCACAGGTTATGTAGTGATGGAGAGACATAATTACTTCTTGGTGCACAGTCATGGTTGCACATTGGTAGACCCATGCAAGAGGTCTTGTCACAGATCCACAGAGAACTTGGTAGCAGTTCAAAGATGCATTAGTTCTAGGTTATGTGAGATATTTTGGTGGTGTTTGGAGGCATAATTATAGTGCACTCATGGAGATCCATTTAGAGATCTTGAGGAAAGGAGATACTCTTGGAGAGATGCATTGAACTCTTGTATTGAAAATTTGGTTTGTACTCTTGTTGTATTTTATATATATATATATATGAGATCTCTATCTTTAGTGGATGTAGCCCACATTGGGTGAACCACGGTACATGTTGTGTTATGTATGTGTACTTTTTCTTGATTTGGATTATTCTATTTTATACTTCTATTGTTATATATTTTGGGGAATTGTTTAGATCTTGTGTGCATGATTGAGGTTGTTATTAAATCATAGCACTATTCCGCAATCCTGAATTCCCAATAGTTTATGCACTTAGATCAAATTTGTATATAAAAAAAGACATGCATTCTTGCTCCCATAATCTTCACACATGCACCCATGAATTTGTTTTCTCCTATCTCCACATGTTTTTTATTTATTGATGAAGTTATGTTAGACCCTTTTTTAAGTTTATTCAAGTGTTGGATAAATAAAAATTTATTTTTAGGTGGTTATAAAGTGTTTTCACGAATTTCATTTGTAATAGAAATCATTGAGTTAAAATTTTAAAAAAATGGTTTGTCACATTTGTGTTTAGTTCTATAAAATAGTCCATGTTATTAATATCGATATATAGTGTCTTCGTTTATTGTGAAGTTGTAAAAGAATTAATAAATATTTTTTTATTAGTGGACACATTGTTTAAACGGTAAAAGTATATATGTTGTCACGGTTAATATTGTTATTTATTTTTATTCGATTTGATTATCGAGTCCTCTATATATAGTCTAAACCTCTTTTTCATCAAACCTCATTTTTCATATAAATTAAAAAGTATGAAAACAAAAAAATTCATCACGGCACATTTTTGTGTAACGACTTCAAGTTGTAATTATGCTTCATGATCAAATTCGGTTTAGTTAGCAAAAGTACATCCACTAGAGGGACAAAGGCATAGAAAGTTAGAGGTCAATCAATTACCTCTCGCTTGAGTTGTTAACAACGGGGCCACATGTTTGTTATGGTGATTTGTTTTCTAGTTGTGTGGTGTGGATTTCAATTTTACATCTTTTTAGTTTTGTGTGTGGATGCTCAAAAAAATTGTATATGAGAGTAGATGATTGCGAGATCCTCTCGAATTTGGTGATCCTATGACTACCATACTTTGTTAGAAGATGATCGATCCATGAATACATTCACATTATGGAAATGGTGATCATGTGCTAAGAAGATCTAGACAATAAGATCGGGTTAGTAGTATGCAATATGATACATTTTTTTTTTTGCAGAGTGTTCCTAGATGTTTGAATAAGTGGAAATTTCATATTTGTGGGGGACATGACACCAATGTTCCATTTCCATTATGCGCTAAACCAGCTAAATTCAAGGAATCTTCCATGTTTCATAAGGGTGATCATATTGTAGATGAGTGTGTGATTGTTTTTATACCATGTGGTAGTTATCTATGTTGTTCGAGATCGAGTGACAATGATCAACAACAATGGTTATAATTAAGAACATTATGATTCTTATAAGATGTAATGTGAAATATTTCGAGTGCAAGTTTTCTTGTTCCGATTTTTCATGAGTAAGAGAGATGATTCCTATATACTTCTCGATGTACAATCATTACAACAATATTCCAAGCATACCTGCAATGATAATGAATCCTCGAGAACATAATAATATTGTATACAATATACTTGTAGACAGATAAAAGGAAGCGAAAGAATGAAAACACGGCGGCGGAAGATACATCCACAAACATGTGGTGAAAAAAGTACCAATGTAATTCAGTTCATGGATCTTGAAAATGTTTGTGGGAGATCCAGAAAACCACACAAGGTGGACATTCGATGGGTTTCTTTCATGTCAAGGTTTATGGTAAGCACTGTTTAAAACCATAGGAGGAGAGAGCCTTTCTTTTGGATCAATATCATGAGTCACAAAAGAGGGGCATGTTTCACCAAGGGTGATCATATTGTAGATGAGTGTGTGATTGTTTTTATACCATGTAAACACTAAAGAGGGAATGTTAGGAATTTAGTATTTACATGAGTGATTTTACTATGGGCTTTGCAGTGCGTTTTACATCATTTGACGGGAATGAGATTTAAATATATCTACCCTTATTTATGGTGATTGGTAAAGCTAATATTATCATTGTTGGTTAGCTTGAGTAGTTTTTATACCCGTGTTTCTATATATACATGTGGCGTGGTTATTTGTTATTCTCACTTCCTATTATATATGATTTTTTTTTGCTATATAATAGCCAAATACAATGTACAAATATAACATAGATTACAAAAATTAATAACAAAGAATATTTTTCTTGTGTAAATTGCTCTACCAAAATAATGACTCTAATTGTTGTTGTTGTTGTTATTTTGTTGAATTTGATGCATGATTATTAGGTTGATCTTTGGAAGGTGTCTTGATTAGGCCTTTAGTGATAATATCCCTCTCAATATATTGCCCTTTTTATTACTTATTTGAAGTTAGTCAAACAATGCATTTGTATTTATATTAGGAATTATATTAGGAATATATCTTGACTAATTATGTTTCGGGTATAGAACAAGGTAATCAACTTGTGATTCCTCACCACCATTGAAGAAATGATGTGAAAGTTTCATTATTCCTTTGCTTTGTGTTGTAAAGGTCCATCATTGTGATTTCAAAATCTAGATTGAATGAGAAATGTTTGATAAATTTCTCTAAAAGGTCTCTGTAAATGTCGTAATCAATCCCTTTTGAAGGTGTAATAACCAATCCAAATCATTCCCACTTAAACTCTTAGGAAATAGCAAGAGAAAGATGTCATTGTATGCCACTTCTTGGCATGCCATGAAAAAATCTTTAATATGTTCTCTTGGATCATGTTTTCCCTTGTATTTATCAAATTTGGGTGTTTCAAAGGATTTAGGAAAGGTACATACAACATGTCCCTATCGAATGGGTAAGGACATAGTTCATCAAAATTAAATTATTTTGTACACTTTTGAAGTCCCATTAATGTTTCTTTCATACTCTTCCATTCTTGTGTGAATGGGGATTTTGCTTGAGGAATGTCCATGGTAATGTCATTGTCATGTGTTGATTTGTGTTCTTCCTCTTTTTAGGATTTTCATTGTTTGTGAGTTGGTGTGTTAGCTCTTCAATTTTGGCTATCAAGTCTTCTTTTGATGAATCAGATGTAGTGGT
Source organism: Taxus wallichiana var. yunnanensis (assembly GCA_018340775.1). Lineage (NCBI taxonomy): Eukaryota > Viridiplantae > Streptophyta > Pinopsida > Cupressales > Taxaceae > Taxus > Taxus wallichiana. The sequence continues at coordinate 1,014,878,810 of CM031240.1, read as the reverse complement.
TGATTTTTCATTTTGCTTACTAGATTCAAGTTTGTCTATTAAGTCTTTTAAGTGTTCATGCCCAAAATTTGAGGGTAGCTTTGCCCCCATTTCTAAGAGGTGAAGTAGATATTGGTTTTTATTTTGCATTATGAGATTATCAATAACTTCTTTTTGCCTTATGATAGTTCGGGTTGTTCTTCTAATGTCTTCATCCTCAAAAGTTTTTGACCGAAAGGGTTAAATATTTCGAGACTCATCATATAAATGAGTAATTTTACTACATGTAAACACAAATTTTGTATAGGTAAATACCTACTTGAATAGTGATTTTGATATTTTGGTAAAAATTTTGATAAATTTAAAGCTAAAAAGATGGATAAGAGTGATTGTTTTAGCCTTGTGTGATAAAATGGACACGATCAAAACGTAAGTTTGAGATTGAAACTTGTTTTGATCAAATTAGATTTATTTTTACTTAATATGTGAATAAATTAAATATTCAATGTATAAAGTTTGGATGTTTTGATTCGCTTAATACATGAATAAAGTGAATATTCAACGTATAAGGCTTGGATTTTATTCGTGATCTGATTGCTTATAATTTTCTTATAATTGAATAAATTGAATATTATATATAAGGTCCTTGATTGAGTTCAATTTGATGTAGTTTAATACGTGAATAAAGTGAATATTTAATGTATAAGGGGGTTTGATTAGATTGGATGTGCTTAAACAATGGATAAAGTGAATATCCAATGAAAAAGGCTTAAATCACGAGATGATTTGATTTTTCTTAAGTGTAGGATTTTTGGTAAATCCAAAGACTAAGGCTAAAAGAATGATTTGATTTTATTTTGAAAATTATTGGAACAAGATGGAATCAGTTGGCCCCAATTTGGTAGACTTCTATGGGGTTAGGGAAATTCTCTCACAAATGTTGTGTCGAATGAGAACATGCACCATAAAACTTATGGTTACAAACTATACCCATCAATCAATTAAAAATGGGGTTGTCACTATAGACAACTTACGGTTTTCCTCGATGGTAATACTAGGCAAGTGGGTTGGGGTGTTACCCATTTTGTTGGTTGGTTCTCTTAAGGTGTCAACTACTTTGAGGTTCTTTTGGTACTCCTCATATTGATATTTAGGAGATGCCCAAGCATTTGCCTCGGTTAAGTAGATGGTTTTACCCTTATTCAAACCTACAATGACAATGTGTTTTTTATATTGTTTTAAGTAGTTTTAATAATTTTCAAGTGGTCTTTAGCAAGGAAAAATGCATGCAACTTTGTTAGTAGTTAATTTGATGAAATTTTCCAAGTTTACAATGGTCCTACACACAAATGATTAGTAATTTTCCTACAAAGAAAAACACAATGTAAAACAATGAAACAAACTTCACCATTTCTAATTCTCAAGATCACCCAAGAGGGCGTGAGAGAAGAGCATGCATGATTTGTTTAATTATATTACATTAGATAAAGATTAAAAGCAAAACAATTGTTAGATGTTTTTTTATGAAAACCTACAGAAAGTAGGTAGAAAAAAATGCTTAGATAGTAAACAAAAGTGAGCTAACATGTTGGAAAATTATAAAAAATAGTAAAATAAAAACACATAATGCTAGTGTTTGCAATTACCTGCACTAGCATGAGCTTTAACACTCTCACATGCAACTAGGTATGATCATGTGATTTTTAACGCTCTCGCATGCAACTAGGTGTGTTAGCGTGACAATATATTTTCTTGAATCATAATTGTTTATGGTAGCACAAGTCAAGTTATGGTAGCACACTTTACAAGCCATGGTAGTGAAAGTCAAATTATGGTAGCAGGGGAACCCATAGATGCACAAAAAATGAAGGAAAAATGATAGAATGACTATTTTTATTTATCTCGATTTACTCCACCAAATGTCCTAAAACTTTTCGGTGGGCCTAAAATAAGAAAAACACCATGAAGATAAAGTTATATTGGAAAAAAATGATTTAGAAATGATAAAATGTGTGTGGGAGTCCCATTGAGTGTGACGAGAATGTATATAAGGAAAATTGAAACAAATGAAAGAAAACAACAATAACAATGCAATGAAAACCTTCCTTCAAGTTCTCTTGTAACCTATAGTGCCCACAAATAAACACCCAAAAATCCATGACCAAATAAACCATGTTTTTTTACTTTCATTAATTTGTATAAGGCAACACATGGGCTTACTCATATTACTCCACATCACATGATACGCTTGTATAAAAATGAACCCACTTATACAACATGATATCATAAGAGGCACATCAATGTCTTACTTTCTCAAACACTCTTTACCCAAAACAATGACCCAACTACAGTATGACTCAACATAGGCATATTCCACAACATGTGCATTTTCATGGTTTACATATTTATTACATTTAGGTTCCCATTGTATAGCCTTATAGGTTTCAAGAAAATTAAACATGTAAGGGCGTAAATTCCCTTTTCTCAAAATCCATATACTTTATTTCACATAGCATTAATCTTAAAAGGAGAATACATTGTTTGGTTCCTTTCTTAATTATCCATAGTTCATTTGTTAGTTAATTCAATTTAAATACCTACGAGTCTCCTAATACTCGTTCTTATGTTAAAGGTTTGTTTCTCAAAAATAGTCTTAGTTGGCATTTAATTTTACCCTCATTACTCAAGGAACTAACATGAACTTGAGGGAAAATAAAAATTAATATTTAAAGGAGATTAAGTTTCAAATTACCTCTTTTGATGTAACATAAACACAACTTAAATCAACTCACTTCATTAGAAATTATTAAAACTCCAATTCTACCCTTTTGGTCTTCCAAATGGCTTTTTTGTAAAGTACGCAATTACCCTCAAACTGTAATTCTTGATTTTCCAACTCACTTCACTAAACCAACTCCTTCAAGTATGTTTTTAGACCGTATGCTATATCAACTCAACCCTAGAAATGAATAAAAACAATAAAAAGATCAACTAACTTCACCTCTTGAAAAATTTCGTATAAGGCTTCTCAAGTAGCTTGTCATACCTAGGTTCATAATTTGAACTATTTGTGCTTACCCAAAACATTATGAGTTCACTTTACAGTACCCTTTAGACATTTAGAGGTGTGTACAAACTTTTGGCTCTCAATTCTTTATTTGAGTCCTTCTCCCACTAACATTTCTCCTTCCTTGTCCAAGATTATAGTAGTCCTTGTAATATTGGTTTTCACCTTTAATTTCTTACTCAAGCATTTCATTAATCAACCATCTCATTTTTTGAGGACCCATTAGACTCTTACATGTGTATGTAAAGTTTCATCATGTCTTCATTTGAGAAATTTTCCTCGAAATAAACTTTTTAGCTTCCAAATTAGGTCTTAAAGTATATTAGTGTGCCTGGGAGCCAAATGTCAACAACGGTGCTCAATTTTAAGACTCCCAAATCTCTTAAACTTGATAATTTTTTTATTTAAGCTACTTTGATGCTTACTACAAAATCTCAACCTTCTACAAACTAGTAGAAGGCTTTCAAATCTTCAAATCCCTTTTTCTTACCAAGTCTCGACACTGTCACCTACAAGGTTTACAAGGAAATTGATACAAATTTTGATAAATTAGTGGTTTGGTTTCCCTTATAACCCCTTTAATATACTTATCCTTTGTGTTTAGGTGTTAAATATAGGTTTTCAAGACTCTTTCCTATGAATAACTTGTTCAACCTCTACTTTGCCTTTTGACTCCATGTCTTCTCGAGTCCCACAGACTATGAAATTCTTGATCAATTATAACTAATTTTAAGGTCCCTAAATGGCTCCAAGTTCCCTTTAATATAAATTTATACTTTATGGACATGACCTTTATTAAATCTCCAAGCTTGATTTATCATTTTGAGTCCCCTGTTATGGCTTCCAAATCCTAACCTTGCCTTCCCATGCATACCTACAAGTTTCACTTATGACTATCATGTAAATCATGATATTGGAAGATTCTCAAACCTCAATACATTGGAGTTACCTTTAAATTACACCTCTAAATGTATATTTTAATTTTTAGTTAATGTCTCCCCATAGAAATCAATATACCCCAATTGTTTTGCTAAACCCTAATGAGGGTTTGTCATAAACTTTGAGAAAAAGGATATTTCACTACTTGAATGAAAAAAACACATACTGCATAGGGCTTAAGAATTTTCTCAACAACCTATTATAATCTTCTCTTCATTCACAGTTTATCATAATTTCTCAATAAGTCCCTTAATTCAAAAATGATAGTGATCTTTCCCATATTTTGTTAATGAGATACAGAGTGCTCTTAATCTACAAACTAATAGACTTTCCACTCACTTTACATTCTCTCGTATGAAGGTAACAATCCTATGGGACTTCACAATCATCCTTCAAATTTTTTTATCCACTTAGAATAGAGGCTCTCTCTCCCTAATGAAAATGTTGTGTTCTTAATGGCTTCTTCCTTGTTGTTGCGGGTTTGATCAATGCATTCAAGCTATGATAAACACATACAATTATGAAAAATTCAAAACTTTAAACCAAGCACTCAAAAATCCCTCTTACCAATAATATATCTTTTTTTTTGGTTGCATGTAGAGAGTTCTTTCATCATTCCAATGTTCAAACTTCATGAAATACTAACTCAAACTATGTATACACTCAAAATTTACTTCCAAACTTCATGGAATCCTCTTCCCATTGAATGACCATCTAGATGATGGATTGAAAAATTGTTGCAAAAACTTCAAATATGCCTCCATGAGTCTTTTAACTACGTCTTGGTCCTTTAGACCCTTTATTTTTTCATATTTTGTCCTACATTACACCATTAAAATGACTCTACCTAGTCTAAAACCCTAACATTTAAGGACTAGGTCAAATTATTTGACCTTATTAGGACTTTTCAGACCTCATTGTGATTTACATCACCTCATTACATATGTAAAGGTTACAAGAACTCATTAAAACAACTATTACAATCTAAAATTGCCTTCAAGGGTTCAAAATGGCATTTTGAAGGGAAATGACCAAATTTGAATTTATCAGGGACTTATTCTACTCAACTAGCCTAGATTACTCTAAAAGAGCCATAAGGTATAACAACATACCAAGGAAACTAAAAATTGATATTATTAATCTATATAAAGACTAGGGAGATAATGCTTCGCATCATACAACCAAGGGGAAAAGAGAAACTTCCCCATACTTGGGCTTGATTCCCTTGTTCTTCTTCTTCTTTCTCTATTTCCAATTTAATATGGCCCTTTGAAAATATTCCTTAACTGAATACCAACACTACTTCATCATCATTAGTTGTCCCTTATCTTCAATCAATTGTTTCCTTTTTGAAGTGGTCAAATTTTTTATCAAACTAGTGCTTTTAGGACTGTATATTTCCTTGTCCATCCTATATTTGAGTATAGATGTTTGATCCATGTTTATACATGAGGTATTCTCACTCTTCATGGCTATTATATTGGAATTTTCATCTTCTTGTTGTCTTTTTGAATCATTTCCTTTATCAGGTCATGAAATATTACTCTTTTTGGTAAGGATCATCTTCCTTTGATTTGTATTATTCCATCGGTTGTTGCATTGTCATGACTGATTTATTTATTCTCATTGTCGATTATTCCATGCCTTTTTCACACTCTTTTTTTTTTCTCTTCTTGTTCATTCTCCACTCCTTTGTTTCTGCATTGTCTTATTATTTTTCACCTTCTCTGCTCACTTACACTTTCAAATTTTCTCTTCCCATTCTATATTCTTCTTTCTTTTCATCACATGATCCTTATCTTTATTTATTTCACATGTACCTATAAAACCAATGTTAAATGCAATGTTAGACACAAAAAAGAAGCTTTTATGTCTCATCTTTCCTCTTCATGACATGTTCTACTTCATCTTCTCTCTCGACTTCTTCACACAACCTTTTCACTATATCTTCTTTTTTCTTTCCTTTTTGATCACCTTTCTATACTTCATCAACCAAATTATCTTTCACTATACCTCTTTGTTTTTCTATAAGCACTTTATCATGTGCTTTACTTTCCTCTCTATCATCTCTTTCCTATTGCTCTCCCTTATTTTCATCACTCACCTCTTCTTATACTAAAACCATCTTTATCTCTCTCTCTCAAAACCTTTGTTCAAATCTTACTTTTGAGGCTTAACATCCTTGCATAGTAACTTTTCACATGCTCCTCTAGTCTCTGTCAAGAACTTATTGGTTTTCATCATCATCACTAACCCTGTTTGTGCTTCTTGTTCACCTTTGATAGGTAGAAGTGTGTGGCTAACTCCATTTTCTAGAATAGTATAAGTGTTCTTCTTTCTATTGTTAACTGTTTGTCTATCATATTGCCATGTTATGCCTAATAAAATATGAAAAACATCCATAGGAACTAAATCACACAGCACCTTATCCTTATATCTCCCAATCTGAAACTCAACTTGGCATTATTCCCTAACCAAGATTTGATGTCCTTTTTGCATCCATGATACCTGATATGGATTAGGGTGCATATTATTTTTCAATCCAAGCTTATCTACCATCTCAAATGAAACAATATTCTTTGTACTCCCAGTGTCAATGATCGCATTATAATACTTCCCCTTTGCTTTACACACAATTCTAAACAAGCATATTCTTTGAGTTACCTCATTCACTATTTTACTTGGTTTCAAAAGCACTCTTCTACACAAAAATGACTTACCTCTATCTTGTACCATCTCATCAGCAACTCTATCAAACTTTCTTTGCTATGTATTCATCCCATAGCACTCATAGGCTTTGTGTTTTGCATACCTTTGAAACTTATATCATCTACCCGTAAATGACACTCTATTTCTTGTCCCATCTCTCTACATGTAACTCATCTCAACTCTCATATTTATTTGAGTTTCCTTCATGATCTCTAACCCTCTCAAGACAACTTCCATCATCCTTTTTGTCTTTTTTTTCCCAAGCTAACCTGTCTCATCTCTCATTACCTGCACCATTTTATCTCTCTTTCCTGCAATCACTCTCAAAACACATTTTTTTTCAAGAATCAAATTCCTCTCTCGATATCATTATGATGTAGGATAAATACAACTTAAATTAAATCACTTCATTAGAAATGATAAAAACTCCAATTCTACCTATTTTGGTCTTCCAAATGGATTTCTTGTCAAGTACACAATTTTCCTCAAACTTGTAATTCTTGATTTTCCAACTCACTTCACTAAACCAATTCCTTCAATATGTTTTTAGACCCTTCACTATATCAACTCAACCCTATAAATGAATAAAAACAATCAAAAAGATCAACTAACTCGCCTCTCGACAAAACTTTTTACAAGGCTTCTCAAATAGCTTGTCATATCTAGGTTCATAATTAGAACTATTTTTTCTTACCCAAAACAATCTGAGTTCACTTTATAGTACCCTTTAGGGATTTTGAGGTGTGTGCAAACTTTTGGTTCTCAATTCTTTATTTGAGTCCGTCTCCCACTAACACTTTTCCTTCCTTTACCTAAGCTTCTAGTAGTCTTTTAATACTAGTTTTCACCTTTAATTCCTTACTCAATAATTTCATCAATGAAACATCCCCTTTTTTAGGACCCATTAGGCTCTTACATCTATATGCAAAGTTTCACCATGTCTTCATTTGGGCAATTTTCCTCAAAATCAACTTTCTAGCTTCCTCATTAGGTCTTAGACTATATCAGTGTGCTCAAAGAAAACTATCAACAACTATGATCAATTTTATGACTCCCAAATCTCTTAAACTTGGAAAATTTGTTTCCTTATGTTATTTTGATGCTTACTACAAAATCTCCACCTCTGTAAACTAGTAAAAGGCTTTCAAATCTTCAAATCCCTTTTTGTCAAGTCGACATTGTCACCTACGGGGTTTACACGGAGAATGATACAAATGTTGATTAATTAGTGGCTTGGTTTCCCTAATGACCCCTTGAATATAATTATCCTCTATGTTTAGGTGTTGAATATAGGTTTTCAAGACTCTTTCCTATGAATAACTTGCTTAGCCTTTACTTTTCTTTTTGACTCTTTGTCTTCTCTCGAGTCCTACAGATGTGACATTCTTGATCGATTATAACTAATGTCAATGTCACTCAATGGCTCCAAGATCCCTTGAATACAAATTTATACTTTATGAAAATTACCTCTTGGTTTATCATTGTGACTCCTCGTTATGGCTTCCAAATCCTAACCCTTCTTTTCCATGCATACCTATAAGTTTCACTTATGACTATCACGTATATCTTGATATTGGAAGATTCCCACACCTCAATACCTTAGAGTTACCTTCATAGTACACCTCTAACCTATCTTGCTAATTTTAGTTAATGTCTCCTTATAGAAATCAATATACCCCAATTGTTTTGATAAACCCTAATAAGGGTTTGTCACAGACTTGAGCAAAGGATATTTCACTACTAAATGAAAAAAATGTACCTACGAGGGCTTAATACTTTCCTCAACAACATATTACAATCTTCTCTTCATTCACAGTTTATCATAATTTCTCAATAAGTCCCTTAATTTGAAAATGATAGTGATCTTCCCCTATTCGGTTAATGATGAATCTGAGTGCTCTTAATCTACAAACTAATAGACTCTTGATCGACTTTACATTCTCTCGCATGAAGGTAACTTGTCTTGTGGGACTTCAAAATCATCCTTCAAATTGTGTTTATCCACTTATAACAGAGGCTCTCTCTCCTAATGAAAATTCCTTGTTCTTAATGGATTCTTCCATGTTGTTGCAGGTTTGATCAATGCATTCAGGTTATGATACACATATACAATTATGAAAACTTCAAAAAAATAAAAGCAATCACTTAGAAATCCCTCTTGACATTAATAGATCTTTTTTTGGTTGCATACAGAGTTATTTCATCATTCCAATGTTCAAACTTCATGAAATACTAACTCAAATTGTGTATACACACAAAATTTACTTCAAACTTCATGGAATCCTCTTCTGTTGAATGACCATCCGGATGATGGATTGAAAAATGGTTACAAAAGCTTTAAATATGCCTTCATGAGTCTTTTAACTACTTCTTTGTCCTTTAGACCCTTCATTTTTCATATTTTTTCCTACATTACACCATTAAATGACTCTACCTAGTCTAAAACCCTAACATTTAAGGACTAAGTCACATTATTTGACCTTATTAGGAATTTTTATACCTCATCATGATTTCCATCAAAGGTTCCAAGAACTCATTAAAACAACTATTACAATCCAAAATTGCCTTCAAGGGTTCAAATTGGCATTTTGGAGGGAAATGACCAAATTTGAATTAATGAGGGACTTATTCAACTCAACTAGCCTAGACTACTCTAGAAGACCTCTAAGGTCTAACAACATACCAATGAAACCAAAAATTGATATTATCAATCTATATATAGATTAGGAGATGATGCTCTGCATCATCTTCCTCTAAATTTCCCTCCATTAAAGCATGTTTATTCTCCTACTATAGATGTTATAGTTAAAATTTAGTTTGATCAAATTTAACATTTACACGTCATGAATTTCCTTTTTTATATATAAGAGTTTAAGTTGGCTCAAATGTTTGATCTCACCAAGAACCATTTGTATTCATTTTGAACAACATGAAAATGCCTAATTAAGCTATAAAGACTTCAAGTATAACTTTATTCCTAAACCAAAATCTCATCTACTCTTGTTCTCATTACACCTATGTTGTTGCTTTAGTCTCTTATTGGCATTCCTTTACAACAAAATGAGTTACGAAAGTATTTCTTAACATCTTGAAGAAATACATGATTGGAAGCATTTTAAACTACACACGTGATGTGTGTTCAAGGTAAGAGCTCATGTATCCGTATTTCATGATCCCACATAGGACATTTCTTTGATCCTCAATGTCATGAAAGGACTTAACTAGGGGTTAAGGGACAAATTTTTTTGTTTCTCCATTTCTTTTAAGTCAACATCTTCCAAAAATAATTTCATTTGTTAAGAGTTAGTTACAATTTTTGCCCACAAGTTAATCTCTTAATGGGCCTGAGTTTAGTTTAATTCTAAATGCCCTCATGGGCTCTACGCCCAACTATAAAACAATTTAAATTATTTTAACATCTTTCACCGTAAAACCTCCATAAAGCCCAAGGTTCTTTGTAATTACTAGCCAAGGTAACACCTTGATCTACAAGGAATAAATGGGATCACTAATAAGGGTTTAATGCGTAATAAAACCAATACATCGACTCCACTTCAATCATCATCCCGTGGAGGCATCAATAGATTATTAACTTAACCTAACTATCTTCATAAGAATTTAGTTGTCCACTAGGATATCAAGGTCAAACGTGAACATTGAACACTAATTTATCCAGAAGATGGGTAGATCTATAATACCAAACAATGTTAGTACTATTTACCCTATAGTTGGAAAGGTCACTCTATCGATATCATTGTTGCTTTGTGCAAGGACACTTAAGTTATAGAAATGGTATTTTGGAAGAATTATAGGTGTATGAAAGGAAGACACCCTTGTTAGCTCTAAGTCATGTCTCCAAAGACGTTAGGGGTTTTTGAACTAGTCATGACACCACTAAGAGAGGAGATATGAAAGAAGGATTAAAATTTAGCTAAATTTCATTAGTTTAAGGGAAATGAATTCTCTCGTATATTGTGATCATTATGAGGGGACTATGAAAATTACAATGGTCAACAATTACTTACATACAAACAACACAACACGATCTTTTGCATCTAGTACAACGATTACAATTCAATAATTTATCCAAAGCAAATAAGATTATCATTTTGTCAAGAGGAAAATAATATTTCTCATTCTTGATACAACATTGTTATTCTATAAATTTGCACCAAATAGTGTTACTATTACCAATTACATTGTATTCATTTAAGAAAGTACAAACTGTCATCACAACATATTAAGCATGATTTTGAATCCTCCTATCCAGGTACCTGCAACCATAACATGGTCGGAAAAGAAAACATGGCATCTACCCACCATCTAACACAATTAACAATTTCATAGTTTTCCATTCATGATAATAACACACATAACACACAATAAAGGAGAGTAAGAGAAATTAATTTCATTTCATTTTCAAAACTAGAGAGAGAGAGAGAGAGAGAAAGAGAGAGAGAGAGACATCATTTTTCCACAATCAATTTCTTTACAAAACAAGTGTCAAAGAAAGTTTCCTATAGTCATATGTTAGTGTTTATAGAGTTTCTCGATTGATATTTTACCTGGATAAGGTCATATGACAGTTTTCGAACATTTAGTTACAACTTTCCAAAAGCATCAAATTTAGCCAAGTTGCTCAATAATAAATGTTCAAAAACAATATCTCCGAGATCTAAACACATAAGAAGTCAAATCTCTACCTACTCCACTATATATAGAGAAACACTAGGAGCTAACAGAACCCAAAACTAGAAAACCGAGTTCAATAGGAGGTCATCTTTCTAGAGCTATCGATCATAATTGCACCCTTGTTGCCCAATGATTGAAATCCTACAAAACCCAATTGGAAAATTGTGCGGAAATATTTTCTCCACACTAAGGGTTGATGTGATTTTCATGGATAAATACTAGAGGTATGTTGGAGCCAAATACTAATTCTCCACCTCGGACCTAAAGTGCAGGTCAAAACCAAACCAAAATTTTAACTTTCAATAGCTTCCCAACGCTGTAAACAAGGTCAACATGGATCCTAACGCGCTACGTTAATTGATCAAATGATCAAAAAGAGACATTGTAAAAAAATTGTGACATCTTATGTTAACAAAGAACAACTTCAAACCTATATTTTCTCATTTGAGGTTAATAGAGGTATTTCATGTCTCAATAAAAACTAGTTTTTTTACGATTTCACAAGGTCGCCAAGAGGTAGTGTTTACTAAGTTTTAATTTTGATGCACCACCCACGCAACTTTGGTAACTAGTACTATTCGCAGATTTTCCCAAACATCTCAAATAGGTACATAGGGAGTTAATTTATGTTTAAAGTAACAATTCAAGTTGTGTAAAAATAAGAAGTAAATTGTTATGCAGTTTTATGCCTTATCTAATTCACTGATATATTATTCTTCTATGATTTAAATTTCAATTCCATTAAAATAGGATAAACTAAAAACATTAAAATTATGCAAGAGAAGTATAAGAAGACCATGTATGTCATAACCGAAGCAAGAAAGTTAAGGAGTTGGTGCTACACGTGCCACTTACATTAGCTTGCAAAATTCCAAAACCTTTCATCCAACCTAGTTGGTGCATCTCATGCAACCATCATCTGTCCAAAGTAATAAATGCACCAATAGAGGCATTTTGACAAATAGTTTTCATTGATTAAGTTCCCCCATTAGCATACACCTCTACCTAGGTAACCATGCTAAACCAATGATTATTTAACTCAAAATAAGAGTTGCTCTAAAAATGGTAATTGCACATTCTTATGTGCTCTTCAAACACCGGAAAAACACACTCACCCAGCCACCGTCTATCTCCAAGCACCAAGCAAACATACCCACACAGTTGCTTAAGTTCTGAATCACAAGCTAATGATAAAGTTTAGATTTTACTTAGGATAACTAGCACTGCTAAAAGAATCAAAAATGAAATGTGTTCATGAGGTACTTTTTTTCTTTTTTTCCAAAAATTTGGTCAAACAGTGGTGCGCTCATACAATATGCATACATATCTAATAGAGCACTTGCAACAATTACATCTGCTAAGATCCAAATTAGAATACATGTATGAGGATGTTGGTCCAAGGACATGGAAGATTGTCCAACACACACTTGCAAGGAGCATTCGCTTAGAAGATCCAAAGGTGTTATTTTTTTAAACAAAAAAACAATGTTTGCATGCACAGTAAACATTACAGGCCTGTAAGGCCATATTTATTCAAGGCATTTTATCAAACAGTTCATGTGCTTTGTGTATGCTTCCACATTTCCTGCATGTACCAATGCACTTGCAACTACAAAATCTGACAAAATCCTACGCCATTATCCTTTGGTAGATGTCAAGTCCCCAAGCGACATGGACCGTTTTCCTTCAGCACATGTGTGAGGACACTGGAAAAGGTTGAGTGGCGTTTGGCTTTGACACTTGTCAATTCAGTTTGCTTGAATTTTTTCCTTTTGAACAAAACCCCTATGCGTGCAGCCTGCAGCAAGGTGTCAACGAGAACATTTATTTGAAGAATTATGTCAAATAGCTCTTATCCCGTGTCTCAGCTTTCTTAGTTTCATGTGTGTATAACGGAGCAAAGGAAGTCTACAACACTAGACAAGTTTCCTCTCTCCTCACGCCTTGATGTATGACCACACTCTATCTTAAATCTCCCATTGTGGTGTAGGTTGGGAAGAAGCTATAAAGGGTTTGTTTTTTTGTTTTGCCCTTTTCCAACCATCCATATGGATGACCAGACCATGTTCCAAAGCTCTTATCTTGGCGCAGAAAGGGAGAATAAAGGAAGACATTGTAGAATTTGGCTTCATCCTTGTCAATGAATTTTGTTGGAAGCTTCCAACGCCCTTTCCATAACCCATTTTTCATACATGCCTAACAGAGCATTACCAACTTCAACACTACCAAGATTCCTCTATTTCAACAAGATATTTTTTTATTTTGAGTGTCTTCCACACTCTATCCAAGGCTTCCATATTGGAACATGCTATCATTACGTTGGAAAGAGTAAACAAACCGGTTGTAAACCAGCTTGTTGATATGGCAAAATAGTATAAAATTTATGTGAGGATGCCTTTGTCTTTTATTTGTGGACATCCTTACCATGTGATAAAAACATTTATTAACGCTACATCTTGATGTGTACGTTCCCCAAAACTCCCAACTTGACCCTAAGGTAGCGACAAGTCAGCTCTTCTCTTATATACAAACCTAAATAAATCTCTAAACACCTTATTTTGAAAAGAGATTTCAAGTTCCATATTTCCTTCTCATGGTGGAAAAAGAGAGAGACAAGAACCCTAAACAAACAAATGACCACACCAATCTCAAAATAAGGTTCCAAAACTCTTTTGGAAAAGAATCAGGTTGTAAATGGTGGTAACAAAATTAAATATTAGAATTAGTGGCGATAAAACGCCATGTTTCAAATTATTTTATTTTCAAATAATTTTAATGAGCTCTTCTCTTATATACAAACCTAAATAAATCTCTAAACACCTTATTTTGAATATATGATCAAAGTTCCATATTTCCTTCTCGTGGTGGAAAAAGAGAGAGACGAGACTGGTAAAGGTTCCAAACTCCATAGGGTGGTAACAAAATTACAATTTCTTAATTAACAACGACCACGATATGTTTTTAATTATTTTATTTTATAATTATTTTAATGATAACTTATTATTATTTACGTGGTCAAAACACCATGTGATCTAAGTATGAAGTTCATGTGAGGATGCCTTTGTCTTTTGGAAAGGACAAGAGACAACAATTGGGTATAAGGTTGTCACCCTCGACGATTTGATCTCATGATCTCTCCTAGTGGATAAAAATGTGTAAATATGAGGGATCTACATCTCCCATCCCCTTATAAGAGCATTGTCCTTAATCGACATAAGCATAAGGAAACCAATAAGAGGGATAAGAATACTAAAGAAAGACAATAAATAGACAACTTAATTATTTTAGGAAATAAGAAAATTTATCATCATTTCAATTGTGACAATGGACATAAAGTTCGCTTACCATTTAAAATTTCATCAATTTCTTAATGTTATGTGACACAATTAAATTATTCATTTTATTATTAAAATTAATTATTTCTTTAATACCTTTTCTTAGTTTCAAACTCAAGATATTTCATTGTTAATAGTTAAAATCCATAGCGAATTCAAATATTAATTTGATAATCATTCCAAAACCCGTTAGCTTGTGTTTTCTCATAAGTGTATTCACAATTTATTAAAAAATGATTACACCATTTACTTTTTCAATATCTATAATGTTGACACTTGTTAAGAATTTCAATTTTTTTTTAATTTCTAAGAGGTTTCCCTAAACACTTGACATCACAATGACACACAAGGTACAACACTACAAAAAAACCTTTTTAACACATTTTTATTCCTACATCACATTAAAATTAACAAACCCACCAAGGTAGAAACATGTAGTCCACAAAACATAGAATTTAACACATACCCAGGACATAGATCCAACATACACAACATGTGCCTAACATACAATAAGTCATCACAAAGAATATGTATTCAACAAGTTTTACATGACTCAAAACCATGACTGTAACCACACAATAACAAGATAAGATCCAATAGCATATGTCAACAAGGAGGAACATCAAGCCTCAAACATCACAATACATAACATGACTCATAAGAGTAACTCATGAATCATACATACCATCTCCAAATGCCTCCCAAATCTCTATAGCCTCCCAAAACAACTCCATATGTCTCCCAAATAGATAAAATAATCATAGTACCCAAACTAAGCCATGTCACTCACCATACACCCCATCTCCTAAATATAAGAATCATAGTACCAAAACTAGGTGGGTCACTCACCAAAGAGCCCCATCACCTGAATATAAGAATCATAGTACCAAAACTAGGTTGGGTCACTCACAAAGAACCCCGTCACTTGAATATAAGAATCATAGTGCCAAAACTCAACTCGATCACTTACCAAAGAGCCACATCACCTTATTTCTCCATTTAATGAAGTTGATTCACCATATGGCCCTAGGCACATAGAAGTCATGTCACCTCCACCCAAGTGGCATAGTAACCTATAGCGCTAAAGCTACACACTCCATGGCCCCCTTGCACGTACCCCATACAACAAAGAAATTACATAGGTCTAACCACACCATAGTGAATCCCATGACCCTATTCCATCACCACACAAGATTAGAACCAATATAAAAGTAGTTTCAAATGCCAAGTGGAAATAATTCCCAAGCCTTGGGAAAGGCTAGAAAACTTTAAACTCAAAAGCAATTTTCAAACTAAGTGAAATAAATGGCTAAATAGTCATAGTAATGAAAAGGCCTCTTATTAGCACAAAATCATATTAAATTCCCAAAATTTAAGAATGCATCAATCAATAAAATTGTTGGTTCTTAAAAGAAAAGAGAAAATGATCAATTTATGAATAAAATACGAACATAGAAAAATCACATTACGATCACTACGTGGCCTTTCCATGGCCACTAAAGGGGTACTCATTGAGTTGTTAGCACTCGATATCGAGCCTCATCTCACAAAATACATATAACCAATATCATAAACATATCAATATATCTCCAAATCACATATACGAGGATCCACATAGTCGGTATCACATAAGATTGTTTGATGGACAACCCACATAGGAGAGAGTAGGGACTCAAGTTTGCATAAGTTGAGCCTAAGGTGGTGTGCATCCACAATATATTGAGCAAGCTCAAAGTATACCAAATAGATAGAAGTGGGTTTTCAGTCTACATGAGACTCCACTTCCAAAATCATACTCGGCTCAAGATTTTGAAACCTAGTTCACACCTTCTCTCTCCACACATACACTTTTACCGATTTCTTCCCTTAGGTTTGGTTAGTGTAGGTACACAACATAACACAAAACTACATTACTAACACAATTATGCATATGAACAATAACTATAACATCTTACGTTTTTAATAATTATGAGGTATAACATAACAATATTCCACAACTTTCACACATCACATTCCCATGTAACACAACAAACATGTGAGTATAATACATTAGGGGTCATAAAATCTCCATATGTCCCCAATTTGTGATATGAATTTATCACATTATGTATGAATACATATAAATAATAAACATATCAATTTAACATCATGACGTGCATACAAATATGACACAACATGGTGACAATTTACACGATATGACATATTTCACTACAAAGCACTTTCTCACACAACATGTTGGCACACATATACATGATATGACATATTTGGATAAAAATACACTACAACACTTTCATAGTTCAAAATCATTAGTTTCACACAACAAGGTGATAACACACGTGAAATTCACATTGAATGCATGAGAGAGGGAAGAGAGAGAACTCTCATCATAAAACACATCAACATCATAAGTAATCCACACCAAGTGGTAATCACAACATGTGCATTCACATGATCACAATTACAAGTCGTCGCATCACATCACAAAAAAATAGTACATTACTCTTATAAGTCCTGCATCATCATGAATGACCAGCATAAAACCAATTTTTCCAAAGATTCGAGAGTATGAACCTTGCTTTCGATACCATCTATAGTGCCCACAAATAAACACCCAAAAAATCTATGACCAAATAAACCAAGATTTTTTTATTTTCATTATTTGTTATAAGACAACACATGGCTTACTCATAACACTTTACATCACATGAGACACTTGTATAAACATGAACCCATGTATAAAACATGATATCACAAGAGGCACATCAATATCTTACTTTCTCAAATGATGTTTACCCAAAACAATGACCCAACTATAGTATGACTCAACATAGGCATATCCACAACATAACTTTCATGGTTTACATATTTATTACATTTACATTCCCATTGTATATCCATATATGTTTCCATAAAATTAAACATGTAAGGGTGTAAATTCCCTTTTCTCAAACTTCATATACTTTATTTCACATAAGCATTAATCTTAGAAGGAGAATACATTCTTTGGTTCCTTTCTCAATTGTCATTAATTATCCATAACTCATTTTTGTTAAATCCATTTTAAATACATGCGAGTCTCCTAATACTCATTCTTATGCTAAAGTTTTTTTCTCAAAATATGATTAGTTGGTGTTTAATTTTACCCTCATTATCTGAGGAACTAACATGAAATTAAGGGGGTGATTTAATGTAAATGAAATTAAATCTAATATTTAAAAGTAACTAATATAACAAATGATAATATACAACCAATATACAAGAACTAAGTACTCAAGCGAGTGTTAAACCCTAAGAAAATAAGAAGGATAGATGACTTAGTTGGTTTTGTGTGACACTCGAAGTAGTCAAGGCGTGTATCTATCTATTGGATCCGACTAGAAATGATGCTGTGATAACTAACTAGGAATTATGGAATGATGTTTTGTGTAGGATAGGAGTGTGTGCGGGGGGTAAGAGCATGCGGAAGTTGGTGTATGTTTAGGGCACCAACGTCTGTGTGAATACTTGGGATCTACTTCTTTTCTAGGTCTAAGGAATTTCGCTTCAATATATTCTTTGTCATGCTACCTTCGTCGTTAGGGTTTTGATCACACTTGTAACCTACAAAAAAAACCCTAGCTACCTATATAATCTCACAAACACATTAAATTTGAATAAAATATGTAATATGTGAATTCATACTAACCCTGGTGGTCACCCGAAGAGTGAACTTATTATTAAGTGTTGCACTACATTTTAGACTCCATGTAGTTATGTGTGCTTATGTGTGAAATAGTGTCCTTAGGTTTCCCTCACACCAATGATGCCAAGATAGTGGGATATAGCTAGATTAGATGTAAATGTGTGGTATGGAATTTAGCACTTCCCCTTCCTATGCAGTGTATGCAACCCAAAAATTTAGTCCCTTTTGATAGTAGTGATAGTATGTAGATGTGATTGCCCCTTTGATATGTCAACTAGAATAATAATACATATGTTGTGTATATATGTGAATCTCAAGTAGTGTAAATGAAGTAAGGAACATACTGTATAGATTAGGAGAAGCCTTATTACAGAGTGCGTGTAGAATGTAGAAAATTGTAGTGTGGTGTACCATGGATCAACATTTTAATCCATATGTTGTAACAGGAGATAACAAATTGTTGTAAGGAGAAACTTGGAGAAATAGTTGTGATGTCATTAGAGATGTTGGATTGTTTGTCAAAGGTGATAGAGAGGGGTAGGGAGTGATCAATTCCCAACCTGATTTTTTGATAATGGGAGGATTTGGGCATCCTACCGCCTAGAGGAAGAGTTTTGGGGAGAGAGGTTAGTTTTTCAATCCTTCCATGATTGTTTCCCCAAAAGGTCCAACCACTGCAGATAGATAGAGACCAAATTTAGTTCTGATTAGTTCCAATTAGTTACGATTTATAACTGATTTTAACTTGTTTTTTCCTAATTGAAGAACCCACATAGGAGCGGTATAGGAAAGGAAATGATGTCTCATTGCCCCCACTCCTACAATAATGGGTGTTCTGATTTGAATATTGTTAGATGTCTTCCAAGTTAGTTCATTTGGAAGTGATGGTGATTGTAATGAGGCTCTCAAGTTAGGTCATCGAGAGCGATAATAATTATGATCGTTACATTAATTAATTAATTTGAGTGATAATAGTTGATTGAATAAGATTTTTTTAGTAAATTACTCACATTGAGAGGTTTTTTTGCCCCTAGATTAGGTCATTTGAGGGGAATAGATTTGAAATAACAGCAAGTATTGATTTTCGTATATAATAATTATAACCATGTTTGAATGAGACAAGAGAAAAAATTTATAGTAATGTATTAGGAGTGTTGATTAATTGTATTATACCCTAAGAGGGATTATGAGATGATATTGATTGTATGCCCCCCTTTTGGAGAAAGGGTGAAGGGTGGAAAAATGAACACTGAGCTGAAATCAAGTCATATAAAAAGTTGTAATAGTAAAAGAGAGATAGTATAGGAGAAGTAGTTGTATCACCAAAGTATGTGTATGGATTGAGTAGTACATATGCCAAATTTGAATATGAGATGGTGAAAATTATATGATATGGTGTTAGATGATATCATGATCAGTATGTGGCACAAACAAGGAGATAAATGGAGTATTGAGGCTCAAGATATGAGCGAAACTATGTAACGTGTATTCATTGTAGTAATAATGGAAAATGACAAACAATAACTATAACATATGGTAAATTTGGATTACTATATATAGTAATAGTGAAAAAGTGAATAGTAATTTCATTTGTACCAAGAGTAATTGAGATTTGGAGCTCTGAGTTGTGAGGATGCCACGTGTTAGAGAAGCTAGTTTGATGAGATTTGAGAGAGTGGTGTGGTGGGCTTCGCATTTGGACGACCGAGGAGTTGGTATGTGTGACTATTTTTGAAAAATAAATTGTCAAAAATGTTCTTTTTACAAGTTTTAGTAAAATTTTAACTTTTGTAGTATTAGGTGTTTTTGACCATGATGGAAGCGGATAGAGAGAATTGTTTCCCTTGGGGACACTAGCACCTAGTTTGTGGCGCTAATGACCTGCGTGTGATGCAGTAGTGACCTACATTTGGGCACTAGTGTCCTAGAGAAGGGTTTTGGAACTATTTGGGTGGTAGGAATATAGAATCATGAATTTGAGGTTATTAGGATTGATTTGTAATTATGTATTACATGCTAATATTTTGATTGTGGTGCTTTGTTATGTTGTGTAGAGAGATATGCACTCAAAAGTTTTGGGGAGGTCATCACTTGAGTACACTACTTGGTTTGGGGTTGTCAGACATTGAGTGCGATATATTGGACTATTTCATCTGTGGCACATTACTAGATTTGGGAGATACCCCATAATATGCCTATGTTGACTACTTTATGTGAGAAATGGTGTGTGTGGATACTTATACATTTTGGTTTCAACAAGTGAGATGACAGTGACATTAGAGGATGTATAAAGGATATTGTGGTTGTCCATGTGTAGAGAGAGAGAGAGAGAGAGAGAGAGTGCAGATTATGGTTGTATTGTATGCCCAATTGATAAGGGGTGGAGCGTCGATATTTTCAAGGTCTTTGAGTACGGGACGAGACATATATTAGTTTGGATGTTATTTTGAGATATGGGGTTTTGCGATTGGGAAATTTATGCAGTAGTTCTAGCATCGTCAATGGCAATGGAGGGTGGTGGATTTGTGACTTTATACATGATGTATGATATTTTTGTGGTATAGAGGAGTATGGTACTAGGTATGCATAGGAAAGATGTGTGTTAGCCCACTTATATAGGGACTTATATAGATTTACACAAGAGGATCATGGTGGTGGGAAATGGGACAATAATTTGTTGTATGTATGGGCATATGAGCATATTGTTATATTGAGGCCACTTAGTGGGCCACACACTGATCTAGTCCCAGGATAAATATATTTACATCAAGGTGCGTGGGTTCCCATAGTAGGAGGATGGGTACAACCACATATACATTGATGATAGATTAGATGGGTCTTATGGCCATAATATGGAGGTCGTATAGAGACTATGTAGGCTAGGTGGAGGATAGTGTGGGGTTATAGTGCATACGACACACCATGTGGTTAGAGGATCACTTCCCATGGGTAGTTGAGTTGTTATAGGGTTAACAAGTATGTAGATAGTTTGGTATGGCCCATGATGTGCCTTCAGAGCCATATATGTGGTGTTGATCTATTAGGGTGGCAAGATGATCAAATTCAAGGTCAAGCCCAACAGAGCACAACTAGTGCCACTAAGACTGATGAGATAGATGTGGCCATAGGGCCTTTACATGTTGATGATGTGTGGTGTACTTGGGCATAAAGCCGGTGGTGGGAAAACATTGATGGGTGTTGCTATTTACGGTAGTTATGGATACGGCGGGGAGCCAATAGCACTGCGAGGAATCGAGGGCCAAGCACATGTCCCCAAAGGTAGATGATGTAGTAGTAACACGAGAAGAGTGTAATTATTGTGCATTTTTAATTTGTTATTTTTTATTAAATGATGTAGTTGATGATCGTGAAGATGTGTAGTGGCTAATATTGGTTGTGAGAATGTAGAAAATGTTATTGGACACTGATTGTGGACACCTCCATATGCACATTGACTCAAAATGTGCCCGTGATGTGCTCATTGGAGGAGGTATGATAGTGGGTTGATGATATTTGTGAGAGATCATGCCCATTTGTTAGATCCAGTGGATATAGTGGAATTGGCGTGCATGGTTTTGTTGAGCAAGCGCGATGAGGCCCATATAGAGGCAAAGTGAGCAAGAAAGGTTGTAGGAGGAGGAGGCCTATCTTAGGATATATTTTCACGATATGTGGAGCTAAAGGGTCGATATGTAGAGAAAGCAACGGATCTTGTTGTGTTATGGAACCAACTTGAGAGATATAGAATCCGAGATTAACGACGTAGAGTGAGTGGTGAAGCCTCTAGTTCTAAATATCCCACAATACTAGAGAGTGATAATGATGATAATAGATGATGTATTGTATATGATGTATTGATGCATGTGGGCTTTCCCCGAATGATTGTATTTTGTAACTTATGATTTTAGATGAGATATGTATGTGTGTGTGTGTGTGTGTGTGTGTGTGTGTGTGTGTGTTGATGTCACATTTGTGGATGGTGTTCAATGTGTATGATTTGATAATTATGATTTGTACATTGTAGATATTGTTTAGTTTGATAGATTTGATGTGTATTATTAGAATGATTGATTTGATATATATTGTTGATCTTTTGAATTTTCACGATGTGGAAAGGTTTCCAAGTAATGAACTAAATAAGGATTTTTGTGAATAATAATGATGAATAGTATAAGATATTATAAATATATGTATGTGATGTAATGTGGTAAATAAGTGGAAGTGGCAATGTGATTTAGATAAGATAAGAGAGTAAAATAATGATGCATTGATAATTGTATAATGAGGAGATGTAAAATAATGTTTGTAAGTACATGTGATTATGATGAAGGGGGAAAGAAGAGTGATTTTCCCCTAGTGATGTATGAACCTTAGGAACATGAGTCCTTCATCGGGTAATGAGAGGAAATGGATATCATCTACTAGAGGTAAATATTCTTGCGATATGTTATAAGAGCATGTGGAACAATGGAAACATGTGGGTAGGTGATGAATTGGATATAAGAGGAAATGGTACCAATGATAAGCAGGTGTAACTATGGGAAGTGTGGAAGTAGGTTGCTTAGGAAGCCAATGAGATGTAGTAGTAATGTGTGAGGGATGAGAGGATGTGACTATAGGTGGGTTAATTCGGCTGGAGGACATGGATGGATGATAACCTTAGGAGGTGGACAGATAATGACCTTAAGAGGAGGTGAATGAGACAAGGTAATTGTGATAGAGGCTCACTTATGTGGAATAAGAGAGGAAAGTGCTCACGAGATAGAGTGGAAAGAAATGACACGTTTCTCTTCTAATTATTGTAGTAGGTCATGGAGAGTATAACAATCATTATCACAGTGGCCATTGATGCAGTGCAAGTTACAAAAAGTGTGGTCACAATGGCGGTACTACCGATGAGGTGGATGATGTAGGCTGGAAGGTAAACGGATTATCCACTTATCAAGTAAAGTATGCAAGACATCATGTGGTTTAACATTATGTGAAAAGGGAAATGGGTCATGGGTGGGAGGTAGAGAAGTCTTAGGGTGAAGGTTGACGTGGTGGTGCGGAAGAAGGATGCTTACGTGAAGGAGGAGATGGTGACCATGAAGGAGGGTCAATAGATGGGAGAGGAGAAGACTTATTAGGCAAAGGAGGAATATAAGAAGTAGAAGGAGGTGTTATAACATGATCCACAATTAATTCTTTTTATAAATCAATAAATTTATAGCACAAAAGAGTAAATGAATCACATATATCATATAAAAAAATTCTTTTAATGAAGGAATTAAGCCCCGAAAAAGATGAATTGTATTTCTAAATCAATAGTTTGAAACAATAATTGATGCATGCAAGAATTAAAGTGTAAAATGTAATCTAAGATTGGTTCTTTCTTTCCTTGATGCAAAGAAGGAAAGCATTCATATGTAACTTTAGGACCATTGTTAGAAATAAAATGTCTAAGAAATCATCCTCCATATCATAATAAGTACTAATAGATCCATTAGGAAAATGAGTATACCATTGGAGAGCATGATCAACAAGTCTATGAAAAAATACTTTTAGTAACAAATGATCATTAAAATAAGAATCCATGGACAATTGGTAATGCTTGAGATGTAAATAGGGATTTCTTGTGCCATCGAAACATGAGAAAGTAGGCATGATGAAGCCCTTAGGGAAATTAGAATTGTGAATCTTCTTAGGAATGGGATTGCTAGGAAGGGAATTATTGTCAATGGAAGAATAATAGGCTTTAATTTTGAGGGTAAGGGTATGAACTTGGGTTTTAAAGTACCAACAACATACATGAGAGAGAGGATATCTTATGAAGGGATGGCCAAGGAAGTGAGAGGCACATTAAGGGGTTGAATCTTTCCATTATGAGTGATCATGGGAACTTGAGAAGGGGGAGTGGATGTGGAAGGAGGGGATGGAGGTGTGAGAGGAGGAGATGGATGTGGAAGCTCTATGGATGTACTAGGTGTAGGATCATGAGACATAGTGAGAGGTATATTAGGAGTAGGATTGGTGTCAACATGGCCATCATTAGAAATAACTTTAGAAGTAGAAGAAAGAGGTGTAGATTCACATTCAACAATTTTAATGGAAGAAACATCATCATTAACATGTGTAGTATCATTATCAAAATCTAAGTCACTATCAGTCATATTTTCACAAGCAAGGATTTCATCAAGATTATCATCAACATACAAAGAAATTGTAGGAGTACTAGCATTAGATCTATCATGGAAATCATTAGAAACATTTTCAGAAGTAAGAATGGTAGGAAAAATAGATTCACATTCAACTTGACTAATAGCAGAAACATTGTTATCCATATTTACATTTGCAATATCAGGAGTAGATTCATTAGCATCCATGTTATCACAAGCAAGAACATCATCATGCAAATAATCTAAATTAATGTTATCATTTGTTATAGTGTAAGAAGAGGAAGATGGAGGATCATGCATGGATATGGGAAATGAGGGAGAACATGCGGTAAAGTTTTGGTCAGGGGAAACTATGTAAATATCATGGTTTTAGAAACCAATAAGAAGATAATTTTGGAATTTAAGGAGTTGTTGGAGGACTTTTGATCATATTGAGAATTGTAGGTGCGGTCACGAAATTCAAATTCAGCTGCATGGCATTATTGAATATTGGTTACATGTGCATATAGATCATATTGTGCTTGGGAGATGTGAACCTCTTTTTAGCCATGAGGGTTTTGGGATCCTAGGGAAAGGAGTTTGAAAAAGAGTGGGGTTCGCTAAATTATTTAATGTAAATGAAATTAAATATAATATTTAGAGTAACTAATGAAAAAATGATAATATCTATCCAATATACAAAAGCTAAGTACTCAAGTAGTGTAAAACCCTAATATAATAAGAAGGATAGATGACTTAGCTATTTTATGTGCGACACGGAGATAGTTGGGACTATGTATATGTTAGATCCGACTAGAAATGATGCAATAATGGTTGAATGGGAATTTTGTAACTTTGTTATGTGCGGGAGAGGAGTGCAAAGTGGGGGGGGAGCGCCTAGGTCTTTGGTGTCTATTTACAGGTGTTATCATATGTGTGAATACTTAGGATATGCTTATTTTATGGGTATAAGTACTTTCAATTTAATATCTTCTTTGTCACGTTATCTTCACTATTAGGGCTTTGATCACACCTCTAACTTTAAAAAACAAACCCTAGCTACTTGCACAAGCTCACAAACACATTAAATCTAAATAAAATATGTAATATGTGAAGTCATACTAACCCTAGTGGTCACTGAGAAGAGTGAACTTATTTGCGAGCATTGCACTACATTTCATACTCCATGTAGTTTTGTGTGCTTGTGTGTGAAACAATGTCCTTATGTTGCCCTTGCGTCGATGATGCTAAGATAGTAGTCTATAGCTAGATTGGATGTAAATGTGTAGTATGGAATTTAGCACTTCCCTTTTCCTATGAGTGTATGGCAGCCCAAAAATACAATCCCTTCGATAGTAGTGATAATATGTAGATGTGATTGCCCCTTTGAATTTCCATCTAGAATAATAGTATGTATGTTGCACGTATATATATGAATATCTTTTTGAATTTTGACACTAGTGACGTAAAAGGCTAACTATGAGTGTGGGATAAAGACAAAAAGGGAGAAAAGGTTGACCACAAATGTCAAAATGTGTAGAAAGAATAAACATGACAAAAGCGCTTGGGCACTAGTATGCAGAGTGTGCATTAGTGCCCTGAGATAACTAACAACAAATTTGAAAAGATAGATAGACAATGATCCATGTGACCTAAGTAGAAATGAATATAGAAATAATGAGATGTAGAAGAGATTTTAGTAAAAAACAATCAAATACATATATGGACAAGAGATAGTGTCACCATTGAATACTTTTCTTACTTAAGATTCATGCATATAATAACATACTAATGGCATAGTAAAATAGTAACATGTGCGTGATTTTTTGTCTACGGGGGAAGAAAAATTAATATTTAAAGAAGATTAAGGTTCAACTTACCTCTTTCTATAAATTTCCCTGCATTAAAGCACACGTTTATTCTCTGTTATAGTTTTGTTGTAGTTAAAAAGTTAGTTTGATTTAATTTAACATTTACACATCATAAATTTCCTTTTTATATAAGATTTTAAATTGACTCAAATGTTTGATCTCACCAAGAACCATTTGTATTCATTTGAACGATGTGAAAATGCCTAATTAAGCTATAAGGACTTCAAGTATAAATTTATTCCTACATCAAAATCTCATCTACTCGTGTTCTCATTACACCTATGTTATTGCTTTGGTCTCTTATTGGTGTTCCTTTACAACAAAATGAGTTACAAAATTATTTGCTTAACATCTTGAAGAAATACATGATTGGAAGCATTTTAAACTACGCATGAATCACAAGTGATTCATGTTCAAGGTAAGAGCTCATGTTTCCGTATTTCATGATCCCGCATGGGACATTTCTTTTATCCTTAATGTCATGAAAGGACTTAGCTACGAGGTTAAGGGACCAAGTTTTTAGTTTCTCCATTTCTCTTAAGTCAATATCTTCCAAAAAAACAATTTCATTTGCTAAGAGTTAGTTACAATTTTCTCCCACAAGTTAACCTCTTAATGGGTTTGAGTTTAGTTTAATTCCAAATTCCCTCATGGGCTCTATGCCCAACTATAAAATAATTTAAAGTGTTCAAACATATTTACCCCATAAAACCTCTATAAAATACCAAGGTGCTTTATGTAATTACTAGCCAAGGTAACATCTTGATCTGCAAACAATTAATGGGATCACTAACAAGGGTTTAATGCATAATAAAATTGGTACATTGACTCCACTTACATCATATCCATCCTGTGGAAGGATCAATCGATAATGAACTTAACCACATACTATCTTCATAAGAATTTTAGTTGTCCACTAGGATACCAAGGTCAAACGTGAACATTGAACACTAATTTATCTAGGAAGATGGGTAGACCTATGATACAAAAATGTTAGTCCTGTTTACTTTGCCAATTTGTTACTTTGTGTAAGGACACTTTATCTAGGAAGATGGGTAGACTGTGATACCAAAAATCTTAGTCATGTTTACTCGCTAATTTTGTACTTCGTGCAAGGACACTTAAGTTATAGAAATGGTCTTTTGGAAGAATTCTATGTGTATGAAAGGAAGACACCCTTTTTATCTCTAAGTCATGTCTCCACATACGTTAGGGGTTTTTAACTAGTCATGGCACTAGTAAGAGAGGAGATACTGACGAGAAGGATTGAAACTTAGCTAACTTTTATTAGTTTAAGTGAAATGAATTTCTCTCATAGATTGTGATCGTTATAAGGGGAATATGAAAATTACGGTGGTAAACAATTAATTACATACAAATAACACAACACGAGCTTCAAAATCTAGTACAACCAATCGCAATCCAATAATTTATCCAAAGTAAATAAGATTATCATTTTTGTCAAGAGGGTAGTAATATTTCTCATTCTTGATACAACATTGTTATTCTATAAAATTGCACTAGATAGTGCTATTGTTACCAATTACATTGTATTCATTTTAAAAATACAAATTGTCATCACAACATATCAAGCATGATTTTGAATCCTTATCTAGGGTACATGCGACCAGACCACGTTCAACAAAAAAGTTGGCATGGAATATACCCACCATCTAGCAAAATTAATGATTACATAGTTTTCCATTACGATAATAAAACATATAACATAAAACAAGGAGAGTAAGATACATTAATTTCATTTCATTTTCAAACACGGAGAGAGAAAGAGGAGAAAGAGAGAAACATCACTTTTCGTAATCAATTTCTTTACAAAACAAGTGTCAAAAAAAAGTTTCTTACAGTCATGTGTTAGTTTTTACAAAGTTTGAGATTAATATTTTTTATGGATAAGGTCATATGACAATTTTGACATTTACTTGCAAGTTTTCAAAAGCATCAAATTTAGTCATGTTGTTCAAGAATCTATGTTCAAAAACAATATATGAGACCTAAACCCACAAGAAGTTGAATCCCTACCTAATCCCTATATATAGGAAACACTTGGAGTTGAGGAACCCAAAATTGGTGGCCCTGGGTTCAATTGGCGGCCATCATTCTAGAGCTACCGATTGTAATTGCACCTTAATGGCCTCTTCACCCAACAATCGAAGGCCTACAAAAGCCAAATGGAAAAATGGTCTACGGAAATATTTTATACGAACAAGGGTTGGTAGTGATATCGTGAGAGAAATACTAGAGGTATGCGGGAGCCAAATATTAATCCTCCACCTCGGGCACTAAACTATGGGTCAAAACCAAACCAAACTTTTAATTTTTTAACTTCACAAAGTTGCACATAGAGTCAATAAGGCTCCTAATGCACTACGTTAAATGATCAAACAATCAAATATGGACATTGTAAAAGTTTTTGTGATATCTCATGTTAACAAGGAACAAGGTCAAACCTTGATTTTCTTGTTTCAAGGTTAATATAGGTATTTCATGTCTCATTAAAAATAGATTTTATTATGATTTCACAAGGTCGCCAAAAGTTAGTGTTTACTGATTTTCAAATTCAATGCGCCACCCATGTGGCTTGGTAACTATTAGTGGAGTTTTCCGAACATCTCAAATAGGTACATAGGGAACTAGGTTTATGTTTTAAGTGGCCATTCAAGTTGTGTAAAAATAAGAGGTAAATTGTTATACAATTTTATGCCTGATCTAATTCATCGATATATTATTCTTTTATTATTTAAATTTCAATTCCATTAAAATAAGATAAACTAAAAACATTAAAATCATGCAAGAGAAGGATAAGATGACCATGCTTGTCATAACCGAAGTGAGTGAAAGTTGAGGAGTTGGTGCTACACGTGCCAGTTGCATTTTCTTGTAGAATTCCAAAAACCTTTCATCCAACCTAGTTGGTCCATCTCATGCACCCATTGTTTTCCAAAAACTAATTACACCAACATAGGCATTTTGAGAAATAGGTCTTCCTTGATTAAGCTCCCCCATCACCTATACCTGGGTAACCACACTAAACCAAAGTTAATTTAACTCAAAATAAGAGTTTCTCTAAAAATGGTGACT
Source organism: Taxus wallichiana var. yunnanensis (assembly GCA_018340775.1). NCBI lineage: Eukaryota > Viridiplantae > Streptophyta > Pinopsida > Cupressales > Taxaceae > Taxus > Taxus wallichiana. The sequence goes on along the minus strand of CM031240.1, from coordinate 1,014,849,303 downwards.
CCACATTCTTATGTGATCTTCAAACAACAAGAAAGCACACTCACCTAGCCACTATCTTTCTCCGAGCACCAAGAAAACATACCCACAATTGTTTACGTTACGAATTGCAAGCTAATGACACATTTTATATTTTCATTAGGATAACCAATTGCTAAAATAATTAAAGATGAATTTTGTTTATGCACTCCCTCTCTCTCTTTTTCTTTTTTTCCAAACATTTGGTCAAAGCAGTGGTGCACTTCGCATGATATGTATAAATATATAACATAGCATTTGTAACTATTACATCCTCGCTAAGCTCCAAATTAAAATGTAGGTATGAGGATATTGGCCAAGGACATGGAATATTGTCTTACGCTTGCAAGGATAATTTTATTGGAAGATCCAAAGGTCTTTTTTTAAACAAAAAAATAATGTGTGAATGCGTAGTAAACATTACAGGCATGTAAGGCCAAATTTCTTCAAGACATTTTTCCAAACTGCTCATGTGCCTTGTGTATGCTTCCACATTTCTTGCATATACCAACGCACTTGTAACTACAAAATCTGACATAATCCTACGATATTATCCTTTAGTTAATGTCAAATCCCCAAGCCACATGGACCATTTTCCTTTAGCGTAGGTGTGAGGATTTGGAAAAGGTTGAGTGGCATTTGGATTTGACACTTGTCAATTGAGTTTTATTTAAGTTTTTTTCTTTTGAACAAATCCCCTATGCATGCAACCTACAACAACCTATCAATGAGAACATTTATTTGAATATTTTTATCAAATAGCTCGTGTCCCTTGTCTAATCTTTCTCATTTTCATATGTGTATAACAAAGCAAAGGAATCTACAACACTAGACAAGATTCCTCTCTCCTTACACCTTGATGGGCGACCACACTATGTCTTAAATCTCCCATTGTTGTGTAGGTTGGGAAGAAGCTAGAAAGGGGCCATTTTTTTGGCTCTGCTCTTTGCAAACATATTTATGGATAACTAGACCGTGTTCCAAAGCTCTTATCTTGGTGCAAAAGGGAGGATAAAGGAAGATATGGAATCTTGAATTACACCATTCAATGCATTTTCTAGAAGCTTCAATGGCCTTTCCACAACCCATTTTTCATACATGTTGTATGGAGATTAAAAATTTGTTTAGGCACCTTTGTGCACTCTAATCATCCATTCAACCGTAGGGTATTCGAGGAAATGAGTGAGGACACACCAAGACCGACACACAACCTGATAAAATTAAAGGGGGTACGGGGACCATTGTGATCACATACCCCAAGGAAGTAACCCTACACGAGGACAAACTAAGGTTTCTAAGGCCTTAGGTTGAAGAAGAGGAAGGAACCCTATGGTGGTATCAGAACTATGGGGGATAAAGAAAGTAAGCATGTAAATTCTATGTTAACCTAAGGCAATCATGTAACATAAAGTAAAGATCTGAAATACAATATGCTAACCTAGTGTGTGTTAAAACACTAAGATAACATAGAGTAAGTATCGAAAGTAAGGAGATACTCTATACAAAATGAAAAAGTGAGTTGGAGCACTTACCTGTTGGGGCTATCGCTGATGCATCTATCTCCCAAAGGACCATACACAAAGAGAGAACCCATTTCAAGTGGATAATGGGAAACAATCAAGTCCTAGCTCACTCTAGATGACCCAAAAGTGTAAGTGAACCAATCCAAGCAAGAAGAATCTCCAAGACAAGATTCAAGATGTAAGAAATCCAAAAGCTAATCAAGCAAGTGTAAGTTGGCACAAGAGAGAAAAGATAATGGCAAGTTCCTTTTTGAAATTATCGAGCTTATGTCATCATCTAATGTGCAAATGAGAGTTGGGGTATTTATACTAATGCCATCGCTGTGGGCGAAGGTGTCGAAGTGTTTTTGAATTTGCACAGATGTAATCACCCACCAACGATGACATCGGTAAGGGGGAAAAAGTAAAGGGAGATGAGAAATTTTTCATGGGAAGTAAGGATAATGAAAGAAATGGGGTCATGAATAAGAAAGATGTTGGGAGAATGTGAGGGAAATTAAAAGGATAAAATCAAAAGAAAGATATAAATGGGAGAAAAAAAAAAAATTTCTCTCGTGTATCATCCCTAACCCAATGGCTATGTGAATAACCATACACCTATCTCAAAAACAAGCCCCTTAAGGCATCCTCTCCAGAGATAGATGCATTAGCAACCTCTAACCTAAAAAGGGAAATTGTTAGTAACAAGTATGAAAATAGAAATCATAAAAAAATGGTGTATACATATGCCCCAGCCGTTGATTACGTCATGTCACAATATCAAAATATGGGGTAGTTAGAGAAATAATGATACATAACACGAAACTTGAAAGTACGTGCGTTAAAAGTAAGAAAAGGACTAGCTAAAATGAAATATACCCACCAGGTGTGTATTTGATAATGTAAGGTCATCATGCTACATACATGTGCGATCCATGTTCTTAGAACCACGGAGAAGAAAAAGTGAAATGAAACACTAGAGGATCATTAGTAAAGTAAAACATAAATCACCTAGTTATGGGCCCATGGGATGGATGTCATGGATTTGGAAATTGAGATAAAGCATCAAAAAGGTGTGATTTTTGGCCAACGAGTGGAACATGGTGTGTAATATGTCAAAAAGAACAAAAGAAGACCACGATCCCAATGCAAGAAATGACGTATTTTTCAGAGATTGGGAACGAAAAATGATAGGTATTTAAAGATTGAGGACCATCATGTTGAAATTGAATAGAAAGATTGAGTTTATATAGGATTTTTGAGTTTATTTGCTTATTATTGTTTTTGGAATTAAGAGAATTGAGCTATGGAATTCCACATTTGGACATTTGAGTGATGAGATGGTGAGAGTATGAGGGAAGAGGCCTAAATTGACGAGGAGGTGCATGTGGAGAGCATGACCACGGGTAAGACAATGCATTTAATTTTGTTAGGCAGATTATTAACTATTTGGATTTTTTATGAAATGTGAAGGTAATATGGTGTTATTTATAGTCAAACTTGCATTATTGGGAAGAGTAGGACAAAATACAAGTGGGTTTGGGAGGGATTTTCTTTTAGCTTTGTCATTTCTTATATTTTTGCTTTTTAATTTTTAAAAATTATGGTCATATGGATTTAGACGCCATCAACCCCCTAAAACAATAGGGCCGATGGCGTTGGGATCATGCGAGAGATTTTGGTAGAGGCCGATGGAATTTCCAGAGGTTTGATGGCATAGAAACATTATGAAGCATGTAGATTATTAATTTTTAAAATTTAAAATTTATTTTTTAATGAATCTAATGCCTAATTTTTGCTAATTTTTTATTATATGGGGATCGAAGGATCCACCTATTGTGATTGGTTGACATAGCATGGTTGAATGACATGATTTCTGGATTGACATATGATGAGATAACATAGCATTGCATAGATGAGGATTTGGGTCATCATGCAGATGCCCAGGATACCATTGATTCTAGATTTTTTGTAGAATTTTTTGGCAGCATGGGATCCTAGGGCCAATACCTTTCGGTGGTGGGAAAGTGAGACAATGGATATGGCCTTTAACACTTCAGTATTTGCACGAAATATTGGGCTTTCCGATAGAGGGATCTCACACGTATTGCAATCTCACCATGGACACAATAGAGATGAGATCCCTAGCTGTATGGGCCCAAAGCTATGAGTCATATGATGAGGGGATGATTAGTGTTAGGCGTAGCACGGTGCACACTACATACATTCCTAGATATCCAAAAGTGGTGATGCACATTATTATGTCATGCATGTTGTGTCTGAGGTAGATAGGATTATTCCATTGTATTTGGTGGTTATATACGAGAGATGTGATAGAGAAGGATATGTTATTTATCCGAGGGACCACTTTATGGGTGCAACCGGTGCACGATTTATACGAGTGAGTCCGACGAGAGGGCACATAAGACGATAGGTCTTGTGATCTTATTGTGATTAGGATATACAAGAGATTTCTCATATATAGACCCACATGGACACCCCTAGTTATAGCAGCGGATGTCCCGAGAGTACTCCCGTGGGAAATGTTATCGCAAATCACAAGCACCCCGAATGGCCAAAATGTGAACAGGGACATTCGGTGTGAATAGGTAACATGGGATCACCTCTCAAGTCATGGGACTTGGGTTGGAGGTGAATCTTCGAAGAATTTTTGCTTCCTCTTCCTAAAATAAACACAACACTACTTCTAATGCAATAAAATAGCTAACTAGACATATGCTAACATTTTCATGGGGTTAAGGGAGAGATTTGCAAGAAATAAAACCTATACTAGAAGTGGTGATGCACCAAGAAAGGGTGTTGCTAGACAAGTTTTCCAGTGAAGGAAGATGAAAATGAGAAGGATGAACAAGCACCACAACTCAACCACATACAAATATTCACTCCCAGATAAGCACAAAACTCCCAAAACTTACAATGGAAACTTGAAGTTACACAAGTATACCTGCATACATGAGAAAGGCACAAAGAAGTAGCTAGAATGATGAAAGGACCAATAATTAGTCACATAACACAATTTTATTACTTCAATCATGTGCAAAATGCATCATTACATGAGGAAGAGGCAAATTTTTCCATTGCAATGTTGGAAAAGAGGCTTAAAATTCCTCACAATCCACAATAGACTAACTTCCAGAAGAGGGAGAGGGAACCGAAAAATGTCCAACCCTTTGGAATGAGCTTCCAATTTACATTTATAGAAAATATAGTTCAAGAGAAAGGATGGAGAAATCCTAAATTATAGGGCATCAATAATGGCACATGATGGCCACCATGTTTAATTACATCACTAATTGCATTTACCCATTATGCATAATAAATTCAAAATTGAAATTATCCTTATTTAATTTAAAATAATATTTTTAATAAAATATTTTAAAAACCAATAAGATTTTTAATCTATTTTAATAAAAATAAATTTTACATTTGATGGGACCCCTTGTATCCTCCATCAAGCCATTAGGTCAGTCTCTCACATGGCATATGTTAACTCAGTCTCCACCACTAGCTCGACCCATAGAGTTGAGTTGACACGTAGCTTGGTTTTCATGTAATGATAACCCGCTTTGATTGGGTCTCATTATCCATCATGTTGATCTCTCTATAATATAACCTCTAACCTTCCATCGTGCATTTCATTGAGGGCTCAACACCTCGACCGGGTCTCTTGATTTCTCAGCCAAAATACTCGGGCTTAACTTTATGAGCACACTCCCGCACTTTACTCCAACACGACCACTCACCAATAACTTGACCATGGATATACAACTCCTTTGCCCCACTTCACTCGAAATACACATTGTTTTTTCCATATCCTCCTTGTTGGATTTCTTGGCTTGGGATCCCGAACATCATTTTTCCAAGCTCGACATGGCATTTTTATTAGGAAATTCCACAAGATAGGAGTGGGAATCCCAAACTTTCGAACCCATTTTTCCCATACGCTGCCTTGGAAAATTGGTTCCTAATGTACGCTTCTCCATGTGTGTCACACATTGTTGGCATGGTTCCTCAGTGGACCCGAGCTCATGACTGAGCATGTTGGCACCAATCCCAAGCCAAGTTGGCTCTTCATTGTGAGCTCCCCTCGAGCTACCTTGTTACCCACTCAGAGCTAAGTTCTGCGTGATACACTGAGAAAAAACTCATCTTCACCATGTAACCGCCAAGTCATTCCTATGAGCCAATGTGACGAGATCTCAACGGCTCGGTTGACACCCCATTTCCTAGTGAGCTTGCTCATAACTTGGCTCCCCGTTTGAGTGACTTGATCATCAAACATGATTCCAATCCAAGCTTGAAACTAAACTAGCTCCATCGAGCTCGAGAGTCTTCCCTAGGCTAGATGATCCAATCGAGCTGTGTTGCTCGACCTATTATCCACCGAGTCATGTCTACCCAACACCAATGTGAAATTGAGCTCTAACTCAACCTTTCCAAGACTCTTATTTTCCTCTTCGTAAGTACTTCACAGGTGAGTAACTCAATCATCGAGCCATTGAGCCGAGTTGGCTCCTCATCTTGTGATTCAAGCTATGGTTATGGTTCATTCAAACTCTCTTACAATGGCCTTCTTACCCGAGATCGATCATTCTCCATTTGTGCCAAGGTGAAGTCATCTTGTTCTTTCCACGAGAAATCTCCTCAAACCAATGACTTAGCTCATCGTCAAAACTCCTTCATGAACCTGAGTCTTTTGCTTCAAGCAACTCACCTCCTCAACCAATCTCTTCACTAAAACAAATCCTATGCAAACCATCTCGAGCTGAACTTCCATTAAACCTTCTCACAAGATTTCACCAACCATTTTGACCATGAGATCACTAGAATGAGCTCAACCTACACCATTTATACATGTATCCCCATGGAATGAGAGCTCATCGAGCTGATCCTATGACAACTCACCCGAGCCACGAGTTGAGCCATCTCTCAACTTTTACACCCATGACTAGATTGATCTTACTCATCATCTCTTTTGCATGTGACCAAGCACCAAGTTACTTTACTTCAAAGATTCACTTACCAGTATCATTCATTATTCACCGGAAAGCTCATCATCGAGCTAATCCACATGTTTTGTGTTGACTCATATTTACATCACCAGGGCCATTCATTCTCTTGAGCTTACCGATGTGAGCCTTGAAACTTCTAGTCACTTTGTCTCCCCGGCCTCAACAATCGGCACGAGTTCAATGAGACTCACTTGATCCCATAAGCGATCACCTTGAGCACTGTGACTAAGCCTTCATCCTAATTTTATATATCTTCTTAGCTCTATCCGAGGCCATTAAATTTCTCGTATAATCATCCGTCACTCAACTCCATGTTGCCTAGTTCTTATGCCTTTAGAACTTATCTGGTGACTTGGTTTGACACTTAATTTGAGTGACGTGCCCGCTCAACTCGAAACTATCCTATCTGAAATGGGGACTCCATAATTTGGATACCATTTTTCCCACATACCGATTCAACAAATTGGCTCTCGATCTCCACTCTTCCAAATTTTCACGTCAATGATCTAAGTACAAAATGTCGATGCCATTTTACCCATGCGACTAGGAAATGAACCAAAAATTCCCCAAACTCCCACTATCCTTAGCTACGTTGAGCCACCCCGCTCAAGAGCTCATAGAGCTCGACCACCGAGTTCCTCTTACTTCCCGAGTTGATTCATCCGAGGACACAATAAAACTCACCTATCTCCCTCATACCAATTGACTTGCCTCGACTTTCATCTCGTAGCTCATTTAATATTCACATTGAGCTTGCTAACTTTCAACGCTAACTCGCCACTTATTAGGTTGACTCGTTGAGTAGCTCACCGAGTTACTCGAGTAGCTCACCAAGTTACTCAAATGAGCTATTTTAAGCTCGATACCTCCCTAGCTCATTGGATTGGAATTTGCTCTGCTTTATAACTTCATTATGTTTTATTGAAATTAAAGAGGTAATGGGAGCACAATAGGATATTTAAAACATGATTTCTCAATTTTAATGTATTTCTCATGCTCCTTGGTGGAAAGTGTGCCCATAGAGGCCAACCTCAAAGACTACAAGAAAACCCATTAAAATATAATACCCTAAATAGGAGAACACTCGAAATGATATGATATTTCTGTAACGCCACAGATGTTCCTTCAACACTAAATTTTGCCTATAATGTCCCGAAATGTTTCATGAAAGGGTTTCATGTTCTTAGGGTATGATTGATCCACATTGTCCAATTTTTGTCTCAAGGGTAAAAATTTGATAACATTTTGGTGACCTCAAGGTATGATTACTTCCTAAGCATGATTCTAGTAGCCTTAAGTCATCCATTGGGCATGGAGTCAATATTGGAATCCCAAAGATGATTTGATCTTCTATGATACATGATCTTGAACTCTCCAACAATGATAGGCAGGAAAAATATATTGACACTAACAAATGCTTGGCACTTACAGAGCATTGTGGAATTTTGATTGAAGCATTTGAGGAGTTGGGAAATCCTAAAACACTTTTGAAACTTTGAACCTTCTTTCTCCTTGAAAACCTCCAATGATGATACAATGTGTAAGAACAACACAAAACACAACAAGGAAAGAAAAATAACAACAACACACAAACATGTGCAAAAGCACTTGGAGGAAAACACCTAACTAAATTGTACAGGGGATGGAATGATCTCAAAAGCAAGCTTTGAGATGTATCCCATTCATAGGCGTGGGCAGCTCTTATCCATTGAGCCTTGATAGATGAAATGAATTTTCCTCCTTGCAACTTGTGATAATGTATGGACTGCTCTAGAGAGCGTCAAACTTGGCGTGATTTCCTAGTTTGGCTCTATCTTCATCCCATTTGAGAACTAAATCTCCCTCTTGAAAATGCATGTCGGATGCCTTCTTGTCAAAATATTTCTTAACCTGAGCTTGATGTTTCTCCAAAGTCTCCATAGCCTTGTTCCATACTTCGTCTAACTCCATGAGCTTAGAAAACATTTGATCGATGTTAGGAATTAATAATATCTAATGCGGAATAATTCCTCATAATCGTAATAATAAGAAGTATGAATAGAATTACAAAAATGAAAAAATGCACAACATGAAGACAATATTTAACGTGGTTCACCCAATGTGGGCTCGTCCACCAAGAACACTTGCTCAAATTTTATTTCAAATACAGTCTTCACAATTACAATAATCGAGATCTTATTTGGAGTTGCGCTCAGCAAACCCTCCGAATTCACACTTGAATTCGCACACACTATTCACCTTCACAAAACACACTCATATAAATCCTATTATATGTCCATCTATTTATAAGTACATCAATAGGTAGCCGAAGAGGTGGTTTTACAAAACAATGGGTACGAAAAAAACCATGGGCCCAAAAACAGCCCATAACGGTTACCCATTACCCATGGGTTAATAAACCACCCATGAAAATTTTCGGGCTTCACCCCCGAACCCCCTTGACCCGCTCACCGGCGAGCGGGACCGCCGTAAAAATATCCAAGTGTAACACATGGAAGGTGTACCAAACTCTAACATGAAAACAGGCTCCATAAACATAATAGTAAAGGATCACTCTCCATAACCTCAAGCGATGAGTTAACTCTAAAGAAAGTAACTCCAAGGAGAGTAGAATTTTTGCTTCTCTTCCATATACAAGCATGAAAGGAGAATTTCTAATGGCCCTTTTAGGTGTGATCCGATCTACCCATAAAGCAGTCTTAAGTTGTGTGTTCCAAGTCCTCTTGTTGGTTTCCATAGTGCATTTGATAATCCTTGTGAGGTTTTTGTTGCTAGACTCAACCAATCCGTTTCCTTGTGGATAGTAATTGGATGAATTTTTGAGATAAACTCCATTCTTAATAGCCCATTCACTCAACTTCAGACTAAGAAAATCCATTGCATTTTCTAAAATGATTGTAAATGGAACATTGAACCTTGTCATTATACCTTCTAAGAAATCAAGAACTGCCTTCTCATTTCTCTCCTTCAATGCTACCACCTCTATCCATCAAGTAAAATAGTTTGTTGCAATAAGGACCCATTTATGTCCATCACTGGATGGAGGATTAATCATTCAATGAAATCCATCCCCATTGGAAAAAGGTTGATCCACTTGAATTGGATGCGGTGGAAGAGTTCTCAACTTCTACTTTTCGGTGAAAAAGCACATTCCTTACACTTCCTTACCCATATATGGGCATCTTTGAACAAACTTGGATAGTAATAATCAGACCACATGATGATCTTGGTAGAAGTTATTTGTAGAATAATGTCCTCCGAGATAGGCCATTGTGAAACTCTTAAAGTATCTTACTTACTTGTTCTGGTCCCACGCACCGAAGGAGAACACCATTCAAATCCCTTCGAAAAAGAACATCCTCTAATAGAACATAAGGAATAGAATGAAGGAAAAAGGTCCATCTTTGAGTATTATCCATGTCAAAAGGATATGCTCATGAGAAAACAAAACTCTTCCTTTTAGATAACCAATAAACATGATCATCACCTTCATCAATGTTTAGGAGCGTCACGTCCTCATCACCTTTTGATTCCAAGTCTGTAGAAATTTGTTGACACAAACGTTTATCTCGGATAATTTTGGTAACTTTGATATGTACGTCATACTCCATCACCTTCATGATCCATCTAGCATGCTTCTCATTCATCTCTTTGCTCAAAAAAATTCCTTGCGTGAGATGAGACACCATCATATGAATTTTGTTGTTAGACAACATGTGTTTGAATTTTTTAAGAGCTCAAATGATAGAAAAGACTTTCTTTTCGACAAATGAATAATTGAGCTCATGTTCTTTGAGGGATTGAATGAAGAATTCAATTGGTTGTTCCATCAGATCGCCATTCTATTGGGTGAGGATCCCTAAAATGCTCTTTTGACTGTAAAAGCATAAAGAATAAAATCTTTATCAAACCTGGGGTTCACCAACATGGGAGATTGAGAAATGGCCGTTTTGATGGCTTTGAAGTTCTCCCTTCCTTCCTTCATCCATGAGAATGGAATATTATTCTTTAGCATGGTTGTCAATGGTTTAGCCAATGTTATGAATTGAAGAATGAACCTTCGCACAAATTTTATGGTTCCCAGAAAACTCTGGAGACCCTTCTTGTGACTTGGGAGAGATAAGGACATAATTGAACAGATCCTAGCTGGATCAATAGAAATTCCTTCAACTAAAACAACATGCACCAATAAATTTCCTTCGTGCATTACAAAAATAAATTTCTTGGGGTTAAGTGAAACCCCAAATTCTCTACATCTTCGAAAAACCTTCCTTAGATGCGTGATGTGGTCTTTTGCATGCTTAGAGTATACAAGTATATCATCAAGGTACACCAAGATGATGTTGTTGATTAGTCCATTAAATGCCATGCCCATTGCTCTTTGGAAAGTAGCCCTGACATTGGACAATCCAAATGGCATTTTGTTGTAAGCATATGTGCCCCACTAGGTAGTGAAATCCGTTTTGAATTGATCGAATTCTTGGACCAGAATTTAATAGTAACCTAAATATCCATTGAGAAAATAAAATATTTGAGATTCTGCCACCGTTTGAAGGATTTTCTCCATTAATGGAAGAGGATAATTATCTTTCAACGAGGCAGCAGCTTTATTCAAATCCTTCAAGTCCATGGATGGCTGAATTTCTCCATTCTTCTTCCTTACAGGACCAAATTGACTACCCAAGAGGAATGCTTAATAGGAAAAATTATACATGCCTCAATGATTTTGGTTAGCTCCTTCCTCATCATTGGCTCAATTTTTGGATTAATTGGCCTCTATTTCTGATGAACTAGCTTGGCATTAGGATCCAATTCGATGATATGTTGTGCCAAACCTGGATCAAAACCACGCATATCTTTATAACTCCATGTAAAAACATCATTATATTCTTGACAAATTTTGATGAAATCCTTTTTCTCTTCTGGGGTACACACTTTGCCAATCTTTAGAAACTTTTCATTTACTACCTCAACTTCTTTAAAATCATCCTCTTTGATCATCATGTTAGAACTCTACCTTTTGGCATGATCATCTAAATTAAAAATGGACTCAAAAGTAACCAAGCCTTTTGGTAGCTTGTTGCTTTTCAATTATATAATATGTTCACCATATGATTCTTGTAACTTCTCTTGATTTTTGGTAGCAAACTCTTCCGCTTCTTGTAGGAAAAGGACAATTTATTTGTCACTATCAAACACTTGCCAGCTACTCACATTATCAAGAACTGTAGGTTGAACCACCATTTTGATAGATTCTTGCCCTTCTTTTGTGATATCAATAAATATGTCATATTGCAAGCCAACCGTAGCAAGCCTATCGACATCTTGAATTTGATTTCTAGGAATAACATGAATCCTGAAAGCCTTGAAATATTCAATCAAATCCCAAATCTAGTTCTTGTTTGATCTTACAAGATACTTTTTGGATGGACTATGTGCCATCACTTGGTGAACAACAAACTCATTTTACCCAAAAATAGTTAGGGATTTGATTCCCTTCTTTTGAGCTAGCTGAATTCCTTGTGTTTTGATCCTTTTTCTTACAATCAAAGACTAAAATAGATAAGGGTGTAGGAGGCTTACTTATTGTTTGGTGATGGGTAGAAGGTGGAATGCACGCATGTAGACTTGATGTCGATCGATCGTGAACTCTTTTTGGTCAGGAAGGAATACCCAGTAATAAGAAAACAATATCACAAGAGGAAGTTAAATAGTATATGGTAATGGACTACTTTAGCGTATGCTTAGATCCAGGAAGCGTGATACTTCCTAAGGGATGTAAATCCACTGTTTATAAATTAATATGAAATGAATGAAGCATGGAAATGAAAGAATCTAGTGCTATGTAGATAAAAAGGGTCTTGGCTCGGGTTATGGGTAGTTTATGTGGTATGCGGAGTCACGGGGACGACAGGGTCTGGTTGGGGTCGGGTAGGGTATTTTAGGTTGTTTGGTTGAGAGGGTAGGTCATTGAGTGCATCTTTGTGTTAATAGATACGAGACCGTGCGATTATCCGACTAATGCCGGTCGAGGTTAGACCGATGTCGGTTAAGGTTGACCGATATCGATCACTGTATAAGTGACAGAGGTCTAAGTAGGTGGTGTTTAGGTTCCACTCTGTCTCATAACCAAGGGTTGGGAGGATATGGGTGAGGTTTAGGTGAACGGTAGGTTTTAGGGTCATATTGTGGGGTCTTTAAGGGTGATTTTGGGTGTGTTTGGATAGAAAGTGGAGAGCTGGAAGATAACGGGGTGGCCGACGGTGGTTAGGGTGGTGACCACGGTTAGGCTTAGTCGGCGACGATCAGCGGGATTTGGTTAGAGTTTGGTAGTGGGGGTTAGGGTGCTCTCTGTGACTGGTCAGAGGGTTATTAGGGAGCGGAATGGGGTGAAAAAGGGTCTTATGTGTGGATATGGGCTGAATAGGTGGGGTTTAAGGAGCAGGGGAGAGGTTTTTACTCTTCAGAGAGGAAAATAAAGAAACAAGAACACAAAACATGAGTGAAGGATACAGGGATCCACTTACCCAGAGTCTAATGCATGTAGAAGACTGAGTGGTGGTGAAGAAGAGTGGTAAATGTTGGTGAAGGCTAGTAGGTTGGTTGGAGAGGTCATGTTTGAACTCTGTCAGCTTCAAGGTCCTTGATGGTTGTGCTCAAAAAGGTTCTTACGAATACATCCATTCTCTTGGTCTCACTTGGAGTTCGATGGTTCTATTATGTTTTAATGAGTTTCCAATGGAGAATGTGAACTCCGTGATGAATTAAATGCCAACCAATGAATAAACAATGAACCAACTAGTGGAAAATCTTAAATGACCAAATGTGAACCAACCCCTTGGAAAGATCCTGAACTGGGCATTTACAGGTGATCGACGCCGGTCCCACCTGACCAACATCGATCAGACTATGATAGGCACCGATTATGTTGGGGAGGTTTATTTTTTTGAAAAGTGGGGAATATGCCTTCCCCACTTGATTTTGAGTGGCGGAGCACATGTGTCCTCTACCCTTAGAATGGGAATAGGACAAAGAGGGGTCCTATGAGTGGGGTGGCCACTATTAGGTCTTTCTAGAAGGGTATGGGCTAGGTTTGGGCAAGGAGGGAAAGTGGGGTAGTGGAAGGGTGAGGTGGAGGGGCAAGTGGGGTAATGGAATTGTGAGGTGGTTAGGTGAGGTGGCTAGTCCAGTGGCAAGGTGATGTCGCTTGATGAGTGGATAAAAGGGGGAATTTAATTAATTGATGTTAATTAAATCTTTGGGTGTGTGAATGGGGGTCATTGTGATGTGTGAAAGGGTTGCGAGTGACCGAATTAGGGTTGAATCGATCGCCCATGTAGAATGTGGTTATTGGGTTATTTTGGAGGAAAGTGATGAAAGGTGACGTGTTTTTGGTGTCTACATTTTGCCCCTTTTTGTTGGGTAGCCTGTAGTGGTAGGTGGCGTGACAAAAATGAAAGGTGGTTTTTGCCCCATGTGAATTTAGGGTGAGGAGGTAAAGGTTGGGTGCCCCAACTAGGGGCATGAGTGATTCCCCCTCAAATCAGGCACCGATGATGAAGAATAGAGAGAGGCGGTGGATGGTTTGATAAGGTAAGAGTAGGTGTGAAGGAGATGAGGTTCGTGGCTATGGTGATGGCAAAAGGTAGGGTGGGTGAGTAGGTAGAGCATTCAAACATACACACATGTTGTAAAATGCAATGAGGTACAAGGGTTTCTCAACATAATAAATTTACGTTAGCTAAGGTGCAAGTGAGGTCATCCAAACATGGGTTATTGAGGTCCGGTATCAAGGTAAATGATATGGTCTAGGCACTCGGCAAGGTAAGATGCGGAGAACGCATAGGGTGGTTCCAGGTAAATCTAAAAGGTCAAAAGTTCAAGTTTTTTTGGACAAGGGTCATGGCCATAAGTAATGTAAGGTCATCATGCTAGCAAAAACATGTACCAAACATCACAAAATGCAACAAGTGAGGACATGAGAATATCCACATAATCAACAGTTGGGTAGGTAGGCATAGGTAGGTAGGTGTGGGTAGGTAGGTGTGGGTAGGGTGGTGTGGGTAGGGTAGTGTCAATCAAGCATACGCACACGCAAAGATTGTGACACGGTACCATGGTGAAGAGCTTTTGAACTCTACATCGTCCAGAGGTCGATCGGGTTATCAAACAAGGGTTGTTGAGGTCCGGTATCCATGGTGAAGGATACGGTCCATGGGAACTCAATGAGGTAAGATATAGGAATGCGTAGGGTGGTTCCGGTACATCCAAAAGGTCAAGGTTTGTTTGGGTAAAGGTCACCATAGGCAAGGTAAGGTTTATAGGTAAACAATGCGATAACATGACAACGCAAGGTAGAGTGAGTGTGTAAGGTTGATGGTCACCCAAAGGGGGTAGGTGTGGGTAAAAAGGTGTGGCGTAGGTAAGGCCACGGGAGGGACATAAATATGCCCCAACTGATGGTGAGGGTGGGTGATGAATGATGAGGTCTAGAGGATGAGGTGAAGGGTCAGGGTAAGCTTTGGGTGAGGTAAAAAAGGTTGTGGGAGGGAGTTGATAGGGTGAAATTGGGGTTAATTGTGGCGAACAAGGGTAAGCAACATTGGTCATGGTTAATCGATGACGGTCATGGTAAACAAACCATGGTAAGACAGGCACATGACCAATGGTGGTTAAGGTAAAACCGATGTCGGTCAAGTCGGGTTTTTTGTTTAAAGAGGAAAATTCCACTTTTTGCAAAATCATTTTACTGCACAAATAGGATAAAATGATAGGTGAGAGACAAAAAGGGTGAAAGAGACCGAGGGAGAATGGAGTGTTGAGTTGAAGAGCCATGGAGTGGGTGATAGGTAGTCGATGGGGTGGGGCCACAAGATCAGATTGATCAATTTGGTTGGTTGGAGGTGAGGAGATTGGTTGGTGATGGCAGAGGTAGGAGAGGGATCGGGTGGACCATCGGTGTAGCAGCCCAACGTGCCACCACGGAGATGGTAGCATGATGAGGTAAGAGTCAATCCCTTTCATTGTTTTGTTGAGGTAGATTGGCTTAGAGGTTAGGTTTAGAAAACGGGTTTTGGGGGAAAAGGGGAATTTGAATTTGGGAGGAAAATTGGGTAAAAGAGGAAAGGGGAGGGGGTGAGTAGGTGAATGAGGGGGGGAGGGGGAGGGGGATTTAGGTAGGAATGGATGTTATAAGGGAAATAAAGGAAGTTTTAGGAAGAGGGGGTTTGGGTTGCACGGGATTTCAACGCACCGGTGGATGGTGTTAGTCGGGGTGGCCGACATCGGTGAAGGGAGCTGGCATTAGTCATGGGTAATATGACTGATGCAAGTTAGAAGGAGACTGGGGTCGGTTAAGTGAAACTAGTACTAGTCATGAGTTAGAGAAACAAGGTCCAGGAAGAATCATAGAGTAGGTGGGTGAGATATGGAGAGGTAATAGAAGATGTTTTGGTGAAAAACATAGCATGGGTAAGGGGTTGAAATAGGTATGGGTGAATGATAGTGGGTTAGGGTTGGGGTGGGTAGATAGAATATGTGATATGAAGGTAAGTTGGGAGGGAAGAAGAGGTAGGGTAATAGGTATAGGTGAGGTGTCAAGGGTGATTGTGGGTATGATGAAGGTGTATTAATGTGATGTTTTGTTGGATGCGGGGAGAGAGATGCGGATGTGAGATAAGGTGCCACCCCGCTCTTGACGGTTCGAGGGGGTGCGACAGGTTGAGTGGCAACATGTGGCAGATGTTGTCCCGATCGGGGTCAAATGCTACCAACATGTATCTTGGATCTAATTTTGAAGGTCACCCTCATCGATATATGGGATCCGCAACCAACACGTTCCATCTACCGACGGGGAGATTACAGTCACCCTGGAGGATGTTTACAGAATCCTGTATTACCGATATGGGGATGCAAAGTATATTCGATCACCTCGAGGCGTTTGAGGAGTTGATGCTAAAATTATTTGGTGAGGGGTTGGTGGAGATGAGATTCCCAAAGTGCTGCACTGAGCTATGGAGAGATGTACCGGCCCATCTCAGAGGAGACTAGGCTAGTAGTGTTATTGATAGAGGCGGCCCGTTGTTGTTTTACGCTAGTAGATGTAGAGGGTGGGATATTCCCATGATCATTGATGGGGTCCTTCATGATATGGTGTTGGGAGAACTTGTTTTGCATAGGTGTCATTGTCGACATTAAAATTTTCCTCTATAATTTCTATTTTATTATGTATGTATTAGGAATAGGATGTTGTTAAGTATGATTAGTAGTGTCATCCGATAGAAGTTAATGACATCACAAGACGGTGCCACCAATAAAGTACAGAGTATGGTACAATAAAGAACAATAGGAATGTTGTGGTAAAAAGTAAATATTTGTAAGTAAGTGGTCCGGTAATATTAAAATGTCAAAGTTGGGGTAAGTAGAGAAGTAGGGTCTACATGATTAGGAATTAGAAATATTATATTTGTAATAAGGACAAAGAGTGATGTCATAAATATTTTGTGTATTTTATTTATGGAAAAGACTAAAAAGGTGGAACCCATGTGAGATGATAAGGTTTATCTTATCTTAGAAGATAAGCCTACATGTAAAGGCAAGAGTTTAGGCATGGAATATGATTGGCGGAAGAGATTTCCTATCCTATCTTAGAGATAGGGTGGATAATCCTAAATTCCTATAAATAAAGAGGCCACCTTCCCTCATTTAGCATAGAGAGGAAGTAGTGAGAAATATTGTATGAGTAAGTGTGTAAAGGAAGCCATCATTTAGAAGGTGTGTTAAAGAATCCATTGTGAAGTTTCTCCCATAGTTATTATTGGAAGGCAAGTGAAGTCAGTAACACTTGAAGTACCTCATGGGTGAGATTGTAACAATTTCATGTTGATATTATAATTTACACCTATATTTTTAGATTTTTCATCATTCCTTCGTATCATAGTCTATGGTATTCTTGTGTTATGTTTGTTGTTGTGTTTCCAGATTACATCCACCAAACTAAAGGCTATGCATTAGTAAATAATCATAGCACGAGGAGTTCCGGTGAAAATTATCATAGTGCCAGATTGGTGATGACATTTTGGTTCCGTTGCCGGGACCATTCCTCGTTGGTGGATTTTCTGGAGAAATATTCCCACTTAGTCAGAAATCATTTGGAGGGTAACCTTGTTTTTTTACTGTGCATATAGTAGTTACTATGGTAAAGTCACTTTTTTACCGTGAATAGTATTTACCACAATAACTTTACTTTTACCATGAATAGTATTTACCACAGTAACTTCACTTTTTACCGTGAATAGTGTTTACCACAAGTAAAGTCATTTTTACCGCAGTAAGTCAAGTTTTACCATGGTCATTCCTATTTTATTGTAGAAAGGTGTAAAGTCACTTTCTATTGTAGTGAGTCCAATTATTTGTGCACATAAGTCTTACTGATTGTACTTGTGAATTGGTATTTCACTGTGGTTACTTTTAAAAATGGGGAAGATTCCTATTTTTTCAGCCCAATCTAATGAAGATGCTTCCTCTTTCATTCAAGAGTTTAAACGATCTTGCATTTGTAATGGCCTCATAAGAAGGGAACAATGGAATGAATTTTTTCCTACCTTTTTAGATGGTTCAGCCCTTATGTGGTTTGAAACACTAGGTGATAATGTGAAAAATTCATGGATTTATTAACTCGAAAGTTTTTTGAAGAATTTGGTGAACAATGTAAATATGAGATCTCATGATCGATATCACAAAGCTATCCCAAGGAGAGAAGGAGAAGATAAGGGATTATCATGCTCATGTTCTAGAGCTAAGGAGGAAGCTCGATGCCTAGATCCGGAAGGAAGGATTAGCGGATGGGTTGATGAATGGCGTGGATAATCTCCTTTATAAACACTTCATTCTTGGGATGAAGCCGAGAGATCGACAATGAGTGAAGTATGACCGCCAGCTACCATTGAACAAGCAAAGGAGATTGTAAGAAGGCAAGAAGAAAGCATGGAAGAGGAGCCCAAAGAAATTGTTGCTAAGATAGAACCTACACCAACACCTTTGGTCTAGAATCCACAACCACGCTAGATGAGCACAAATCTTTTCCCTAGTACATCTACTGAGTATGAAGATCTTCTCAAGAAGATGGGTCAATTAACTATTAATCTTCTTCAAGGAAATGAATTTAGTTCTCAGGGAGGAGATAGAGGTCCAAAAAAAATATAACTGAAGTTGTATGTTATGGTTGTCATAAAAAGGGTCATTATAAGTATAATTGTCAGATAGAGCTTCTACATCCGTATAAGAGATAATGATAAAGGAAAAGCACCGTGAATTATTTTGATGTAATAGATAGAGCATAAATAATGAAGCAAATGTGTTTGTAAATAAAAAAGAAAGAAAGAAAAAGATAACCAAGATGGAAATGATCCTAAGAAGATGAAAGGAGAAACTAGTAAGAAACATAGGAGAAGAAAGTTGGGTGTGCAGGATTTTCTAATTTCACTGGGGACAAGGACCATACTCCATCTTAGAAGATTTGTCCAAAAGGCTCAAATATTACATATGGTCAACTTCTGGCTATGTCTTCTGAGAAGAGGTGGGAGCTGCGAAGTGGACTCAATGCTCGACGAAGTAAGGAGGTTGAGGTACCTATTTTGGAGGTAGAGGCGGATCCCTACGCTCCACAAGTTGAGGTATTATGTAATGGTATTTCAATTCATGATGTCTTAGTTGATGGAGGTGTTGCAGTTAATGTAATGACCGAGTCTATAATGAATATGTTGGGTTTAAAAATTGATCACCCCTCAACACTTATGTTAAGGTCATTAAATAAGGAAAAACTAAACCAAAAGGTGTTGTTTCAAATGTGGCAATATCTTTAATGGGTGTTGTATGTGTGGTAGACTTTCAGGTGATGAAAAATTGTATTGTTGTGTACCTAATGTTGTTGGGAAGGCCATGGATAAGGATAGTTCATGCAAGAAACTACTGGAATGAAGGCTTCATGACACTTGGACGTGGCAGAGAGAGGGTGAAGATAAACATGATCCCTCAAAGCATCATAAGGCAGAACCTATGGATTCAAGTGATGAAATTGATGATTGGACATCCTCTTATTACTCTAGTACCAGTGAAGTGGACACAAAGATGAAGAAAGTGAGGTTGATGTTTCGGTCATGGATATCCTTCCAATCACACCGACTCATGAACCCATAAGATTATCTAAAGAAGAAATTGTTGATCATCTCCAAAAATAAAGATTGGTGATGTTGTGATGGAGAGTGAGAAGGAATCCTACCTCTAGCTCTTTCGAAGGTACATACACCTATTCACTTTTGATTACAAGGAACTCCATCAAGTAAGTTGGGTAGAACATTCTATTGAGCTGGTAGATGGTGCTAAGCCCATAAAGCAAATTCCATATAGAATGAATCCTAATTTTTCCAAGACTGTAAAAGAAGAAATAGATAAGTTGCTTGATGCAGGATTCATATTTACTATGGAGAATTCAAAATGGGTTTCTCCCATTGTGATCTCAATAAAAAAGAATAGAAAACTACACATTTGTGTTGATTATAGGAAGCTCAACAAGGCAACAAAGAAGGATCATTACCCTCTTCCATTCTCATATCAAATCTTGGATGAAGTAGCTGGCCAGAGTGCTATAGTTTTGCTAATGGATATAGCAGATACAACCAAGTTCGTATAGCAGAGAAAGATCAATGAAGACCACGTTCACCACTCCTTGGGGAACGTTTGCTTATAGAGTTATGCCTTTTGGGTTGTGTAATGCTCCAACAACGTTCCAATGCTTAATGAATAGGGTGTTTGAACCCTAC
Organism: Taxus wallichiana var. yunnanensis; assembly: GCA_018340775.1. Lineage (NCBI taxonomy): Eukaryota > Viridiplantae > Streptophyta > Pinopsida > Cupressales > Taxaceae > Taxus > Taxus wallichiana. The sequence goes on along the minus strand of CM031240.1, from coordinate 1,014,828,933 downwards.
ATTGGAAACTTCATCAAAGTATTTCTGGATGATTTTTACATCTATGGGAGCAAGATGGACCACCTACACTAGATGGAGACGACATTTCAAAGGTTAGATGAAGCAAAAGCCTCACTAAACCCTAAAAGTGTGTCTTTGGATGTTCTAAAGGTGTTTGTTAGGGCATGTTGTATCCAGAGATGGTATTGGTAATCGATCCTAATAAAGTTTCAAAAATCAAAGAGTTACCATTTCCTATGAATAGAAGTAAGTTGAGATCATTTTTAGGCCATGTGAGTTACTATAGAAGGTTCATCAAGAATTTTTCAAAGATTACATACCACTAACCCAGTTCTTGAAGAAGGATGTTACTTATGAACCTAGGAAATAAGGCGCATGAAGCTTTTGAACAACTAAAGGAAGCTTTGGTGTCTTCACCTATTTTAAAGAATCTAGATTGGAGCAAGCCATTCATTATGTATATTGATGCCTCAGATGCAAGCACTAGGAAGTACTCTAAGCCAAAAGGATGAAAATGGGAATGATCATCTAGTTTACTTTGGGAGTAGACAAATGAGCAATGCTGAGGTAAATTATATACTGTAACTGAAAAAGAGGCTCTAGCTATCATTTTTGTTGTAAAGAAGTTTAGAAATTACTTGCTAGGGTAGAAATTTATAGTTGTAATAGATCATCAAGCTCTAAAATATATTGTAAATAAGCCTAACCCATTAGGGAGGATAGCAAGATGGATAATTTTGCTACAAGAATTTGAATTTGATATTATAGATAGGCCAAGAAAGAAGCATGTCAATGCAGATGCACTCTCTCGAGCCTATGATGGTTTAGGTTCATCTTGTGATGATGATGATTTTCAGATGCAACATTGTTATCCCTTGACACAATCCCTAGTGAATACATAGATATTTGGAATTATCTAAATGAATTCAAGTTTCTGATGGTACCAATGTAAAGACTAAGAGGAAGATTACTCAAGTCATCGTCCATATTCTATTCTATTCGCATGGAGTATTATTTTGAATAGGACCTGATGGACAGTACAAGAGGGCAGTTAGACATGATCAAGGGAAGGAGCTGATAGAAGAATTCCACAATGGTACATGTGGAGGACACTTCTTTGGACAACTTACAACAAGAAGGATCTTGGATGCAGGTTATCACTGGCCCACTCTTTTTAGAGATTGTTATAATTATTGTAAGACATGTGATATTTGTCAAACACATGGTAACCATAAGACTTCATCAGCTCCATTATGCCCTATTCTTCCACTTGGTCCCTTTGAAAAGTGGGAATAGATATTGTAGGTCCACTTCCAACTACCCCATGCCAAAATAAGTATATTGTAGTTGCCACAAATTATTTAACCAAGTGGGTTGAAGCTAGGCCATTGAAAACAACTTCCATGGATGAAGTGGCAAGGTTCATATATGAACGCATTATCACCAGATTTGGTTGTCCATTAGAAATTGTAATAGATCAAGGAAGCCACTTCATTAATGAGGTGGTAGAAGCCCTAGTCAACAAGTTTTCTATTAAGCACAGTGAAGGCAACAACATACAAGCCAAGCACAAATGGACAGGTGGAATGAACAAATTTTGTGTTGTGTCAAATTCTAGCAAAAGATGCAGCCTTGCAGGTACATAAGTGGGATAAAAGGATTCATGTAGCATTGTGGGCATATAGGGCAACATCAAAGTCAAGCAACAGGATACTCCCATTTCAGTTGGCTTATGACATTGATCCAGTTCTTCCTATTGAGTTTGATATTCCCACTGTGAGAGTTATGAAAAAGGAAAGGATGGATGAAAGTGATTTAGTAAAAGAAAGGTTGGTGCATCTTCATTTGCTAGAGGAAATGAGGGAAATAGCGAAGGATACAAGCTATAAGAAGAAAATGAAGTAGAAGGAATACTTTGATCAAAAGATCCGTTGGTCTCCATTTCATGTGAATGACTTGGTTCTAGTATATGATTCCAGATACAAAAAAAGAAGGCAGAGAAAATTTCTTCCCAAATGGATGGGGCCCTACAAAATAGCAACATTGTGCATAAAAATGGTACATATCGACTAGAGGAATTGGATGGCACTCCCATTACGAAATGGGTCAACCACGACAAGTTAAATATTTTCTAAGCACCATAATAGTCTACTCGAGGAGAGAGTAGAAGCTAGGAAGGGGGAAAATGTCGACATTAAAATTTTCCTCCGTAATTTCTATTTTATTATGTATGTATTAGGAATAGGATGTTGTTAAGTATGATTAGTAGTGGCGTCTGATAGAAGATAACGGCCGTCAGTACGGTGCCACTAATAAAGTAGAGTACGGTAACAGTCAAAGTACAATAGGAATGTTGTGGTAAAAAGTAAATATTTGTCGTAAGTGGTTCGGTAATGTTAAAATGTCAAAGTTGGGGTAAGTAGAGAAGTAGGGTCTACATGATTAGGAATTAGAAATATTATATGTGTAATAAGGAAAAGAGTGATGTCATAAATATTTTGTATATTTTATTTGTGGAAAAGTCTAAAAAGTGGAACCCATGTGAGATGATAAGATTTATCTTATCTTAGAAGATAAGCCTACATGTAAAGGCAAGAGTTTAGGTATGGAATATGATTGGCCGAGAAGAGATTTCCTATCCTATCTTAGAGATAGGGTGGATAAGCCTAAATTCCTATAAATAAAGAGGTCACCTTCCCTCATTTAGCATAGAGGGAAGTAGTGAGAAATATTGTATGAGTAAGTGTGTAAAGGAAGCCATCATTTAGAAGGTGTGTTAAATAATCCATTGTGAAGTTTCTCCCATAGTTATTGTTGGAAGGCAAATGGAGTCACCACACTTGAAGTACCTCATGGGTGAGATTGTAACAATTTCATGTTGATATTATAATTTACACCTATATTTTTAGATTTTTCATCATTCCTTCATATCATAGTCTATGGTATTCTTGTGTTATGTTTGTTGTTGTGTTTCCAGATTACATCCACCAAACTAAAGGTTGTGCATTAGTAAATAATCATAGAACGAGGAATTCTCGATGGAGAATTATCATAATACCAGATTGGTGATGACAATGCCAAAGCATTCTTGGTGCGATTTATATAGAGAGTTATGGGCGTATGGATGACTACGAGAGGTTCAACTTATACCGCACATTCGCACTTCTTTGTTGGGCGTATGAGGACATTGTGTGTGTGCATCCAGTTGGTATGCCCAGGCGGATGCATTCGAGCTAGGTTTTATTCGAGTGGGATATAGGTGATGGGTGTTGGTTATTTGGAGAGCGAGTAGTAGGCAAGGCTACTCATGATGTTTCCTATTACACAGTGGTTATTCAAGGGGTATGCAGCGTGAGACATCATTTGGAGACCGTATGTGGTTATCCCTCATACGCACAAATGGTGATGATTTAGATACTTGCACTGCCGATGGATAGAGGGTGTTGTCTTAGAGAGCATGAGATGATACCTATGCATGTGGTCGGATGACAATTTGGGCTACTTTGCGGGATATACCCCCACCCTTCCCACAGATAGGAGAGATGACATAGAGTGGCCGCTACCTCTACCACAATCGGCAGTGCCTGAGCGGGGAGGAGCAGTGAGAGACTTGCATGGATTGATGATTCCGGTGGTCACCGATGTGATATAGATAGTGGTGGGCTGTTCATTTACTGGCGGCAGCACCACCTAAGCCGACAATGATGCCATTTGCTACCATCACTTTTAAGAGAGATGCCCTACAACAAGGTGGTGGCGACCTTGATTACATAGTGGGGATGGTGCAGAGGCGGAAGCGATTAATGTGTTCGAGAAGGCCGAGGTGACCACTTTGTAGTAATGTGTGCCTAGTTTATAAGCTCGTATAACACAAGGATAGGCACCCGCACAGGTGGAGATGGTGATGAGGGCATGGTGGTTGCCCTACAAGTGCAAAGCACAGTTTATAAAGGCTACATTGGCCACTTCATAAAAGATTGAGGCATTAGAGGCCCAGCACAGCACATGTGGTGTGAGGCCGATGTCACCACCATAGGCACCGGACAGGTCTCGGTTTATGGGCAGGCGTGACAGAGTCCCACAGGGAGTGGGTGCGAGGCGATGGGGCCACCATGACAGTCACTCGTGAGCTAGATTACGGGATGCGCTAGGTGAGGCCAGTATTATCGGGACCAAGTGATGGCATGGGCGAAGGATAGATTTCCTATCCTATGGAAAGTACATGGCATAACAGGCCTCGAGTGAGAGGACCAAATCACACACGCACAACATGGAGAGCATAGGGGCTAGGGAGCCCCGAGACAAGGTCGGTGAGGCTACCGGTTCACGGGAGGCTGACCTGTGAGATATACCAGAGAGGGACCCAACCACGACCCATGATGAGTGGTGAGATGTTAGCAGTGTCAGAGAGAGCGAGGAGCAGGAGACATACGAGACAGATATGGAGGATGATGATGCCTGATGTATGTACCTCCATTTTGATGTAGTTATTCATTTTTTGATATATATCGTCCGTGTACCGAAGATGGTGAGGCTGTATATGAGAGTTTTTAGAGATGTATATTATTATTTGGCATCCATGTATATTGTATGGATACACAGATTTATATGATGAGATGGATGATTTGTTGATGATGTATTTGTGTTGATAGAATTTTATTGTATGCATAGATGGATGAATGATAGGTGTGTTAGGCATGGTTGAGTCAAGTTATAGGCATGGTTGAATTGATTTCTCAGGTATTTGATATGATGAAGAAGAAATGATGATGTATGCATATGTTGTGGTTTAATTTGTGGTATGTATGGTAACATGGATCATGTTGGTATGATTGCAGGTAATGTATGATTGTGGTAAATGTGATGAAATGAATGTTGTAAAAATGTATTAATTTCCACTTATTTGATGATAAATTGGAAACTAACTAGAGTAGAATGTGACTGGAATAGGTAGCCAAAAGGCGAGAGGTGAACAGGTTGTGGATAAGAAAAGGTGAAGAAGGTGATGATGATGGTTGAGCTAACCTCCAAGGGCCCCATGCCCTCGAGTGTTGCCTACATAGCAGCCCCCGAAAAGGGGCCTCAGACCGATGTAGTTCTCCCTTAAGCTAGGGAGGAAAAGAATAGGTATAGAGAAGGGTTGGTAGGGTTGAGGTAGGTTGTGTTCATGGGTATGTAAGTAAGGGTAAAATAGGTCAGGGTCATGGTAAGGTTGAGTGGGTAAGTTTCATGGGTATGTAGGTACAGGTAAAATAGGTAAGGGTCAATGGTACAGTTGAATAGGTAAGGGTCATGGGTAAGGGTAGATAAGTAGGGTCAATGATTGGGTCAACGGTATAAGTGTGGTAGACCTTGGATCAAGGTATGGGTAAACGGGTAAATAGGTAATGTGTGTGGGAGATTAGGTCAAAGGTATAGGTAAAGGGGTAGATAGGTGATGTTTGTGGGTAAGGATAGATGGGTAAGATGCTAGGTCAGAGGTATGGGTGTGGGTTGGTAAGGTGATGAAGATCAGATGTGTTGTGAAATAGAGATTGATAGGTTGAGGTAGGTATGGGTGAGAGGTAGGTGGAGGTAAGTTGAAAGCTTTGTGTTTGGTGGAAGAATGTCAATAGTTCGAAAAGTAGGTAACAGTAATAGGGTTGATGATGTGGCTAGATTAGGAAGGACCATCGATGCACAAACCAAGGGTAGGTGTGATGAACCTCAAAACCCTAAAAGGCATTATAGGCTGGACTGTTCCAAAGGTGAAGCAATGTGTAGGATCATGACAGATCGTATTCATGATCAGTGTCCTAGTGGTAGGTAGGAAAATTAGGGTAATGTGGTAAAAGGGTGATATGGTGAAAGGTTGGAAACATGAAGGGAAATATGCACCTCTTGTATAAGATGGTCGATAACCTCAGATAGGCGAGTCCATGGAAAAAAGGGTGTGTTATGTTTTTTGGATATAATAATCAATGTGGGAAGTCTATGTGGGATGATTAGATAATCTCCTTGAGGTCTTCGTGAAGTTGATCAATGCGGGAAGCTTTGAATGGGCCTAGTCCCTTTTTTCACTAGGAAGAGTATGGTTGTCCTTCGAGGAGCTTCATTTATGGTGACTAGATACAAATGATAGATTTCCTTTTGAGGGATTCATCTTTGTGCTTATAAGTTTGTCTCAAGGAGGGTGACCCCATTTGATAGGTGAATTTGCTTTTACCAATCAAGCCATGGACAAGGCTATAGAGGAATATGAACAATGTAGGTAAAAGGTGGAGTGAAGGTGGAGGTGGAGTTGGATTTTTTTAGGGGTATACTGAATATTAAACGACCAAGGGATTTTTTCCATGAGAGGATGAAAATTATCCATGAGAATCATGCCATGAGTAGTGTTAGGAAATAAGAGATAAAATATGCGGAATAATCCCTTACAGTAATCGCAATGACAAAGAGAAACTAATATGTAGAAAATATTACAAATCTCAAATAAAAGTACAAAATAAATAACACAACACAAAGAGATAGTATTTAACATGGTTCACCAAATTCGGGTTATGTCCACCAAGAATCACTTGCTTAGATTTTATTACAAGCCACCACTCTCTCAATACAATCTCAACAAACTCTCTGAGCTAATTCACACCTGAATTCAAAGCACATCTGCAATGCATTTTCTTGTATATGTATCATATGCATAAGACCATATAAATAGACAATTGCTTAAGCAGTTTGATACAAAACCATGGGTATCAAAACCATGGGCAAAAACCGTGGGTATCAAAACAATGGGTACAAAAAAAAAACCATGGGCCCAAAAATAGCCCATAACGGTTACCCATTACCCATGGGTTAATAAACCACCCATGAAAATTTGCTTTGGGGGCTTCACCCCCAAACCCCCTTGACCGCTCACCAAAGCAAGTGGGACCGCCGTAAAAATACCCGAGTGTAACACATAGAATGTGTACCACACTCTAACATGAAAATAGGCTCCACAAACATAACAATCTCCCACTTGGAGACTGATTTCCACTAAGAAAGATTCTCAACCCTTCACTATCATCCGTGAAGGCCAACCAAAGTTGAACATAGCTTTAGTTTATCCTGTGACCACCTTGGTCATCATGTCCAGGATTCTAACCTGTATGAATCTTCTCCAACTTCAACTTATCTTCCTCCAAAGCTATCTTGATGAAGTGATATCTCAACTGTATATGCTTCGTCCTGGAGTGGAAAGCAGAGTTCTTAGCTAGGTGTATAGCACTCTGACTATCACTATGCAGCTTACATTCCTCCTGCTTATGCCCCAACTCCTCAAGCAATTGTTGTAACCAAATCATCTCTTTGCTTGCCTCTGTGGCAGCAACATACTCAGCCTCCATGGTTGACAAAGCCACCAGCTTCTGTAGTCGTGAAATCCAGCTCACTGTTGTCCCACCTACAAAGTGTAAATATAACCTATCGTGCTCCTCCTGTTGTCTACATCTCCAGCCATGTTTGAATCTACATAACCATGTAAAGTGGTGTCTGATCCATTATAGCACAAAATTGTCCCCATGGTCCCTCTCAAATACCGAAGGATCCACTTTACTACTTGTCAATGCTCTTTACCTGGATCACTCATAAATCTACTCACAGCCTCCACCGCATGGGCAATATCAGGCCTAGTGCACACCATAGCATACATCAAATTGCCAACCGCTGATGAGTAAGGTACCTTGGACATATGGTTTCTTTCCTGCTCTGTCTTGGGACACTGCTCCTTTGATAACTTAAAATGGCCTACCAAAGGAGTCCCAACCGATTTAGCATCCTGCATGTTAAACCTATCCAATACCTTCTTAATGTACTCTTCCTGAGATAAAGTCAACTTCCATTCCTTCCTATCCCGAGTTATCCTCATACCAAGGATTTGTCTGGCTGCCCCCAAATCCTTCATATCAAAGGATTCACTTAGCTATTTCTTGAGTACTTTTATTTCTTGCATGTTTTTACCTGCAACCAACATGTCATCAACATACAAACACAGGATAATATAACTTCCATCCTCAAATTTCTTTGTATACACACAATGGTCAGAATGACATCTAATATAACCTTGCTCCATCATGAAGCTATCAAATTTCTTATACCATTGACATGGAGCTTGTTTTAGGCCATACAAGCTCTTCTTCAGTTTGCACACCATCTCCTCTTTACCTTTGACTTCATATCCTTCTGGCTACTACATATATAGCTCCTCCTCCAAATCACCATGGAGAAATGCAGTCTTTACATCTAACTGTTCTAAGTGCAAGTCTTCTACTGCCACTATTCCAAGAACAGTTCTAATAGAAGTCATTTTTACTATAGGAGAAAAAATCTCATCAAAATCTATACCTTGTTTTTGTGCAAACCCCTTGACCACCAACCGGCCTTATATCTTTTCTTTCCTCCTTCTTCATCTTTAACTCTGTACACCCACTTGTTCTGCAATGCTCTTTTTCCTTCCGGTAGCTTCACCAAATCCCAAGTCTAGTTCTCCATGAGAGACTTATGCTCCTCATCCATGGCTTTACTCCCACTTCTTACTGGCATCTACCTGCATTGCTTCATCAAAGCTCTCTGGCTCTCCACTATCAGTGAGTAATAAATAATAAAGAGAAGGAGAAAAACGTTCAAGTTCTTTTCTTACCCTAGAAGACCTCCTCACTGTAGGAGTTTGGGGTTCCTGTTGAGTAGGTTCCTGAACTAATTCATGGGTCACTTTCCCATCCGGAAGATCCTCTACCACTACATATTCTTTCTTGGATTCTTCCCTATTTTCCTGCAACTGTTGCTTATACATGACTTTCTCATTAAAGACCACATCCCTAGACCGAATGATTTTCTTGTCCTTAATACTCCAACATTTAAATCCAAAGTCATCACCACCATAACCAATAAAAGTACATTTTTCTGATTTAGCCTCTAGCTTGGTCCTATCATCCTTGTCTATATGAACAAACACCTCACATCCAAAGACTCTAAGAAATGAATAATCAAATTTCTTACCATACCAAGCCTCCTCAGGTATGCCTCCATCCAAGGCACTTGAGGGTCCTCTGTTTATCAAGTACACAGTTGTGCTCACCACTTCTACCCAAAAAGAAAGAGGCAGTCCTGCATGTAACCTCATGCTCCTAACACGTTCCATTATTGTGTCATTCATCATTTCGATACCCCATTCTGTACGGAGTTCTGGAACCATATTTTGCCTGCAGATTCCATTCTTAGAACAGTAATCATCAAATTCATTGCTGCAATACTCCCCTCCATTATCTGACCTGAGACATTTTAGCTTAAGACATGTTTCATTCTCTACCAAGGCTTTCCATTTAACAAAAGTGTCAAATACATCAGATTTGTTTCTAATACAATAAACCCAAACTTTCCTTGTTGCATCATCAATAAAAGTAACATAATAACTTGAACCCCAAGAGATGATACCTGAGCCGGCCCCCACACATCAAAATGTACCAGCTCTAACTTACTCTCTTTCTTCGTAGGTCCAACCTTGAGAAACCTTACTCACTTTTGTTTCCCATATATATGGTTCCTCACGTAAATATAAACTTGTTTCTATATATCCAGAAAATTCTTCTTTATGATGTTCATGCCCTTATGGCTCATATGACCGAGCCTATAGTGCCATAATGTTGTATCTACATTTGAAGCCACAAGATTACAATCATTAGTATTATCAGTGGTTAAATACAAGGTTCCAACCTTCTTACCTCTTGCCACCACAAGAGCACCCTTGGTAACCTTCCAAGAGTCAGCTGTAAATATCACAGTACAACCATCACTTCCCAATTGCCCCGCCGATATCAAATTTCTCCTTAATGTAGGCACATGTCTGACATCCTTCAATAGCCATGTATTCCCATTCTACATCTTAACTCGAATGTAACCTTTTCCAACTATATTGCAAGGCTCATCATCACCAAGAAAAACATGCCCAAAATCCCTGAACATAATCAACAAAATAATTCCTATGTGGAGTAGCATGAAAAGAAGCCCCGAATCTAAAACCCAAGATTCAAGAATATTATGCAAAGAAAGAATCAAAGCATCCGACATACATTACCCATGCCACATTTTCCTCCTTGTTTTCTTCTTGTTGTTTCTTCTTATCCAAAGCTCCCAATAATCCTTCTTTGCATGCCCCTGCACTTTCCACAATTCCAACATACAATCTTGCTCTTGGATTTTGACCTTGCCTAATCTTTGATTTTCCACGGTTTCCTCTATTCTTCTATCTCCTCTAGTTTCCACTCACAAAGAATTCCCTAAAGTAGAAGATTCCTGGAGCTTTTTCTTCGCATTTCCTCGCTTAGAATCACCCCTACAACATCCTCAAACTTCAACTTTGAGTTAGCTAGAACCAAGTTACTTACCGCCATTACTGGCTATTCCAACTTCAGTAAAGAGCACAGAATTAATAAAGCCCTAACTTCTTCATCAAATTCTATTATAACCGAAGCTAGCATATTCACAACCATATTGAAATCATTTAAATGATCTGCTACTGAACTATTCTTAGACATCTTCATATTAAACAACTTTTTCATTAAAAATATCTTGTTAGAGGCAGAGGGTTTTTCATACAACTTCCCTAATGCATCCATTAGATCTTTTGTAGTCTTTTCCTTTGAAACATTAAATAATATCGAAGATGCAAGACATAGCCGGATCATTCCAAGTGCCTTCCGATCCAACAAATCCCATTCCGCATCTGTCATACTCGAGGGTTTGTTCACCTTCTCGTACAACAACGGAGTATAAAGATCCTTCTGATAAAGGTAATCTTCCATCTACATCTTCCAAAGACTGAAATTCTACCCGTTGAATTTATCAACCCTAGATCTTCCATCATCTGCCATAGCTCCCACTCAAGATAAAACTTTCCCTGTGATTCAACACTTCAACAAACCAAACTAGGCTTTGATACCAATTGTTAGGAAATAAGGGATAAAATATGTGGAATAATCCCTTACAGAATCGCAACAATAGAAACTAATATGTAGAAAATATTACAGATCTCAAATAAAAGTGCAGAATAAATAACACAACACAAAGAGACAAGATTTAACGTGGTTCACCCAATTTGGGCTACGTCCACCAAGAATCACTTGCTCATATTTTATTACAAGCCTCCACTCTCTCAATACAATACCCAGATCCGTTTGGAGCTATGCTCAACAAACTCTATAGAATTCACACCCAAATTCAAAACACATCTGTAATACATTTTCTTGTACATCTATCATATGCATAAGACCATATAAATAGACAATTGCTTAAGTAGTTTGATACAAAACCGTGGGTATCAAAACCAAGGGCAAAAAACCATGGGTATCAAAACAATGGGCAAAAGACCGAAAAAACCATGGGCCCAAAATAGTCCATTGGTTACCCATTACCCATGGGTTAATAAACCACCCATGAAAATTTTCCATAAAAATACCCAAGTGTAACACATGAAGGTGTACCACACTCTAACATGAAAATAGGCTCCACAAACATAACAGTCATGATATTTCACTTATTATGGATGAGTTTAATTTGGGTGTTTTGTCTTTTAGAAGACTAAGTGTGTGGTTTTCATATGTACAAGCATAAAAAAAGAAAGAAGATGGAGGAGTCACATGATGACAATGTGAATGGTAATCTATAATTCATTTAAATAGAGTTGATATTAATTAAGTGTTCTAAGACAATGTGTATAAGATCTTGTGATGATAAATTAAAGGTTGATAAAGTGGCTCTCAATAAGAATTTTATAGAGTTGAATTACAAGATTTCATCAAAATAAACTAAGTTTGTTAATAAATTATAAAGAGAAAATGTTGATTATGAAGGCTTATAAGAACTATGAAAATTTCTTAGGAAAATAATTTAGGAGCTGAAATTATATAAAGGGAAAGAAGTTAAATTTTCATCTTTTCCGATGGGTCCTCAAATCCGAGGTTAGGGTTTTATTGTGGAAATGAGTTCATGTGGGTGAAAACTCATGAAAATGATAATATATCATGAAAGTTGATCTTAAGAGAGAAAAACTTGGTTTTAAGCATTTTGGAGGTCCACAAATTCCTAGATATTCATAGGCTAATCGAGTTGGAAATTTACACAATTGGAAGAATTAATTGAGAAAGAAAATTAAAATCTTAATCATCATGTGATAAGAACTTGTACATAGCATGGTTGGTTGACAGAGCTAAGGTATTGGGGTATCCATAAAGCATCATAGATTCATCAAGAGAGTCACTTTGGAAAAATTTATGAATAAGAATATGAGTTTTAAGGCTACAAGAATCCTTCATAAAATGTCGCGAGTCAAACATTAGGGGAGAAAAAAGTACAAGAATCGAGGTTGAGAGAGCAGTTACACTTTAACATCATGCCGTTATGAGTGATGAATAATGAATAAATTTGAGTATCATTAACCATTTGGGTTTTGTTTAAATGGATTATAAGAGCGGTATGTAATGATAAAAAATTTAACAAGGTGTGGAAAGAATGTATAAGTAGTAAACAAAGACATACAAATTTGACGGGGTAATAAGAGGTTTAGGTAAAGGAGCTTGTGAATTTAGGAAAGGAGGTGGAATTTGAGGTTTGGTTAGTTGGGATACCTTAACAAAGGAAACAAACAAAGGTAAACAAGTGAAGTTTTAGAGTCATGGGATTTTGCTAGGATGTTAGTGGAAGTGGTGTGGTTGAGACTTTATTTAGTACAAAGGAAAGAGATAGGATGGGGTTTATGTTTGGGAAGGAATTTTTCCCTAATCCATGGGTGAACTTGTAGGCATGATATTTGAGGTAAAATGGTAAGATAGGAAAAGGAGAGAGAAAATTCATGCAAGAGGAGGTGTTGGAGAAAGTGGTTTGAATGGAATGTAGAGGGTAAAGTGATCTAAACTTTCTTTCTCATCGATATTGGGCTAAATCACTCAAGAAATGTGAATAGATCGGCCAAATAAAGGCTAATTTTGAGAAAATTGAAGGTAAAAGAATGTGAAAGAATAGGTGTAACATTACAAGAAAAGAGATTGACATGTGTATTAAGAGGTTTGAAAATGTGGTCTTCTCTCAGGGGAGATAGTTCATTACTAGGGAAGAAGTTGTGGGCCTAAAAATATGGCAAAGAAATGAATGAAGGTGAAGGAATGGGTGTTTTAGAGGATAGGTTGATTGGTTATCATGGACATTTTCAAGCCATTTTGAGAAATTAAATATTGATCGAACCATGACCCCGGACATAGAAGGAACCCGAGAAAATCATTCAAATGCTTATTTTCATCTTGAAAATGTTATTGTGTGAAATTTTTTCATAGAGGCCAAAGAGATCAAAGGATCCTGTCAAAAATAAGATATGAAATCCTTGAATATTTTGGTGTGATTATTTTCTACATCTTAAATTAATGAGTTTAAAGTTACATGACAAAGGCGAGAACTATAAAATAGAAAAGTTAGACAAGAAGGGAAGATGTCAGGTGGCATTGAAGGAAGAAGAAGGAAGAATGGTGAGATTCAAATTCAAGGGAATTGAAAGATTGATTGAAAAGGGTCCAAAATCGACTTCTCATGGTGGTTGGTGGAAGAGACCATAGTGTCCTTAAAATGACTTCTCCAAAGATGGACCTATAATAGAGAGGCTTAAACAAGTGCCACATCTCCATGAGTTATGGAGATGATTGGTGTGATTTTCTCAATGTGTCAAAAAAGTTCGAAAGGGTTTTTAAGTATGTGAAAAAAATTGGCTAAGGGTGAATGAGCAAGGAGAGTGCCAAGTGTCATATGTGGAATCCCCAGTTGGTCCCAAGGTGGAGAGGCTAATGAGTGTGAGATCGCCACATAGCCCAAAGTGAAAATATTAAGTAATCATGGTATGAAAAGTCCTAGAGAATGTAGGAGCATATACAGTGTCAACCCGATTTACTCCTCAAAGGAAAACTTTCACTAAAAATTCATGTAAACATCCATATTTCCTCATGTCCTAAAGGGGGTAGATTAGATCGAATAGATCAACATACAAAAGGAACCCAGAGAAAATGTCTCAAATCCTGACAAATTGGTCAAAAAGAGAAGGTTCCCAATGAAGTGACGAATGGCAAGAGAGATTAAAGGTGGGCAAAAGAAAAGTTAGTTTTTCACATCTTTTCTCCAAAAGGAGTAAAAGTTATAAAATGGCTTGTGACTTAGCCAAGGAAAAATTCAACATATAGACCCGAGTCAAAAGAAAGAGTAAGGAAAAATGGAAAGTTTTCCTTAGGATCAAAAAGGCATAAAAGAAAATAGGGCGCAATAGCCAACCAACTAAGTCACATGGAGAGAGTAGTGAAAAGACCATGTGTCGGATTTTGTGGTGCTTTTACAAAAAATGGAGAAAATTTAAGAGAGGCTCAAACAAGCATCGATTTTTGTCCCAATGGAATAGAGGCATGGTACCACGTGTGGTCAATCAAAAAGGGGACCCTTTGGGGATTATTTTCCCACCCATTTGTACATAATCGATGTAAAACTTCAAAGGGGATATTTTGGACTCATGAAGCTCAAAATATAGCAAATTTGACACCGTTGTAAGCATCTCAACATCCTCTATGCCATGGAAGGATTAAAAATTCATTTTTGCGTGGCCTCTGGTAGGTGAAAAATGAAGAAAATTATTCCAAGCCATTAACGTAGAATCCAATCTCTTCAACTACCAGATTTGATTCGATTTGATTCACTGGGAACCAGAAGTGACATATTGTGGGAAGATTTTGAAGGCATTGATATTTAGTGGTTGAGCTTTCAAGGTAGGATTCAATGCTGTATCTCATGGTGGTTGGAGTAGGATGTGACTTTTCCCTCTTCTCTCTCTTTTCCTTCTATATATACTGTAACACTTCTCATTTGAAGAAGAGAGACATTCTAGGCATAGAGAAACTCTATCAAATTTGTTTCTCGATGCCATTTTTGAGCAGTGAACCTTCTCCCATACCTGGAAAATGTATTTGTGCCTCTATTCTAGAAATGTAATGGTCTGTGCACCTTCTAGAGTAATAAAAACATGTGTTTTTATGGTGTTCTTCAACCCTTTGCATCATTTTTTTGTTTCTCCATGCCTCTCCCTTTCAGTCTTGGTTTTTGTGCATGTATTTCACATTTGCAAGTGTAGGATGTTGTGTTTCATGGAGTTTAATGGATGATTTGTAGATCTGGGTCATGTCACTTATGTCTGACCTCCCTCATCTCCATTTTTCTGTTTCTTTCTCCCTCAACGAATATATCGCTTCCTTTGCTGGTGTATCACCGCTTTAGTGTAGGATCTATTTTTCCCTCTTTCTCTCTGCTTGGTTATTTGAGAGTGGTTAGATTAGGTTAGATTTAGTTTACGTGCTTTGGAGTAGCTCATGGTAGGTAGTTTAGGAACAAGAACTAGCTTTCTGCAGAGAGCTTTCCCACTTTTGCAAGTTCCCACACCTGGGGAAAGTTCAATGTTATGAAATCACACCAAATGAGTCCGCTTTAGAAAAGTAGATCCATAACTCATTTCGGGGGTAGCCTTTGATTTCACACTAACAAGTACCTAAATGGTTGGGTCATATTTTTAGGAGTTTTAGCTATGGCGGGAGGATGCAGGCTAATCATTGGCGGTAGAGGTGGAGGTGAATGGGAAGGTATAGGAGACATCGGAGATGTAGGCAGAATGCAAGGTGAAGGTAAGGTTGATGGGGAAGGTTGATGGGGTTGTTGAAGAGGAAGGGGTTGACACTGCTAATTTAGATATGATAATCTTTGTAAATTTTCCCATTGATAGGTCGGTCCTTGAGGTATAGGTAGTAGGTAATGCCACTTGGGCAGGAACATGGGTTTTAGGCCTCCCAGAGGATAGGGTAATCGAAATACTTCGGTTGATCAACCAAACCTGAGGGTCATCCCAAGGTAGGGGAAGGAGATGGAAATTGGAAGGTGATCCTTGATGCTTGTGAAACAGGGAGGGTCTCAATCTCTGACGTGATAGGAAAAATTGAGGCAAGAAGAGTGGAGGATTTTTCAGCGGCCTTTGGAGGAGAATCATCATTAGGGGGAATCAAGAAAAGTGGTTCTTTTATGGGTGGAGGGTCAGGTGGAATAGGTAGTGAGGGAATAAATGACCCTACTGCTGGTGGAGGAATAGGTCAAGTAAGCGGGGTATGTTATTTTATGGGTGGAGATGATGGAAGGGTAAGTATTTCGAAGGTGGGTGAACATATGAGGTTAAATATATTAGAGGTAGAGGGGAAACTAAGGAAGACTCATGTATGGGTAAATGAGTGAGTAAGGTGGGATCCTTTTTAGGTAGAGGAATATATGGGGTAGATAATTCGGACAGTGAAATAATAGGTATAGTCACCTTCTCTATGGGTAGAGAAGCGAATGAGATAGGTTCGGTTGTAGGTATGGGTATAGGTGAGGTAATTTTGGTCATAGGTAAGGGGATAGGTGAGGTAATTTTGGTCATAGGTAAGAGTGTGGGTGAGGTAGTGGGTAAGGTCACCTTCTCTGTGGGTAGAGAAGTGGATGAGGTAGGTTCGGTTGTAGGCGGGGATAGGTGAGGTAATTTTGGTCGTAGGTATGGGTGTGAGTGAGGTAGTGGGTAAGGTCGCCTTCTCTGTGGGTAGAGAAGCAGATGAGGTAGGTTCGGTTGTAGGTAGGGGGACAGGTGAGGTAATTTTGGTCGTAGGTAAGGGTGTGGGTGAGGTAGTGGGTAAGGTTACCTTCTCTGTGGGTAGAGAAGCGGATGAGGTAGGCTCCCCCACAATTAGAGGGGTTCGTGGGGTTGGTTTTGTTGTATATAGAGGTGTAGGTGAGGTGTGTTCATTCATGGGTAAGGGTGTAGGTGAGGTAATAGATAAGGTTAGAGGTATGGGTATAGGTGAAGAGCATTTTTCGTAGGTATGGGCGTAGGTGAGGTAATTTCGATCGTAGGTAAGAGTGTGAGTGAGGTAGTGGGTAAGGTTGTTGGTTATAGAAATTATTGCGAGGGTATATAGGTAGGGAAGGAGGGATAGCCCCCTGAGTATGACATTTAGGCCACGGGTTGTATGTGAGGAAGGGTATAGGGGGAGGAATTTGTGTAAATATCTCTGTGGAACTTAGCATATGGGTATAGGTGGTAGGTATGACTGAATTTTGATAAGGGTCATAAGAGGTCAATTCAACTGGTGGTTGCACATATGAGGACATATAAGGAGGTGATGGCGATGGGATAGTCATTTGGTGGGTAAGTGGTGAGATTCAGGAGTAGGGGATATCAAATAGAAATCCATGTTGCATAATTGGTGAGGTAGCATTGTAAGGCTTGACGGTTGTGATCTAGGAAGCTAGCAAAAGTCTTGTCACCTACGGGTATGGGTATGGTAGGATAAAGGTCCATAAGTGTCGGGATGGAAGGAAACAAAGAGGTTAGGTGGGAGAGTTTGAAGAATAAAACTAGCTCAAGTGAAGATTATCGGTCAAGAATCAACACAATTCGACCGATGATGCTAGTTAGGGATAGTGATAATTAAGAGTTAACCATTGCCGATTATCGAAAGATAAGTATAATTTATCAAACTAAGGAAAAAGAGTGGTAATGATCAAGTGAGAAAGCTCTGTGACGGTTGGTTGTTTAGCAAGACACAAAGTGTATAGAGACTCAAAAGTTTTTACAACAAAGAAACTGAAACAAGGGTCTTTTGGATAAGTTAATCCAAAAGAACAAAAACCAACACCGATTGGGTATAATCGATGCCAGTGAGGAGTAAACCAATGTCGATTACTATGGAGATTGAATTGTAGAAAAGTGGATTAAGGTAAATTTGAATCAGCAGTAATGATCAACTCCAGAGATTTGTGGATGATATAATGAAGCTTCTTCACTCTCAAAAAAGTGGAATACTCCAACCGTGATTGGGAGTGTAAAGGACAAAAGAAAGAAAAATGAGGGAAATGTATTCTCACACCTCAAAACACACTTCAATCAAATGCTAACAAAGATGTTATCCAATAAGTGATTTAAAATGTGTTAAGCTTACGCTATTTTAGAAGGACTGACTCATGAACTTTAGAACAAAATTTTTGGTGAGGAAGGCTTCCTACAAAGAAGGAGATCTAAAAGGTGAGGTTTCAGGTTATGTTATGGTGGGGGTGGGCCATCCTAAGATAATGACTCAACAGAGGTAACGAGCTGGGGAGTACCTACCAACCTGATCATGTGATTACAGATAGATGTTCCCAGGTAAGATGTCATTTAAGAAGATGTGTTTTTTGAATTTTTGTGTAGTCTGGTAGAGAGAAAGAGAGAGAAAGTGCTTTCTACGATTCTTTTACGTCAACCATCAGTTGGGCATGACTTCCAGCATATAGGTTGCCCTCAATTTTAATGTGCTCTATAATGCAACATACAAGAAATGAAATGCAAGTGTTTTAAACCCAAATCAAAATGTGATATTCGATGTCACAACTGATGAATAGGAGAAGGGATGCTCTTTCACTAATGCGATACTAATGAAAGGAAGAAATGTTTGTTTTAAAGCACCAAAACATGATTGATTTTAGACAATAGAAGAAGAAGAAGATTCCAGAGAAGGAGATTAATGTGAAAGCCTTTTAGAAAGGGAAACAAACATACAACTTTTTCCTAAGAATGAACAAAATGCAAGGAACCCCAGATGGGTCCCATCGGGCGTGCCAAAATGTTTTGATCCTTTTTGCGTACAATCAGAGACTGAAATAGATAAGGGTGTAGGAGGTTTACTGTTGTTTGGTGATGGGTAGAAGGTGGAATGCGCGCATGTAGACTTTTGATCTCGGTCGATCGTGTGAACTCCTTTTTGGCTGGGAAGGACTACCTGTAATAAGAAAGCAATACCACAAGAGGAAGTTAAACAAGTATATGGCAGTGGACTACCAACGTATGCTAGATCTAGGAAGCGATACTTCCAGAGGGTTTTCAATCCACTATTTATAATTTAATATGAAATGACTGAAACATGGAAATGAAATTATCTAGTGCTATGAGATAAAAAGGGTATTGAGTCGGTTAGGTTATGGGTAGTTTAGGTGGTGGAGTCACATACATGGGGTTTGGTTAGGGTCGGGTAGGGTATTTTAGGTTGTTTGATTAAGAGGGTAGGTCGATGGTCTATCTATGTTAATGAGACACGAAGACTAACGCCGGTCTATCGACCGATGTTGGTCGAGGTTAGACCGATGTCGATTAAGGTTGACTAGTATCGGTCACTGTAGAAGTGAAAGAGGTCGAAGTAGGTGGTGATTAGGTTCCACTTTGTCTCGTAACCAGGGTTGGGAGGATATGGGTGAGGTTTAGGTGAATGGTAAGTTTTAGGGTCAAAGTGTGGGGTCTTTGGGGGTGATTTTGGGTGTGTTTGGATAGAAAGTGGAGATCGCGAGATAGCAAAGTGATCGATGGTGGTCAGGGGTGGACCTGACCACGGTTAGGGTTAGCCGGCAACGGTCACTGGGATTTGGTTAGAGTTTGGTAGTGGGAGTTAGGATGTTCTCTGTGATTGATCCGAGGGTTGCTAGGGAGCGGAATGGGGTGAATAAGGGTCTTATGTGTGGATATGGGCTGAATAGGTGAGGTTTAAGGAGAAGGGGAGATGTTTTTGCTCTTGGGGGAGGAAAATAAAGAAACAAGAACACAAAACATGAGTGAAGGATACAGGGATCCACTTACCCAGAGTCTAATGTGTGTAGAAGACTGAGTGGTGGTGAAGAAGAGTGATAGATGTTGGTGAAGGTTGGTAGGTTAGTTGGAGAGCTCTTGTTTGAACTTTGTCTAGCTTCAAGGTCCTTCAATGGTTGTGCTCACAAAGGTTCTTGCGAATACATCCACTAATGGTCTCATCTTGGAGTTTTGATGGCTCTGTTATGTTCCAATGAGTTGCAGATGGAGAATGCAAATGCTCACACTAAATCAAATTCCAACCAATGAATAACTAATGAACAACCAGGTGGAAAATCTCAGCCAACCAAATGTGAACCAACCCCTTGGAAAGAGCCCGAAGCCCAGGCATTTACAGTGACAACACGGTCCCACGACCAACATTGGTCGATTATGGACTGGCACCGTTATGTTGGGGAGGTTTATTTTTTTGAAAAGTGGGGAATATGCCTTCCCCACTTGATTTTGAGTGGTGGAGCACATGCGTCCTCTGCCCTTAGAATGGGGAATAGGACAAAGAGGGTCATATGAGTGGGGTGGCCACTATTAGGGCTTTCTAGAAGGGTATGGGCTAGGTATGGGCAAGGAGGACAAGTGGGGTAGTGGAAGGGTGAGGTGGAGGGGCAAGTGGGGTAATGGAATGGTGAGGTGGTTAGGTGAGGTGGCCATTCAGTGGCAAGGTTAGGTCACCTGATGAGTGGGTAAAAGGGGGAATTTAATTAATTGATGTTAATTAAATCCCTAGGTGTGTGAATGGGGGTCATTGTGATGTGTGAAAGGGGTTATGAGTGACCGAATTAGGGTTGAATCGATCTCCCGTGTAGAATGTGGTTATTGGGTTATTTTGGAGGAAAGTGATGAAAGGTGGTGTGTTTTGGTGTCTACACCTTGCATAAGGGCCTCATATTCAACAACATTGTTAGTGGAAATAAATTATAACTAGAAAGATGAGAAGTATTTATCTCCTTCGGAGAAATTAGCATGATACCAACACCGAATCATTCTTACTCCTTGAGCCATCAACGAACAATTTCCATAGTCCTTCATAATTGCTTATTGTTTTGACAAGTTGTGGTATAATCGCACCTCTTCATGAATGCAGTATGTACCCAATCTTGTCTCTTCTAAAAATAACAAACCGGATTCTTCTTCTAATAATTCCTCAAAGCATAGGGATCATGCGATGATCTACACTTACCTCATCCAACATAGTATCAGGTACTTCTTCCACAAGAGTGGTTGGTTTGTGATCAGCAGTTTCTTCCTCTTGATCATGGATGGTATAATTCACATTTATACGACTAGTGATATTAGGATCCACATCATTATGAAAATTATCTCCACCCTTATGGTCACTTTGGTTCCATATCGAGTCCTGAGAATCATATGTGACCAATCATCTGATAGATAACTACCCATCTTGGCACTAAAATCTCGTAATAGGAAAATAGAAAAAGAGGAGGAAGATCAATGACCGATATGTCACCCCAAAGCTTTGTGCAAAACCGATCAATGGACCATCGGTTAAGAAATAAACAAGGATTCCTACTTTGCATGCATTAGTTTAAAGCAAACAAGTAAACTAAGCAAATGTAATTAACCTCTATTCTTGAATAAGAGAATGGGATCTCACCATTAATGGCTTCAAGGCCAATGGTTCTTCCCATTTACTCCATGTTATGTGGTGAAATGCAAAAGACAAAGCAAGATAGCTCAATAAGATGAAATAAAACTCCTAATCCTAGCAATAATACTATAGTTTATGTTAGAGGGAAGAAGTGTTCTTGAAAATGAGAGGGGGGTAGTGGGCTATTTATAGTTTTCCATTTGGGAAATGGAAGGATTTTTTTGGTGTGGGACTAAAAGGGAGTCAACATGTTAATTAGCAAGTCAAAGCAAGATTTGACTAAGTTTAGAAGAGGTTGATCATGTTTTAGGGTAATTAACCTAGGTTAGACTAATTAATCTTGTTTAGAGAGAAATTAGGGTTTTGGGAGGGTTCTGAAAGGCCTAATCAATCCAATGAAATGGATTGATAGTCCAGGAAGCTAATAGAGGTGGTGAAGAAGTAGCAAGAAGAGGCATTAGTGCAATATTATAATAGCCTATTTAATTGACTTATAAGAGGAATAAGACCATTTAGGAAAGAAGAGTTAATTCAATTAAAAGGAGTTTAGAATAGATCTAATTAACCTAGGTTAGACTAATTAATCTTGTTTAGAGAGAAATTAGGGTTTGGGAGGGTTAGAAAGGCCTAATCAATCCAATGAAATGGATTGATAGTAGGAAGCTAATAGAGGTGGTGAAGAAGAGGATTTAGCCAAGAAGAGGCTATAATAGCCTATTTAATTGACTTATAAGAGGAATAAGACCAAAAGAGTGTTGTAAAAGGGGAGTTAGATAGATCTAACTAACGATGTGTCATCAATTTTGAGGAAGAGAATAGTTAGTGCAATATTAGAGATAATAGTGCTTTGATCAAACTACAGGTGTCTACATTTTCCCCTCTTTGGGGTGACGTAAGCTACGTCACTTCAGAAGAAAGTAGACAAGTATAATGAGAGTAAATTTTTTTGAAGGGGTAGAAGAAAAATTAATAGGATGAAGGTAGGATGAAGGATGCCCCCTCGAGTGTCGATGGGGTGATAGAAGAACTCGATCGATGATCGAAAAGAGAACAGAAGGAAGAAAAAGTGTAAAGAGGAGATGAGAAAAACAACAAGAAAAGGGGATATTGAGCTATCGTAAACCAAGTGCCAACAACTTTAAATCATCATTTTGCTTAGAATCCTCATCATCGACCCTTATTAAGATGTAAGCATATGACAAAAGCGTAAAATGACATGAAAAATCCATGATACAAACAATTGTCCATTGCTAAAATAACAACTCCATGCAACATACAAACATGCAATGCAATACGAGAAGTAAACAAACTCTTCTAACAGGGAAATGAGTACAATCACACACACTCAAACCAACAACATTCAAGATAGTTGCACAAATATTTTGTTATCGAGATGTAGTCCCAAATGTTTTGATAAATGAAAAGGGTTAAAAATGATGCCCCGAGCAATCTGTATATGCAAGGGAAAAGATGGAGGACACTTGGGTCCAATGAAAAAGCAACGTGCACATGAAAAATAGTACTAGGAAACTGATAGTGCCCCAGAGTACAGACGAAGTAAGCAGTACGTAGCTTTTGTAGATGATTGAAGATTTAGATGATCCATGAGTCGTTGTTTCAAAACATTTGAAAATGTCAGCAAGATATGAGATGAGTGCCATGTGAGAGACACAGATTTCAGCTCATGCAAATGAGAGCCTTTTACAATTTTTAGTTCATTTTTGAAGTATTTCGATGTTTTTGGCTTTTTTAAATGGTTTTACAATTTTTAATTTTTTTTGATCGGTCAGAAGAATTTGTATAAGAGATCAAAGATCTCCTAAAAACATGCATGCAACTACCTAAAGGTGAAGGCAAAGGTGTCAGTCAACACATAAAATGCCCCGGTGAGAAGAATTACAAGCCAAAAATAATTATTTAATAAAAATAATCATCATGACAGGTGAAAGAGAGGAAAAATAGAAGAAAATGATAGGAAAGGTGCACTGGAATATTGTAAATTATTCCAGTGCAATGAAGAAGTGACCGCAGGGTGGCACTGAGTGCCCCAACATGTGAAAAGGAGTAAAAATAACTATTTTAATAGAAAAATAATTACCTCGGTGGATAGAAGAAGGGTTAGAATGATCATGATGGAGAAAACATGCCCCAGGGGCATCGCGATAACCTAATATACCCACCGGGGGGTAAATCAATCACGACTAGTTCATTTGTACCAGAGCTCTTGCAAATTTTTACCGTGAGCGAGAGCGATAGCCCTGGAGTGAGATGGTGAGGCTACCGAGCAGAAGAGGAGGAAGAGAGATCACATCCGAGAGTTCATGCGGGACCCAAGTGGATGGACCCTACGTGAGTGGTCTATCCTTCCTTGTGAATTATGCATTTAATGTCATTTTAGGGCATTTTAGGCTAGATTAGGAAATTTTTGACATATATGCACATACGTGCACGCACATGCATTTTTGATGTATACATATATGCATGCGCATGCATCAAATTTGGGTACATGTATATGTATATTTGTATCCATGAAAAAAAAATGGATATGCACACGCATATCCACGAGAGGGAAAACACATGACGCACACATGCACGTGATGTGCATGTGTCGGAAGAGGGATGCATGCATCCTGGGTAGGGGAAATGGGGGCGCATACATGCATGCGCAAAAAATGGGCATGCACGTAGGCATCACACACTGGGCGTATGTATGCATCCTGTGTGTGAGGAGGAAAAAAGTAGTAAAAAAATAGGGGCGCATATGCATGCGAAATAGGTGCATGCATGTGGGAAAGGCAAATATGTGTGAAGGTGCGTATGTGGAAAAAGTGTGCATGTATGCGTGGGGAAGGGGAAGGGGTAGAACACCCTTCCAGCCAAATAGCCAAGGAGAAAAGAAAGTAGACTAGAAGAAAGTGAAAATTTAGGAAATGAGATGGAAGAATGAAGGATTTTACCAACAAATTAGATAGAAGTAGATAGAAATGTGCCTAATACATGTGTGTTTTTTTTTTTTTGTAGCATATATTACCCATTCTACACACACACGAGTGATATGGTGGCTAGTGGTGATAGAGGCACAATTTGATGAGGATGATAGGTGATATTGGATAGCCTCCTATATGTCATGGGATTGGCCTACGTGGCTGATATGCCTCAGATCACATTGGATCATGACCTTTCTGACAAAGTTGTAGCGAGAGAGATGGCACAACGAGAGTCAGTGCTTTTGGCTTCCAACTGGGGAGATCATGATTACTCTCGAGGATGTGTGGTGCATTATGTGGGTCCCGATTCAGGGTCATCTCATCTAGTATATGAGTCATTGGCCTGATATTCAGCATTGCATCTCAGAGTTATTTGGTGTCCCAATGATACCACACATGGGATGACTATTAAGTTATCGCGGTGTATTGAGGATCCAGAGCTAGACCGAGTGGTGGTTTATATGATGGCCTTTGTCAAGTGGAGTTCTACTCCCTGACAAGACCGGTGCTTCATTTCCACTTGGCCTCCTTAGAGTGATACGTGGGTTGATAGATGGAGAGACCTACTGCTGGGGTCAGTGCATTCTAGCACATTTATACTGGGACTTACATTTGATTACCTACTACCATCAGAAGATGGTAGGACCAGCCAGATTACTTCAGATTTGGGCATGGGACCACATTGCTATTGGTCACCCCTTAGGTGTTTTGAGAGTTCGGGCTCCAGAGGAGCCTTCTACTATGGGTTGGGTCCCGATCGGGGATGATGTGTGGCCATACATGGGAGATGTGTATCATTACCACCATGAGCTTGATGAGCTACAATGGATGCCATAGTATGGAGGCCTTATAGACATTTCCAGTGGCTTGAGGATGGTTTAGAGCTCAACACTGCCATAGTTGAGCACTTCATGTTGGGAAGCCACAACTATATGTGGGAGATGTATAGAGTAGTAGATGGTGAGAGATAGTTTGGCATTACCCAAGATGTTCCTGGGCTAGATATATGGTATGCTCACAGGGCCTAAGAGTATATTGATATGGGTCCATGATTTCCTGAGATAGAGCACTGGCCAACTTCCGATCAGGTGGTACTGTTATGTGGGTTCCATTGAGACAGATCAGAGATCCTGGGTACCACACCCGAGTATGTGCCATGGTACCATGGTGTGCTTCCATGCCATTTGACTATTTCTAGGGTGGCTTATAAATGGTGTGAGAGCTCCTCTAGTGGGGCCTCCCAGTGGTGATGAGGGTGGAGTGGAGGTGGTGGATGGTGATGATGATGATGATGATGATGATGATGGTGGTGGTGGTGGTCCTCACATGCACATGTTATGTTAGGGGTAGGGGATAGGGTCCTCCATTACAACAACCTCCTAGAAAAGGACCCCGACTCAGAGAGACAGGTACCTAGGGCACCAGACATAGAGTTTCCTCCAGTAGGCATTCCAAATGGGGATATATGCCCCTCTTCAGTAGGTATTTCTAGAGTAGGGCCCGCCACCTCATGCTCTCAGGGGGTGGTGGTGGTGATGGTGGGTAGTTGGCTGCTCTTTCAACAAAATTTGGTGGTGGTGATTTCATTTAGTTATAGGTGAGAGAGAGAGATGGCTGGGGCAGGCATAGTACATGCCCTTACATACAGAGAGAGTGGAGATCAAGGTGCTCGTGTGTACAGATTTTGATAGTGGAGAGGGATCAAGCTAGAGTACAGGCCACTTAGGGTGGGGATAGTACCTCATGGTAGAGCTAGATTAGTGAGATGGCCACATAGGGGGCTCAGATACTGAGCCTTTTACATCAGTCCCAGACCCAGGTGTAGATGGTTGTCACTCAGAGGGACCATGCCCAGGCACACACATGGTTATATCATCCAAGAGAGATCAGGCATGAGCCCAGGTGTAGACTATTACTACAGATAGAGACCGAGAGGCACCGCTACTAGACAGGCTCATGCTGATAGGGGAAGATTGATAGGTGAGTGAGATGCCATTGTGTCAAGAAGCTACTACTTTTGGAGATGTTGATTTGATACATGATGCTATGAGGGCCGGTGGTGAGGCCTTATATTATAGGACCACCTATTTAGAGTAGTCCCGATAGGAACGGGTAGCACCTTTTGAGAAGTTAGTGTGAGCATGACAGTTCCAGTCAGTCACGGTGGTAGCCATTCAGTTAGTTAGATCATTAGGAGTAGCCCATTCATGTAGAGCAGCCCAGACAAGCCAGACAGACAAACAACAAATAAAGCAGACAAAACAGGTGATACCCCAATGTGCCGGTCCATCACAGCCACCACTCTTCCATCCCCCAAGACATGGACCCGGGAGCCCCAGCGAGGGCGTGAGATGTGGTTGAGTTCCTCATTTTTCCTTTTGTATAGATGTATTGTATACATGCCTCTTATGAAGGCTGATTTTTTTGATGTATAGATTCATGTACCATTATTTTGATGATGCCTCTTGATGAAGGCTCAATTTTTGATGCATGCCCCTTTTAGATGGCATATTGTATCGATGATGTATATTTGAGTTTTGAGATGGACATTTATACATGTATCATATGGACATTGATGATGATTTTGTCATGTTATACTATGATTATGCCTTTTACGATTTGTGGTTATTGCTTTGCAATTATTGTATCATGATGTATGATTTCCCTTTCCTCTATGTATGTGACATACTTTAGATTTAGAGATGTTTATGTTCCATGTTTTTATATTGATGATATATCTGTAGATAGTATCACATGCTTTGGATTTATGGAATGTTTTTGATTTCTATTCTAGCACTTGGGATGATACTAGATGATATTGTGTGGGGGGGATAGATTTGTGATTATGCAACCCCTCCCCCATTGATGATACGATATGTGATGATTAGCTTAGCATACATGCATGATGTAATACTTAGCATTTTTGTATATATGATGTAGTAGATGATGTTTATATGTGATGAATGGTAGATGATAGATGTGATAACAAACAAAAAAATGTGCAAGAAACAAACACACAAGCAAAAGTTAACAAAGCTAAACAACTATACCTATACAACACAACATAACCAAGATGCAAACTACATGAATTTATTAAACATACCAAAGAGATCAAATTGACATTTAATCTAAGTAAGTAAAATGAATCCTAATAGATGCATACAAGCTACGAATGAACCTAATGCCATATACAATTAAATCAAACAAGATCCAACCCATGATAAGAAAATGAATCACCACATCACATGAAAAAAAAGTATTCTCAATCAAAACTATACAAACCAACAACTAAAAGCAATTAAATTATTACCTTGTTTTTGTCGGGACAACATTGATATATTTTCTAATGTTTTTGGGTTTATCTAGAAAGATAAGTTTTCAAGGCTATTGTTCACATTGTTTTGAGGCTTCTCTAAGACAATGTTATGTAGTTGGTGTAGCTTCATCCCTAGAAGGGAGATTTTCTAAATGTTTAGGTTTTTTTGTGTATCTTTTTCGAATGTTTTTGTATTTTCTAAGGTCATGTTCTGAAAGCAATGTACAAGGACAAAGAAGTGGATGCCCCCAACGTGATGTGGGAATATACAAAAGGAAGAATGCCATGTGTGTATGTATGAGAAAGTGGAATGTGAAGGTGCCCCCAAGCGTTAGATGGGAATATACAAAGGCAACATCCTTCATGTAGATATAAGAGAAAATAAGCTAGATCACGGTTCGATGAAGATGGATTGGTAGGGTTCCTAGACCTAGCAAAGGAAGTTATATCTAGAAAGCAGTGAGGGTTACCCATCTTTTTGTAAGAGTGACTTGTGACTGGTGAATCTTCTTTGAGCCGGAGACCAGTTTTCACTCAAAGACCTACCCACTATGCCACAATTGTGGTTTTCACATGTGGATGACTTGTTTTTTCTTTTTTATTTTCTCAATTTTCCATTTTTTTTTTTTTTTTTTTTTTTTTTTTTCTATTTTTTAGTTCTTATATGATATTCTCATCATGCTTAAGCATAGAACCACTTGAGGTGCATGGCATTCATAGGTTTGGAAGCTCTTCACCATCCGAGTATGCAAGTTTATAGGCTCTTGATCCATATTTAGCAACCACCACATAAGGGCCTAGCTAGTTAGCTTCAAACTTACCTTTCTTTTTTTCTCTGTCTTTGATGGTGTTCTTCTGATTTTATTTTAGAACTAGATCTCCTACATCAAATTCCTGATGAATGATGCATTTTTGTATCCCCTGGATACTCTGTTCGATAGACTTTCAAGTGATTGAGCTCTCGATACGCTTTTCATCTAATAGTTCCAACTCTGTCAGTCGAGCAACTCTGTAGTCCTCATCTTTATCAAGATAGTCCCGAGAGATATTCTCAGGGAAGGAAGCTCCACTTCCAGAGGTATGATGGCTTCAAGTGCCATAGACAAGTGAATATGGGGTCACACCTAGTAGGAGTGTGGATGGAGGTTTGATAGGCCCAGAGGGTGGGATGTATCTGTAAGTGCCAATTATGGCCAGTCTTACTGACCATTTTCTCCATAATCCATACAAGGGTTTTATTAGTAGCCTCTTCTTGTCCATTACCTTGGGGGTAATAGGGGTAGACCACTTGAGTTGAATATGGAAAATGTTGACACAATGTCTTAACCATTTTATTTTTGAAGGACTTACCATTATCAGTGACAATGGTGGAGGGGATACCATAACGGAAGATGAGATGGTTCATAATGAATTTAGAAATTTGTGCACCGGTGACGTAAGTAAGAGGCACAACCTCTACCCATTTGGTAAAATACTTGGTGGCAGTGATGATGTGGGTGTGGCCATCTGAAGAAGAAGGATGGAGCTTCCCTATGAGATCTAGACCCCATTTAGAAAATGGCCAAGGTGTTGCGATAGGTTGCAAAGCCTGGGTTGGTGCATGTATTAAGTTTCCATACTTCTGACATAGTTCACATTTCTTTACAAAATTGCAGCAGTCTGATTCCATGGTAGGCCAATAATAGCCTACTCTTAATAGTTTTTTAGCTAAGACCATGCCGCTAGTGTGTGCTCCACAAATACCACCATGTACTTCCTTAATAGCGTGGATTGAGTCAGTAACATCCAAACAATGAAGCAGATTCCCATCATAGCCACGATGATAAAGGGTGCCTCCTAGGAGGGTATAATGGGATATATGGTGGATAAGGATTTTTTTTAGAATGGGTGATGTCTGGTGGAAAAGTGCCATCTTGTAGGTATCGAAAGATAGGGTCATACCAGGGGATAATGGACCAACAACTTCACATGCCAAACATGACTCTGGCATATCATATGTGGGCACTTGTAAATGCTCTACAAAGAAAGGCATTTTACTTTCCTGAGGTGGAATGTAATAAAGACCCAATTATAGCCATAACATCTATGGATCTATTATGTGACCTTGGATTTTTGCTCAAATATGATCTATGTAAAGTACTCCTTCAAGGTTTGACCATTTTCTTATATGGAATGAGCTTCTCATCTTTAACTTTATACTCATCATTAACTTGTTTAATGATAAGTTGGGAGTCTCCAATGACTCGTAGTTGTCTGATATTCCAAGTAATAGCTAGCTTGAGGCCAATGATGAGTGCCTCATACTGCAATGTTATTAGTGCATGGAAATCCCAACGGAATGCTCTTGGTATGACCTCCCCTGTGGGAGTGATGAGCACCACTCCTGCTCCGGATCCGTGGAAGGTGAAAGATCCATCAAAATGGACCTGCCATTCTATAGACTCTTCAATGTACATCATAGATGCATCTGGAAGATCCAAGCACAAAGGTTCCATCCCTGGGAGAGGAGCTTCTGCTAATTGATCAGCCAATACCTATCCTTTCAAGGATTTTGATTCATGAACTCAATATCAAATTCACTCAGGAGAATGATCCAATTAGCCATTCGCCTGTGAGGGTGGGTTTGGATAAAAGGTATTTGAGAGGGTCAACTTTAGATATGAGTTTGGTTTTATTGTTTAGGAGATAATGGTGAAGATTTTGGAAGGTAAAGACAACTGCCAAGCAGGCCTTTTCAATCTATGTGGGTAATTCAACTCGTAAGCAATCAAGGTGTGACTGAGATAGTAAACTTACCCTTTTTTATGGTCTAGGTCATATTGGGAAAGCAAAGTGCACCAATAAAAACTGGGTAGTGGAAATGTACAAGAGGAGAGGTTCACCTGGGGTAGGTGGCATGAGTACAGGTGGGTTGACCAAGTACTATTTTAGTAGTGCAAAGGCCTTTTTGGAAATCTGGTCCCCAAGTTGAATGCAACATCCTTCTTCAGTAAATGGGTAAAGGGGTGGCACTTATCCACAAGTTGTGAAATAAAGTGATGGATTGCCTAAATTTTCCCTTGTAGACTCTTAGTTGTTTGAGAGTGGTAGGTGGTGGCATTTTGTGATAGTCGTAACCTTTTGCAGGTCCACTTCAATCCCTCTTTGTGAAACAATGAACCCTAGGAGCTTTCCTGATAAAACACCAAAGACACATTTCTTGGGGTTCTAAGTGAACCTTATAATCCTAGAGATGCTGAAAAATATGTCTCAACACTTCAGGGTGCTCTCTCTCTACTCTTGGATTTAGCTAGGATGTCATCAACATAATCTTCCATGATGTCATTCATCATATCATGGAAGATAATAGTCATGGCCTATTGATAAGTGGCCCCGACATTCTTGAGTCCGAAAGGCATGACCTTGTAGAAAAATGTTCCCCAAGGGGTAATGAAGGTTGTTTTATGTTGATCTTCTTCTGCAATCCATATCGATTATAACCTGAAAACCCATCCATTAAAGACAACATTTCATAACCAGTGGTGGAATCAACTATCATGTCAATGTTAGGAAAAGGGAAGTCATCCTTAGGGCATGCTTTATTGATGTCATGGAAATCAGTGCAAATTCTTATGCCGAATGACTTCTTCTATACAGGGACTATGTTAGAGATCCACTCTGAATAGTCAATGGGTTTAATAAAATCAACAACTAATAGTTTTTCCAATTCTTCTTTGACAAGGAGTGCCACCTTAGGGTGCATCTTTCTCAACTTTTTTCTTGATGGGTTTGGCATTCTGGGTGCACAATGAGGTTGTGCACAACTAACTCTGGGTCCAAACTAGGCATATATGCGTATGTCCATGCAAATATATCCACGTATTCTCTTAAGATCTCTACAAAGACCTTTTGTTCTGAGATGAGAGTGAAGCTCCCAACTTTATCATTCTAGGTTGCTCTTCTGAGCCAATGTTGACATTAATTGTTTCCTCAACAAGCATCTTAGAAGCATCTTCCATCCATGTAGGATCAGGGGGAAGAGTAAGATCAACTTCTGTGGTAGCTCATCATCATCTTTAAATGGATAAACCACTTCATCCTTAGACTCTTTTTTGTTTATCTATGAGTGTTTCAAAGAGTTTGTCACTATGAGACTTCCGTTTATCTTTTTTGCAAGGTTTCTCTGAAGTGTTTTGTACTCTTGTTTACCACCTTCTTATTCAAATGTCCACACATCTCTACCTCTTCTCCAAAGTATGCACAGGTGTCTAGTTGAATTGAAAATCCTTTCTTGTGATCCCCAGCTGGAATAGAATCCCTGAGTCCCATGAACTCTGTAAATGCCTCATCATTTTCAAAGAAGTCTAGTGGCACATGTGAAGTTGTTGATCCCAATCTATAAGTTTAGGATACACAAGGGTTATTTGATAATTGGTTAGGGGTTGGATTAGATAAGGTAAGGACAACTGAATCTGGGAATAGGTTAGTGGAAGCAAGATCCTCGTAGAGGCTACTGGGAATCTACGTATCACTATCGAATGAGATGAAATGTCCTCATGTTTAGAAGAGGTGGCATCAATCTCAGAGGGTAGAGCATTATGAGGCCTTATCCCTAGGCCATGCTTATCATTGACTTGAAATGGGGGATGGGAATAGGCTCTAGCTGGCCTTGTGCATTGATTCCACATCCAAACCCACTATAACCCATGACAAACATCATGCGGTGACCTTTGATGTATATTGGGGTGCTTGATGGCATGAAGCCATGGTACCTTCTGGCACTCTGCTAGTAGGATCTTCTAACATCTTCTCCTCAGATAGGAGACCACTATGGAATTTTTTTTCCAATGGTTTAGGACACTGCTCCCGAGTGCTCTTGAACTGAAAATAAGGCTTACCCCGTGTTCTGGGAGATACTGATAAATCTGATATTAACAAATCTTGTTCAAGAGTGAATGGCTCACCTGGGCCATATTTTTTCGACGTTGCCTCCCATGAAGAGAATGGGTTGACTAACGAAGGAAAATCTTGATTATAAGGTGTGAGTGACTCTGAATCTACCCATTTCTTAATAGCTTCCATTTGTAGGGGGATAACAACATCCGCCGAAGGACACTCATAAGCCACACGAGAAAATTGTGCAATGCCCTACAATGTGTGAATGGTTCTGGGTCACCCAGAATGGTAACCACTTGTCCTTCATGACATAGCTTGATACATTGATGGAAAGTTGATGGAATGGCCTGCATGGCATGGATCCATGGGCCCCAAGAGCATGTTATATGGAAGGTCTAAGTCAAGGACATGAAATGTCGTGTCATGACAAGTTGGGCCTACTTCCATGGGAACTACTATAGTACCCGATTGATTCTCATTCTTCATTGTCGTAGGTTGTGATCGTAATAGTCTTAGCTCCTAGATCTATTTTTGAATGGCCTAGCTGCTTAACCAACTTCAAAGTGCAAATATTTAGACCAGATCCACCATCCACAAGTACCCTCTTGATTTTGTGATGGGTAACCACCACTTCTAGTATAAGGGTAAGTTGTGTTCTGGGTTGTTACGTGGGATTGCGGTGTGATCAAAAGTAATATGATCATTGGAGTCGAGGTGTGCAATCATGGCTTGGAGGTGTGGGATCTACATCCGTAGAGACTCCTAAATTTTGCAATGTTTTATACAATATGTTCTTATGGGAAGTAGAGATTTTGAGGAGATCGAGAATGGATATCCTAGCAGGTGTTTTCTCTAACTGGTCTATCAAATTATATTGACCTTCCTGAGGGATAGGCATGGGGATGGTATGATTAAATGAGCACGTCTCGTCCCTACACAACTCTTTTCTAAGATCCAGATAGTGTTGACTTGTTCATCAGATGAGTGAATACATCCTATGAGAGAATCAAAGGGACTATCATTAGTGGGGTATATATAAGCAATAATCCTATAATCATTGGAGGTTTTCCGTGATCTGGCTTCCTTTTCTTTTTATCTGCATGATTAGGAAAAGGCTCTTTGTAGATACCCATTTTCTCATTTGGACCTTGTCTGAGTCAAGGGGGAGAATCTACGGTGATCTTACCCTCTTCAATGAGGTCTTGTATGTAGTGACAGTCTTAAACACCTATCTGTCTTGTGTCCTTTAACATGGTGGAAGTCAAGTACTCATGGTCTTTGAACCAACTAGGTTTTGGAGCATCTTCTGGGTATGGTACTTCATCGCAGTTGGATATTCCACCATTTTTACATTATCTAACTACTTTAGTATGATAGATAGGGATTTTGTTAATGGTGTGAACGTATGTTTAGTGGGTGCCTTGGGATGAGGTCCTTGTGAAAGCTTTAAAAGTGGGCCTCATCTACATGGCTTGGACTCTCTTGGAGTCCGTAATGCCATCACCAACAACATGTTTGTTTTTATTGAAAATTTTGGTTTGTCTATGGATTTGGCTTCATGTTTGTCTTTAATGATAGACTTAAGTGTTCCCTTTGATGAGGGATTTCTCGATTTGACCACCTTTCTCTATGACCTCTTCGAAGTTTGAGCCACAATGCATCTGTAAATGGAAGGCTATTTCTGGGTTTAAGTTAGGAACAAATATGCTCACTAGCTGTTTTTTCGGTAATGCACAAGGGAAATGACTTGCTAACCCTCGCCATCATTGTAAAAATCCTGCAAAGGTCTCATTGGGTTTTTTTTTTGTATTGCATAGATCATTCATTGTGATATCATTTTCCATGTTATAGGAATAATGTCATATAAATTTTTCTACTAATGTGGGCCATGTTGTAATGGAGCCCTTGGGAATACTATAGAACCATTCCAATCCCAGTGCTCCTAGGCTATGAGGAAAAGTTGTATTAAGAAGTTATCACTATATGTGACCTCTTGGAAAGCCATGTAAAAGTATTTTATATGATCACGAGGATCACTCTTGCACTTATACTTATCAAACTTGGGAATGGTAAAGTGTTTTGGGAAGGGTTTTCGTAACATGTCCTTATCGAAGGGGTAAGGGCATAGTTCTTCATATGAATATTTCCTATTATGGCCTATGTTTCCCTCCTGTAGCGTAGTAAGTGTATCTTTCATTGATTGTAACTCTTTCTGAATGAGTTGTTCTTTAGTAGGTGACATTGGTCTTTGTGTTTGAGCCACCTTAAAGGTAGTGTCAGTGTATGGATCAAAGTGAAACTCACTAGATTTCATTTTGTCTTTGTCTTTGTATATGTTTCTTCTTGAAGAGCCTAGGTTTGCTAATTTCTGGCTCAATTTCAAGATCTATTTTTGAAGGATCTCCTCTTCAACTAGAGGGTCCTCTTCTTCATCAAATTTGGGAGGAGGTGAAGCTTTATGCTCAATCTTCACTTTACGTGAAGCTTTGTAGTGAGGCCTTTCGTGATGGGTCTCCTTTGACAGTGGCATGATGTTGCCCAGAAGTAGAAGTACCCTATCTCAAAGGGGTTATCTATGTCTAAGAGTGATACTCATTCTCCTATTTTGTGATTAATGACCTTGGTTTCTATTTCACGTTTGTGTGGAAGTTTAGCTCCTAATTCTAAGACTCTTGTGAGTACTTGATCTCTATTATAATATAGGAGTTCATCAAATCTTCCTAGTCTCTCTTTTGTTTCTCTCCGGAAGAGTCCGACTCTTCTCCACTATGGTCAATTAATGGCTCTGCATCTTTGACTTGAGAAAAGAGAGGTGCTAAGTTGTTTCCGCTAAATGGGAAGGTTTGAAAGGGTTTTCTCCTAAGTCATGCTCATTTGATTTGGTTTCCATCTTCGTGATTTTAGGCATTACTAGCCGACGTTTGTATGAAGCTAGCGTGGATCCTAAATGTATGATTTTGCAAGTCATTTGAGGTGATGTTTGAAATATGCCACAGTGTGTCCTAGATGCAATGTTATGTAGTCATTTTTATCAAAGAACACTCATATGCACACCTAAATGTAATGATCACTCAATTTTTTTCATTACCAAGCCTATACCCTAAAATGAATAGTGACAATATCGTATCAATGCGTAGGTCAAGTTAGAATTCTAACAAGACCTAAATATCAAAGTGGTATTGATGTAGTCTCTCGACGAGGTATACTTAAAATTAGTTTGAATGCGATGAAAGCTAAGTCTTTCTAAAAATGGAAGTCATGACTAGATATAGCGTAACAACGCTATCTTGATACATTAAAAGCAAGGTGTTAGTATCAAGACAACATTATTATGATATATATAAGGTGATATCGACACTTTTAAAAGACTCAGATGACGTCAAAACTAAAACCAAGTAATAAGTATGACAAGGAGTTTTTAATTGTGTGAGCAGTGTAACCATGCAATAAAGGGACTTATATCACGTTCTCAAAATGAAATGAAAACATGATGTAAGTACCAAGATTGTGCTGACTAGAAATGAGAAAAACTATCAACTCAAGAAGAGACAAATGATGAACCAAACTCGCAATAGTGAAGATGATCTTGAAATCAAGATCGAAGGACTTTATCAAAGATACGAAAAATGTACCTACGCACTTTAGACGTTTAACAACCCAGCCACAAACATGGATGGGTGTAAATGGAAAAAAAGTGGTGAGTACTATCTCTGATAAAAGCGGAGGTATGCCTCCTTCTCACCCCAAAAGTGGAAAGTGAGAATGCATGGGTATAGATCAAAAAGATGAAAAATAAACTAAGTGCCACTTGGGTAGAGCTTCACCTCATCCAAAGGTGAGAAAGAAGCTAAGCTAAGTGAGACGTTGTCTAATTTTGTGATGAAAGACACTTAGCTCAAACTTACGTGGGTTCTTTTCCTTGTTCGAGGAACAAGGTTTAGATTCCAAGTGAGTCGTCACTTCATGATGGCTTGATTGACAACAATGGACTAGAAAAGTGGGCTCCAAGATAAAATGGCCTCCTTAATAAGTTCTCTCAACTAGGTGTCAGAAGATTGTCTAGATGTGAGCATGATTTTCCCAAAGAGTCACAATGACTGATTTGGGAGTATCTCAGCTTTAGGGTACCCCCTTCTGATACAATGAGAAACTAGTGCATTCATTTGTATCATCATTGGAGCCATGATATGGACAATCTTTGACTCTAACTCACAAGGTGTACTAGTCAAGTGGGTAAGTGGAGTGCTTCCTGTTTCATCCACGAGGTTACTCAATGGTGGATTACTTTAGGGTTCTGGAACCACCCCCATTGTTGTAGCTTAAGGTGTTATGCCAAAGGGGTTATGTTAGTTGAGTGGATAGGGACGTACCCTTTTCTAAAACCTACAATACAGTGTGAAGGGAATGGTGTGTTTTTTTATCTTTTTAACTTAAATGTGGTTTAAGTAGCACACCATTTGGCAATCTACATGTAAACACATGTATTAGAAGTTTTGTGTTTTGTTTTGATGCCTTTCTTTAACAAGTGTTAGGTCCTGTAGACAATGAGTTTAGTAATTTTCCATTTCACAAATTGATATCAAGAAAGAGAATTGACACTTTTGCTTTTGATTCCTAAGATCGCCAAATGGCGTGAAGGAAGAGCATACACAATGTGAAAATTCTACTAAGACAAATCATATGGAAATTATTTTACTCTTTAGAATCATAGAACAAGTGTTTTTAAAGTGTGACATAAAGTTGTACAAGTGCTTTTGATCTCCAAGATCACCTAGAAGGTGTGAGGAGAGAGCATACACACTTTACAAGCTTTGTGCAAGCTAAGAAATGAAGACACTTAAGCTATGCAAGTTGAAATAACAAAAAAAACCCTGCATCTACCTTGTTAGTCTTAAAAACCTTAGAAAATTTTAGCAAAATGATTTTACAGCTTGGAGAAAGATTTTCAAATTTTAACACAGATGCATGCATGCATGCTGCAAGAATGACACCAGCATGCCCCAACCAATGGATACATGCCCTAACCAACCACATGACACAGCGTGGAAGGAAAAATTGACAGAGGGTATAACACCTACATGGGCTCATGAATAGGTATACACTAGGTTTTGACATGTGTGCTCTCTATTCAATGGGTATGCCTGCAAGAAAAAAATGTCAAAAAACATATATATATATAGACACCAATGCGTCCAGAGACACATGGAGATGCTAAGTCAATGAGATGAGAGATGCCGATATTTCAATGAGAGATGGCTAGGTCAAAATGACAGAGTTTACACAGTAAAACAAATATACGCCAATGCGTCCAGAGTGACAGGTACGCTCACCAACCGACGGAGATGCCCACCTCTCAATGAGAGATGACCCATTCTAAATGAGTTGTCAACTATGTAATATGCTCAGATGGGTGCACGACCAACTCAACACTAGCACTAGGGTTTTGATGGAGACACACCCTATCAAGACACCTACGTACCCCTAAAAAACCTACAAAATTCATGGATTTTGAAAATTTTCAAAAGCAAACAAGTTATTTGTTAGTCAAAGAAGCTTATTTCTAGTTCAAACCCACAAAATATATGCAAACAAGGGTGATTTAACTAGTTTTAGAAATGGAAATAAGAAAATAACAAGTTGTTTCCTCTAAAAAACCTGTAAGTGAACTTTGAAAAACTTAAAAGACCTCCATTAATGGAGGATGGACATAAGTGTCCCACCGGGTGTGCCAAATGTGTTCAAAGAAAGGTTGCAAAAGCTATGGAATGGGGTAAGAACACTCAAGAACCCCAAAGCTTTGTGCAAAACCGATCAATGGACCATCAGTTAAGAAATAAACAAGGATTCCTACTTTGCATGCATTAGTTTAAAGCAAACAAGCAAACTTAAGCAAATGTAATTAACCTCTATTCTTGAAAGCTTAATTAAATGAGCCTAATAAGGATCTAAGCAATCAGTTTATGCTTTAAGAGAATGGGATCTCACCATTAATGGCTTCAAGGCCAATGGTTCTTCCCATTTACTCCATGTTGTGTGGTGAAATGCAAAAGATAAAGCAAGATAGCTCAATAAGATGAAATAAAACTCCTAATCCTAGCAATAATACTATAGTTTATGTTAGAGGGAAGAAGTGTTCTTGAAAATGAGGGGGGTAGTGGGCTATTTATAGTTTTCCATTTGGGAAATGGAAGGCTTTTTGGTGCATGTGGGACTAAAAGGGAGTCAACATGTTAATTAGCAAGTCAAAGTAAGATTTGACTAAGTTTAGAAGAGGTTGATCATGTTTTAGGGTAATTAACCTAGGTTAGACTAATTAATCTTGTTTAGAGAGAAATTAGGGTTTGGGAGGGTTTTGAAAGGCCTAATCAATCCAATGAAATGGATTGATAGTCCAAGAAGCTAATAGAGGGAAGAAGAAGAGGATTTTAGCCAAGAAGAGGCTATAATAGCCTATTTAATTGACTTATAAGGATGCATGAAACACCTTCTTTTCTTATGGCTTGAGTAGGTGCATTTACGGTGGTTTCTTTCCCGCATCTTTGTCAAACATCACTTTTGACATAGGTTACAAAGTGGATGCTTTATTGGCTTTGGAAGGTTGAGATTCCATTTCCCTCTTTTTAGAATGAGTATTCTCTAACACTGATGAGGAATTAGTATTTAACCCACAAAAATATTTAGATTGCCAATTTAACAAGGTGGCTTCTTCAGTGCTTGCGCGATTGATCGTTATTTCCTACATAGATGAATTTTCTTTTGGCTCTAGAGGGGAAGATATACTTTGAACCATAAGTGCTTGGCTAAGAACTCCATTAGGGTATAGGTTTTTGTTGTGATATTGAGCACAAGGATAACACAAATCATAGTCTTGAACTAGATTATTTTGGACGGGTATTATGGTTGTAAATGAGCTAGCAGCAAGAGGGTTCCAAAAGTTCAAAGGCCTTACATTCATAGCTTGACTTACAGTTTGATTGTGAGGTTGATTGTTCCCTTGAAAAGGATGACAATTAGCCACGATCATCGCTGATTTTTGGCTGGTATGGACATTTATATTTAAATTCTTGCCTCTTGAGTGCAACAAGCTCATTCCCAAAAGTTTGTAGCAGTGACTTTACTTCAAATAGATCATTTGATAGGGTGGGGGTAGATTGAACTGGTTTCTTGGAAGCTATTGGAATAGGAGCAATCAGTAAATTTGGGTGTTTGTAAGATCTTGAGATAATGGCATTAGAGCGTCACGGAGCTATGTTTCTAGCATGAATCAAGGAATTATCCACTCTTATGGTAACTTCATAAGCATCAAGTAGTGTAGTCCCTCCCATGGACTGGATCATAACTACTACATCATTATTCAAGGCTCACAAATAGTATAAGAATTCATTATTTGGAGAAGGCTTTATGAGTGTTAGAATCCTATTCAAGTCCTTTGAATTGGAAATTGAAATCACTCATGTATTCTGGGGAGCTCTTTTATAGTAGTGAGTTGCTCCAAAAGTGGCAGTGATCATTCTTGTATTCAAACTGTTTATAGAGCTTTTCTTCTAAATCATCCCAAGTGGTTATAGTACCATCACCTAACCCTCAAAACCATTGAAGTGCATTTCCTTGAAAGAAGTATCAAGGAGCCTAACCACAACATTGTCCTCCGTGATATTATGTACCACACAAATGTTGGCTACATCAAGAATATGTTCCACTAGAGTAACGTGAGTTTCCCTGTGTAGAAGGGTAAAATTTTGAGTGTTGTAGTAGGTATAGGATCACATTGAGCCAACTAAAGAGGATTGCTTACATTGAAAGGAGGAAAAACTTGGTTCCTTGCAGGGGTTGCCATACCAACAAGAGGTTGATTGTTCTTGGGTTAAGGAAACATTTCGTAAGGAGGAGTTAAATGACCCCTATGAGGTGATGCTAGAACCGATGATGTTGAAAGCCTCTTCTCCTTCTTCTTGGAGGAGACAAGGATAAATCGATATTCTAATAATTTCCTTCTCACCTCGCAGAATCTCTTATTTGAATTCTTCGCATATGTTAAGACACCGAGATAAGAAATCTAGAGATATGGAGTCACCGGGTACTTTGATTCATGAAAATATGAAGAGAAGTACCAAATCATCCCCATGTGCCAAAAACTATTATCGCTAAATCACTACACCCCCGAATTTTATGAACAGGAAATCACTAACACAGATCACCTCTCGAATGTGGGACTTGGGCTTGAGATGTGAACAAGAGGTTAGCTTTCTCTTCCTAAACTAAACACAACACTACTTCTAATCCAATAAAATAGCTAACTAGACCTATGCTAACATTTTCATGGGGTTAAGGGAGAGAGATTTGTAAGAAATAAAACCTATACTAGAAGTGGTGATGCACCAATAAAGTGTGTTGCTAGACAAGTTTTTAGTTTTCCAGTGAAGGAAGATGAAAATGAGAAGGATGAAAAAGCACCAAAACTTAACAACATATAAAGCTTCACCCCCAAATAAGCACATAACTCCCAAATCTTACAATGAAATCTTGAAGTTTCACAATATACTTGCATACACGAGAAAGGCACAAAGAAGTAGCTAGAATGATGAAAGGACCAATAATTAGTCACAAAACACAATTTTATTACTTCAATCATGTGCACAATGCATCATTACATGAGGAAGAGGCAAATTTTTCCATTACAATGTTGGAAAAGAGGCTTGAAAGTCCCCACAATCCACAATAGACTAGCTTGGTAAGAGAGAGAAAAAGACTCGAAAAATGTCCAACCCTTTGGAATGAGCTTCCAATTTACATTTATAGAAAATCTAGCTAAAGAGAAAGGATGGAGAAAGCCTAAATTATAGGGCATCAATAATGGCACATGATGGCCACCATGTTTAATTACATCACTAATTGCATTTACCCATTATGCACAATAAATTCAAAAATTGAAATTATCCTTATTTAATTTAAATAATATTTTTAATAAAATATTTTAATAATTATATTTTTAATATATTTTAATAAAAATAAAATTTACATTCGGTG
This sequence comes from Taxus wallichiana var. yunnanensis, assembly GCA_018340775.1. NCBI lineage: Eukaryota > Viridiplantae > Streptophyta > Pinopsida > Cupressales > Taxaceae > Taxus > Taxus wallichiana. The sequence goes on along the minus strand of CM031240.1, from coordinate 1,014,787,399 downwards.
GGACCCCTTGTATCCTCCATCAAGCCATTAGGTTGGTCTCTCACATGTCATATGTTAACTCGGTCTCCACCACTAGCTCGACCCATCGAGTTGAGTTGACACGTAGCTTGGTTTTCATGTAATGATAACCCACTTTGACCAGGTCTCCTTGTCCATCATGTCAATCTCTCCATAATATAACCTCTAACCTTCCCATCGTGCATTGCATTGAGGGCTCAATGCCTCGACCGATTCTCCCGATTTCTCAGCCAAAATACTCGGGCTTAATTTTATGAGCACACTCTACACTTTACTCCAACTACGACCACTCGTCAATAACTCAACCATGCATATGCGACCTACCCCACTTCACTTAGAATACATGTCGTTTTCGCCACATCTTTCTTGGCTCGAGAGTCCAAACATCATTTTTCCAAGCTCGACATGTCATTTTTATCAGGAAAGTCTATAAGATAGGAGTGGGAATCTTGAACTTGAGAAGCCATTTTTCCCATATGTTGCCTTGGAAAATTGGTTCCTAATGCCCACTTTTCCATGTGTGTCACACATTGTTGGAATGGTTCCTCAGTGAACCCAAGCTCACAACTGAGCATGTTTGGCACCAAACCCAATCCAAGTTGGCTCTTATTGTGAACTCCCCTCGAGCTACCTTATTACCCACTCGAGCTAAGTTTCGTGCATAATACATTGAGAAAAATCGTCTTCACTATGTAACCGCCGAGTCATGCCTATGAGCCCATGTGATGAGGTTTCAATGGCTCGGTTGACACCCCATGTCCTAGTGATATTACTCATAACTTAGCTCCCCATTCGAGTGACATGATCATTAAGCATGATTCCAATCCAAGCTTGAAACTAAACTAGCTCCATTGAGATCGAGTGTCTTCCCAAGCTAGACAATCCAATCGAACTATGTCACTCGACCTATTATCCACCAAGTCATGTCCACCAAACATCAACTTGAAATTGAGATCGACTTGACCTTGCCAAGAATTTTTTCCTCTTCACGAGTACTTCACTAGGTGAGTAACTCAATCGTTGAGCCATTAAGCCAAGTTGGCTCCTCGTCCTGTGATTCGAGCTATGGTTATGGTTCATTCAAACCTCTTATAATTTTCTTACTCAATATCAATCATTCTCCATTTTTGCCAAGGCGAAGTCATCTAATTCTTTCTACGAGCAATCTCCTCGAACCAATGACTTAGCTTGTCGTCAGAGCTCCTTCATGAACCTGAGTCCTTTTCTCAAGAAACTCGCCTCCTCGACCGAGATCTTCACCAAAATGACTCCTATGAAAACCATGTCAAGCTGAACTTCCATTAAACTTGTTCACAAGATTTCACCAACCATTTCGACCATGAGATCATTAGAATGAGCTCAACCTACACCATTTGTATATGTATCCCCATGGGACAAGAGCTCATCAAGCTGATCTTGTGATGACTCACTGCTCGAGCCACAAGTTGAGCCATCTCTCAACTTTGACACCCTTGACTAGCTAGATATCATTCATCATCTCTTTCTTTGCCTATGATTAGTGCCTAAGTTACTTCACTTCAAAGATTCACTCACCAATATCATTCATTGTTCACCAATAAGCTCATCATCGAGCTAATCCACATGTTTTGTGTTGACTCAACTTTGCATCACTAGGGCCATTCATTCTCCTGAGCTTACCGTTAGGAGCCTTGAAACTTCTACACATTATCTCCCTGACCTCAACAATTGAGATGATCTCAATGAGCCTCACTTCCGAGCCCATAAGCGATCACCTCGAGCACTGTGACTAAGCCTTCATCATAATTTTACATATCTTCTTAGCTCGATTCAAGCCATTGCATTTCGTCGTGCAATCATCCTTCGCTCAGCTCCATGTTGCCTAGTTCATATGCCTACAGAACTTATTCAATGACTCAGTTCGGCACTTAATTTGAGTGACATACCCACTCAACTCGAAAACAATCCTATTCGAAATGGGGACTCGGACTTTGATGCCATTCTTCCCACATATTGATTCAAAAATTGGATCTCGATCTCCACTCTTCCAAATTTTCCACGTTAATGACCGAAGTAAGGGATGTTGGTGCCATTTTGCCCATGAGACCAGAAATAAACTAAAATTCCCGAACTCCCATTGTCCTTAGCTACATTGAGCTACCCTGCTCAGAGCTCGAAGAGCTGACCACCGAGTTCCTTTGCTACCCGAGTTGATTCATCTGAGGGCACAATGAAACTCACTTATCTCCCTCATACCAATTGACTCACCTCAAATTTCATCTCATAGCTCATCCAAGATTTGCATTGAGCTTTCTAACTTTCAACGCCAACTCGCCACTTATTAGGTCGACTTGCCGAGTTACTCGGTGATCTGTATTAATCCCGATACCTCCTAGCTCACTAGATTGGACTTTTCTCTGCTTATAACTTCATTATGTTTTATTGAAATTAAGGAGGTAATGGGAGCACAATAGGATATTTAAAACATGATTTCTCAATTTTAATGGATTTATCATGCTCCTTGGTGGAAAGTGGGCCCACAGAGGCCAACCTTAGCACTATGAGAAAACTCATTAACCTCTAAGACCCAAAATAGGAGAACACTATGAAATTATTTGATATTTCGTAATGCCACAGATGTGCCTTCAACACCAAATTTTTCCTATAATGTCCCAAAATGTTTCCTGAAAGGGTTTCCTGCTCTTAGGGTATGATTGACCCACGTTGTCCAATTTTTGTCTCAGGGGTTAAAATTTGATAACATGCACATGGGCCAATAGTGAGAGCACTTCAAACATACAAAAACTATGACAGTACATCTAGCAAGGTTGTATGGGATCCCTATATATGGAATGTGGATTAGTGGCCCAATCGGCCACAAGTGGAGGATTTAGAGGCAATTACAAAGGTGACATGCCATTATTTGCATTGGGTGTATAGACCCATCCCATGGACAAGATACCCAAATAGTTTGGGAGGTGTGAGCTCGCGGTGATACCACCATTACCGCCTATAAATAGTGCCATGTGAGGGAGGAAGTGAATGTAGTGGATAAAGTACTAACATTGTGGCCTTGGAGGGTATGGGCCATAGAAAAACAAAGACAGAGGTAGATACAGAGAGGTGGGGCAGCTCAAAACCCTCAAGAGATTATTGCGGTAAGAGCTTAGATGAGGGATTCGATAGAGGACTCGTTAGCCTAAGACCCACATGTGGGTGATGTAGTGTAGCTAGTCCTAGCGCGCCGAGAGAGGAGAAATAGTCAGGCCATGGCTGAAAGTACATGCTACGATGCTAATGATCAAGTGGGTGGTTACCTCGACACTATTGGGGATGGATATGGCCCTACAAAGAGAGATATACCTAAGATTTCATTGCAGAAGAGACATGATGTTGGATGGATAGCTTTCCGATATGATGAGGCGGAGGTGGTATTAGGCGACCACGAGAGAAAATGAGACCATTTTCAAGTGAGTTGGGAAGCTAGGTATGAATGTGATGATTTAATTATGGATTACATTTGATGACTTAGATTGGAATTGATGAGTGAATTTTGGGTTTTCACAGAGTGAATGACAAAGGAGTGGAACTCGTTGATTAAGAGTGCACTCCACGAGATCTTAGATCTAGTATTGGATGTGTAGAATACCTAGTTTCATAACGGAACACCACAACACCGTTGGCTAGTGAGTCAAGTAGGAGCATTTCGGCTAGTTGGAAAGGATACTTAGACACTGCAAAGATGGAGAGATACACATGCACTAGAAGACATGGGTAACATAGATGTGATGTTGCGAAATCTTATTATAGGCACAAGGTTCCTTAGTTCATGAGCAAGAAACATGACTTTTACATGCTAGGAGCACTCTGCAGAGAGGATCACGAGGCTAGAGGCGTAGCTGGTGAGAGCACATGGAGAGGCCTCCGAAGCCCGATCTAGGGTGAAGTCACTAGCTCGCACAACTCGAACATCCAATGCAATACCTTTGGCACAAAGCATCTAAAGACCACCCTAAGGGGGTGAGGATGTTTGAGCCACTTAGATAGTGATGATGTTGCATGATAGATCTTGATGTATTTTTTTGATTTATATAAAAATGATTTGATACATATGATTGTTTTAATGCTTATGGTGTTGATAAATGGTGAATGATGAATGATGATTTACTTATCACTTTCCTTTCTTTCTCATGCATGTATGTGGTAATACTCATGATACTTAGGAAGATTGATAATGATGATTAGGCAAGAAAGATGACTAGATGAGAGATAAATCTAAGCGAGGTCAAAGACCTAAGCAAGGATGCACAAAACCACAATGGTCCATTTAATGAAAACCATGGAAAATGAAGCCAAAAGAGGCGGAATCAAGACCGCATGACACTCCAATGGTAAGAGATGTCGGGTAAAAGATATTGATGATAAACCCAAGTGGGGTGAAGAGCCCAAACAAGGATAAGAGAGGTGTAAATGTGAAAATCCCAAGGGGGTGAGAGCCCAAGAAAATGTGAGAGCTCATGTCAAAGAAAGATATAATCAAGGAATTTTTAAGGAAGATGCTTAGCCACAAGGGTGAATGAATGTAGAGTATCAATGATGATATCATCTACTTGGTTCAAGATGTGACTTGCATGCACGAGTCATGAGATCCTCAATAGTATGTTGGGTAATGGCTACTTGTCGATGGAATTCAAATCATGTGGTAAATAAGGTATCATATATATGATCCTCAAATGAGTGAGGAAATAACGCCAAATATCATTGAGAGTGGGGGGGTGAGATGCAGGGCGAGGTGGAGGCCCATATGTAGGTTGTGGTCTAGATGGCCTAGGGGAAGGAGGATGGCTCTGAAAGGAGTCTAATATATGTTTTCTTCCACGTGAAGAGGACTCGGGACCGGGCACACTTTGCGCATGACCTGCAGATCTACGTTGGTATGTGAGTAATAACCATTATGTGAACAATATAAGTGGGGTTGAGGTAGAAGGTTATGTATCCTTTTGAGCTTGATCTCGTCTAACCTCATATTAAAGATTTTTCATATGCTTCTTATAGGATCTAGAATAGAAACATCATGCCCTGAAGCCTCATGCCATGTGAAATATGGCTCTACCCAGAAGGTGGAGGAACCATAATGGCAAGGGCAAGGGATGATATGAGTGATCGATATAGGTGCATAGATGATGTGGGTGACATTTTACACTTCTTCATCGATGAGATCATCATTTTCATAATCAAAGCTAGGTATACATTCCCCTTCATTTAGATGAAGAATTACACCTAGTGATCTAGTGATGGAGTTTGGGATGAGAAGGTGAGGTTGTTGGAGATTTCTAAGGCTCATGAACTAGTTTCTAGAGGAGGCTCAAAAAAATGTGAAGGGTCTTCTCGTATAAGAATTATATTCGCATCACGAGTGAACGTGCTTTGGAGGGAGATTTGGTAACATCGGACTCTTTGTTCCCGAATTGGGCGTAACTAGCCAAATGTGTATCATCCAGAGAATAACCAACATCATAGTCTAGGGTAATAATATCTATTGTGCAATAATCAACTGTGGTTTCAAGTTGAACCTTTTGTTCGGGTGTAGGTTGAGGTGTTCATGAAATGGTAACAGGGATAAAAGGCTCCTTCTTATGAGGTCACAAGTTAGGAGGAAGTTGTGAGATGACAAGATCTAGTAGGTCAAGAAGTGTTGATTCTAATGGTAATCTCATCAGGTTCATCATCATCATAATCTAAGAGATTGGGAGGTGTGCACCGACCAACTCTAGATGACCTTGCATAGCCACGAAGAGACTCAATGGATAGTTAAAATGCCGATATTTGTGGAATGGGATAGGTGATAATTCTTGGAGGGTTGGGAATTTATATGTCCCCTTTTTTTGGAGAGTATCATAATTCCAAGGATTTGGGTCACCTTAGATTTTATAGATTTCCCCTTGGTGTGCAAACTTAATACATTGATATGTAGAAGAGAGGCGATCGCATGCATGCGGTGGGTCCAAGGTCGACCAAGGAGAATGTTGTAAGATAAGGGAAAGTTGAAGACCATAACCTTCACACACTTTATCCTAAGAGGAATAGTGATAGGAAGCCAAATACAACCCATGGGCGGAATTTCCTATGATCATACCCTTGAAAAGTAGTACACGTGGTCTTGAGATTGTCTATTGAGTATCTTAGGGCTTTAATGAAATATAGAGAGGCCACACAAGTGCCAACATCCTCATCAATAAGGGCATGCTTGAATATGTTTTGACCAAATCTGTATAAATAAAGAGTGGAGGGTCTTCCTCCCGTATTAAGAGTTCATATGGAATCATGGTCATTATAGGAAAACAAATGCAAGTTTAAACATTAGTGGTATGGTCCATACAAATGGAGAGTTCCTCGCACTAATGACAAATACTTTCTTCTGAACCGTGCAACCTAGGAGACTACCCCAAAGTAGGAGGGAAGGGTATGTTCATATCAAACAAAAAGTCATAAGATGCTCATGATGGTGAGGTGACATGTGCATGAGATCTAAAAAGGAATTAGACCAGAATTTGAGAAATGCTTCAAAGGATCCCACTCATCGTAGCTAAGATGAGAAAGCGAGGTTGAGAGTGTTTGGAATCCTCATAAATAGGTTCGTCAAAAGGGAGGAGTGATTGGGTATACTTTAAAATAGTTGTTTGCTTATGCTCGACACTATCAGCCCATTAAAAAGGCATATGGTTATAAAAATAGTTTGAGATGCCTTTGGCCTTGTAGTAGTTTTTTATTACAGGGCCGATGGCATCTCTGTGGAAGATGGGGTTTTAACTTTAGGAGTTTGATTTTGGAATACACAAGGGTAAATGATTCTATGATTCTTAGGATGAACTGATGGAGGGTATTCTAGCTCTATACATGCTATTACATGCATCACATCATTTATAGCTACTGTCTTTTCAGGGGGATAAGATCAACCATGTTTTTTGTGGCATTTTATGGCTTCTTGGAGCATTCGCCTAAACTATGGTTTGGTAGGATTAGAGAAAACTTTAAGTTCTTCATTGGATTTATTAAGGGCATTATGATGATCCTTTTTCCTTTGAGTGTCATGACCTTTGACTACTTCATTCAAGCGCTCTCTAGAGATGGCCTCATGGTCAAATTGAGGGCCTAAAAAGAAAGTGATGGTAGCCATGCAAAGGGCACTACATTTCTCATGAGAATAGCCCCAATTGGTGTGCCACCAATGAATTTATTTTTTTATCATACCATTGTGGGCTATGGGTCGAGAAGGATGAGGATCTAACTAAATGGTTTAGGCATACACTTTCTAAAATCATCCTTAGTTAATGGTTGATAATGGGTAGGTTGAATCTTATTATTATTAGTTTTTTTTCAATAGCAAAGACATTTATATTTAGAAGCCATGAGAGGAAGGGTATCTGAGACCCCATCATCCATGGCATTCTTGTTCTTTGATTTTTGAAGGATTTGTATTTGTTTAGTTACTTGGTTCTTAGGAGGAGCCTTCTCAAACTCCCTCATGAGGTAATGTTGTTTTATCTTGTTCAAAAGCTCCATCGAGGAAGTAGGGAAAATACCTAACCTTATATTGAAGGAGGTTCTAAGGCTCGAAGGAAGAGTTGGAAAAGACTATCATTTGACATATTTTGTTTTTGCTTTATTAGATAAAGTTTTCCAATGCTTAATGAATGATTTGAGCTAATTCATTCTCATGTTGTTTGTAGTTAATGAAATCATTGATGTTGTTTTTAGGTAAATCATGATATTGAAACTCATTAACTAAGGTTGTTACTAGAGATTCTAGCTCCACTATGGAGTTAGGGGGTAAAGTGTGATACTAGTCCAAGGCATCTCCAGTAAGAGTCTTAGCTAGGAGTTTAGTGGCGGCATAATAATTGAATTTGATCCACTCTTTATAAAGGTTACCAAAGGCCTTAATGTGTAAGTGTAGGATCGGTTGACCCATCATATGAGATAGAAGGGGCAATGCCTCCAATATCCATACTAGCAATGTAAGGTGTTAGTGGCTCTTGTTGGAATTCCCTCAAGAATTTGTTGTGAATGGGAGGTTGGGAAATAGGTGCCCCATTAGGACCATTGGGTAAGGGTGGGGAATTACACCCCCAAAGCCCGTGTTAGGATGGTTAACCATTTAGACCATATTGGCTTGCATTTGAAGGAGTTGGGTTGTGTAGTGGCATTTTGTTGTTGAATCATCTTATCTATGAGATGAAGGATAAGATTAGTGGGATCGAAGCTAGAGGTATTTTTAGATGAACATGTCATAGTACCCTTCCCACTATCCACTTTATTATCAAGTTGCTCAGATATAAAGTCAAGAAGGTGTTTTGGATTACAACTTAGGTTCCCCTTTGTATTGAGGGAATTTAACAAGGAACTTTTGGATCTCAAGTGGAAGATAAGAGGTGTCCTCAATTTGAATCTCTTCCTCTTCATCACCTAATATGCCATTATTATTAGGTATGTTATTTTTCATATTAGCTCCTATTACACAACAGTCCGAGTAGAAAGGAAATATGGGTTAGAGTGATTAAATTTTGAAAATGACTATTCACTAGAGCTGGAAAGCCTCAGGTCGAGGTACTCCATGATGGAGTGCTGATCGACCATAAGAAGCTCAAAAGAATGGGCTACAAAAAATTGACCCAGATTAAAAGTGTTTTCACGGGGCGAAGGCATCTATGAGGAAGTTTAGCCAAGATAGATAAGATCACTTGTGCACAAAAATTGACATAGGGGCATGAAGGAATCTAGGAAAATTGATTTTAGGTCTTTTTGAAAATTTTAAATACTAAAACAAGAAAAAAATGAGTTTGGATGCTTTTAACTAATTGTGCTTGCTCGATCAAAAGGGATAAAATAAGATTCACATGTTGGGTTCACCAAGGATGTATGGCGGGAAGAAATGTGTCTAGGCACCATGCACTTTAATCATCTGTTTAACCAAGATATTTGAGGCAACAAGTGAGGGACACACCAAGACAAACACATAAACATATAAAGTTAAAGAGGGTATAAGGACCGCTATGATCGCATACCCCAATGGAAGTAACCCTTACACTAGGAAAAACTAAGGTTTCCAAGGCCTTAGGTTGAAGAAGAGGAAGGAACCCTATGGAGGTATCGAGAACTATGGGGGTAATGATAAAGAAAGTAAGCATGCAAAGTCTATGTTAACCTAAGGAAAACATGCAACATAAATTAAAGAGCTGAAATACAATATGCTAACCTAACATGTCCATAAAATACTAAGCTAACATAGAGTATGTATCAAATGTAAGGAACTACTCTATACAAAATTACAAAGTGAGTTAGAGCACTTACATGTTGTGGGATGGTCGTTGATGTGAATATATCTCTCAAAGGACCATACACAAAGAGAGAACACCTTTAGATGGAGAAGGGGAAACAATCCAGTCCTAGCTCACTATAGATGACCCAAAAGTGCAAACAAACCAATCCAAGCAAGAAGAATCTCCAAGCCAAGAGTCAAGATGTAAGAAATCCAAAATTTAAGCGAGCAGGTGCAAGTTAGCACAAGAGAGAAAAGATAATGGTGAGTTCCTTTGTGCAATTGTCGAGTTTATGTCATCATCTAATGTGTAGATGAGATTTGGGGTATTTATACAAACGTCATCACTTGCGGGTGAACACATCAACAAGGTTTTTGAATTTACAATAAAGTAATTACCCGCCATGATAACATCGACAAGGGGGAAAATGCAAAGGGATATGAGAAAAGTTCATGGGAAGCAAGGATAACGTAAAGAAACATGGGGTCATGAACAAGAAATATGTCGGGAGAATGTGAGGGAAAATAAAATGATAAAAGGAAAAGAAACATATAAATGGGACAAAAATTTTTTTCTCTCTCCATGTATCATCACCGGATTACGTGAATAACCATACCCCTATCCTAATGAGCCCCTTAAGGCTCTCATTCCAAATATATAAGCATTAGTGACCTCTAACCTGAAAATAGAAATTATTAGTAACATGTATGAAAATAGAAAGTGTAAAAATTTAGGTGTGTACACATTCCTACTAGAGCATTACCAACTACAACACTACTAAGATTCCTCTATCTATTTATGATTTGATTATTTTCCACACTATGTCCAAGGCTCCCATATTGGCACACATTATCATTAATGGAAAGAGTAAATAGGTTATATGGGAACCAACTTGTTGATACAATGAAACACCGAAACAATGTGTGAGGATTCCTTTGTCTTTTGCACCAATGTGGACATTGTTACCCTATGATTTAAAAACATTTACTAACTCTACATATTGATGTGTGCATTCAAGGTCTACCTCGCAGAGGATTTCATAGCTTAGATCATTTGTTTATTGGACTCCTTAATGTATTTTGTTGGTGTTTGGCTTGAGTCCACTGAGATCCCATTACAGGAAGTGACGTTCCTCAAAACTCCCAACTCGACCCTGAGGTAGTGCCTAGTGAGCTCTCCTCCTATATACAAGCCTAAATAATAGCTCTAAACACCTTCTTGTGAATGTATGAAGAAGAACCCTCCATCAAAGTTCTATGTTTCCTTCTCATACATATGCAAAAAAGAGAGACAAGAACCCTAAACAAACAAATGACCATTTCATCAATCTAAAAGGTTCCGAACTCCATTAGGTGGTAACAAAATTACAATTTCTTAATTAACAATGGCACATTTTGGTTTTAATTATTTTAATGTTAATTTATTATTATTTACTATCCAATTCCTTGTGTTTTGAGTATGAAGCAACAAAAGACAATGGGATGACAATTGGTTATGAGCTTTTCGTTGAATGACATTCAAGCTCGAGCTCCGCTAGTGGAGTCAACAACGTGGAGATGAGAGGGGCATTACACAACCTCATATGAGATAGTTGAAGTGTGGAATGGAGTACCACACTTGTTGGATCTATTTGAATGATTTGGTTGTGGATGTTCCAAACTTGTCTCCAAATGGAAGAAGGATGTGCTATATGAGCAATGGATGATCAAATGGGCAGCCTCATGACATGCAAATTGTGATGGAAAATTTACAGAGTAATGATGTAAATGCTTGAAACTTCCAATAAATGAATGGTGAAGGAAAGAGAATCTTATTTATAGATGAAGGAGAGGCCATGGATTGTGGATCAAGCTTTGAATAAGTTGTAGGTTAATGAATGCATTTTCCTAATTTAGCAAGTTGATTTGGTCTGTGCAGTTGGTTGGTTTGAATAAGAATTTAAGGGGCAATGAATTTGAGTAGTTGGATCTTGAATTCTTCAATTATACATGTAATTTTGCTTCCTCCTTTGTAGGGTTCTAGAACTTGAGTGGAGTGAGATAGTGAAGTGGAGTTGAGTGGGAGGTGAGTGGATAAATAGATTTTATTTAATTTAAATAGCTAATTAAATTAGCTAAGGAGTGTAAGTGTATAGTTTATGCATGATAGAATTAATTAAATTAATTCTAATGGGATGTGGGTGAATTCTAATGGAATGTGGGAGGATAATGGTCTAGAATGCATTCTATAGTTGATTTGGAACATTGTGCATGTGATAGGGATGGTTAGGAACAAGTATGTATTTTTAGGGTGTCTACAACTATTAGTCGAGTTCCAAATTTATCCATTATTCTTACGAATACATGTAAGTGTCCCAATTCATAACTAGTAGTCTATTTGTGGCTTTTTGTCTATATTTGTTCTTCTTTACCCTACATTCCCTTATTCAAAATTTTTCCTTCTTCATGCTCTTTTATCCCTTTTCGGTGTTTCCCTTTCTTTCTTTACTTTATCACGTGATCTTCATTTCCATATTTACATGCATGTTCCTTGTTTTATTTTATGTGCACTTACCTCCTTCCTTGTGTGATTCTTCTATGCTTTTCCTCTGTGCATATCCTTCCCAAAAGTTTTGCTCGCCCTTCCAAATAATGGTAGACCTTGAATAAAATAATTCTTAAAGAATGCTTAGTTCTAATATAGGATTTAATAAATAAACAATACAAATTTACATGGGTCCAATAGCTTGTAAGAAATACCTAAATTTCAAAGCACATCCACACTGATGAAGGGATGTTTGCATTGATGTTGTTAATATTTGTGCAAGTTAGTTAATTTCCTTTTAAATGTTTTATAAAGATGTATTTTCTTATTGAAATAGATTAGGATTTACTTGGTGTTAGATCCTTAGCTTAATTTTGTCTATTTCTTTCACATGCATACACCCTTAAATACATAAAAACCCATTCACACACTTTATCACTACTTGTCTATTTTTAGGTTCAAATTACACTATATGATGGGGGCACAAGTTTATTTCACCCCCTTTCAATTTTTCACATTTGTAACATTGACACTCATACAATGCATGATGGGGGCATGAGTGCATTTCATTCCCTTTTGAACTTACACAACTTTACACCTTTGGGATGTAGATCCATCTATGATGGTGTGGCTCTGTGGGTGGAATGTTTTTGGAGTGGCTAGATGCCTTATTACACCCTTCCTTTCACTCTCTTTGGAAGGTTTTTCAGGTGGATAAACACCTTGGAACACCCTTCCTCCCTCTTTATTGAAGGTTTTTGGGTTGGCTAGACATTGTGTGACACCCTTCTTTTGTGCGATGGTGAACCCAATTCCCTTTATGGTTTCAATCACTTCTCCAAATTGGGGAATGATCACCCCCAATCCTCTAGTGATGTAATTATAATCCCTCTCCCCAAGTTCTTAAAAAAAAAAGCTCCTCCTCGAAGAAAGAAAATAGGTGTATTCCTTTCATTTTGTGTTCTATTTTAAAATTTCATTTTTTAATTTTAATTTCAATGCAAGGTTAAAGTTCAATTCATTCTATAAGGACATTCATCGTACTCTATGTTATAGGTTTTCATAACATGATCTTGAAACCCCCAAACATCTTAAGTAAACAAATAATTGAGAAAAGACAAAGTGTGTTTACACACTCAAGTATATTTTCCTTTAAGCAACTAAATTTCAATTCCTAGCTTGGGGAGATGTAGACACCCCGTTTTGTCAATTTATCACTTAATTGGCTTAAGTACGAATAATGACTTGTGCACCTATTTTGAGCCTAATTATAATATCATTAGTAATATTGCAAGACTTTCTCTCTCATTTCACTACTTGGTCACCGATAGAAATTATTATAACAATCATATGCACTCCATTGCTTATCATTATCATGCATGTAACTTTAAATTATTGTACTTCCCTCCTGACCAAACCATCTAAATGGGACCAAACAACTAAAAAAATTGGTATGATAGTAACGGTTTCATCTAGGGGCACCCAACACTCTATTTCAATTTGATATCTTTTATAGGTTTGTAATTTCCATGTGAGTCAATCTTAATGAAAAATTATTCCTATGAAACCTTATATAAGAAAGTCAAATGAACCCATTTAATCAGCTAGAAATCACCTAAATCTCTCAAGTGAATATCACTCAAAAGGCATACAAAGATCTCCCAAACATCCCTAAAGTAACAACCAACATTGGGAGAAACCCTATAAGTGCGAAACACTCCAAACAAGGTTATAAAGTCAAGCTTCCAAAGATAAAAGGTCCTCAAATCCAAGTCAAACATACAAAATTCAAGCCATTATAAAGTGTTGTTAAGTGATCATGTTATCAAATATAGTTGCATCATTACATTATTATATCTCTAGATGGAACACTACTAGTGGTTTGTGACCTCTTGAGCAATTCCAACATAGGTGTATGAATTGTACTTCAAACCAAACACTAACCATTTTTGTAGTGGTTTTACCCATGATTAGGGTTTTGGGTCATTTTTGTTGATTATAAAGGGTTTTACACACTTATGAAACGTAACATCTTATAACAAAGTATATTTCGACCACTTATATGGGCACAAAAAGTTCTAAAACTTCATTATCATCATATATGGAACCACTAAATAGGGACAAAACCACTAAATGGTTTGGTTCCTAAATAACAATTTAGTCTATTAGATTTGTGCACTTACAAGAATAAAGACGAAAACATATGCAAGACATTTCCACTATGTTTATCTATTTGTCACACCCAAGTCAACTTCTAGACTAGTGAAATAACTTAGTGCACTCATCTTCACATGTCTTACTCTATTTTACACATATTCTAATAGATTTATCTTAAAATTCCCATATATGCATATTCTAATATGAATGATAATGTTTAATCAATAAATATGAATACACATCATGTTTCTAACCCTAATTTGGAAATTAAACATGGAATTCTTTCCCTTCCCCACACTTATTTTATTTTCTCGGTGAATCGGTGGGTTCTTCATTTGATGTTGTCTCGAGGATGAGAAAAGGTTTAAGTTTGGGGATGATGTTGGCATGATTCTTCATCAAGATCAATCTAAAGATATTGACCGTGGAAGATTTCCAATATATTGAGGGTTGAGGAAAGTTGTGCAGTACTAAACAAACCCAAGGAACATTGGACAATGCTTCACAATTTGGGACAAAGACTCTTAATAGATGTGAATAACAATTACGACTCACTTGTAATAGATATAATTCTTGCAAATATGAGAGAAAATATAATATATACAAGCGTGGACTACACAAGTGTGTTAGCGTGAGTAGAGAGTGTCTTGTAGTGTGTGTGTGGTGGAGTAGAAGTAGAGTATAAGGTGGAATGAGAGAGAATTTGGTAGTATTGATAATCGAATAGTGTATTTGATTATTAAGATATATGAATTGAAGTTAGAGCAGGAAATTATGCGTCTCTATGTTATTCATCTTAATTCTTGTTATATTGCATATGCCGAATTCATATATGTACTTCAAAATTCATTGTGTGTTTATGTTAACTATTTATGTTTAATAGATCACATTCCACCCTTATGTACGCCAACTCTAATTGGAATTAAAAACATAAAAACTAACAATTGTGTATAGTTTATGCCAACAACCATTTCAAGGGGCTACCTCCACAATCCTTGCAATAAAAATTAAATTTGTTATATGATGAGCCAATACTCAAACATTACGTCATATACACATATATTATAATTAGGTTATAGAGACTTCATTATGTCGGCCAACTATTATTAATATGAACTATACAAATCATTAAAAACTAAGTTAGAGGTTATACATGCCACAAGTCAACCACATATATCATGAGACACTAGGCATGACATAATTTAGCTAGTGTACTTGTGACAATAAAATAGTCATGAGGTGAAAGTTGAATGTTTTGAGAACTTTACATATATTCAATCGAGGTATTAACTATATGATGACTTTAACGTAAAATTTTTACTTCAATTAAATGTTTTGCAAAACAATTTATTTGAGCTAACAAACTTATGCACAAATTATCTAAGTTGACGAACTTATACACAAATGTATCGAGTTGACAAACTTATGCACTTAAATCTAGATCTTGTGTGTTGGTGCACTTGTGAAAATAAAAGTGTCGAGAAAGTGAAAGTTGAATATTTTGAATACTCTACATATACTCAATTAAGGTATTGACTATATGATAATTTTAACGTAAATTTTTTATTTCAATTAAATGTCTTGAAAACAATTTATTTGAGGTGACAAACTTATGCACAAACACAAATTTACTTGAGTTAGACAAACTTATGCACTTAAATCTAGATGCTATATTAATGTTGTGAAAATAAAAGAGTCATGAGGTGAAACTTAAAAGACTTCTCCAAACATCCAATACCAAAGATCCGAGCATTAAAGACATAAAAGGTAGGGGGCCAACAAAAGCATAGGCAATGCTTAGGAGCCCATAAAATCCATGAATTTTTAATAATTTTTGGCAGACAATTATTATTTTCAAAAACCAAGTGTATGCCAACTCAAAAGAAGACACATCCACGTATAAATCTATTTGAAAAATGGCAAATGACATAAAAGTAAAAGCAAAGCAAAGCTTTCCTAAAGAAGAAAAAATAAATTCAATTAACAGACATTAAAATAGGCCATATAAGAAATTATATCCACATTTGAAATCCGGTCAATACACACATTACTATCAGCTGTCAGAGCAGATACTAATACTACAGTCTGCAGGGATTCTTAAAAAAGTAAAACCCACTAATATTTTTGTGGAATTGGGTTTATTAGATTGCCAAAGAGTCCTCTCTTTATTGGGTTTGTTTTTAAAAAGTTATCAGAGGCGATTCATTCTCATTGCCAGGCATGGCATTTGTTGGTACAACACAGAAGTGTAAGGCCTGTGATAAGACTGTCTACATGGTCGATCAATTGACAGCGGATAATGCTGTCTATCACAAGGCATGCTTTCGCTGTCATCACTGCAAGGGCACATTGAAGGTATTTATGTCATGCTGTTATTGCGTTAAATATTTTCAAGCTGGGTTTAGGGCTACTGTTAGGGTTTCTATGATTTTTTTTCCCCTTTAATTTGGAGTTGGGTTTTCTGTGGGTATTCAGCCTTGGACAGTATTTTGTAATGGGTAGTTTCAATCATGACACCGTTTTATGAGAATCGAGGATATGTTGAGTTTAGGGTTTTCTCCTGGGGATTTTTGCTGCCTTGGGGGTGATGTAGGTAGGCATCAGAGTATCAGATTTTTGGTAGGTTTTATGCATTTTAGATGTTTTCTTATACCCACTTCGGAAAATAGCTTCCTGTCCTCAAAAATTATAAATTTATGCACGACTGTTTTTATTATACTCAATTTTGGACCAGTTTAATGATCGATTTAAGGTCTTTACCAAGATTTTAGGTTTTCTCCTTTTGATAGGTAGTCAATTCCTGGGGTTATAAACTAATCGGCATTAATGGACATTCAGTGTTTTAGCTTGAGCTAGGGAAGACCACTGATAGTTAGACACCAATCAACACAGCAACTTTCAACCTAAGATACCAAATGGAAATTACGGAAAATAAGAGATAAAGTTAAGGCTTTCTTTGCCAAAAGATTCATTTCGCATAATAGGTTCAGGTTTTATTCTTTGGCTGATGCCAACTATTGGTGCTGTACAATTACTGGGTGGATTTTCCCTCTGATGTGCTAATTATTGGAAGAACAGTGGTCCGTCTGGACTGCGAAGGGGCTACTATCTCAATGGTAGAGTGTGCTGGCATGCTAATTGGAGGTTTTAGGATCGAGTCCTGCCGGGTCTATGCAAATTAACTTCTTTTTCCTAGTTTACTTTGTTTGCCATGCTGTGTAAATTTTATGGGGATTTGTTTTGGCGGATAGGTTTTGAAATTCATTTATCAGTTTTAGATGGTACTTGTGATTTTTTAGCGGAAGCATATCGTGTGCACTTTATGTTTGAGCTTAATTTTGAGGCAAAGTTTTTTTATTTTAATTTTTCTGTTTGGGAGTAGAGGCAATTCTGATGATCGTGGAATCACCAGTTTTAGATGTTGGGTCTTGAAATCCTATGATGATTACTTTCATAGAACTTTTTCCTGATGGTGTTGTGAGTAATGATGTGATTTTTGTAGCTATTTTTGTTGGCAGTTTTATTAAAGCTGGAAATTACATTTTGGTTTGTGTTATTTGTTGGGGTTATCAAATTGTTAATGATTGCCAGATCGGGATGCATTTTTGCATTATAGATAAAGACTATTTGCGTGCATCTCCCCAGATTGCTATGTTTGCTGTCTTGAGTTTACCGAGGGTTCTAAATTTTTGTATGTTTTTAAAAAAATCTTTCCATGGGAATTGGCCGGTGGTGCTGTGGTTTTCCATGGGTAGTTTTGGCACATCGATTTTTAGTCTTTAGATTTTACTATGCTTTCGGGAATTTCTTTGGCTGGCTTTGATTTGTGCTAATGTTTCTGCAATTGTTGGTTGTAGCTGGAAAGTGATTTTAAATTTCTGTTAATGTTGTCCTTGTCATGAGAATAATGGCTTTAGATTTTTTTTTAATTTTGTAACTAAACACTGTGGGAACCACTGACTTTTGCTTTGATTTGATTTGATCTGAAAAATGCAGCTTGAAATATCTTGTTGTGCTACATATATTTGGGTTATCCAGTTTATTAAGCAGAGAGACTTCTTTGGTATGGTCTTATTCTAACCTCTAGTTGTAGTCATAGACCTTGGATCGAAGGTTCCACATAAAGCAAAACTTTTTCTGTTAAAAGTGACATATCTAGTGGTTCGATTAACTGTTTGGACCTCTGTACACAGGCAATGGAGGTGTATTCTCTTCTTGCTTCCCACACGAATTTACATTATTTCTCTATCATCAATGTGCCAATACTAAATAGAATGAAACGTGGTTTATTGTTATGGTGTTACTGTGTGCAGCTCACTTCAATGCCAATTTTTACCATGAAGCTTGGTTGAAGCTTGATATAGAATGTATCCATGGCTTTTACAACTGGGATGTAGCATGTATGTCTTTTGGTATTCTGATTTGTCATAGATAATATGGGGATGTGAGCCTTTAGAAATATTAAACAAGAAAGCTGTAGGGTTATAAGTATATTTCCACTTAAACCAATCTCTATTTTGGCACTGTTAAATTAATGTGACAATATTACCGTTTTTACTCTAGTGAGGCATTTGAGTTCTCTAAACCCTAAACAGAATTGTTTTATCTTTAACCTGTGTGTGATAACCTGGTTTTGATGAGGCACAATTAATATGATGAATATTGAAGAAATAAGGCTATAAGCCTTATTTGTTATAGCTGTAATGTTTTGAAGTTATTATTTGCCATGATATTTTTGATTATTGTATTTATGTAATTTGTGAATTCGAATCCTGTTCTAATGACAAACAGTGACAATTCATTTGGAAGACCACTTTGTTTATACTTTTTACTAGCAGTTTACACTTATTCAGTTTAGCCTGTTCTACATAGGTCCTATTGATATCTATGAACCAGCTGATGTCTTAATCTTCAATCCTGCTTGCAGCTTAGTAACTACTCGTCATTTGAAGGAGTTCTCTATTGCAAGCCTCACTTTGATCAGCTTTTTAAGAGAACAGGGAGTTTGGAGAAAAGTTTTGAAGGTAAGTTTTCATGTACTCATTCCTTTTGAGTTTATCCTAAGTTCTGTAGATTCTCTTGAAGTGATAATGTTCATCACAGTGCGAACACTAATTAAAGGGAATGTTTATCTCTTTCTGGCATTCTCTTCTTTTCAGGGACCCCTAAACCACTGAGAAATGACAAGTCCATTGAGAATGAGGTACTATCCTAGTCTCCTAGATTATAAAATATTGAATTTTAAATTTCCTATTGGTATATATAACTAAATGTTGTATTTGTAGCTTTAGTAGAACTTGCTTAGTAACAAACTTTTTAAATGATAATTAGCCATTGAAGATATCAACACTGTTGTTGTTGCTTTGGATTTTGAATTGTAATTGGTTTCACAGACACTCTTGCACATGTATGCACAGATACAGATAGTGAGTTGTTGATTAGTGGGCTTTGAATGCATGCAAATTATGTGGATAATTAGCAAATTTATTGTAACACAGGAGAAAATTGTTTAGTTAATTATTTCTCTTGTGATTCTGTTGTGATTAGAGATGCTTTGTTTTCCAGTTTGGTTGAAATGCAAAGAACTGAATTCTTCTACATTTGTTCAAATGTTTATCTTATTCTTGTTTTTGTGATTGGACAGAGCAAAACACCCACTAGGATCTCTGCAATGTTTTCTGGCACTCAAGACAAATGTGTTGCCTGTGGAAAGACAGTGTATCCCCTTGAAAAGGTAATTTCTGTTAATTCATTGCATTTTTACATGTACTTGGAAGTCATAGGATGCAGTGATTCACTTTGTGATACTGTTACTTTTTACCTGCTAATGCTTTTGTTTTGCAGGTTGGAGTTGATGGCACTGCATACCACAAACCTTGTTTTAAGTGCAGCCATGGTGGTTGTGTCATCAGCCCCTCAAATTATGTTGCACATGAAGGCAGGCTTTACTGCAAGCACCACCATTATCAGCTCTTTAGGGAGAAAGGTAACTTCAGCCAGCTTGCGAAGGGTACACCCACAAAAGGGGTGACTGAGAACACAGCTGAGGAGTAAATGTCAGGGGCTTTCTTTCATCCAAGGGATGTATTTGTGTAATTGTTTTATTTATTTATTTTGTAGGGAAGTGTGTACAATAGCACGTGACTATAAGTGTATTTTTTTCCTTGCGGGTGTGGTATGGGTTATTGGTGAGTATTTGCAATTTATTTTCATGTTAGGGAAGATGTTTGGTGGGGAAATTTGAGTCCTACGAGTGTGTAATCAGTATGTTTTGTGTGTGATTCATAAGTTCGCTCTCCAAGTCTTGTAATTGTTTGTTATATTATTATATCCCTCAGAGACCTCTACGCGGAGTATGTGTATGCTATTGAGCAACGTCTTGGGTGTGTGTCGTGTAACATTGTCATAATTAATAATCTCCGGTCATAAAAATGAGAATTTATGCCCAAAATTCTATACTTTTTGTATTTGCCAACAAATGTAATGGCAATATTTTGTTGTTGGCTTAAACCCTTTTTAAAGTGATGTACAATAAATAGTTTGTTAGCAAATGTACAAACCATTTGCAAGCCATTTCACGAGAAGAGAATTATCAACAAATTAAATGCTCGGCCAGCATATATAGTTTCAAGGAATTGAAATATTGTTTTGTGAGCACTAGTTCACTTGTTTTCTCTAGTGCATTGAATATTGTGATTATTAAGAGTTCTAAAATAGGATTGCGTATGCAAGCAATTCTGTTTGAGTGTTGACTTGTAGGTTGTAGATTATGATATGTAATTGAACTTAATAACTATGCTATCAAAGGTTTGGGCAATGAATCCTGTTTCTGATTTTAGGCACAGTACAGTGCTGTAATTCAGTCTTATACATCACAAAATAAATGTGTTCAAATATGATTCATGTTGAAAGTGTATAAGGGGTCTGTGCTAGGTGTAATCGAAGTATTTAAAGGATGAACAACTTTTTGATGATGGTGGTATATGTTGTGTGAGATGGAGGGTGATTTTGATGGCAAAAATGGGGTGTAGAACTGTAATATTTGGAAAAAGTCTTTCACCCTTTGCAAGTGGGTACTTTCTTATCTCACAAAAGATTATGTTGGCTTTTAACTAAGTGCCTTCCTTTAACACGAACATTATGACTGTACTTGTGCACATACATGCCATTTCTAGTAAGGATCTAAAATGACCTTTGTAGTGTAAACTGATAAATGAGTGTTATCTTGTGAATTGAGATGTATATCAAATTCTTTGGTTGTTATTTGTGATATTGAGTCCTGGCCAAACTTATTTTGGTGTAAAGAGTCTCTAGGACCACAATTGTTACAACTCGCATCCGTTCATGTCAGCATTTGTACATATGCTTTATGAAGCTAGAAACGAACAGAAGTAAGAAAAAACTTGAACATGCAAACCCTTTTTTGAGGTGCGAGTCCTTGCTATTGACTTCGAGCAGAAATTGCCCTACCTTCTTTATTTTTCAACTCGTCATAGAGTTGCTACATAAATGTAAACATCTGAGGTGTTGACTCATTTGGTGATGACAATGACATGGTCATTTGAAAAAACGCACCTTTTCTGTTTCTACCACCTTTGCTTTACATTCAATGCCACTTCCTAATCCATTTTAGGGTCGTCTATACCCTTGTTTCATACCTAAGGTTGTGTGAATCGGTCTTGAATCGTGATGTGCACATTTCTTGTTTATTTGGTTTCCTTACTGTTTCCTTATTTGGTTTCTTGTTTATTTCTTGAATCGGGATTAGTTATTTGTTATGATTTTGTATTGTTCTATTGCATTTGTATATTTCTATTATTTGTTGAAGTTTGGTTTTTATTGGCACATATTTCCTATTTGTGGTTGCCTTTTGACATGTTCCTCACTATTCTCTATTTCTCTGTTTCGCTTATTTTCTTTCATTAGTTTTTTCCCTCATGATTTTTAGGTTTTTAGTTGGAATTGTGATGTACGGTTTTGGTAATGCCATATCACAACATATGGGTTTGGTCACGTGAGAACCTATAATTTATGTTTCTAGTAGCTTTGGTTATATCCGGCCATCTAGTAGCACACATGTCATGTGGTCCTTTTGTGTTGCTTTTACCATTTATTGTATGTTGGATTGTGTGTCAATAGAGTCTTAATTTGAACTCAAGAAGTTTATAATATGTAGGTGCATTAGTGGGGCTAGTATTGAATTTTTAATTTTAATAAAATGAAGGTATCCTTACACCAAAAACATGCAAGCATTTATGACACTTGCTTAAGTGTTTAAGAAATTTGAAAGAGCAATTAGCATTAGTTTTATCGAAAAGGCCATTACAAGTGATAAAAGTGTGGCATGTGCAATCTCTATGCCAAAAACAATTATAAGTATGTATGGCAAGCATTAAGGCATTTTAGGAATTTGAAAGACCATTATGCATTTGATGTGGCATTGATGTCTTATTAAAAGTGGTAAGGGCTGGGTATTTGCATTACATTGGATGGTTTGACAATACATTATACTTGGTATGTTATTTTCAAAGCATTGGTTCTTTCAAAAGATATGATAATATTGAAGGATTAAATACCCTTAAAAACAACTCTTGCTTTTAGTGTGTTTTTGTAAGGTTTGTTGTATTAGGCTTCCAAGAAAGAATACTAGTTACCTAGAGACTTGCTCGAAATTATGGAAAAGTGAGTGAGGTTTTGAGCTATGTAGAACAACAAATTAGATTCCCCAAATATGACAATTGTCAAAAATGAACCCTATGGTTCTAGGCAACTATATAGTTTCGATGCTTCACTTGTGTTGATTTTTAGCGTCCTTATTTGCCTTGCTCTTTGGACTTGCATTGTATTATTTGTTTTTACAATTGATTTGAGAATGCATGACGAATCAAATATTCTTTTGAAATTCCCTTGTTACATCAAGAGGTGTTCTCTGCAATAGTAATTGAAGGTGTTGATGGGTTGTGATGTTTGTGAGTGTGTTCACTTTAATATGAATTTGACAATTACTAAACATTTTTTTTTTTTTTTAAAAAAACTAACTTGAAAAATTGTAATATCTTTGCCGAGATCGGAGTTTGGAGTCTTTTTTCTACAAAAATATTTTTTCAAGCCTTACAATAGTGTTTACTAGATTGACACCATTTGTCACTACTTAGTGGGATTAAAAACAAGGTAATAAATTTATAAATATTAGTATTATGCTAAAAGTCCAAGAAATGAGCTTAACGTACCTTGATGTTTTCTAGATAATTTGTATTTAAGATAGCTATACTAATAAATTATTCCCTCTTAAGAGTTTTTTTAATGCAATTAGGTCTAATTTGTTGATATACACATGTTTAGATTTGAATTGCAATGTATGTGGTTATGTAAAAACAATTTTTAATGTTTACATTTTGGTTAACTACATTTTATTGAACCCAAAATCGGGGTTTCACCTTTGGGGTGAATCCACATTGCGTTGTAAACCTCTAGGGCTAGAACTTTGTTTGTTCTAGGGTTTGTGTTCTCTCATGTTTAGATCCCTATAGCCCTAATCATTGTACACAAGATTCAAACACTAGTGTGTTGTGTTTGCTTTATGTTATAATTGTCTTATCATAATGCTTAGATTGATTGTAAATTGGCTTAGAAGTCATTTCATTTCAAGCTTGCATATAGGGATCATAGAGATGTGTTCTTGAAAAACGTATTCCTTGAATAATGATAATGTGAAAGTAATGTATGATTGAGATGATGATTATGACTATAAAATTGAGTTAGAATAACAAATTAGAGATGAGTCCATTGGTAATATTAAGAAGCATGCAATGAAAAATCCTTTTAATATCTCTAAAATTATTAATATATTGAAAGAAATTGCTTGTTAAAATATTCCTACTCATGTTTCTACTATTCCTCCTTAAAATATTAGGTTGCCATAAAATCATAATGCTTCTATTGCTTTTCCTTCCCATCGCATGATTTGTGTAAATGTTCAAAATGATCACGCGCCTCCTCTAGATTTACCTACTCAACAAAATTCCTAAATTCCTCAAGCTCAACAATGTGGAGTTTTTAAAATTTCTTACAATGTCATAAATCCTTCTTTGACCTCTTCTATTCCATTTTAGTGTACTTCTTCTTTTGTACTTGCTTAAAATTCTGAAATGACTACCATGATGTACAAAGACAAGTTCACATGCTTCCACAAGGGTCCCAAAACCCAAATGATATGGCAACTCCTCATGATAAAACTCTTAAACCATTTGTCATGTGACGTTATTGACTTAAATCTTTCCAAGTGACTTCATTGCACATAAAATTACTTTATTTAATCGAAAAGTGGACCTTTCTCAATATTAGATCTTTTTATGCTTCTTGCTTTGAATATGTTCATAATGATAAATTATTGCTTAAATTTTTTTCAAGGAGTTTGAAGGATTATTGACTTGATTGATTTTATGCTTTGCCATGTTGTTATGTTCATTCTTTCCTAACATTAGTGGATGATTCTTAGCCCATTTATCAATCAAAGATCAAATAAAATAAGCAAAAATGAAACAATTAATGACTATGTGCCTAGTTGTATAACCTTGGCAATTAGAATGACTTATCAATAACCATATAGTGAGCTTCAAATCATATTTATTAATATTCCACCCTCAATTATCAAAGAGAAAGTGACTTTCAACATTTATCCATATTTTAATGGACTTTGTCATGCGGTTAAGATCATTAAAGTAAAGTTTTTAGTTATAAATATGTTTACATATGATGCACATCCTCATGTTATAATTATTTTAAATACAATGGTCTAAACAATTGAAACTTTACCTAATTTACATAATGGAAATATGACAGTAAAGTACAGTAGTCAGATCCTAAAATTAGGGTAAAATAAGACAATTTAGAGAGAGAATGTAAGAGTGAGTAAAGGAGTGATCTAGCCCGATTATTCTTGAGGGGTGACTGCACATGACATAAGGCTTAAAAATCAATTAAAAAAGGTGTGGCTAAATGATCTTGTAAGTTTGGCTATATGAAATGCTCCCTAGGACAAAATCGACATGTTAAGCTAGAACCAATATCATTCACGTCCTGGGGCTACTATTCATGTCATACACTATCTAGTTTCTCTTGAAATTTTTGGCACATATTTTCCCATCTTTGGTTTGTTGGAATATGACTCTAGAAGTTTGTGCTAATGTATGATGATAGAAAATTGGCTCCTCCTTTGTCAAACATTAACAAACTCACTTAAACACAATAGTTAGTGGCCCTAGATAAGTTGTGACCAAGCTCAACACACACTTGTCATATGTGAGCACATATCTAAAAACCTAGGGGGAAGTAGGGTTGATGTAGTTATCCCAATCCGAGTAAAGTGGAAGGTGCTTCACTCCTAATCTTGAATAAAAACATGCAACTATATGAATGCACTTAGATCCTTCATTGGGCACAAGACACTTGGAAAACATGCAACATCAATTTTTGAGTGCTTGATTTAGAATAGTGTTCTTGGACTTCTCTTGAGAGATTTATGAAGTGTATAAACCTTGTGAAGTGATCTCGAAGGTGTGTATTATGTGTGTAGGTGATCCCAAATGATAATGACCTTATGGGTCATTTGTATATATACGAGTCTTCTTTAATTTCCACGCAAGACGACCCAAAAATCAAGATTTGATAGACCTAAGGAAAGTGACCAAATTAAAAAGTGGTCGGGGGTAGACGAGATATGTATTGCTCTTGTCTTAGGAGTCAAAACTAGAGGAATAGTGAAAAGGAGAATTGTCTGCAAAGGTGTAAGTATCACACTAAAAAAATTGAACATTATAAAGAGTGTAAATTTGGTAGATAGAGGTGACCAAGACAATGTGGAGGTAATTAGAAGGGGGAATTGCATGTCGGAAGAGCCAAATATGTGCCACTAGTCCAAATGTCCTAAAGGATGCCAAAACTAACGTTCTAAAGGTCTCGAACAAAATTTAGGTTACTACATACACTCCTTAATATAGTATTTAAATACAATAAAAGATCTTGGGTTGAAGGGATAAAATAAAATGTATACTTATGATCATTAGTGAGGATGTGAAAGGTCAGAATCTGGAAATGTAAATAGATGAACAAATTGATAATAATCTAAGTGAAAATATTCAAGTCATTTGATAATTTGAAAAACTTGAAAAAACAAAGGAAAAAATACACTTGGTGGTATACAAGCTAAGTTGTCATTGTTGACCTTGTTGGACAATGATATGAGGTGTACATGCCCTGTAGACACTCAAATTTGGCAATTTATCCTTTGACACTGCTAATCTTGACATTACACACTTGCATGGACAAATGCACTCTCCCCACTCTTGCTTAGTACACCCTAATAACACTTCATACACTTGGTTATCTCTGCACAACTCTCCATTGACAATCTCTAAAGTTTAATATCATAAAATACATCTAGAAACATCAATTCTTAGGCCCACAAAGTCAAAACAAACTTTTCACCCTTTGATAAAAATGTTGGTTTTGCTTGGGATATAGAATTATATCTTGACCCTATTATACGATTTTAGAACGACATGTTTTGAGATAATTCTTTCAATTCTATAATATTCTTATAAACAAATATACCCCCTTGGTCGACCTTTCATGACATAATAACCTTTGGAAGCATATATAAGAAAATAAATCATAGCTCATTTGGTAACGTGACACTTTATGAACACATGTAAAAGAAAACACTAAAGACACTCAAATCTCCCTGAACTACAAAATAACTCATGCGTATCCATTAGGGTAACTCCCTCTATTGGTCTGAAGTCTCCTTAGGTCTAGGAACATCCATCTTCATCCTACAAGCAAGCAAAGTGACCCTTCCCAAGTATTTAAGCAAGTGTGAAACTCAAGTGAAGCATTATCAAAGCACGATTATCAAGTTATCAAGTTTGATTGCACTACAATAAATATCACATGCTAAGAGAATGACGTGTGGTTTGAACCCTTTTCGGAGTAGTAGTGATGTTGGCAGTGCACAAGGGTTCCCACAACCCACCTCAATTTGTTTTGTAGGAACTCCTTGCACTACAAGGGTTTTAGGGTTTGAGCAGAGTTTACATATCCATTTTGAAGGTGGTTGAAGAATATCGACACAAAATGACATACATTTCCAAGTAGGTGAAGCACCAAGAAGTTGGAGACCTAGATTCTAAATAGGTCCAAGATCGTACAAGAGGGTCAGGACCGTATAGACGCTTTGGAATGAGTTGTATGGTTTTGACTAGGATTAGTTTCGAGGATACGGTTTCAACAATGAAGCATTTCCAGTTCCAGATCTTCCTATTCTTGCAATTAGACCACCCAGGCTCTTCTAGATCCACACAGAATCAACTAAGTGCACTCTTTCCCTTTGTTTTGATAGTTATATCAATCATCACTTTGGAAAACATTATTATGATTTGTGCAATTAATGTTGGAAGTTAATTAAATTAGAATATCCACCTGTAACATTATTCATCCTTTTTATGTATGTTAATTAAAACATTCTTAAATTAAAAAGGGTGATATTCACCTCTTAAAAAAGTGAAATCATTTGGTGAACCCGACCTTCTCTAATCAAACATCGTATCCCTAACCCTAGTGGCCTTAGGGTTTCATTCTTTGGTTGTGGTTTTCAATCTCTTTTATTAATCATGGCCCATGCCACCATTTTTCAAGTCTCCTTGTATCATTTAATTAGATGACACCCAACGTGTAGAGACACTCTCATAAAAATAGTGCACAAAATCAAGCTCCCCGACAATACGACACCTTCCCATGTGAATTCAATCTTGAGTCGTATTTCATCTCCATCCATTAGTAATGATGACACATTCCACATGGCTATCTTAGAGTCTATTCAAGCTTTACACCATGCTTTTCAAGATAAATTTCAAGCTATGAATACTACGATTACATCTCTCAAGGATGAGATACAACATCTCAAGGATACTTCCAATGCACATATTAGTTCTCTTTCTATGCATCATGATATTTCTAAGTCCAAATATGTACAATATAATAAACATTTTATGTATACTATACATGCTCATACAAGTGAGACTAACATCTTATGTAAAGGAAACAATGTTTATGTTTCACGAGATCAACCTCTTCAATTTGACAAGAATACTACACAACATGATATCCTATTTGAGTCACTTGATAAAAAATTAATCACTTTGCTACCTACTCATTACTATTCATATAATCGTTGAAAGAATCAAAGGTCAACCATTTTGTCATTATCATGGAATTAATGAACATCATGACAATGATTGCTATGCTTTGTTGGTGTGAGTCATTTTCCACATCACATGGCGATTCATCTCACTTAGGTGAGGTCGTAGCTCTAGGTGTCGCAAGGGTTATAATAGGGTCATCATTAGATTCCTTACACGTCAGTGCGTCATTACATCATATGGGAGTTACTTTCCATTTCGGGAATGTAACTCCCCTTCTCCACTTGAGGAGGTATGATTACAGCACTTAGGGGTTACACAACACCCCCTATTTGTACCCCTTACCTTTTTTAGATATATGAGATAGAGGCATATGAGATTTTCCCCTTTCAAATCTTTGCATGCACTTCATGGTTGATGTTTGCTCCCCATGCAACCTCGTCACGCTGCCACAATGCACTGCAGTTGAGGTTTGCATTATCCTACATAATCCTTATGTTTCATGTTTCCATATTCTTTGTTATGGTATTAGAGTCAATGTTGTTGGGATCTTTGATACTCACCTTTTATTATTGCTCTCTTCTTCTATCTTTTTCGTGATTTTTAGGTTTCATGTGCAAGCATCGTAATGGATATTCCATTTGTGCTCTACCGCATTAATTTGGGTTTTCAAATCATTTGGGGTGCTTGTTTGTGTTCATGGTTTTACGACCTTCGCATGTTGTTCGGAGGTGGTTTTTATGTTTTGTTGTAGAAATCAAGTTGGATTTGTGGTTGTTTTTGGAGTTTTTTTGTGGTTTAAGAAAGCTGCCAAGGGCCCAACTCAGCCCCATCTCATCGAGGTTGGCTCCTCCCAACTCACCTAATCCTCACTATAACTATTTGCATAGGGTTTTCTTTGACTTCTCACCTCTTGCATTGGTTTTGGTGCTTTGTTCACTCTGCATTGGGTTTTGTTTTCACCTAGATATTTGACCACTCATTTTGCACTCACCTCACCCCGTTGGCACTTTGCATGCTTAGGATTTGTTGCCCGTAACTTGCCACTACTCATGCATGGTGCTCTGTAACCCTCCTCGCCATCCCCATCGATCTTGACTCACCCATGCATCGCTTGACCTCTTGGTTCTACATTTTGCCTTTGGAATCCCTTCTCATGCTTGCATTATGCGTTGGTACTTTGGTTGCATTGCTCCCTCCACCCCATTGCATTGGTTATGCTTTCCTTTGGTTTGTCCCTCGATGCATCACATTGTGAATCCATCTTGATTTGTAGACTCTGCATGCACCAACTGATCCGTTACTTTGAGCCACACATCGTTCACTTTCCCATCACACATCCTCCGTTTAACGAACCCTTCGACTTGCTTGCACGAATCTCATCAACCAACCTCAGGGAATGGCACTCAACCATTTCACCTGGTGACCCCTTTCGACAACTTGACGCATTTTGTGGACATGGACCTCTCGCCAACCCCTCCACATGGTGCCCCGTCAGCCTGACAACCACGACACCTACCTCTACGTGGACCCTCTACCCACCTGACATGTGGACCTCCTCTATGCCTTTGTCAAACACAGAACCTCGGTGACCTCCAATGTGGCTCCACTCACTGGTCCAACTCCCTAACTTGGTCCTAACACTGCTAAAGAGCTTGAACACCCCAATGTCCAACCCGAATCGTCCAGCCCACTCGACTAAGACATCTCCACTCAAATTGACGGTGCCCTCTGCTAGCTCACCATTGAGTTAACTATACAACTCATTAAGCCAATCGGGACGACTCACCGAGCTTACCCCCTCTTGCTCACCCTTGAGCCTCTAAACTCCCTTCGACCCCTCCTTTTGATTTTTTTTACTTTTTTCCCCCATTTTCAACATTATTTAAATGTAATTAAGGGGAAAACATTAAAATTCATCAATATACAAGGGGGATTCTTTTTTTGGGCTCCATGTATAGGGTTATTGGGATTTTGAGCCACTTTTTTTGGCTCGTTTGTTATAGTGCTCCTCTTTGCCTACGGCTAGTGAGCGCGTCCGCCATAATCTTGCAGAAAAATATCCTTCTTTTTGTGATGTGAGATGCCTTCTCTCACTTTAAATAGTGTTGTACCCTTGTGTTTACACCTTTTGTGTTTGATTGCGTGTCATTCCTATGCTTCGAATAGGACTCATTGTGGCCTCCACTCTTGTGTGATTCGTTACCTATTGCAAGGTGAGTGGTCAACTATGTCTGACGTCACATGAACACACCTTATTGTAATCTTGCACTACTTATTAAAGTACATCAAACAAGGGGTTACTATTGTTCTCGGGTGTTGTATTATACGTAGACGCATTCTCGGCTGAGTCTGACGTCTTGCCACCTTGCTTGTATCACACACCCTCTTCTTATGCACCTCTTACTTCTTTCTTCCACATCATGGAGGATGCTCTTTCTAGATTTGAGCATCACAAGATTGCTTTACAACCTCCATCACTTCTTCTTGGGAGAGAGAACTACACATCATGGCATGATTTTATGGAACACTACTTTGCCTATGAGGGTATTTCACACTTTCTACATGGGCCAGTTCCTGCACCCACTGATTCTTTGTCTTGAGGACTATCTTGACACATGCGACCATGTTGTTGGTCACTTGATGTTGCATGTCACCATACCTCTCCACCTTCACGTGGTAGACTTAGATCCTCCCCACACCATCTGGAGCATCTTTCAGTCCTTGTTTGGAGACCCTTCACATAGTGTTATTGCTATTACTCTTGATTTAGTTTTCTCCTCTTTGATTTATGTGATGACAGTTCTATTCGTTGAAACAAACTCACTTTCTTCCACTTCTAATGAAGAGGATTGTGCTTCTAGTTTTGATGACAAGAGTGCTACCGAGGACTCCTCTCCTCCTTATCTCACCTTTCCAGAGTATGTTGACACTCCTCCCTTCCCATCAGACATTGAGTAATCCCATTCTCAGCCTCATACCATCATTGCATCTTCCTCCTTTCCACTTCTAATGTGTGAGGCCCTTTCCACTCCTCTTCCTTCATGCATGGATGATTCATACCTATGTCGAAATCACTCTTTTGTTTGTTGAGCCCCTTCTTTAGGATGAGTATCTTGCCATACCTTGGTCATCTTTTCATAGTACCTACTTGTGATACAATACAAGTTCCTCATCCTTCTATAGGTGTTTTGGAGGAGTTTTTCATCTCCTTTGTTGGGAGTGCCCCTTTTGGGACTCTTATCACTTCCACTTTTAGGAGATCATCATTGATCCACCCTTGCTTGTGGATCCTTCATCATTGTGGGGTTGTTGCATTTCCCAATTCACCTAGGTATCCTTTCGATGGATGTTCCTCTTTCACACTTTGATAGTTCTATGCTCGTGGCATTACCTTCGGTTCTTGCACTCATTTGCTAGAACTATGTCACATTTTCGTGGACCAGATTCATATTTCTTTGTACTACTCCCTTTGGCTTCCTTCATGGAGTGGGTAGACTTCTAGTACTATATTTATATCCTTCCTAAGGGCAGGTACACAAGTTTGGTGCGAGATGGATCTTCTTCGAGTCTAGAGGAAGAGGACCATGTCATCAAAACTCTTCTTGGATACTTCCTAGAGTTGCAGAGTTTAGATCCATGCATGGAATCTTGCATTTTTTTCTCCTTCTTCTCTCCTCTTCTTCTACTTTCGATTATATTTCCTTTTTACATGGGTACCTTATCAGGATCCTCAATTGTTGGGACCCATTTGTGGAATCTTTCTTAGATTAGAGAGTGTTTTTCATCTCTTGTGGTGGATGTTTTTCCCACTAGGTTTTCCTCCATTGCTTGAGATCCTTGTTGTTTCATGGGTGCCTCATTAGGATTTAGTGTGGGACCCATTTCTCATTTCTGAATTTCTACCTCATCCTAAGTTATAATGAAGGGGGTGTTGGTGTGATTCATTTTCCACATCACATGGTGAGTCATCTCACTTAGGTGAGGTCATAGGTCTAGGTGTCACAGGGGTTATGATAGGGTCATCATTAGATTCCTTACGTGTTAGTGCATCATTACGTCATATGGGAGTTACTTTCCATTCCAAGAATGTAACTCCCCTTCTCCACTTGAGGAGGTATGATTACAGTACTAGGGGTTACACAACACCCCTTATTTGTACCCCTTACCTTTTTAGATCTATGAGAGAGAGGCATATGAGATTTTCCCCTTTTGAATCTTTGCATGCACTTCATGGTTGATGATTTCTCCCCATGCAACCTCATCACGCTACCAGAGTGCAACTCGGTTGATGTTCATGTTATCCCACATGATCCTCGTGCTTTTGTTTTCACATTCTTCATCATTATTTACAACACGAATACAAAACTTCAGCATAAGGGATTTATTTCATTTAATACACGACATTTTACAACATATTCATCGCTAATTTGTAAATATTAATGGATTCCTAAAGTTGACCCATCTATGTCTAGTGCACATAATGCAATATTGAATGCTATAACTTCTACAATAATATAAGAGCCACCTATTCAAGAAGAGGATAAGATTGACATACCTCCTTCAGAAGCACCAATCTTAGTTGAAGAATTACATCCTACTATTGTAAAAACTACCACAAAATCATCACCAATCAAACATGACCAATTACACAAGGCCTCATAGCACATAGAGCATACAAAGGAAAATCTCAAGGCTAGCACTATATTACTAACATAAATCCATGTGCACAAAGATGATAATTGGGTTGATGATCAAGATTATGATAGTAACAATGATGAAAAAATTGATATGCTAACCAATTATTCTATGGATATATCTCCTTCTCCACATCAGGTTATGATAGATTCTAATCCACCTATCAATACCAATTGCAATAAAAATACAAATGATTCTACACCTATTATTAGCACGACAACATCTATTATGGATTCTCACAAAACAAGTATCGATGACTTACCTGATGATCTGTGGATCTCTACAGGCATGGGTAAATATAGGCTAAATCCTAAGTATGCCTCTCAAATATCCACTATATGAATTCTTCTCCAATACTCGGGGGACATCCTATTTTTGCCTCTTTCCAATTTTTTTCTATGGTTTCTTCTATAGTTATATGAGATACGACATACATTTCCAATCTTCCCATATTGCACCTATTGGTTATGGAAAGTCTTGTGTCTCTCCCTTTGTTACTTGAGGTTGATATTGACGAGCCTCCTAGCACTACATATGTTGCACATCTCTTGAATCACACATTGATCCTTATGTTTTCACTTACTCTTGCCATTATTTCCAACAATCCCAATATTCCACCTATTCTAGTTGTTCCTAATGAACACACTCTTATTGTTTATGTCATTACACTTACTACTTATGCAGTTGGGATCTTGGACTTTATAGGGTTCTCCCCTCACTTTTTTGACATTGTTCTATGGTATCTCTTGTGGTACCCCCTCGTTTCTTGACGATGCACAAATTTATAGGTTCAAATTAAATATTGAGGGAGAGGTTCCACATCCGAACCTCACTTTGCACACACAATGGGAGGAAACCTTGAATCCAATATTTAGTTTCATACTCTCTATCAAACATTGAAATATTTTCAAAATACAAAAACATTCAAATAATTGCAAAAATACAAAATCAAGACATTTTTATATGGAATATATTATTTGCACTTTATATTATACATGTTGTTTATTGCTTTGGTTTGATAAATTTCATCTTTACACACATGTGTTCATGTGGTATATTAAGCATGATGCATGGCATATGTAGAGCGATACAAGATGAAAGGTGTTGGCTTGCCCTTTACCTAGAATGCTAACTTTTGGGGGCATCTACTTTTACATAATATATCCAGGTGCTATATTTCTATTATAGTTCATTTATTTCCTCATTATGCTTGGTTATATATATATATATATATATATATATATATATATATATATATATATATATATATATATATATATATTGTATTTGCTATTTTTGGACTAACAAGACTAACACATGTGTCTTGTGCAATGCTTATAGTTATTGCTTCACTAGCTCTTTTATATCATATGTCATTTTATTTTCATCATATTTAGATACATTTGCATGTCATACATGATTTATAGCCGTGCGTGTGTGCACGTGTATGCTTGTTTTCTACTCGATTTTGGAATAAGGGACTTATTTATCTTGTGACACCACGAGTGTCCTATGTTTGTGACATCATGCCTTGTGTGTGGTTGTGTATCTCTTGTTTATAGGATCAAGGGCCTTGATTGTCTTTTGACACCATAGGTGTCCCATGTTTGTAAGCATATTTCCTTTTGTGTGAAATTGTTTGACATGTTTACACTTGTATCTACATTGTATGCAATTGTTTTCTACGAACACATGGTTTTCTATCACTGTTATTACTATTTTTTCATTAACACTATTATTGTTATCATGCTTCTTGTTGTTGCTAATTTTGTTTTGTGCCATGATTTCTACCATGCGCATCCCCCTGCAGATACAATTTATTCTTGGTGGCCACCACATTAGTTTTTTAGAAGTTATACATAGGTTCTCAAATTCTTAGACATGGGTATACATATTTTCTTTTGAGCTGCATGCTCAAATTCTTCATTTCCGCATCTCAAAAGAGGGGAAATAGGAGGGGTTTATTCTACATTTATAGTAGACACATGAATTTTTATGAGAATAAACATATGCAAAAGTAGAAAAAAATACCTCAAAATTAGACTTAGACACAAGTATTCAATTTTTTTCATAGGTTCAAAAATGTACATCTTGGTTAGGATCGTATGGACATTTTTGACCCTACTATACAATTTTACAGAGGGGAATCTTATCCATATATTTCAATAACAAAGATATCATGTTTTTCATCATCTATTACAATGTTTTCATATGGTTTTATACTCATATTGACTCATTTTGGCACAGGTTCAGGGGGCATGAAGTATTTCATCCTCTCTTTCTCCACAATACTCTATTTCATTTCTAGTTTTTAGTACATTAGGGGCATGAGTCTCCTCTCTCCACTCAAATTTCAGCATGCAATCTTTCTACTCGGTTTCTACTCAATTGTGCAACACATTGTAAGAGTATGGGGGAAATTATTTCTTTGTTCTACTATGTGTCCTAATTAAAAAAAGTGGGCTTATATTTTGCGAAATGGTATGGTCCATGGGGTTGTGGAAGGTATTGAAGTGGATAAGTTCTTCATAGGTAGACTAACCTATCCTCTTATACTTGAGGGAAATATATCAAAGTTCTTTGAATGAATTTGATACACTATCTTCTTCTTTGGTAGGTGCTTCTGCTCCTCATATTTTTAGTTCGTCTCTTTGGAATTTTTGTGTTGGGTTGGTACACCTAACATATTGACCTCTCATCAACACAAATTGAAACCGATCACCCCAATTCTTCATCGATTTTAACAAATATAGAATCTAGAAGGCACAAGAATGCGAGCGCATTCCCTATATAAAAAAGGTGTATTCATTTCATGTCTTACATATATTTTGGCATATATTGTTGTACATTTCTTTACGGTACTTTAAGTTACTGATTCAATTTCCTAACTTGGGCATTGACTACACTTTGTGTTGTAGGTTTCATTTTGGAGCATGCCAACACTAACACAACGAGATACTACAAAAAAATTTATTGTGAGGAAACAAAAGTGTGCCTACACACTCGGGTATGTTTTCCTTTTAAGTATGTAATTTGTAATTTCTTACTTAAAGGGGGGAAATATATACACTCAAATTTAGAAATATATACTTTGACACTGCTCACGTTGACATTGCACACTTGCATGGACAGATGCACTCTCCTCACTGTTTCTTAGCACACACTAATACCACTTAATATACTTTCTTATCTTTGCACACCTCTCTTTCAATAGTATTTAAAGTTTAAAGCATAAAATACATCTAGAAAAATCCATTCTTAGGCCCATGAAGTCAAAACACACTTTTCTCCCTTTGGTCTAAAAATGTTGGTTTCGGTCGGGATGTAGAATTATATCTTGACCCTATTGTATGGTTTTGGACCGACATGTTTTGAGTTAATTATTTCAATTCTATAACATTATTATGAATAAATATACCCCCTTCGATGGCATTTCATGACATAATAACCTTCAAAATCATTTATAAGGAATAAATCATACCTCATTCGATAA
Source organism: Taxus wallichiana var. yunnanensis (assembly GCA_018340775.1). Classification (NCBI taxonomy): domain Eukaryota; kingdom Viridiplantae; phylum Streptophyta; class Pinopsida; order Cupressales; family Taxaceae; genus Taxus; species Taxus wallichiana. The sequence continues at coordinate 1,014,751,013 of CM031240.1, read as the reverse complement.
TATGACATTTTATGAAATCCTCATGTAAAAGAAAGCACTAAAGGCACTAAAAGATCCCTAAAATATGAAATAACTCATGCACATCCATTAGGGAAACACCCTATATTGGTATGAAGTCTCCTTCCAAGTCTAGGATTCTCCATCTTCATCATATAAGCAAGAAAAGTGACCCTTCCTAATTATTTGAGCAAGTGTGAAACTCAAGTGAAGCATTGTCAAAACACAATTGTCAAGTTTGATTACACTACGGTAGATATCACATGTTAGGAGAACAATGTGTGGTTTGATCCCTCTTTAGAGTAGTGGTGACATCAGCGAATTGCACAAGGGTGCCCAAAACCCACCTAAATTTGTTTTACAGAAACTCCTTCTTACACTACAATGGTTTCATGGTTTGAGAAGAGCCATAAATGATTTGGGTTGAGTTTTACGATTTTGACTATGCTTAATTTTAGGTTACTGATTTCAACAATTAAGCATTTCCATTTCTAGATCTTCCTATTCCTATAATTAGACTACCCGAGACTCTTCCAGATCCACATAGAATCAACTAAGTGCACTCTTTCCTTTTGTTTTGATAGTTGTTAGATAAATCACCACTTTGGAAAGTGTTATTTTGATTTGTGCAATTATTTGTGGAAGTCAATTAAATCAAAATATCAGGGTAAGTGCATGGAAATGGGGGACCAAAAGGGGGTCAAAAGTGGACACATTTTTTCTGAAATAAGAAAAACTTGAATAATTTGGCATGCATATGATCAAAATTTGACAATGTGATAAGAATAAGTACATGCAGTGCTTGGAATCTAGTTTCTAAACTACTAATTGTTTTTGAAAATGGTAGAAATTAAGAAGGTCAAATGTGGTGCACAAACAAAGTATGTCTATTTTTGTGTCAAAAAGATAACAACCTATTGTGTGTGCACCCCCATTTTTGAGTTCTATAAATTATTTTTGAATCCCTTCAATAGAAAGTTAGCTAAGACCATGTATGAGGTCCCACTAATTTTTCATAATTTTTGGATGAATATATAATTTTTTACTAATTTTCAAAGTGCACACATCCCGAAAATGAAATATTTGTGTGTACACCCCCGTAACTTTGAGAAAAATAGTCAATTTTTAATGCGTGTAGAATGGAATTTAGATGAAATCATTTTTTTCAAATTTGGATGAAAAAATCATAAATTGTGTATGAAAATGTATGCATAGGTTTTAGCAAGAAAATAAGGCACTAGTAAAATAAATTAAGGATGAAAGCCTTAAACTAATCAGATTTTAGAAAGAAGTATATCATCACCAAGGTAAAACCGAGCTTGACGTTGTAGTATAAATGTTTTGGAATATTATGTTATAACACATGAGATATCAAGGTGTACATGTGAGATTTTATGTTTTTGTAAAACACGGATTACAAAGTCTAAACCTTAGGTTTGGATATCCAAGGTGAATCCAAGCCTATGGATTGGGAATTTCAAACCAAAAGAAGATGAAACACACTCACGCTATAACACGAGCGCGTTCCTGTTTGTAATGTTGTATATGTGCTTTTGGGAGGGATATATTTACTAAAATAAATTTAAAGTATAAGAAATAATAAAGTATAAATTTTATAAAATTTATACTTTATTATTTCTTATACTTTAAATTTATTTTAGTAAATATAAGAAATTAGGGTCACTCTACACCTTATGGAACTAGTCTCACAACTCCATCAATCATGGTTTAGAAGATAGTTTTTCATATTCTAATCTGGTCAATACATAGGTATTTTTCAGATTTTAGCATTCAACCTAAAGCTTTTAGGGTTTAAATTCTACAATATATGTCTATTTTAAGAAATAATGATGCAGAGCATAAAGGGCCAAAGCATAATAAGGTCATATAATACCATTAGAGCATGTTAGTCTAGGTGTGTTAAGGCTAAATATGTTGTAAAAGTTTGAATATGTGCTTGTAAAAGGATAACGTGTTAGGAAAAAGGGATAAAATATGCGGAAAAATCCCTCACATAATTCAAGCAATGATAGAAACTAATATGTAGAAAATATTACGGATCTCAAATAAAAGTGTAGAATAAAAATAACAAAACACAAAGAGACAAAATTTAACGTGGTTCACCTAATTTGGGCTACATCTACCAAGAATCACTTTCTCATATTTTATTACAAGCCACCACTCGCTCAATACACAATACCCAGATCTGTTTGGAGCTATGCTAAAAAAAGCTCTACAAAATTCACACCCAAATTTGACACATCGAAATATTACATCTTACCTACCATATGCACAAAACCACATAAGTAGATAAGCTGCTTAAGTAGTTTTACAAAACCACGTGGTATTAAAACCATGGGCCAAAATCGTCCCATAAACCTATGGGTCAAAAATCAAGCCCATATGAGAAGAGCACATTTTTGAGGCCTAAATTTTTTTCTCGGGTCTACGCACCCCCGAACCCCGCCATCGGGGGGTGCTGCTCCAAACCCTCATCGAGGCTTGACCCAACCCCAAACCGGCAAGACAACTATGGAAAGTGTGGAGTCTTTCAACACTTTCACACATGAAAACAGATCTCCACAACCTAAGATAATGAGTGCTTGTAGGAGTGAATTTGACTTAGTAAAAGGGTAATATAGGCAAATTGAGTCATGTTATCTCATTCTAGTTGTCTTGTATGGACCTCATGAGTGTATTAAGGTGATATATACTTGATTTCTATGTTGAGAAGGTTATTGAGTCTTCTTAGGGGCTGTTGAGATAGTTTAGGTGTTTTTTTAAGACTCTATACTTAGTCAATGTACACCTATTCATAGGTGATTCAAGTGTAATGGATCAAGACAATGGGTTTTGAGATTAGAAATGAAGAATACAATATAAAATATGATTTGAAGTTATTTAATTACCTCTGTTTGAGAAATATGACATGTTTCTTATGGTCATGATGAAGCTGTGATAGGCCAATGAGGTGTAAACCCTCAAGAGCAATTTTGAATTGAATCTCTCTTAACTATTGGCATGGAAAGATTAAAAAGATAATAAGGATCATCCTCATAATTATTATAAGTCTTGAATTGGTGTAAGGTGATTGATATAGCAAAATATTAGCTCTCGGGATCATTTTAAGGCCTCCATGATATTTTCTTGTACTGAGATGAAATTGCGCAATTTGTAAATTTTTCTGTCTCATCATGATCTAGGAACCCTCCAAATGATAACGTGATTGGCCAAGTACAATTGAAGATATACATGACAATATTTTCAAGCTATAACAGTGAAACCACAGTGGACAAAAATGGTAAGAAAAAGACAAAGTTTATCACTTATGTTGATAGTCAGGACCCTAGGTTGGGTATTGTTGTCCTCTCAAAATTTCCCCTCTTTTGAAAGTCTGAATTTTGAAAATTTTGAGTTGGCACCTTTAATAATGTCCTAGTGAAAAGAAAACTTGAAGAGATGGTGAAAATTGCATTTTTTGTAGTCTTTTTAGTGATTTGCGGGTCTGTCGGACATTTTTGTCTCCCATGTCCCAAGTTCCCTTGGGCCTTCTATTCGCCGATGGCCGCTTTTCCCACAAAACCTTAACTATCGGCTTTTTTCAGAACTTTTTGGCCCGTTTTTCCATAGTTCACCGAAGCTTCTGTTACCCAATCATTCGCATCGGCTGCATCGGGTACTTCACATAATTTTGTCCCATTTGTCCCAAATGCGTCTCGGGATTTCTATTCCCGCATCACCGGTTTGGCGAATCATGTCCTTATGTCCCTCGCATCTTTCGCGTATCAAGTTCCTGGACCACCCGTGCTCATTTGGCCCACTTTTCTGCATCACCCGCATTGGCCGGATCACGTCTTCGTGTCCCTCATGTCCCAAATGTACCAAAGACCGTCCAGGGCTAGTTTTCTCTACTTTTCATCTTTTTGAGTCGGTGTGGGGTGTATTTAATGCACATTTAATAACCTTCTCTCTCCTGAAACGAATATTTAATTGGACTCCCCCTACGCATTTGTCACATTGCTTGCTTTCCTTCTCTTACTCGAATCCTTGCCATTAAATCCGTTTGCTCATGCCCCTATATCCCTTTGCATCCTCATCATGATTTTGATCTTTGGAAGGCTATCCCATGTGCATTGCAAGAATGAAGATCAAGTTCTAGGGCCAAGAACATGTATCACCTCTTGAATCCTCTGTACCAGATATCGGAGATAGTGAGGTTCGACACTTAGATTTTGTAGATTTTTGGGGAAGATTAACATGCTCTAATCCTGCTCCCATGGCACAAATGATTAGTGACAAAGTGGAATTACATATGCGGATGGTTTTCCTATCTCTATACAATGTGTGGACATGGTGCTTGCCTACAGGAGCCCATTTTAACCTAGATACCAAGGAACTCACCAATGTGCATGGTGAATTAATCACGAAACTAGATATACCGCCATTCTCTGCTGCCATGTGTATTCTAAGCCCGAAGATTCCATAATTCTCACTTGTGCCCAAGCCCAAATCCTATTCGAACAAGAAAGTGACAAATACAAGGCATGTATAGCAAAATCATGGTTAAAGAACCCTAAAAAGGGAGCATCCTGACTCTCCAAGGCATTATACAGGGTTGATTTTAATGAGGATTTGTTTGACTTTATCATGCCCGTATCATGGGGTTTTCACTAATGAGTTTCACTTCTGGATGTACCCCTTCATGAACATCATCTCTGAGGGCAAGCAGTAACATTAATTGGGCCAAGATTATCTCGCATGAATTTGATGTTAGAGTAGGTATTTACCTTAGCTCATGTTCATCTAGGTACATTATTTACCTTTATTGTATTTATCCTTAGCCGGTGTCATATGGTATGGTCATATGAGGGCTTAAAGCTTGTGATTCCTACTAGTGCTTATCTCCATCCCCCTTTCATTTTATTTGTGTGGTGAAGGCAAGAGCATTTTATTCTATTTTAGTGGAAACTAAAATAAATAGTAGAGCATAATATTGAAAAGTTTGTATCTTTTGATGGTAACTCGGTTTTGAGTGCCGGTTTTTGCAAAAGTGCATAGTTTTTATGCTCTTTCCATTAGAAATATTTATTTTGAGAATCACACTATAATTATAAAGTGCCATATTGTAACACACACTCATTATAAAGTGCCAAAATCTGGGGGCTCTTGTTGCATTGTTTGGGGTCTTGTTACATTGTTTGGTTCTTGCATTTCTTTTGGTGATTTTTTACGGATGACATCTTTATCTACTTCTACATTAGATCATGTTGAGCCATTAACAACACATAATTACTACACATGGAAATCAAGAATGGAAACAATAATCAAGCGGAAAGGATTATGGGCTTTAACTTCTTCGGAACAACCAAAGTGTTCACTAGAGAATATGAGAAATTTTAGTACCGGTGCAAATTTGATGAGTGTATGGGTTTGATAGGAACTTATGTAAGTGATAGTATTTTATTTCATTTGGAAAAGTGTGACTCTCCTTTCAAAATATGGGAGAAATTGGAGGATTTATTTGGTAAGGTGGATCATATGAGAGCCATGCAACTTGAAATTGAGATCACCTCTCTTAATCCTAAAGATTTTCCAACAATTATAGACTATCTTACCAAGTTCAAGCATTTGTTGACACAGTTGAAGGGGAGTGGAAGAGATAAGAAAGATGAAGAGTGTGTTTACTTGATTCTATCCAAGTTGAGAGGACCATTCCAAATTTTTGCTTCTACCTTTTTCTCTAGCATGGATGCCTTAGGTGACACCTTCAAAATGCCTAACTTAGAAACATTTTGTGAAAGACTTACTAGGAAGAATCCAAATTATCTCACCTTGAGTCTTCCACCTCTCAAAAGGCATTAGTTGCATCTAATCCTAAGGGAAAGGGAAAACAAAATAGTAAAACCAAATCCACACCTTCTCCATCTCAAAATTCTCCTAAACCCAAAGAAAACAACTCAAAACCCAAGGAGTCTTCTAAATCCAAGAATAAGTCTAGCCGTTCATGCTCTTTTTGTGGGGGTAGTAATCATGAAGAAAATAGGTGTTATAAGCGAATGCAAGCCTTAGAGGATGCAGTCAAGAAACACAAAATTTCTATCTCCACTCCACCTCCTTCTAATCAACATGGAAAAGAACTTAATGTATTTGGAAGATCTCAGTCACCACTTGTAGACAATTGGGTTATAGATTAGTGCTCTCATCACATGACTTCTTCCAAGGAGTCTTTTGTTTCTCTAGGTTTGAGTTCTATTTCCAAAATTGAGGTTGGAGATTCTTCCTTTCTTTCTATTGAGGGAAAAGGTGATATACAACTTGATGGTGGCAATATCCAAGATGCACTATATGTTCCTAACATCACTACAAATTTTTTTTATATATCAAATTTGTCATTCTGGTCAAGGGAAAACATTGACTTTTACACCACATGGGGCAGAAGTAAGAACTTTGTTGGAGCCTTATTCACTGTGTTTCTCAAGGTTTTGTTGATCATAGTTCAAGACTATATCTCTTTGAGGGTTTTGATGACACTTCTTCTATAGGGACAGGATTGGTTTCTCATTCAGATTTAGAGAGTAAGCTTTGGCATGAAAGATTTGGACATCTCAATTACAAATATTTGAAGGAGTTGAGCACTCATGGTATGGTAGATGGTCTTCCTAGAGTTTCTTGTCTTGAGGGAGTTTGTCATGGTTGTGCATTAGGGAAACAACACCAAGATCCTTTTCCTAAGAATTTTTCTAAGAGAGCTTCTTCACCACTTGAGCTTATGCATAGTGACTTGATGGTTTTTCCTACCCCATCTTTTAATGGAGCTAAGTATGCACTTACATTTATTGATAATTTCTCGAGGCGTACTTGGGTTTATTTTCTCAAGTACAAAAGTGATGTTTTTTCACACTTCAAAGTCTTCAAGGCTTTGGTCGAGAAACAATCTTCTAGTAGCATAAAGAACCTTCTTCACACCGATAATGGGGGAGTACTTTTAGCAATGAGTTTTCTAAATTTTTGGAAACTCAAGGCATTATTCACCAGCATTCTATTCCTCATACTACACAATGAATGGATTAGCAGAAAGGAAGAATATAAATTTGAAGGAAATGGCTAACTGTATGATGCATTCTAGAGATATACCTCCTATCTATTGGGTAAGTAGTTAATTGTGCTAACTATATTCAGAATCACACACCACATAGAGCACTTGAGCATTTGACTCAGAGGAAGCTTGGTCCAACACTAAGCAGATGTCTCATTTTTTCAAGTCTTTGGGAGCCATGCTTGGGATTTTGTGCCAAAGAAGAAAAGGAAAGCTTTGGATAAGAAGAGTAAACCCTTGATCTTTGTAGGGTATTGTGAGGACATGAGAGCTTATCATCTTTTAGATCCTGATACACATGATGTTCATTTTTGAACACATGTTTAGTTTGATGAGTTTCACTCCTCATGATTCTTCATCTTCTTCCATTCCTTCTTCTTCATCTCATCTTGAGGATGCTTTCTTTGAGGAGATTGATGAGGAGGTTATAGATACCATTGAGAATCCTATTCCCACTGATGTTGTCACTATGCCTAAGTGGGCTCGTACTACAGTTTCTGAGGTAACACCTTTCATAGAGGATCTTCCACCCACTAGGCATCATCACACACATTCTACGGGTTACTGGACTTTGTGTCGAGGCAGTTTCGAGGATCAAGTCTTTTCAAAGGCTCATGGGATACAGGAGTGGGATGATGCGATGACAGTTGAGTATTCTTCTTTGATGAAGAATCATACTTGGGATTTGGTATCTCTTCCTAAAGGAAGAAAGATGGTTAGGTGTAAGTGGGTATATCAAACCAAATACGTGCAATTGATGGGTCCATTGACAAGTATAAGGCTCGTCTTGTTGTAAAGGGTTTTTCACAAGTCGAAGGTATTGATTACTCTGAGACTTTTGCACCCGTTGCCAAGATGGATTCTGTACACGCCTTGTACTTGCTATTGCTACATCACAGGGGTGGCCCGTATACCAGATGGACGTGAAGAGTGCCTTCTTACATGGAGATCTACAAGAGGAAATATATATGGAGCAGCTAGTTGGATTTGTTTAGGATTCTTCTCTTGTTTGTAGGCTCCGAAGGTCTCTCTACGGTCTCAAACAAGCCCCTCAAGCTTGGTATGAGAAGATGGATTATTTTCTTCTATCTACTAGTTTTTTTTGTTGCCATTCCGATCATATAGTGTATCTCCAACATGTTGGTGAGGATATTGTGATACTTGTCTTGTATGTTGATGATCTATTACTTACTGGAAACTCTTCTTCCCACATTCAGAGTATTCAGAGGGCTCTTTCTACATAGTTTGACATGACAGATCTTGGGCTATTGCATTATTTCCTTGGTTTGTAGATTTCTCAGACAGATTCAGGGATTCATTTGAGTCAGCAAAAGTACACCCATGATCTTCTTAGGCACTTTGATATGGCTGATTGTAAGCCAAGTCCATCTCCTTTTTAGTCTAGGGTTACTCTTACATCCACATGTACCACACCACTTTGTGATCCTACATTGTATAGGTAGTTGGTTGGGAGTCTCATGTACTTGACCCATACTCCCCGATATTTCATTTGTAGTAGGGCTTGTATCTCGGTTTGCACATTCTCCTCATAGTAGTCATTGACAGGCTGCTAAAAGGATTTTGTGCTATTTACAGGGCACTTCCCACTTTGGCCTACACTACACTAGGGGTTCTACTCAGTTGGTTGGGTATACAAATTCATATTGGGCAGGTTCTATTGATGATAAGGCGTTCTACTTCTGGCTATCTTTTCTGTCTTGGTTCTTCTCCAGTTGCTTGGGCATGTAAAAAGCAACATGCTATTGCACTTTCATCTTTAGAGGCAGAGTATAGGGTAGTAGTTATAATGAGTCAGCAAATTCTTTGGCTTTGCTAGTTATTGACAGAGTTTGGATTCCCACAGATTCACTAATTGTACTTTGGTGTGACAACCAAAGTGCAATTCACATTTCTCGCAACCCAATTGAGCACCAATGGACCAAGCATATTGAGATACACATCCACTTCATTCGAAAACACATTCAGGATGGAGTTCTTTGCTTGGAGTACCTTCCGACTCAGAAACAGGTTGCATACATCTTTACGAAGACTTTTGCATCACCTTCTACCTTGAGTTGTGTGGAATGCTTGGGGTTTCGGAAGTTGTTCTTGGGGGGTGTTCATGAGAACAACTTCCTTCTTCTTCTTCTCTTTCCTTATAGCAAGATTCTTTCCTTCTTTTGGTTTGAGATTTCTTCATGGATATATTGTACATGAGTACCTCATCAAGCCTAGTTGTCGGGACTCATACTGTGGACATGCCACTTCTATTTTGGCCCCTAGATTCACTTGAGGGGGGGTGTTAGAGTAGGTATTTACCTTAGCTCATGTTCACCTAGGTACATTATTTACCTTTATTGTATTTATCCTCACCCACTTATGTGTGTGGATATTTCTTTTTATTTATTTAGATATTAGGAGATATTATCTAGTTGTTAGGTATAGTTCTTTCCTTGATCTATGGTATTGACTAGTTCTTTCCTAGATCTATGGTATTGACTAGATCCTTGATGTCTAGTTCTCTCATAAATCTATGGACTTGACTAGTTCTTTAATGACTAGTTCTTTCCATGATTTATGGCTTGATCTACGACCTTGACTGGTTCTTAGATTGTTATTCCTTGCCTATATAAGCAAGGCCCATTCTCATTGTATTTCATTGAGTTCCATAATAATATATGATATTGCTGCTCATTTGTTTGCAAAGGTTTTGTGTAAAGTTATTATGGTGAATTGATTTCATCTTATTGATCGTGGTGTTTGATTAGCATCTGTGTTCTTGGCTTGGTACGATCTAGTTATCGTTCCTTTTATTTGATTTCGAGCAGATTAGCTAGTGTTCAATGAGACTAAGAAGTTCTATATGACTTCTTATCTCATGTATACCCAATTGCATCCCGACAGGTGGTTCGGTTTCACTTACATAGAAGGCTAGAAGAATGAGCCTATTTATGCATACTGCCCTCAGTTTACCCTGGAAACTAGCAATCACAATTTCAGAAGAGTCAATGATGCTTTCACCATGTACATAGTAAGACTCTTGGAGGGAAACACTACCAGGAGATTTTCTGATGAAGCTATGAACCTGATAGCCAAGTATGGGGCTTTATTTATCCAATTCAGGAGGTTTTCATACATTAGGCTGGCTGGTTATGAGAGAACACCCTTAAGCTCCCTATGTTCTGCGGTGATAAGATGGCCTTGGTTGAAATATGCAAACAACTTGATAAGCTACATAGGACATGCAAGGACAAGAAGATCACTGACCTGCATTTCCCTATCTCTTTGGGAAACTATACATGTAAGACAACCTTGGATGCCCAAAATGTAGAAAGGGCTATTACTTCTATCACTATTCATTTCTTCAAGACCAGATCTTGCTTTGATCTGAAGAATTTTATTGAGCAGAACCTCAGGATAAACTATCATCACAAGCTAGATACTGAGGATTACTGGGATGACTATGTAGATGATTTTGAGGCCGGAAAAGGCACTATGGTAGACTCTCTCTACAACACATCAGAGATCTCAATCTTTACCAGGTTCCTGAAGGACTTAAGGAGGATGAGGAGGACTTACAGTCCTTTGAATATGAGACAACAATCAAACACACTCCTTTGGAGGATCTAGATTGGTACAAGAAAGAGAGGGATGATTTGGTTGAAATTATGGCCCCTGTTCTTGTAAGAACTAAAGTTTGGCTTGATAGGAAGATTCATGAGTTCAAGAAGAGTCAGGGTGGATCTTCTTCCTAGAGACACCTCTACACCAGGGAAGGAAGCACATACAACCAGCACCGAGGTTCTTGAGCAAACCCCTCATTCCTCCTCAATGAAAGATCCTGAGTCATCTACTCCTTCTACCCAAGTATACCAAAAGAAGATCAGAGAAGTCAAACAAGAACCAATTGATGAAGAGCCTCTTCTTGAGCATCTAGAGCTACCTTCAGGACCTAGAGAACATTATTGTTCTTAGTGAGAGTGATGATGGTGAAATACCAAATCCTGCAGGAACTCCTGAAGTAACAGTTGAAAAAGAAAAGGAAATGTCTAGTGCAGAGCCTCCTAGTACCATGAGACTCCTCTACAAAGGAAGCTCCTGATACTCCCACCACTTCTCTGCTAGAGGAAACAATGGTCAATACTCTAAGTGCCATGAGTTCACTTTCTCTTGGGCCCCTTGTTCCTTCCTCTTCTTCTTCTACTTTTGCTTGGGTGCAACCCATGGTTGACAATAGGAAGAAGAGAGCTTCTTCTCAGATAACAGGGCCTAATTTTGATGTTGTGGCAGCCTTGTTAGAACTACTCCTCCTCCTCCAACTAAGAGAGCCAAGACAACTTCAAGGATAGTAACTGATGCTCAAGGCCAATAGTTCTTGGAGGTTACAAAGCCCAAGGTTGATAAGGTAGAGCAGGATCTCTTGGTCTTTGATTTAGAGCTTTCTAGAATCCCAATGGGGGAATCCACTCCTGAGAGTGAGGTTCATAACCTTCAAGCAATAGTGACAAAGGTTATTGAATGAGTAGAGAAGGGCAAGAAAACTATAGAACAATTGGAAGAACAAAATCAAGTTCTTTCCAACTTTATCAAGTCACTATTGACCAAAGATAAGGTTTTAGACCCTACCCCACTGGCTGCTCTTCCGCCCCCATGATTCTCAACCAGGATGAAGTTTAGAGCATCAAAGATATACATAAGTATTCTACTTATGGAAAGGCCTTGGAAACCATGGTTGATGATATGATTATAGTTGGCTTGAATTTCATTGAGGAAGCCTTCAAGGCCAATGAGAAGGTGATTAATCTTCAGCAGAAACTCACTTCCTCAATAAGGGCTATGGATAAAGAGCTTAAGCTCTAGGTTAGTTGTATTACAGATCTTCATCTTATGGGCCAAACTGATGAAAATATCTGTTAGTTAATAGTATTTTTGATGAGGCCAAGAATAACTTGTCAAAGGCATGGGTTTTTGGTGTAGAATGGAAGATGAAGGTGTTGGAAGAAGCACTGGGTGAGCTAAATAACGTATGGCAGAAAGGAGAATCTTTCAAGACTTGTGTTTCTTCTACCTTTAAAGATATTCATTGCCATCTTCATGATGAAACCTCAGGTGTTCCTTGCTCTCTTCAAGAGATCAAAGCTCAGTTCAAAACATTTGTCAAGGAAGAATTGTTCAAAGAAGAATTAATTACCAAAGAGAAGATAAAGGACATTTGCTTCCTTTAATCTGCAATTGCTGAGGCAAATAAAGAATACCTAGGGCATACCGAGTTCGATAAAGATATGGATAAATCTCTAGGCACTTGGTCTCGTGCCACTACCAACACATCAATCCCACGAGGTATGGAGATAGCTGAAGCATAAAAGAAATTCATATATCATATCCTCAAACGGTGGGCCCGCCTCAACCATAATAGGATGTTTCTTATTTTGGCTTCTAATTTTCTCCTTCTATTTTTACGTGATAAGCTCTTTGTAAATTAATTAATGATATTATATTGAGCATTTCCTTAATTAATCTTTTAGTTAAAAAAACATTACAAGTGTAACTAATTTGTAAGCTATATAATGAGCTCTCCATGCCATTCTAAAGGGCTGGAACTCTGAATATTTTTGAAAGTGTAAAAGAGTTTAAAAAGCTATCAATACAAGAAGACTCCTCTTTCTGTTCTATCTGTGGTTATTCCTCCTTTCCTATCTGTTAAATTATTAAATCATTTATCTATTTCTACATCAAGAAGCTTTGTATTCTCGTGGATGTCATTTCTGGAACTTTGTGTCTATGGAATAACATCTTATGGTTTAACGTAAATGATTTTGTTCTATATGATCCTAAGTTAGCATTTATAAGGAATTATTTTGCTATCTATATTTCCTGAGAATGCCACTCTTCCTTTTCCCACTTCCTAGTTCTTCTATCTTTTTGCATTGATAATTGGTTATATAAAAACACTTCCATGATATCAGAGTTCCTCTTTAAAACTAAACGTTGTACATTTGTAAATAGTTTTTTCCTTTAAATAAGGGAACCTCTCCCATTAAAGAGGAGGGACTTTTGTCCCCTGATTTGCTTTCATTAAAGTCCTTATTTGACAACCAATAAGTATCAAGGAAGAATAAGGTACAATTGAGGTGGTTAAATTATCTTAAGGGTTCAAGTAATAAATAAAATTCCATCGATTCAATATAAATTAGATGCACAAATATTTCTAGGACTGTATCAAGCCATTTTGGAGACCAATAAAGGGAGTTGAGCATAATGTGATGAAAACCCAATGCATGCAAGATCAAAGGACACCTATCCAAGTATGATTTATTTGTTTGAGTGATTCTAGGGTCATGAATTTGTCTTCATTTGAGTATAGCATGACTGTATGAGCTGGCAAGACTTAAATAAGCCACTAAAAGGGGTTACTAGAAGTTGTGAATTGGGCAAATAGCTAAGAACTAGTAAATGAAAGGTTATGGACACCTAAATTCTATTTTAAGATTGCTATAGAACATGGATGTAGGGTATGAGAACCGATTGCATATGTGGTCTTGAATTGAGCCAAGAAATGCTAGGAAGAGTTGTAAGAATGCATATTTGAAGAGCATTGCTTGAGCATTCATAAGGGATCTTGAAGCTTTAGTTTGATGTATTGAACATGTTCAACCAAATGTGAATGGTCTCATGACTCCATTGAAGTATAACTCCATGTGAGGTAAGGTGCAACTAAGAGAGAGATCAAGGGGTATGTATGCTAGAGAGCTCATGAATGGAATTTGTAGCATAAAATAGTCTTGCATGTATATTCATGCACCTTTAGAAGACATTGGATCAGTGATCACAAAGTGATCACCTATGATCAGTTGTTATCAAGTGAACTCTTCTCTTTAAGTGTACTTCGTATAGCTATGAGCATTACTATGATCAAGTATAAGGGAGAAATGTAACTCAAGGTGTTTGGATCCTAGAAAAGGTGCAAAGGACCCAAGGAAGATGATCCTTAGGTAGGGTTGGCCATTTGAGAAATTTTAAGCTCTTGATAAGGAGAAACAAGCATTGTGAATAATAAACCTTCAAAGTAAAATAGATAAGGCCAAAATTCAAGTATAAACCTTGCATCAAATAATATAGTCATTGTTTAGGTTTTGGGGCCTTTTGGATTGTTTACTGACATTTGTAGGAGTGTTATATGTGTCAAAATTAGAATTTACAAACCTCACAACTCCCAAAGGTAGTGATAATTGATCAAATATATGGACTCATGAATTTTACCATGACACGAAGTTGAATACCTAATTTGGTCTTAGAATATGGTAGAATCATACTATGGATGAGTACCTACTTTACAAGCTTAGGGAATGCATCTTTAAGAGGACCACTCAAGCGATCCTCACAATCAACAATGCAAGGGAGTGACCTTGGTTCCCATGTTGACATGTATATAATCATTTGATCCTTATAAGCATAGATTAATAATAGTAAGGTGTGGGCAACACGATGATCTATCTAAGGACCCCATAATATCTTCATTTGTTCAATAAAATAATAAGACGTAACTTGAAGAGTTAGAAGCTAAAAGAGTGCATCACATCAATATATTTATAACACGCAACAAACTATAGGGTAGGTGTAGGTGAAAATGTGTAAAATCTTCCACACATTCATATCCTTTCTATGGAGAAACAAACTCAAGACTTTCATCAAGATTTATGTTAAGTAAATTAGTTACATTCTCACACTAGTGTAGGAGTAGGAAGGTTGATTCAAGTGCCACATACTTCATAAACAATCAAATCTACATCAACATTAAGAGAAATGATTTTTAGATATCCTTTTGTGTTGTTGCCAAGAAACTCTTGAAATAATTTCATATATGGATAAGAAACCAATGAAATAATTTCGAGCATTGTAAAAATGAATGTTGTGAAAGTGTTAAGACGGTGTTGTCATACAAAATGTATGGAATGAAAAATTGAAACTTTAAGCATGAAAACTATTCCCACAATTGAATCTTTTGCTTCTCGATCATTGGTACGTCCTTCCTATGGCCAAATTGCCTTAGTCCCACTCTCAACCCGGCTTAGAATAAATTCTTAACAAGGTTTTAAGTTTATTTCTATGTACATGAATTATTGAATACGATGATTGATGAGTTTAGTGTGACGTGATGGAAGATAGCTTCTTCCAGAGGCCTAAAAAAAGGCCATTATGAGTGTAGACATCTAAAATGTCGACACGATTAATTACAATTAATATGTCCCGCAAATATCCAAAAATCATCCATATAATAATTAATCGCAAGATTAATTATTATTATTGATCCCTTTTATAACATTTCTCCTTCTATTCCTCCTGCTGCTCCTCCCGCCACCCACCTCGCCTCTTCCTCTAAACGTCCATTCACCAGGGCTTCTAGGAGACTCAACCTTGAGACTCTTGCAGCAGGAAAGAGCCTCTTGATCTTGACATTGCACGTGACTCCTTTGAGAACATAAGTAGTGCCGGTCCTTGCGGGAAGCACGGATGGATAACCCTTCTAAGAGATTGGAGGCCTTAGAGGTGAGATAAAAATGCTTTGAAGGATGAGGTCAAAACCTAGCTAAGCAAAAAGGTAAGAAAAGCATGGAGGGGGAAGGGAGCATTGACAATAGTCAGATTGAAGACATATACAAAAAGCTGACCTCCTTGGACTCCCGCCTTGGGAAGGCTAAGACTAGGCATGATTACAACATTGCTGCCTTTAGGGCCATTGAGGAGTTCATCGTGGGACATGCCAAAAGTGTTTCCAACCTCAGCGGTGTCCCGGCTGCACTTTGGGGCAATGAAAAAGAGAGCAAAAGGACCATCGAGGAGCTCGATAAGACGGATGCTGCCCACATGACAGCTTTGGGTATGTTTCATGCTTGGAAAAAAGTCAAGATCAGTGTTGATCAAGCAACCAAGAAGTAGTCCTGCATGCTTCTACTGCTCTCTTTTGTTATTCTTACTGTTTCTTGGCTGTCGGGTTACTATTTTTTTGCTGTTGTTTTGTTGTTAAGTCTCGCTTGTGTAGCTGTTTCTGGGCTATGTTGAATTTCATTGTACTACTTGGACTTGGTTAGTCCTGCTATGCTTCTCACTCTTATTCCGGCTTAAAGGCCTTATTTTGTATTCAAGGGTATAGTCCCTTTCAAAAAACTATTTGCCAATATTAAAAAAACATTTACCCTTTTATCATTCATCTTATATCCCATTTCATCCTTAATCCATTTTATATCATTATTATATCCTATTATCCCACAATTAATCCATATTATCATTTTATAGGAATTTAATATTCCTACATCTACCTACCCACCTACCCTACACATCGCTACAGCTATCCTTTCCATGTAATCTCACCTTAACCTAATCTAATCCTAAAACTAATCACATGTTCTACCTCTAAATCTAGAGGTTTCTATTTTAAGCCTATCTAAACTTCCCTCCATTGATAATTTCAAATAAACCTTCCACTCTCCATTGAATATTCTTTCAAATTCTACAATTCTCCATTTTTCTCATGCATTCTCCAATCTTGATCTAAATCCAACTTTGTTTCATCATAACCATTGATCCTCCACCCCTCAACTATAAATTAAGATATCCACCTCCATGGAAGCTAGGCATATGAATTCATAGAAGCCATAACAAACCTTTGCCATTTTGTTTCATCAATCATCCATTTTATCCTCTTATCCAATCAATCAATCCATTCCTCCAATCCAATCTATCATCTATCAATTAATCTTCATCAAGCAATCCAAAGGCAATCAAGGGGAGGTGCTGATCGTGTGTCTCCACCAACATCTGAAGCAACCAACATCAATCAAGAGAAAATACAAAATTTCAAAGGAGGAATTTTTCAATATATAGGTAAGTGCAAGTATAATTTCTATCCCCCTTTTAATCCATTACTCTATCTAAGGTATTGTTGAGAAGATTATCATAGGAGAACAAATTTGTTTGTTTTCTTATATTCACTAACTAATCTTTTTAACATATACATGAGCTAATCAAACACCCTATGGGAGAATTTAAGAAATATATTAAGCATCCGGAGGTGATGTTGGGGAATATTGGAAGTGTTGGAGGAAATTTAGGAATATTTAGGAAAGTTTTTCTCATTCAAGGACAATTTTCTCAACAACGGGTTTTCTAGGTGCAAGGAAAAACACTCTAATGGTGAAATCTGACTTCTCTGGATGATTTTGGGAGCTCCATAAGGAGTTAGGAGGAAAAAAATAGGAAATGGAAAGATATGTGAATCCTATACATGTTGGTAATATCCATTTTTATATAATACTTTAAGGTTTCATAAAGAATTTAAAAACAATGAAGCTACCCCTTTCGGTTCCAAACAAAAATGGCCCTAAATTTGCAAGCTCTAGAGAGATGGTCACCACATAGTGATAGGTGAAGATTTGTAAATTTTGATAAGTACATCTTGGAATTGGTACTGTCATAAATAGAATATTTTTAACATGTGTGAGGATCTCATGAGGATGCATCCAAATTTCTGAGTTGAAAACACCTTCCTAAGATCCCAGGTTATGTTTTTGAGTGACGAAAATTATAACATGAAAAAGTGGTGTAAAATGAGTTACCATGAGTTGAAAGCATGTTTCTAAAACCTCAAGTGATGACTTAAGTGTTTATAAACACTGTTATGAGATATGCATTGTGATGGGAATATGATGTTCTCTTCTAATTATAAGACAAGAGTGAGGATCACTCTCTTACTTTTCTAGGCCTCCAAAATTAACCCTAGTGATCAAAAATAAACTCCATGATGCTCAAACCATTTTTGATTATCTATCACTTATTGAAATAGGTATTCACCATGTAGATGGAAGTATTTCTCACTGAATGAGATTCTTGTCATGTGGCCACCTATTGGAATGAAATGAGGTGGTTATAATGTCCTTCCTCCTTTGAAGTGTGATCACACTACAAGGTTCGAATGAGTGTTTAAGAACACTACCAAGTGAGTGAAATCAAGTGAAACTAAGATGATTTCTCATTCTTACATACATGGTGATCTATATGAAGATCATCCTCTTAACCATCCTGGTTCAAGAA
This sequence comes from Taxus wallichiana var. yunnanensis, assembly GCA_018340775.1. Lineage (NCBI taxonomy): Eukaryota > Viridiplantae > Streptophyta > Pinopsida > Cupressales > Taxaceae > Taxus > Taxus wallichiana. The sequence goes on along the minus strand of CM031240.1, from coordinate 1,014,732,832 downwards.
TTATTCTCGAGATGGAATCAAATTCAAGATACTTATAGACCTATTTTCTAAAATACCTCTCATGGAGATAAATTATGTCTTGATCCTTCACACATGATGGTCCCTGAATGCTTCGGTAGATTTAATAACTCATATTGTATTTTTACTTGAAGAGGTTTGAACATGATGGAATAGTCAAGATATGATGATCCTCAAATTAATCCATTAGCTTCCCATTTCAACTTTGGACATGATGACACCCATTTTAACTTCACAATTCACCTCCCTGACCAAGATGTCACATGAGTGGAAACATGCTTATAGTATCTAGACACATCTTCACTCAATTTCTCCTCATAGAAATAGGTTTTATCCTCTATATGGAAGGATTGATACCTAAATGAGAATTGAAGGAATGTTTGAGGGTGAGCTCCATCTTCATGAACTATAACTACATTAAATCATTGTGAAATCCACTCCCTAAATTGCAAGATGTGAGTACATCGCCAAGTATTGATTAAGTGTTTAGAAATAATCTCAAGAGATATGCACCATTTTATAGCTCAATATGAATACCATCACCACTCATGGTGATCCTTTCTCATCATGCTCATGATGATCATTCCCTTGATGACTTTAATTTTAATGAGGTTCTTGATGTTTCAGATCCTTCACAGACCTCATGATTCTCCTGATTGCACCCGTTTTCCAAGTGATTATCTATTACACATGTCGATGCATATTGTTTTTACTATTAACTCATTCGGGAACTCCCAAAATATTCCATAGAAGATAACATTCACCGTTGAAGCTCTCATTCCCTACACCTTGAATACCTGTTGTTGAACAGATGGATCCTAAATGATATTTTCTTTCTTAAATTTCCTAAATTACTTCAAAAACCTTCAATTCTCTCCAAACTCACCCTCAAATGCTTTATAATTTCCTAAACATTTCCAAGTTTTTTACTAATCGTAAAATGGCCTTTTTAGGTTTCCAAAGGAATTTATATTTCACTAAATCTTATTGGACTAATTTATTACCTTGGGTAATCATCCTTGCACACTAATTTTTTTTTGAAACCTTGTTATGAATTTCATCTGAGCCAAGGTGAAGGTTGAATTGAAGGCATACTGGTTAGAGGAAGGATGCACAATGACTGGAAGGATGCACATATTGATGTCTATCAAGAGGAAGGGATTGAATATTGCTACACCCTTAGTCCTATAACTTATAATTACATATTGTGATCATTTATCTACATTTTGGCGTTCTTGGTGCTCTATTACTGCATATATTCAAATCTAAGTAATTTCATTACAAATGTACAGTGATAATTCATGACATATAGCATTTACTTCCAACCTTGACTATGTTTTGTTAATTCTCATGGTTTTTCTCACCTAAAGCTTAATGTTGGGAGCATATAAGGCATCCACAGATCTGGGTTATAAAAGAAGAAACTTGAATTTAATCCTCCTAAAGCTTATTCAATATGTAAATGAGTCAAGAAGGTGTGTATGATAAGAAATATGAATTTTCTTCCTATCAGGTTATCTAAAACCCTATTTTGGGGTTTCAACAAGAAAATATTAATATCTCAGCCAATAAGGATTCTTAGAAGATAAATATACCTAGAATTCGGTTATAAAACTTAGGAGTCTTCTTGAGTCACACCATTGTGGAGAAGACTGATCTATAAACTCTTCAACTTTGGAATTATCCACAAAATCACAAATTTAATGTTGTTGTTATACTTTCTATTAGAAAATGATAGAGATAGCTAGTGAATGAATTTTGCTTGTGCTTAGAATCAAAAATTATAGGAAAGGAAAGAATATAAACTCACAAACACCAACAAGTTTTATCCTGGAAACCTCCAGAGGAGGAAAAACTAGTTGGGAAGGGAAATTGCTCTTTCTTCCCACTTTTATTGGCCAATTCAAACAATAAGTACAAAATTTACAATAAGTATGAAAGAGAAGTAGATAATATCTCACACTTCCTCCCAATTACTTGTTTGCTCTGTCTCAACACTCCTTTCTTCTACAAAACACAATTCCAACACTAAGAACTTCTTGCTCACTTTATTTCATGCTTTGATGATCTTATTCTCTTCTACAAACATGTATTTATAGCCTTTCTCATGTCCTCCCATGCACTGGAGAATGGGAAAGGTCATGAGAGAAGAGACCTTTCAAATTTTGAGGCTATTCGTTTCATGTTTTTATTTTTTGTCCGAAAGAGCTACACCACCGCCGCCACGTAGACCGGCATTCTTAGGACTCACTACCACCGCCGACTAGGTGGCGGTTACAGGATTGCATGGTTGCCCTGGTTGGGTAGCGATTCTATAACCGCCACTGCACAAAGTGGCGGTCCTACTACTATAAAATACGAACCTCGTGTATTTATTTTCCTTCTTCGTGTTGACTGATCTGATGAAGTAGAGTCATTTTGGATCCCTATGGATCACACCTCCCCTGCTTAGGAGGCTTTTGGTCCCACAAAAGCTTAGTGGGGGAGTAGATGAGGAAATAATTCCCTCACTTTCTCCTTGAGTACCACCGGGCCTGCCTTGGTGTATTTCCTTTCAGTCCAATCTGCCAAGACTCTTGCAGACCTCTCCTAGTCTCTCTAACCTTCTGTTGTAACACTACATCCTCCTCCAATTCACCTTGTGAGTCCAAGACGCAATCCTCAATGGAAGGTAGCAATTATAGTCCTTCATCTTCATCTAGCATGGATGGATCATATAGGTGCAAGTTCTCATAGTTTACTACATAGTACATCCTCATAAATGATGGTAAATCAAGTCAAAAGGTATTTTCTCCAACCTGCTCCAATATGGTGAAGGGCCCATATCATAGTGGCTTGAGCTTCCGTGCTTGACATTGTAGTCTCTCCTTGCTTAAGTAAAGCAAAAATCTATCTCCAACATTAAGCTTATGTTCCCTCCTATGCTGATCATGCCTAGCTTTGTACTTGGCTTGAGATTTCTCTAGTTGTTCTTTGACTTTGAGATGGATTTTCTAGATCCTCTCAATGAATTTATTTTGCTCTAGTCACCTTTGTGTCTCATGTCTCATCCTCATCCTACTACCCAAATGCTATGTCCAATGGATTTATAGGTAGATATCCCAAGCATGATTCAAATGATGACTTCATAGTGGATGTGTGTACTACCGGTTATAGGAATGTTGAATGTAGGCTAAGGACTCATCCCAAGTCCTTGGATATTTGCTATTATACCCTCTAATCAATTTGTACCAAATTCTTTTCACCACCTTTGTTAGTCCATATGTCTCGTGGATGGAAAGTTGTGCTCCTCTGTAATTTGGTATCCATCTTGTCCCTCAAAGTAGTCCAAAATTTCCCCAAGAACCTGGAATCCTCGTAGAAACAATAGACTTTTGGCAAACCAAAATGCACCCATACATTAGCAAAGAAAATATTTTTTGCCTCATGTGATTTTATTATCTTTTTACATGCCATAAGAATACACATCTTATTGAATCTATCAACAACAACATAGAGATAGTCATGGCCATGTTTAGACATAGGTAATCCTCCTACAAAATCCATATAAATGTCCTCCCATGGATGAGTAGGTACTGGAAAAGGAATATACAAACTCTTCTTCCTAGTATTAGGCTTTTGGTATAACAAAGTTTACATCCAAGTATAAATTTTGATACTTCTTCTTGCATATTGGGCCAATACACATACCTTTGCAAGTGGGCTAGGGTCTTACCAACACCAAAATGTCCCACTACTTTGAGGTATGTGCTTCCCTCATCAATAGAAGTCTTTCTTCTTTAGGCACACAAAGCTTCCCCCATCGGTAAAGCATCCCATCCTTGAGATAAAAATCTTCAATCCCGGTCCTTCAGTCCCTTGGGATTAATCGCTGAAATGTCACCCTAAAGTCTCTGTCTTGGGCATATGCCTCTCTGTAAGCTTCCTTCGTGAAGGGATAGATCTGAGAGATAGTGGCCAAACATGAAAAATTATTCTATGTGGGTGGCCTAGAAAACATGTCTGCCACCAAATTTATACTACCCTTCTTGTATTTGATCACTAGATGGAACTGCTTGAAGGAACCCCATCCATTTGTAGTGTCTTGCTATGTTATAATTTAGATTGTGCTTGCAAATAATTGGAGAGGTTTGTGGTTAGTGTGCACAATAGTTTCTTTACCCAACAAATAATGATTCCATTTTTTAATTTCTGAACTAGTGCATACATTTCCATATCATATACTGAATATCCTTTAACTATTGAAGTGAAAGTTTCTAAATGATAACATACACGTTTACCTCCTTCAAGCAACACTGCGTACTCATAAAGTGTAATCAATGGCATCTATCTCTACCGCAAAAGGATCTTTGCAAATTAGGAAGAGCAAGTATTGGAGATAAACTAATCTTGTATTTCAATAACTCCAAGGATTTTTCTTGTTCCTTACCCTAGTCAAAACCATTACTCTTTGCGGCTACTATGTGTAGAGGTGTTGCAAATGCAAAGAAGCCTGGAATGAACTTCCGCATGTACTTTGCATCTTGCTCCCACAAAATTCCTAGTCTCTCGTGGCTCTTTGCAGTTGGCCAATTATTGATGGCTTCCACCTTCTTTGGACCCACTCGTAGCTCTCCTCATCCAACCATGTGCCCAAGAAAGACAAGTGACTATTTGGTAAATTCACATTTCTTAAGTGTCTCACCTACTATAATTTAGACTATGCTTGCAAATACTGGAGAGGTTTTGGTCAATGTGCACAATAATTTCTTTACCTAGAAAATTATGCTTCCATTTTTTTAATTTCTTGAACTAGTGCATACATTTCCTTATCATATAGTGAATATCATTTAACTGAAGTGAAAGTTTCATAATGATAGCATACATGTTTACCTCCTTGAAGAAACACTTTGCACCCATAGCATAATCAACCGACATTTGTCTCTACTTCAAAAGGTATGTGCTCGCAAATTAGGAAGAACAATTATTTGGAGAAAAACTAATCTTGTATTTCAATAACTCAAAGGATTTTTCATTCCTTACCCCACCAATGAAAACCCTTACCTTCATCCTTGCGGCACCGTGTGTAGTGCAATAATCGTGAAGAATCCCAGAATGAACTTCCACATGTACTATGCATCGCTCCCACAAAACTCATAGTATCTATGGCTCCTGTTGGTAGTTGGCCAATTAGTGATGGCTTCCACCTTCTTTGGATCCACTCTTATCTCTCCTCCTCTAACCATGTGCCCAATAAAGACAAGTTATTATTTGGAAAATTCACATTTCTAAAATTGCCTCACCTGTTGTAATTTAGAATGTGCTTGCAAATAATGGAGAGGTTTGTGGTCAATGTGCACAATAGTTTCTTTACCCAACAAATAATGCTTCCATTTTTTAATTTCTTGAACTAGTGCATACATTTCCTTATCATATACTGAATATCCTTTAATTGCTGAAGTGAAAGTTTCAAAATGATAGCATACAAGTTTACCTCCTTGAAGAAACACTGCGCCCATAACGTAATCACTGGCATCTGTCTCTACTTCAAAAGGCTATTGAAAATTAGGAAGAGAAAGTATTGGAGCATGACTAATCTTGTATTTCAATAACTCAAAGGATTTATCTTGTTCCTTACCCTAGTCAAAACCCTTACTCTTTACTGGCCACTATGTGTAGAGGTGTTGCAATGATGAGAATCCTATAATGAACTTCCACATGTACTGTACTACTCCCACAAAACTCCTAGTCTTTTGGCTCTCCTATTGGTGTTGGCCAATTAGTGATGGCTTCCACCTTCTTTGGATCCACTTGTAGCTCTCCTCCTCCAACCACGTGCCCAAGATAGACAAGTGACTATTTGGAAAATTCACATTTCTTCATATTACAAAGCAATTGTTTCTCCCCGAGAACTTGTAAGACTTGTTGCAAATGAGTTAGATGTTCTTCCCATGTGGCACTAAAAATCAAGATATCATCTAGATATACAATGACACATGAATCTATGAAATCCCGCAATACATCATTCATCAATCTCATAAATGTAGCGGGTGCATTACATAACCCAAAAGGAAGTACTAACCATTCATACAAACCTTTTTTTTTGAAGGAAGTCTTCCATATATCCTCCTCCTTCATTTTGACTTGGTGATAACCTGACTTGAGATCCAACTTTGTGAAGAATTTGGCATGTTGAAGTTGGTCCAAGAGATCATCTATGCGGGAAGTGGATATCTATTCTTTATGGTGATCTTGTTTCAAAGCGCGTAGTCGATGCACATTCTCCAAGAACCATCCTTCTTTGACACCATCACAATAGGTGAACCACATGGTGAGGTGCTCTGGACGTATCACCCCTTGGTCTAGTAGTTCATGGAGTTGTTTCTTTACTTCATTACTCTCAAGCAAGGATTTCCTATACAACCCAATGTTTGGTAGAGGGACTCTGGAAATAGTTGAATCTCATGCTCTACTTCCCATTTTGGTGGTAACCCACTAGAGATCCTAAAATACTTCCTAAAAAGACTGAATAATACTATCCAAATCATGCTTTCCCTGGTTAGAAATCTCTAAAACTTCTACCCCATCTTGTTTATCCTTTAACAAAAGTAAACAAAACTGATTATGATTTTCCTGAATAAGTCATTTTTCTTGGTTAGCACTCACCATAGTAACTCATGTCTTACGTTGGTGTGCTTGGATGTTGTAGCTGATCCCATCCTTGACCCATCTATACTGGTTTTCCCTTCTCATAAATATAGCATCCCTAATATACAAGTAAGGACTCCAAATACAACATCAAAAGCATCAAGTGGAATAAATCGACAACTTCAAAACATCAATATATTGGGAATTTATCCCAAACTTGACCTTACATCTTCTTGTTACCTGAATTTCAACACCCTTCTTCACCCAACCCAAAGGATAAGGGTGTGGATGCTCGTAAGTCTCAAGACCAAGCTTCTTTACAACTGCTTTAGAAATCAAGTTAGACTGAGAACCGGTATCAACCAAAGCATTTACCTTAGTTCTCTTGATCTGGATTTTGATCTGGAATAGTCTACTCATCTCCTCTTCTTGGTGTCCATGTTGGTGGTCATGCATCCAAGCCTTTCATCTACATCAGAGTCATCTTTGATTTCCACCTCCCCTTCTATTTTTTTACAGCTATCATGGACTTCTTTGAGTCCTTGGTTGGTTCTTGGATGTAACTCGGATGCAACTTCCAACATGTAGCATCAATATGACCATTGATATCACAGTTCTTGCAAAAATTCTTGGGATCTTTACAAGTATTTAAAGTAGTGGCAGCTTGTTTACCTTTCCCTTTCCACTTACCCTTGTTACTTGTTTTCCCATACTCTCTTTTTTCGCTGATTTTTCGATTGATTTTTCCTTGGCTCTGCTTCTCCTTGCTTCTTTTTCATCATCTATGTAGTATGCCTGCACACACACCTTGTTGAGATATTTGGGCTTTGTGGAGATGAATTTTCTTCAAAGGTGAGTGTGAAGTCCTCCCAAGTACTTAGTTAGAATATCCTCATCCTCCAAGTCCATGTTTAGCAACATGGCTTGCCTCAAAACTCGTAGTATAGTCCTACACACTTTGACCACTGCCTTGTCTAAAATACTTCCATTTAATCATTTGGTCATTCTTGTGGCCAATAGGATAGAAGTTAGCTCTAAGTAATTCTTTAAATTCTTGCCAAGATTTCACAATAGGACGCTTCTTCTTTTCACAAGTGGTTAGATGGGTTTCCCACCAAACTAAAGAGTGTGTCCCTCCATTTTAAGATGTGCAAAGGTGATCCTTTGTGCCTCAAATTGACATTATGGATGCTAAAGTAGACTTCTAACTATTTTAACCATTTATCAAGCAACTCTACATCTACTTGTCCTTCAAAGATTTTAATCTCAACTTTCATCTCAACTTTAAAAGGAGTATGATCAGATTTTACCTTCTCTCTTGCATTTGAAGTCTCTTCTTCATGCTCTTCCCCATAATCTTCCTCATGGTGGCTCATCCCTATGCCAAAATTTTCAGCTAAGCCTCAAAACACTGAGTCCATGGAGTCTTGCTTGATGGAAGTTGTCTTCTTTTGCAAATTTGCAAGTTCTTCTTTCCTTCTAAACATCCTATCCATCATGGTCTCCAACATATCGATTCTAAGGACAAAGTTCTCTTCCTCCATTTATCCCCGAATTCTCTGTTTCCACTTTCTTGTAGAAATTTCTGGATCGCAAGGTAAAGCCTCTTCACCTTTAGATCTTCATTGTCATACATATCCAATAACGAATACCATAGTCCTTGATACTTGTTAGCTCTGATACCAAAATGCTATGTAAACTCTTCAACTTTGAAATTATCCACGGTATCACAAATTTAACGTTGACATTCTACTTTCTATTAGAAAATGATAGAGATAGTTAGTGAATGAATTTTTCTTTTTCTTAGAATCAACAATTGTAGGAAAGGAAAGAATTTAAACTCACAAACACCAACAAGTTTTATCTGGAAACCTCCAGAGGAGGAAAAACCAGTCGGGAAGGGAAATTGCTCTTTCTTCCCACTTTTATTAGCCAATTCAAACAATAAGTACATAATTTACAATAAGTATGAAAGAGAAGTAGATAATATCTCACACTTCCTCCCTAATTACTTGCTTGCTCTATCTCAATACTCCTTTCTTCTACAAAACACAATTCCAACACTAAGAACTTCTTGCTCACTTGCTTTCATGCTTCGATGATCTTATTCTCTTCTACAAACATGTATTTATAGCCTTTCTCATGTCCTCCGTGCACTGGAGAATGGGAAAGGTCATGGAGGAGAAGAGACACAGACAAACTTTCAAATTATGAGGCTCTTCTCTTCATTTCATGTTTTTATTTTATGTCCGAAAGATCCAGACCACCGCCCAATGATGCAGATCGGTGGTCTCAAGGATCGCCACCTTGGCTAGGTGGTAGTTTAAGACCTCCACCTTGGTTGGGTAGTGGTTCTATAACTACCACTCTCATAGAGTCAGTAGTCCTGCTACTATAAAGATAGAACCTAGTGTATTTATTTTCCTTCTTCGTGTTGATTGATCTCGATGAAGAAAGTCCTTTTGGATTCATATGGATCAAAGACTCTAAATACCATTGATGAGAAAACCATTTTGATAAATTTTATCCACATGGAATTATTACTTTAAGGTTAATAACATGTTATTCTAACTCTATAATGTATTGAACTCATTACCAAGCACTAATTAAGTGTTTAGAAATACTTTGGGAGGTATACATTTCTTGATAATATGAGATGATTGACGAGATGACCTTTGGTGGCCTTGGAACAAAATGGATGCTCCCACAATGTAAATGATTATTCAAGATTTTTAGTGCATACTTTTTTTCTTTAACTCCTTACAGAGCTCCCAAAATCATAATGGATAATTTCAATTTTTCACAAATTGACTGCATTCATTCCATGCACCTAAAGACCCGTTGATCACATGACTACCCCTAAATGATCAAAAATTTCATAAATATTCCTAAAATACTTCCGGAAAAATTTCAAGGATTTCAAATACCACCTTTGGATACTTAATAATTTTTCATAACCCTCCCGAAGAAGGATGTACACAAGCTCCGAAATGGCCAAAATTGACCTTTCTAGGCTTACCAAAGAATTAGTCTTTCTGCACTTCGATTGATGAATGAAATAATGGACCTTTTAAAACCTTTTTGCAAACTTATACATGTTCACCCAATGTATTAGGACTACCTTTAAGAATAAGGTGATCATGAAATAGGAGGTAGGTTGGCCCGAGAGGGATTCAAGAAGATTTGGGAGTAATATTTCACATTGTGGCTTGGTTTTCATGGTTTAAGTTTTACATTTTTACTTTCAATCAATTCACATGAAAACATCTCCATATGAAGATCATCATCTTAACCTTCCAGGCTTCAAAATCCTCCTTGAATGGAATTATATTTATGATTCTCATATACTTCTTTCTCATATCCCTCTGATATGTAAACTATCTACTTTGGAATTCATTCACAAAACCACAATTATACTGTTGTTCTACTTTCAAATAGAAAATGACAGTTGAGCTAATGATTGAATTGTTTATGCCTTAGATATGAAATTAGCAAGAGAAATTAATTAACACACACACATACGCCAAGGATTTTTATCATGGAAACCTCCAAAGGAGGAAAACTAGTTGGGAAGGGAAAATAACTCTTTCTTCCCTTTTTGATTTATTGGCCAATTCAAAATATAAGAGATACAAAATTTACAATAAGTGAGAAAGGAAATTGACAATGTCTCACACTTCCTCCCAACTACTTGACTTGCTCTGTTCTCAAACTCTTTCTTCTACAAACTCAATTCTAGCACTTTAGACTTCTCTTACATGCTTTGATAATAAAAACTCTCCTTCCTACATGTATTTATAGCCTTTCTCATGTCCTACCATGCATTGGAGAATGGGAAAGGTCATGGAGGAGAATAGACATGAACATCCTTTCCAATTTTGGGACTATTTTGTTTCAAATTTTATTTTCTGTCTAAAAGTGAGCACAGGACCGCCACCCAACACAAATCGAAGGTCACAGACCACCACCGCCTAGATGGTTGGGCGTGTGAGTTCATAACCACTTTACTACTGCAAGTGGAGAAGTTAGTCTGTAACATATAGACATAACCTCCATTTTTTCATTTTCCTTCTTTTGCTGCTAGCTGATCTCGATGAAGTAGAGTCATTTTGGATCCATATGGATCACCTCCCTACTTAGGAGGCTTTTGGTCCCACAAAATATTAGTGGGGAGTAGATGAGAAATAATTCCCTCACTTTATCCTTTGAGTATACATAGGGCATACCTTGGTGTTTTCCTTTCAGTCCAAACCTACCAAGACTCTTGGCCTTTCCTAGTCTCTCGACCTTATGCTTTACAACACCACATCCTCTTCCAATTCACCTCATGAGTCCAGGATGAAATCCTCAATGGAAGGTAGCAACTATAATACTTCATCTTCATCTAGCATGGATGGCTCATATAGGTGCAATTTTTCACATTTTACTACTGAGTACATCCTCATAAATGGTGACGGAAAATCAAGTGAAAGGCATTTTCCAACTCTGCTCCAATATGGTGAAGGGTCCATATCATAGTGGATTGAGATTTCGTGCTTGACCTTGTAGTCTCTCCTTACTCAAGTAAAGCCAAAATATGTCTCTAACATGAAGCTTATGCTCTCTTCTGTGCTGATCGTGTCTAGCCTTGTACTTGGCTTGAGATTTCTCTAATTGTTCTTTAACTTTGAGATGGATTTTTGGATCCTCTCAATGAATTTGTTTGCTCTAGTCACCTTTGTGTCTCATGTCTCCTCCTCATCCTTCTGCCCAAATCCTATGTCAGTGGATTTGTAGGTAGATATCCCAAACATTCTTCAAATGGTAACTTCATAGTGGATATGTGTACTACTGCTATTGTTCTCTGGTTATAGGAATGATGAATGTAGGCTAAGGACTCATCCCAAGTCCTTGGGTATTTACTTATTATACCCTCGATCAAATTGTACCAAAGTCTGTTACCAAACCTCTGTTTGTCTATGGATGGAAAGCCATGCCTTTGTAACTCTGGTGTCCATCTTGTCCCAAAAAGTAGTCCAAAACTTCCCCAAGAAACTGTAATCCTATGAAGAAACAATAGACTTTGGCACGCCAAAATGCACACATACATTAAAAAAAAATATCTGTTTGCCTCATGTGCTTTTTACTATCTTTTTACATGCCATAAGAATACACATCTTACTAAATATATCAACAACAACATAGAGATAGTCATGGCCATGTTTAGACATAGATAAACCTCCTACAAAATCCATAGAAATGTCCTCCCATGGATGAGTAGGTCTTGGTAAAGGCATATACCAACCCTCCTTCCTAGTCTTAGGCTTTTTGTAAAACAAAGTTTACATCCATGTATAAATTTTGATACTTCTTCTTGCATATTGGGCCAATACACATACCTTTGCAAGTGGGAAAGGGTCTTACCAACAAAAAAATCCCAATTACTTTCGAGGTATGTGCTTCCCTCATCAATAGAAATCTCTTCTTTTGGCACACAAAACTTCCCCATGGTAGAGCAACCTATACTTGAGATAACAATCTTCAATCCCTATCCTTTCATCCCCTTGGGACTACAACTACTGAAATATCATCCCAAAGTCTGTCTAGGCATATGCCTCTTCGTAAGCTTCCTTCGTGAAGGGATCAATATGAGAGATAATGGCAAAGGAGATATTTTCTCATGTATGGGTGGCATAGACAACATGTATGTCACCAAGTTTGTACTACCCTTCTTGTATTTGATCACCGATGGAACTACTAAAGGAACCCCATCTATTTGTAGTGCCTTGTCTGCTCTACAATTTAGATTGTGCTTGCAAATACTGGAGAGGTTTGTGGTTAGTGTGCACAATAGTTTCTTTACCCAAAAAATAATGCTTCCATTTTTAATTTCTGAACTAACACATACATTTCCTTATCATATACTAAATATCCTTTAACTGCTGAAGTAAAAGTTTTAGAATGATAGCATAGGAGTTTACCTCCCTAAAGTACACAATGCGCCCATAGCATAATCACCTTGACATCTATCTCTACTTCAAATGGCTTTAGCCAAATTAGGAAGAGAAAGTATTGGAGAATGACTAATCTTGTATTTTAATAACTTAAAGGAATTGTCTTATTCCTTACCCAGTCAAAACCCTTACTCTTTGAGGCCACTTTGTGTGTAGAGGTGTTGCAATCGCGGAGAAGAATGGGATGAAATTCCACATGTATTATATCTTGCTCCCAAAAATCCTAGTCTCTGTGGCTCCTATTGGTGTTGGCCGGTTGGTGATGGCTTCCACCTTCTTTGGATCCACTCATAGATCTCCTCCTTCAGCCACGTGCCCAAGATAGACAAGTGATTGTTTGGAAAACTCACATTTCTTCATATTGCATAGTAATTGTTTCTCTTTGAGGACTTTCAAGACTTGCTGCAAATGAGTTAGATGTTCCTCCCATGTGGCACTAAAAATCAAGATATCATCCAGATAAACAATGACACATGAATCTATGAAATACCACAATACATCATTCATTAATCTCATAAATGTAGTGGGTGCATTACATAAACCAAATGGAAGTACTAACCACTCATACAAACCCTATTTTGTCTTGAAGGAAGTCTTCCATATATCCTCCTCCTTCATTCTAACTTGGTGATAACTTGACTTGAGGTCCAACTTTGTGAAGAATTTGGCATGTTGAAACTAGTCCAAGATATCATCTATGTGGGGAGTGGATATCTATTATTTATGGTGATCTTGTTCAAAGTGTGGTAGTCGATGCACATTATCCAAGAACCATCCTTCTTGGAACCATCACAATAGGTGAACCACATGGTGAGGTACTTAGACGTATCACACCTTGGTCTAGTAGTTCCTAGAGTTGTTTCTTTACTTCAGTACTCTCCAACAAGGATTGCCTATACAACCCGATGTTCGGTAGAGGGGACTCTGAAAATAGCTGAATCTCATGCTCTACTTCCCTATTTTGGTGGTAACCCACTGGGCTTTGAAAACTTCCTAAAAAGACTGAATAATACTATCCAAATCCTATTTTCCTGGTTAGAAATCTATGAAACTTCTACCCCATATTGTTTACCCTTTAACAAAAGTAAACAAAATTGATTATGATTTTCCTGAATAAGTCATTCTACTTGGTTAGCACTCACCATAGTAACCCGTGTCTTATGCTGGTGTGTGCAGATGTTGTAGCTGGTCCCATCCTTGACTCATCTGTATCGGTTTTCCCTTCTCATAAATATAACATCCCTAATATACAAGTAAGGACTCCCAAAAACAACATCAACATCATCAAGTGGAATAACATCAGCTTCCAATACATCAATATATTGGGAATTTATCCCAAACTTGAACTTACATCTTTTTGTTACATGAATTTCAACACCCTTCTTCACCCAACCCAAAGGATAAGGGTGTGGATGTTCGTAAGTCTCAAGATCAAGTTTCTTTACAACGGGTGCTTCAGAAATCAAGTTAGATTGAGAACCGATATCAACCAAAGCATTTACCTTAGTTCTCTTGATCTAGATTTTGATCTAGAATAATCTACTCATCTCCTCTTCTTGGCTATCCATGTTGGTGGCCGTACATCCAAGACTTTCATCTACATCAAAGTCATATTCGATTTCCACCTCCCCTTATGTCTTTACAATTGTCATGGAATTCTTTGAGTCCTTGGTTCGGTTCTTCGGATGTAACTCTAAATGTAACTTCCAACATGTAACATCAATATGACCATTGATATCATAGTTCTTGCAAAAATTCTTGGGATCTTTACAAGTATTTAAAGTAGTGGAAACTTGTTTACCTTTCCCTTTCCACTTACCTTTTTTACTTGTTTTCCCATGTTCTTTCTTTCTGCTGATTTGTCGACTACTTTTCCCTTGGCTCTACTTCTCCTTGCTTCTTTTTATCATCTATATAGTATGCCTGTACACATGCCTCATTGAGATATTTGGGCTTCGTGGAGATGAATTTTCTTCGAAGGTGAGTGTGAAGTCCTCCCAAGTACTTAGTCAGAATATCCTCATCCTCCAAGTCCATATTCAACAACATGGCCTACCTCTGAAACTCCGTAGTATAGTCTTGCACACTTTGACCACTGCCTTGTCTAAAATACTACCATTTAATCATTTGGTGGTAAGTCTTGTGGCCAATAGGATAGAAGTTAGATCTAAGTAATTCTTTAAATTCTTGCCAATATTTCATAGTAGGGCATTTCTTCTTTTCAAAAATGGCTAGATGGGTTTCCCATCAAACCAGAGCATGTCCCTCCATCTTGAGATGTACAAAGGTGATCCTCTCGTGCCTCGTAACATTATGGACACTAAAGTAGACTTATAATTTTTTAACCATTTATCAAGAAACCATGCATCTAATTTTCCTTCAAATCTTTTAATTTCAACTTTCATCACAACTTTAAAGGGAGCATGATCATATTTTACTTTCTCTCTTGTATTTAAAGTCTCTTCTTCATGCTCTTTGTCATATTATTCCTCATGCGGCTCCTCCCTATGCCAAAATTTTTTGGCTATGCCTCGAATGATTGATTCCATGGAGTCTTGCTTAATAAAATCCATCTTACGCAAAATGCAAGCTCTTCTTGTCTTCTAAATATCCTATCCATCATGGTCTCCAACATCTTGATTCTACGAACCAAGTTTTCTTCCTCCATTTGTCCCCAAATTATCTGTTTCCACTTCATTATAGAAATATCTAGATCACAAGGTAAAGCATCTTTGCCTTTAGATCTCGTCATTATCATAAAAATAAAAGAATGAATGCCACAGTCTTGGATAATTGTTAGCTATGATAGCAAAATTATCTGTAAAATATATAGTCTCTGGAATTCGTTTCACAAAACCACAATTATATTGTTATTCTAATTTTAAATAGAAAATTATAGTTGAGCTAGTGATTGAATTGTTTATGCCTTAGAACTGAAATTTGAAAGAGAAATGAATTAAAACACACACATACACCAAGGATTTTTATCCTGGAAACCTCAGAGGAGGAAAACTAGTTGGGAAGGGAAAACAACTATTTCTTCCCTTTTTGCTTTATTGGCCAATTCAAAATATAAGAGATACAAACTTTATAATAAGTGAGAAAGGAAATTGACAATGTCTCACACTTCCTCCCAACTACTTGACTGCTCTATTCTCAAAATATTTCTTCTACAAACTCAATTCCAACACTTTAGAAATCTTACACTTACTCCCATGAAGTATCTTAATTTGATAATAAAAACTCTCCTTCCTACATGTATTTATAGCCTTTTTCATGTCCTCCCATGCATTGGAGGATGGGAAAGGTCATGGAGGAGAAGAGACACATAAATCCTTCCCAATTATGGGATTTGTTCATTTTCAAATTTTATTTCTGTCGAAAGTGATAGGATCACCGCCCTATACATACATGCGGTGGTCACAAGAGACCATCGCCATGGTGGTGGTGACTACTGGGACCACCGGCCCTAGTTGGGTAGTGGTTCTGTAACCACTTATCTACATAGAGTAGTGGTTCTATTAACATATAGATAGAACCTCTGTTTCTTCATTTTCCTTCTTTGTAGTTGGTTGATCTGATGAATTAGAGTCATTTTGGATCCCTATGGATCACCCTCTCATGAGAATATGTAACTTATTGATCCTTCACACATGATGGTCCTAGATGCCTCTGTAGCCTAAATAACTCATTTTGATTTGTTTCTTGAAGAGATTTAAACACAAAGGTAGATTCAGGATATGATGATCATCAATTCACTCCTTGAGCATCACATTTCACTTTTGAACATTATGATCTCTTCTTAATCTTATAATTCACCTCCCTAACCAAGATGTCACATGAGTGGAAGTATGCTTATGATGTTTGACACCCTCTTTATCAATTGATCCTCATGGAGATAGGTTTCCTCCTCCTGATATAAGGATTTATCCTTGAATGAAACTTGTAGGAATGTCTGAGAATTAATTCTATTTTCTTGAACTCCATATTGTACTAAAACACTACAAATTCCACCTCATTGACTTGCAAGATGTGAGTTCATTACCAAACATTGATTAAGTGTTTAGAAACACTCTCATAAAATATGCATTATTTGTGATCCTGAGATGATTTTCACCATCACTCATGGTGATATTATCTTATCATGCTCTTGATGACCATTCCCTTGATGATTTGAATCTTGATGAAGCTCTTGATGTTTCAGATCCTTCACAAACCTCATGATTTTCCTGATTACACCCATTTTCCTCATGATGTTTAAGATCCTTGATAGACCTCATGATTACCATTCCCTTGATTATTTTAATCGATAAAAACTTACATATGTGTTTTGATTTATTATGTGTTATAGGGAATTGCATGATTCCATATATTTGAGCAATTTTTCTACCTTTGAGAGTTGTGAGGTTTATAAAATATAGTTTTGACACATCTAAAACTCCTACAAATGTCAATAACCAGATCGAGAAGACTCCAAAACCTAAACAATTACTATATTATTTCACAAAATAGACATCAATTGTAGAATTTAAACACTAAAACCTTTAAATTTGAATGTTGAAATCCTAAAAATACCTATACACTAAAAAAATTAGAATATAAAAAACTATCTTCTAAACCATGATTGAAGGAGTTGTGAGACTAGTTCCATAAGGTGTAAAGTGACTCTAATGTATTATATTTACTAAATTTATTTTAGTAAATATATCCCTCTAAAATCACATATACTACATTGCAAACGGGAACACGAGCATGTTATAATGTGCATGCATTTTAGGCTTAATAATCACCAATCCTAGTAATTCATAATACAATCGTGCTTTCAAAATGTGCTTGCATTTGGCTTCAAATAAAAAATTTTGCCACTTTTGGTCCCCCATCTCCGTTCACTTGCCCATCAACTGCAACAATATTCATCCTTTTATGTATGTCACTTAAAATATTTTTAACTTAAAAGGGTGAGATTCACTTCTCAAAAAAGTAAAATCAATGCCTTGGAAGATGTATATGTTAAAATTAGAGCTACTTGAATGGAGGTAGGGAGATTATTAAACCAAAAATTTAGAGTCATGAGGTATTCATGCATAAAAATGATATAATTTTTGGACCATAAGTGCCCAAAATGGAGAGAGGGAAACCAATAAATACTATTGAACCATGGAGGTAAATTCCATGGGTTTTGATGAACCCAGATGTATGGAGATGTAACCTCAAATATGCAATTGTGTTGTCTAATTATTATGCAAAGAAGTAAACAAATGCGATCTCTAATACAAAGCTGCAACATCTATCTCTTAGCTAGAGAGATGACCAAATGAGATCCAAATAAAACAAGTCTTGAAACTAATACTAAATCGCATGGGGTTTAGAAAGTACCCACCACGAAGAAAATAATATGTGCTCCAATGTAGATGAAACAACCCCAAAATTTGAAAATATCATTCCACTATTATTGAATATATGTGAATTATTGATCCAAAATGTGAATATATTGTCTCAATACTAAATATGATATATTTAAAACTATATACATCTACCTCTTCAATAAGGAGACAAAAAAATGAGATCTAACTAAAAACACATATTGAAACTAATACACCATTACATGGGGTATAGAAAGAGACCCGTCGGGAAGAAAATTATATGTGCTCCATTGTAGATGAAATAACCCCAAAATTTTAAAATATCATTCTACTATTATTGAAAATATGTGAAACGCTGACCCAAAATATGAATATATTGTCTTAATACTTAATATGATATATTTAAAACCATATACAATGTCTCTATATATAGAAACAATAAATGTAGAAGTGTCTCTAAAATTGAATGTGACCTCTCTGCACGTTTTGAAATTGTGTAAAAGCCTATGCTATGATTGAAATTTTTGAATCTATAAAATAATTTATTTGTATACCTCCTTATGAATCATGATATGAGATATTGTGTTTGTGTATCACCCATATCATAAGAAAGAGATACACACACCATGTGTAAAGCGTATATATTAGTAAAACAAGTGCTAAGATAAACATGTAAAGAACACATATGAACATAGTAGGATATGCCAACATAGAAAAATGTGATCATGTGAGAAAAATGTAACTTGTGATCCAAGACATGAGCATAAGTGATTTTTAGTAGCATATAAGATGAAATCATGAAAATACCTAGTGATATAGACATGTGTAAAAAAAAATAAGTACTCACAATAGTAGGTTCCACAATAGATTCATGTTATGTATCGCGAAAATGTGAGCACTAGTAGTAACAAATAATAACAATATGTGTAATATGAAGAATGACATGAAATATATAGTAAAAATGGTTTAAGAAATTACACATAAGTAGTAGCGTAGTATGTGAACATAGTGGAATCATGAAAACAAACATTATGATAAAGAAGATTACAAGACACCACATGACTAGAACAATTGACATAGTGGTATTGATTAGAATATCCTCTAACACAAGGATATATGACATGACACACAATCAATCATGAGTAAATGTTTAGATATATCAATATAAATATACACAAGTAGAATAATGTAACAATCAATATAATTACATGTAAGAAAGAAATTTCATCATCACGTATGAAAAAATTTTTATTTGGTGTAAGCACTCTAAGTATATATAATCAAGATTAAGACGTATATAAATAATTTTAGTAGCTCAATATGATCAGTATAATAGTGTAAAAGGATGAAACTTATAACATGTATAAGATGCACCCAAAGTAAGCATGCCCCTAATGTATAAAGGTTTTCCCTAGGGTGTGGTCAAGTAAACCCACAAAGCATCTATGGACCATGACCATATGTAACATATAGTTTGTATCTAAAGTTAAGATACAATGTAACATATATGTGTGTAAATATAGAATCTCGAACCTTCTACATTCTACCCTTATGCATTCTAGGTACCTAAAAATGTCCCTACTTAATTTATCCCAAGGTTTCTTAGGTATTGATAGTGGTTGGTATAACCCTATGTTCTAATTGTTTCCTTTTTCTAATTGGAAAACTCGTATCTTTGCACAAATCTACACACATCTATAACCATATATGGGTAATAATATCTCTCATTATTTGTGCCAAGGTCTCATATATTCCAAAGTGACATGATAATCTTCTATAGTGCTTCTCTTGAATCAATTTCTCCCTCATTGATCCTTATAGAATTCATAATTGTGCTTGCTTGGGAAACAATCCTTCTTTCAAAAAATAATATAATCACCACATTCATCAACACTCGATGGTTTTGCACATGATATACATGCTTATCCAGAATATCCATCTTATGCAAAGATCTCCTTCATATCTTCAAATCCTAGCACTTTCGTTTGTATCTCACTCGCTTTAGACAACCACATTTTGGAATTTTTGTATTTGATGATGTTAGTTTTGGCTTGCACTCCTTACACATGAATTTTGTGTGAAAACATAGATAAAACACAATATCATAAAATTTGAAATATCTCATTCTATTACTTAGAAACATATAAAAACATTTAATTCCATTCAAAAACATCTTTATAACTCATGTACCAAATTCTCAAAACCTTCGGTGAGATTTTCTATCTCACTAGACAAAACCATCAATAAGGATATGATCGATGAGTTGATCCTATCCTTCCTAGTCGACCCTATCCAGAGCCCTCATAATGGTTAGTTTTTAAAATTTATATCTTTATTCCCCATCCTATCTTTGGTTTAGTGTGAAATATTACCCATAAATTCGTTTAAATATAAATCAAACCCACTCATTTAATCACTTAGATAACACTTAACATATATAAAGAGCTCCTATAGAAATATCTATCAAATATTAAGAAAAGTTTTCTAATCTATCCTAATTCAAGAGAAGACATTAGGAGTATCCCTATACAAGTTTGAACCACTCTAAACTAGGTTATGAGTAGACAAAGACAAGTTAAAAGCATATCAAGACAAATTAAAGAAATATTTATCAACTATCAAGGAAACGTTCTAGTTGCATCCTCACAATTGTACTTGAAATAGGTAGATAACTACGTGTATTTAACACCTCATTTGAGTAGTGCTACATAGGTGGTGTATGGGTGCCACAACTTAACCATTGATCAAAATTTTAATGTATTTTAAGGGGGATATGGTTTTAAGAGAATACTAGTTTCAACAAATTGTGTATATTTTGGATACCAAATTACACTAAGGAACATATATCAATAGTTTTAAGTGGTCACAAATTTTCAGACCTATTTTCTTGAGATGGAAAAGTCAATACAACTCTAGACAAGTTCGTAGGTCCATTTTTTTCAAAGGCGAGTTTCAACTCCAATTTTAGAGATGAAACAAGTTTATATAGTTTTCAACATCTTCCACCTAGATCACTCCTAGATGAGTTCAAAAATCATGCAAAAATATAATTTCACTCATATTATTATCAATTTCTATATTTATAATGTAGCATATAAGAAATTCCACTTCTTAATCATTTACTGCATATTCAAATATGAATGTCTAATGTGGATTTATTAATGCAAACGTGCATAATTTCTAGATTAAAATATAATTGGATTAAAACTCTAGATATTATGGTTTCATTATCTAGATTAGGATAAATCATTTGGTGAACCACTATTCATAGAAATAAAAATTACAAACCATTTTCTCACTTAGGGTTTCTATTTTTTCAAGTATATATATTTTTATGATCTTATTATATGCCCTTTTTGCATAGTGGATCAATGGTAAACTAGTTAAACAAAATAAACTTCCCTTCACATCTAAGAAACACATAAATCCAATGGATAAAAAATTATCCTAATCTCGATGATACAATAATTATAGATATTTATTTAAGTGATGATGCCTTCATCACTTATTTTGATCAAGATATTCAAATTGATCTCAATGAATCTAGAAACTTCAGGTAGAATCTATCACGATGAGATGAATGATGTTGACCTGATCAATTCATTTTATATCTAAATTTCACAAAGGATTTAATACACCCTATATATATCGATAAATTTATTCAAGTACTTATTTCCTCTAAGGATACTTTTCAAGATCAACCATGTTAATCTAAGGGGACACTCCCTTTTGCATTATCATTCCTACATCCACTATACCAACAACTAATATGGGGGACCTAATGTCCCCTTGCAAGTTTCAATTCCTATTCTAAATCATGATTTTACTAAACCATATTTTTACATACAAACAATACATTACATAACCTCTCTACTACACATTCCCTAGAGAAAACCATTTTTGATTTGCATATCAAGGTGTTACATGTAGAGAATGGTGTGTCTAGATTTTCTTATGCCACAAATTCACATCTATTACTTCAAAATCCATTAGCACCCAAGGTGAAATCTTATCCTTTTAATATAGTTTTATGTCTTCTAAAATTACAATATATGAAGGTAAAAGGGATCTCGAACACCATCTTCACACATTCAACATAACTTTTTTAGATTATGCTTTCAATGATAATAATATCCTTACTAAGTTATTTCCTTTTAGTATCAAGGAGTATGCATTGCATTGGCTATATAATATACCTATCCAATATATAATGGAATTAAATAATTTATATGATCAATTCCTCACACAAATTTTCAATCAATATTAGTGAAAAGGTATCTTATGCAAAAATGGTGAAAATCCATCAAGGATCAAATGAACCAATTAGTGACGATGTGTTGTCATAGAAGACTATGCTTACTAAGATGACTAATTTAGTTGAAAGTAAGGATATTCATGATTTATTTACATATATAATTCTCACACCTTTGTAATAATATATCCCGTTTGATAAGTTTTTATCTTTCGATGAGCTATGTCACACACTTAAGGAAATATAAATCAAATTATTAACATTGAATACACTCAAATATTTACCTAATGTGCCACCTACATCTACTACTAAGTTTTAAGGAAAAAAATACATAAATAAAAATATAATGAAGGAAATAAAGAAGAAGATGATTTCTTGGTCCTTCACATATGATGGATTTGATTACATTGATAGATTGATTAGATCACTTTGACTTGCTTCTTGGAGAGATGATGAAAATACATGATACGATGACTCTCGAATTACTCTATGAGATTCACATTTTACTTTTGAACATGATGAAACATTTTTCACTTCACAATTCACTTAACCAAGATGTTACTTGAGTGGAAACATGCTTACAACATTTGAACACCCTTTTGATCAATTTGATCCCGTGAAAATGAAACTTGAAGATGAATTACATGTTTTGACCTCCAAATTGCATTGAGCTCATCACCGAGAAGTGATCAAGTGTTAAGAAAAAATCTCAAGAGGTATGTATTGTTTGTGATCCTAATATGACAACTAACGTCACTCATAGTAGTCTTTTCTCATTGTTCAGCTCCTCACATCAAGTTGTGCTTTATAGAGATCACTTCAAAATCATCCTATTGGGCCAAGAAACAACTTCTTAGCATTTTGATGATGGAAAAAATAAAAAATATAAGAATAACATGAGCTGCCACAAATTTTCTGGGCTCAATTCCAAGACTTACTATTTTTAGCAGGAGTCTATCAGGATTCGCTATGTTTAACAAGTTATCGTTGTTCTTGTCTCCTGATGTCTCTGGATCATTTGGATTATTGAAATTGATGAATGTTTACCAATTATATAAACTTATATATTTTTATATGTCCCTTTTCCCATATATTTTTATTTTTAGAAAGTTTCCCAAATTACCCTTTTTGATGTTTCTTACTTTATAGGATATTTCAAATGTTGATAATTCATCACTTTGGGAAACTTACTATTTTAGAATCCTACTTATTGAGCACCTAGAATTTATAGAAACTAAACTTACGCGTGATGGGTTGCATTGAAACCATTGTCAAAATATTCTGTTTTACACCAAGATCTTTTGCTTCGAATTTCATCATTGTTTTCCCACTAGATCTTTGGGAAATTGAAAAACTAGGTTTTAGGGTTTGAAATCTCAGTTTTCTACTATAAAAAAGCTGGGGAATCACTAAATTTTCCATCACAATCCTCTAGAAGGTGTTTTGGAGAGGGATATTTTGGAAAAATTCACAGTGATCATATCGGGAATGCTAAGGATATGCATTTGAATTAAAGAGTGCACCGGTGAGAAATGTGAGATGTGAATTGAAAAAGGTAAGAATAAACAAACACATACAAATCTCCAAGTTATAAATAATAATGAGATAAAATTATAAAAGGAATGAATGGATCCAAATCAACTCAATCCTCCATATCATAATGATGTAAGTGTTGTACATATAAGAGGAGGAAAGTGCAACTACCACCTAGATCAGTGGTGAATAACTCTCACTAATTGATACTTATAGTAGAGTTGACTCATCAAAAATAGTAAGATAATTCAACACAACTAGTAAGATAAATCAACACAACTATTACATCTAAGAAAACATATCCCATGAGTGTAGGAAAATCTCAAGTAAATAAACAAATAGAAGGAAAATGAATATCCTATACTAAAAGATCGGACTCACGATTGAAACGTTATGTGTAAACCTTCATTTTTGGTGGCCATGGATGTTTGGAATAATTTTGGAAGTACTTATACAAAAAAATGAATTTATTGAGGGTGTTGCAATAAAAATTCATAAAAATGGCTAATTGTGTGGTGAGCAACGAATTTAAATGAGTTTTAAAAGGATTTTAATTAACTTGCTAAGTGCACATTGAACTGAGTTAAAATGGAGTTTGTAAATGGTGTAAGAGGGGAAAAAAGGAAACCATGGATAGAAAATGGTGATTTTGAGAAATATCATGACAAGTGACAATATGTGGAGTGATGTGAATGAGATGAGGGGTTGAGAATGAAGTTTTGGGGCTAGGAAAATGCACTGTGAGTTGTATGAGGTCACATGGGGGTTCATGGAACTCATATTTGCATGGATCATACTTTATTGTCCCCATTATAAAATTTTGGATAGAGGGGATATAAGGGAAACAAAATTTTGACCTAGGAGAGGGAGCGAGGTCACACTTTTTGCCCCTTTTGTCCCTTTGCCTTTGTGGGGATGAAAGGGATAGTGGGGAAACTTGGGACACCTAGGTGTCCAAAGTGTGACTTGGGGAGGAGGATGAGGTAAAATTTTGACTCCATAATGTCCCCCTTATTCCAAAGTGGACAGAGGGGACACAAGGGTGTAAAAAGTGTGACTAGGCTATAACTGGAAAGCCAAATTTGCTTAGGATGTCCAAAAATAGCTATAGATATTGCATTTTCACCTCAAAGTCTTAGGATGATGTTTTAGGGTCAAATATTATATTATTTTGACTCAAAACACGTTATAAGATCAATGGAACAACAATAAAGACTTTAATATACATGAAATGAAAAGTTTAGGCATATTTTTGTCTAGAACCGAGAGGGGCAATGCACTATTTTGAAATGATTCATGAAATATTTTGATTTAAAAAATATGAAATTTGTAAAATCCTAATTACAAATTAACATATGATAAATAAATGTAAAACCCTAAGTGCAAGAGAGATGGAAAAAGACTTAGTTGATTTGCACTTTTCTGAAGGTGATCTTAGTCGAGAACAAATGTTGAATAGGAGGAGGAGAATGTCATAACTGAGCATAGAAAATCCTAAAATTGCTAGGTGAGATGGGACTAGGGCTCTGGAACATGACTAGGGAACCTATGTGCTGTGGGACCTCTGCTAGGTGCTTGTGACTATGCAAGAGCTTAGAAAATGGTTTTTGTTGTGTCACACAAATGTTGCTAACCTTTGATTTTGGTCACCTATATATCACTAGATGATCATTGAATTAGCTTGTAACCTACAAGACAAAGATGACCTATAAAAATTGTTAGAGTAGGTATTTACCTTAGCTCATGTTCACCTAGGTTCTTTATTTACCTTTATTGTATTTATCCTCATCCACTTATGTGTGTGGATATTTATTTTATCTTATTTATATATTAGGAGATATTATCTAGTTGTTAGGTATCTTCCTTGATCTATGGTATTTTCTAGTTCTTTCCTTGATCTATGGTATTGACTAGATCCTTGATGTCTAGTTCTTTCCTAAATCTATGTACTTGATTAGTTCTTTGATGACTAATTTTTCCTTGATTTATGGCTTAATCTATGATCCGGAATGGTTCTTAGATTGTTATTCCTTTCTTATATAAGCAAGACCCATTCTCATTGTATTTCATTGAGTTCCATAATAATATATGCTATTGATACTCATTTGTTTACAAAGGTTTTGGTAAAGTTATCCTAGCAAATTATTTTACATTATTGATCGTGATGTTTGATTAGCATTTGATTTCTTGGCTTGGTATGATTTGGTTATCATTCCTTTTAAAACACTCAAACTACATCAAATCCCAAAAAGGAAAAATGCAATATGGGGAGTCAGACTGACCCCGACGGTCACCTAACAAACTGAACTTACAACCAAACGCTGCAATACATATCAAAATCCATGTAGTTATTGTTATTGTGTGATAGAATCTTTCCCTAGGAATCCCTTGTGTAAGTGCATGTGATAGCAGTGATAGCTAGATGTACCAATGTAAATATATGTGTGGATGGAAAAATGAACTTCCTCTCCTATGCGTGTATGTAGTGGATGCCTTTGATGCTCTTAGATGCCTTTGGATGCAACCTTAGGTGATGATAATAGATGCTTAGAGCTTGGTCCTTTATTTTGGTCACATAACTTTGTATTTATATGATTCCCTTGTTTGAATTTCGTAATTGAAACTAAAAGGCCTGACCCATAAGAAAATAAGATGCCAAAAAGATAAAAAAGGCCCAAAAGAGGTGAGTAAGATAGAAAAGAGGTCGAGGGCACCCAGAGGGGATGAGGGCCTAGGTGTTAGCATCTCTAGTTGGGCGACCCGGTGTCAAAGTCATGAAAGATAAAGTAATAAAGTAAAATGACTAGGTTGTAGGGTGTAAAAGACCAAGAAAGAAGACAAGAAAAAAAAAAAAAAGGCCAAAGATAGTTATCAATTACTAGTTTTCTCACTTAGGAATCATATGAATGCAAGTATGTGTTTATGGACCTAGAAATGTACCCAAGTGCATGATTTTGTGTCTACATTTTCCCCCACTTTATGTTGTTGAGTGAATACTCGATAACATAAAGTAGATAAGAGATGTGTACTTGATAACCATGTAGAGTGTGATGGTGATAAGCATGCCAAAGAGACAAGTGAAAGCGTGGAGTGATAAAAATGAAGTGTGGAAGCTAAGAAAGAGGAAGTGACCTAGGGGTGAAGTGTATGTGTTGTACCATGTTGTACTATTGTTGTTTTTCTTGATGTCTTGATACGGGGTTGCTTTTTGTTGTGTATTAAGGACAGACCTACAAAATAAGAGAAAAGAGTAGTCAAAGTCATGTGTTATGAAAACTCTGTAAAATCATGTAAAAGTATGTAAATGTGAAAAAGTAGTAAAAGGAAAGTGTGCACCTGATCCGTGAAGAGTGAAAAGGATAGAAAATGTCCTAAAATGTTGTAGAAGAGTGAGTTTTTGGGTGATCTCATGCCAAGAGTGAGTTTTTTTTTGAGTTTTTGGGTGATCTCATGCCAAGAATGAGTTTTTGGGTGATCTCATGCCAAGTGCAATTTTTTTGGGTGATCTCATGCCACAAAAGAAGAGTGTTGGGGAGAGAGGTCTAGTTTTACTCTCCTTCCATGAATGCTTCCCAAATTTATACACCAATATAGATGGTGTGATTTTATTTTGTTTCATGTTGTTCAAGTATTGTTCAAAAAGAAAAAGGAGATAGAATGCATTTGATTGTTGGAGGATTATGCTATCTTATACTATGAAAAAACTCTATGAACTACTAAAAAATGTGTTGATATGAGAAAGTAACTATAATTCCCCCTAGTCATAGGCACCAAGAAAGGTCAGAGGAGCACCAAGGTGCTAGTAGTTCTATATATCTGGGCATTGTGTCATATGTTGAAATGAGGACCCAAGTCATAATTTGGGCCATTTTTATAACTGTAATATTTTTCTTTGTCTATTATGCTTGTTAAAGCTTTGAGCTCTTTGTTGTATGGGGTGATTGATTCACCCAATGTATTCCCCCTCATTTGGGGTGCATGTGACGTTTCTAGGAGAATGCATGGCCCAAAGGAGAGGACTGAGATGAAACTGATCTGAAATTGATACCCTAGGGGGGGGAATGTGCATGGTAGAAACCAAGGCACATGCAAAAAAAGTGGCTAGAAACATGTGTTAGTAAAAAGTGACAAACATGCTATAGAAAAAAATGTAAACAAGTAATAGTGCAGAAAAGTAGACCATGAAAAAAGTGGGTTTCAAACATGGGACATCACTCACAATGTCACAAGACAATCAGGGCCAAAGAGCCAAAAGCATACAAGAAATGATCAAGAAAGACATAGGGCATAGCCCACAAACAATGACATACAATGGAAAACAATGGAAAATAATATCAAGCAAAGTATCAGACAACCATGGTGGAAAATAGTTCTCTGCAAAGGAAAATGTTGCACATGAAGCACCATTAGCATGTTAGAAAGATAAAAAGTATGTCAAAGCGTGTATGTATCAATGGAAAAGTAGTGTGCTAGTAAAAATAAGAAGTAGTATAAAATGAAACAATAACACTGTAGTATGTGTGAGAAGTAAATGTAGATGCCCCCAAGAGCCTCGGTGGGACTGGTAAGAGGTACAATGCCAAGCATCATTTTATGTGTAAAGATCTATAAAAAGTCTGCATTCACAACTAGAGAACAAGTGAACATGCATGTGTGTATATAGAAAATATAATGACATACTAAGTATCCATCTAACATGGAAACAAAGTGTACATGTAACTAGTATAAGAAAAAAGAATATGTGTAACCAAGATATGAAATATGTTATGAATGAGTGAAATGGAATGGTATGCAATGTGAATGTGATAGAGCAGTGCCCCCGAGTGGATGTGGATGAGTATGTATGAGATGAGGTTCATTTATAAAATACCCCTGATAGTCAAGAATGAACCATAGAACAAGAGTGTGTCATCGGGAAATGGTTTGAAATGTATGCTAGATAGATAGATCAATGAAGCATAAGCATAGAGTGTAAAAGTGTGAGAATGTGGTGAGGTTCATTTCAGATTTAGACCCTCAATAGTGAAGTATGAACCATGGAACTAGAGTGTCATAGGGTAGGGTAGTATGATGAAATAGAATGTCTAGAAAGATGTATTGTGAATGGAAATAATGTGAAGTGAATGTCTAGAGCATATGTGATGTGAGGTTCATGGATGTAGTATGCCCTCAAAATTCAAATGTGAACCTTAGCATGAGAGTGCATCATAGGGTAATGATGATAAATGATGTGTATCAAGTATGTATAAGATGATGAAAATATAGATGTGAAGCAAAAAGTGAGATAGTAGAAAAATGAGAGACCTGATAATCTAGGAGGGGGAAGTAAGCATGATGCCCCCAAGTGTATGATGATGATGAATAAGCTATCCAAAAAAGTGAAAGGAAAGGTCCTCCACTGATTCCTGAGGAGATAAAGGCATGTGA
Organism: Taxus wallichiana var. yunnanensis; assembly: GCA_018340775.1. NCBI lineage: Eukaryota > Viridiplantae > Streptophyta > Pinopsida > Cupressales > Taxaceae > Taxus > Taxus wallichiana. The sequence goes on along the minus strand of CM031240.1, from coordinate 1,014,703,619 downwards.
CCATGATATGAGATCATGTGATGATGTGATGAGATGATGATGTGTGAATGACTATGTGATGAGGAGGATGAAACCTATGTGAATGAGACTAGGAGGTGATGATGACATGAGGATGAGGTAGGAGGAGGAGATGAGACCTATGTGAGGTGATGATGACCTATGTGAAGGAGACCAGAGGGAGGTGATGTGAGACACTATGTGAAGTGAAGGAGGAAGTGAGGAGGTGGTGAAATCCTATGTGAAGGGCTGCCTGAGTAGGGGACTTAGGCCGAGAAGATGGACTAGTGGAATGATGAGAATGAGTAGGTTGTGTGTGAATAGGAGAAGCTAGGTGTAAATATGCCTTAGATTTGAGAGGTCTAGGGACCTAGATGCTCTAAGCTGAGTGTAATGGAAACCTCAAGAGGAGGTTGAGGCCATGTGTGCATGGTGGAACACCTTTGATGGTGATAAATTTGCTTGTTGTGAATGAATTTTAGACACAAGTGATTCATGGAAAAATGATAGCTTGAGTGGACATAGAGCCAAGGAAGACCTAAGAGCATGTCACAACCTTTGATTGAAGGTGCCATAATGAATGGCACAAAGCATGGTGAGAGGCCCACTATAACTGGAAGCTTGATGTAACCATAAGATTTGGGAACTGGATATGAAATATGAGAGAGTGGATAGTTGATAGACAAAAAGTGCAATAGAGCACACACCCATATGAATCGATGGATCGATCATTGTATTATTGATAACATGAGGTCTCGATAGAAGCATTGATATGTAATGTATTAGAAGAGAATGTAGCATGATAATCATGATCAGAGAATGTAATGAATGGTGGAGATGCATCAACATTAACAACTAGAAAATCAAGAGCCCCCGATGAAGGAGGAGGCACTACATGATATGTATGATTAGTTGAAGAATCAACAACTTACTTTGTCATGCTTAGGGAGAGGATCATTAAATATTTTGAGATTTTTTTTTTCATTGACGAAGTAGATGTCAAAGGCTTAGGGAGCTCGATTGCATTGTTTTCAATAAGATCTTGAATGAGATGTTAGAGTTTGAAACATCGATCGATATAGAATGCCCAATGCATTGATGATAGTCACATCTAGTATTTTCATTATAATTATGTCCTTTAGGGTGAGATGGATCTAGATTAAGTGGAGGAGGAAGCGTAATAAGATTTCTCTCAATAAGTTGTGGTAATAGAATATGTGGAGCACAAGGAAATTTTGTGAATGTATGCTTTGGAGGTTTGCCATTGAAGCTTTTTAGGAGAGAGAACAATGTTAACAATATATTTTTTGCTTCAGTGGGCTTAGGAGATGGCTTGAAAGTTGATTTTCTTTGAAACCTAATTAGAAGATGATGAAGGTTGATCATGATACTTGAGTTTTCCCATAGAGATAAGTTTTCCTTCATGTAATTTAAGAGTATGACATAATTGATCAAATGAAGGAGATGTCTCAAAGATGACACTCTCTTGTAGAGGTGGTAAGAGACTTTGGACAAATAGATCTTGAATTTTCAAGTCAATGAGTACATTGGTCATCCTAGCTAGGTTGTTCTTATATCATAAAAACACATAATCCACTAGATGCTCATTAGATCCTTGTTTAATTTGTGCAAGTTGAGCATAGGATATCTTAGAACTGATATTGATTGAAAAATGAGTGAGAAAAGCATCGGCTAAATGCGTAAATGATGTTACCGAATGACAGGTAGATCATAGAACCAACACATAACATAATCTTGGAGACTTCTAGGAAAGATATTTTCTAGTAAAGTATGATCATCCACATAATCGAGACATGCCACATGAAAATATCTAAGATGCTCTTGAGGATCACCATGGCCATTGAAGGTGGGAGCTTAGGGGTGAAAATTTGGAGGAAGTGGATAGGTGGAAATGGTGGGTGTGAAAGGAGTGTGAAGGAGTAAAGTGGAGTCAAGAGATGGAGATGCATGAGAAGTAGCTATTTGAAGTTACCAAATTTGAGTTTGTAGATCCTAATATAAAGAAGTTAAATTAAGGAGTGTTTGAAGAAGTTTTCCAGGTTGTGTAGTATAAAGCATTAGGTTGAATGATTGGAGTAGTAGTAGTGGGAATGGAAGTAGGAATATGAAGGGGTTGAGTGGAGGCCATGACAATGAGGAAGAACCTAAAAGGGGTACAAAAGCAACATCTCGAGAGTTTTTTTAGCAACCATAAAAGCATGGAGAATATGCGAAGATGCGTAGGATTGTCACATAAATCTTGAAAAAATTGGTAAGATTTTCTAGTTGTTCTTGATCAACATTAGTGTCCTCATCATAGGATTTCTCACTATCAGATGTTTCAATTTTTTGAGAGGAACATTTTGAGAGTTAGAAAATGGGTTATCAGATTCAACCATTGATTTAGAAACCCTACGGGTAGATGGAGGGAGCTCTATATGCTCAAAAGACCCAAAACGACCACTACGGGTACGAGGCATAAGAAGAAAACCCTAGAAAGAAGGTTGGAGTTGAGTGATGGGTTCACCAAATGATTTAAAAATATAGAATTTGTAAACCCTAATTAGTAAAGTCATATATGATAAATAAATTCTAAATTATAGATATGACACAAGAAATAAGCTAAATAAATATGAAACCCTAAGTGTAAGAGAGAGAGAGGGAAAAAGACTTAGCTGATTTTGCACTTTTCTCGAAGGTGATATGGGACCAAAAAAACTGATGAACAAGAAGGGAAAATCACAACCATGTACATAAAATTTTTGGAAGGAACTATTAGATGAGTTGGACTAGGGCTATTAGATGGGGCGAGGGGCACTAGGGCTAGAGACCCTCTGGGCACCTGACTGTGTGCAAGAGCTCAAAAACTGGTTTTTTTGTTGTGTCACACAAGTTTTCTAATTCTTTTTGTTGGTCACTATGTATGTCTTTGGATGATCCAAATTCACTATAACCTATAAAAAGAAGATGACTGTAAAACCCTCAAACTACATCAAATCCCAAAAAAAAAAGATGCAATATGGGAGTTGGACTGACCCCGGATGACATGGTCACCTGACTAAGTGAACTTATAATCAAGCATTGCACTACATCTTAGACTCCATGTAGTTCTTGTGTGTGTGTGTGTGATAGAATCATGCCCTAGGAAGCCCTTGTATAAGTGCACGTGATAGCGGGATGATAGCTAGATGTACCAATGTAAATAGATGTGTGGATGGAAAAATGAACTTCCCCTCTATATGTGTGTATGCAGAAAATGTAGTCCCTTGTCCCTTGAATGAGTGCTAGATGGATGCCTTTGATGCTTTAGATGCCTTTGGATGCAACCTTAGGTGATGATAATAGATGTTTAGAGCTTGGTCCTTTATTTTTGTCACATAGCTTTGTATTTATATGATTCCCTTGTTTGAATTTCATAATTGACAACTAAAAGGCTGACCCATAAGAAAAAAATGCCCAAAAGATAAAAGATGCCCAAAAAAGATAAAAGATAAAAAAGAGAGGGCAAAGAGGAGAGAGAGAGGGTCGTTAGGGGCGCTAGGAGGTGTTGGTGTCAGAGTCATAAAAGATAAAGAAATAAAGTACCGACTGAGGTAGGGTGTAAAATGAAGACAAGAAACCAAAGAGGCCAAAGATAGTTTTCAATCACTAAGCTTATGAATCATATGAATGCAAGTATGTGTTTATGGACCTAGAAATGTATCAATTATGATTTTTCTCTAAATATTCAATCATATGAATGCAACATTTGAAATTTTTTAGTTCCAAGAGGATGGTGCTAATGGAGACGGGTTGGCTAGGAGTAGGGTTCAAAGAGGATCGGAAGCAAAATTTTGCATTGTGGCTATGTTGTCATGCTTTTAAATTTTCAATCTTTAGGTCAGTCATTTTACATGGAAAAAGAATATAGGAGCCCACCCCCAATCTATAGGGGTGCTTACCCCATATCTATATAGGGGATAGGTTTTGGGGAGAATTGTGTAAGTATAGTGGTTCATTCATTTGTGCTAACCACTAGATATAGAGATAGGGGACCATACACACTCAAAAATTACATTGTGCGACACAAAAACACAATGTCTCAAACGATGATAAAAATTATTAAAATGTGAAAATGATGTCCAGATCCCTCCCTCTCTCCTTTGCATCACTCCTTTGACTCAAATCAACCTTTTTGTTTTGTCTCCAAACTTTAATTTGTATTGTGAGATCATTTTTTTAAACTTTTGGCATTATTTTGAGTGGCAGTTACACAACCGCCATGACAGTTACACAACCACCCCGACGAGTTGCATATGTGGCGGTTGTGTAACCGCTGATATTTCTACACCGACGATCTGTCACATTAAATTAGAGAGTTAAAACACATGTTTTTCAATGCGTGTTTGGATTTCGGGAGTGATTTTCTCACTCGTTTCTCAAATTTTTTTGCCTATTTTTGGACTCATTGGAATTGTATTGATTTTATCTTCTTATTTGGATATGTTCAAAATGTTGAATACTATTATTTTTATGATTTTTCACTTCTTGATCGACACATGTAATTGAATTCTTCTTTCCCATATTTTTATAAAAGCTAAAAATTTTACCCGTATGATGGGTTGGATATTTCTGATCTTGAGGTGAAGTTATCTTTGCTGAATTTTCGAGAGGAACCAAACACACAACCAAATTATTGCTTTGTTCTTTCCTACCATTTTATTTAATTCATTTCTTGTACCAAGTCAGCCATAACAAGTTCTTTCTTTTCTTTGTTACTAGCCTTTACATTCTTGGATCAATTGGACTTCATCTTTGAAAGACGATACAAAGTTGAGGAGACAACAAGAACATATCACCTTTGGGAAGCTACCAAAATACAATAGTAACTAGGTTGGGGTTGTAATTAAATTCTTTGAATATTTAATTAATTTATATTTGTTAGAATAGAAAGAGTGCATTGTTTTAAGTGGGTAGAATTGTAGAAGCGAAAGATTTCATCACTTACCGAATGTATTTATTCTATTTCTAGTATTTATTTTCAAAATATTTTTTATATCTTCCCTTGATAACTTATTCCCGAATTATCCTTGTGGATATTCTTGGGAAATTAGTTAGAGGAAGAAGTAAAGAAATAATTTCACATCATTTATTTATTTTAATTAATTTAGATTTATCTCTACCAGGAAAGTTCATATGGAAAAGAGAAAATTACTTCGAGAAGATTTTTACTTTTACAAAACTTGAGGCGAAGATTTTCCGAGAAGAGGTCTATTTTATTTTATTAAGATTAATAACTTTTAAAATACATTATTTTATAATAACATTGTTAGAAAACCTTTCAACGAAGGAATAATCACATTCGACTATTATTTTCAAGAGGGACATAAGCCTCGTAATTATATTGATATGCTGATAAAATCAAATTACAATAGAAGTGCTGCAATACTTATAGGTATTGTAAATCCAAGTACAAACAAATAAGTTACACATGTGCAACTAGAAACCATACGTGAAATAATGCAGACAAATAAATTCTTGAAAATATGCAACAATAAACACATACGAGAATAAAATGGTTATTAAAACATAACCATATAAATAATATCAAGCCACCTATTTACCACATTAACAAACTAAGTAACAATCTAGTTACCTACAATACAATGCATAATTACTATGTAAAATAACTTTACCTAATTCCCCCTTAATTTTGCATTGTCTTAAGAGATGAGGAGAGGAACTCTTTGAACAACTCAAACTTTTCACGTGTAAGTGAATTTTTGAAAATATCTGCTCGTTGTTCAAGTTGTTGAAAAAAACTAAAGATTTATGTTTTGTTTCAAGACATGCTTGCATATGAAATGAACCTGTATCTTGATGTGCTTTGTTCTTTCATGAAACAATGGATTGCGAACAAGTTTGAGAACACCTTCATTGTCTACATACATGGTGGTAGGTTTTTCCTATGGTACTCCAAGTCCTTCCAGTATGCGACGTAGCCATATCACTTCATAGATAGCTCCACCTATAGAACGATATTTGGTTTTGGTAGAAGAGTGTGAAATAAAGTTTTGTTTCTTGCTTCCCCATGATATCAATCCAGATCCCAAAAAGAATACAAATCTAGAAGTGGATTTCCTATCATCAATGTTACTTGCATGATCTAAATCCGAATATCTAGTTAAGAAGAAGTTATCATTCTTCTTGTATTCTAGACCAAGATCTATTGTACCCTTGAGATATATCAAGATACACCTTGCTATTTTCCAATGAAAAATATGTGTTCTTGTATGAATCATTATAGATAGGTCATTACAAATTTGATATACGGTTTAGTATAAGTTTGATAAATGAGACTCCCAATCAAATTTTGAGAGAGAGAGAGAGATGCATTTACCACATGAGATGGATCGAGCGAGATAACTACGGTATTATCTCCATAGGTGTAACTTGTTGGTGTGTAATCCATCATCATGAATTTATTAAGCATCATATTGGTATACTTCAACTGAGAAACAAATATGTGATTGTATTTCTACCATACTTCCAATCATAGACAATACGCATGAGACCAAGAGATCTTTCATGTTAAATGATCGATTAAGATATTTCTTTGTTGCATCATTAATCTTCACTAAATTACCAGAGATGACTAGATCATCGACATATACAAAAACAATAAAAATATCCACTCTTTTCCTTTTGAGGTAGAGATTGGGATCATATGGATTTCTGACGAATCCATGTTGAATGAGATGCTCATAAATTTTTGATGTACCAATCTCTTGGGGTGTCTATTTAACACCATATAGAGATTTCTTGATTCTAGATACCTTTGTTTATTCTCTAGGTACAACATGACCCTCATGTTGAGTCATGTATAGTTCTTCTGTATATATCCATTAGAAAGTTACTTTTCACGTCCATCTGATGGAATTTCCAACCAAACTAAGAAACTAGAGAAAAGATCATCTTGATCATTTTGATCTTAGTTATGGGAGAAAATGTATTCTCATAGTTTATGCCTTCCTTTTGTGCATACCCCTTTTCTACTAGTCTCTCTTTGTACTTGTCTATGGTGCCATCTTCTTTGTATTTTTTTTAATATCCATCTACAACCAATGGGTTTCTTACCTAGTGGAACATTGATAAGTTGCCAAGTGTTGTTTTTCATTATTGATTGATACTTAACATCCATGACATATTTCCAAGATTTTGATTGTAGGGATTCCTGGATAGTAGAGGGCTCAATAGATTTAACAACTCTACTCATCAAAGAAAAGTTTACTTCTTCTCATGCTTTACTTTGCAAGTTTGTGGTCTAGTGGTGGATGTATCGGTGGAGCATCCAATTTTGCATCTCAAATCATATTAGTATACCACTTGGGCATATGTTGTACTATTCCCGTGGGTTTGGTCATGTCGATCATCACCATCATCCCCATCATCATTGTCATCATCAATGGGAACATCAACTTCTATTTTCACAATAGGTGAATATATACATCCGATGAGTCTGGAGAGGAGTCTCTAATTCCTTCTTCTCAAATAACTCAACATCTCTGCTAGTGTAGAATTTTATGGTATTTGGATCCATCAATATGTACCCAAAGAGTATCTTCACTTTGTAGCCAATGAAGATGAGTTTTTGTGACTTTGTATCCAAATTATTTCTATTTCTACATGGGTATGTGCATAGCTTTGCACCAAAAATACTTGAGGTGTGCAATAGATGGCTTCCACTTTGACCATGCTTCATGTGGAGTTACTCCATCAAGAGAAACTATGGGTACTCTATTCAACAAATATACTGTTGTCTTTGTATTCTTCTACCCAAAATGTCCTCGCTAGTCTAGAATCATCGATCATGCAATGCACCATCTCCATGATAGTATAGTTTCTTCTCTCAACAACACCATTCTACTGGTATGTGTGGAGGAGGAATTTTTCGATGAATCCCATGAGCTTGAAGGTAGGATTTAAACTCATTATTGGTGAATTCCCCCCCTTGATATGAGTGAGAGAGATCTGATATGATGACTAGTCTCATTCTCTATAACCACTTTAAACTTTTGAAGTTCTCAAAAGCTTCACTTTTCTTACGAAGACAAAATATCCACATTTTTCTTGAATAATCATCAACACATAGCATGAAATATTGGAAACAGAATGACTAGGTTGCATTGGACCGCAAATATTGATATGAACTAGATCAAGCTTACCTAAAGCTCGATAAGTACTCTTCTAGAATGAAGCTGTGTTGTTTACCTGCTAGGTAGTTAGGACACTTATCTGTATCCTTCTGGAGAGATGGAAAGCCTCTCACCATGTTGTATTGGCGAAGTGTTTTGAGATATTTGAAACTGATGTGACCAAGTCTTCGATGCCACAACTGTGTTGAGGAAGAATTCTTAGCCACAAGTGTTTGATCATCCCTGTGGACAAAGTCAAGCTAGAACATATGTCCCACATTAGAGGATTTTGTAAAAATTTTGAGCCTCTTGATTTGTCTCGAATCAAACACACTTTCTTACCGGAATGACTATCAAAATCAATCTTTAAATTATGATCTAGAAGTTGACTCACTGATAGCAGATTCTTTGTTAACCCAGGGACATATAATACATCTGATAATCTAAAATTTCATGAACCAAGAGGTAGAGAAATGTTTTCCCAATTCCTTGTACATGTGTAAGAAGAATCATCACTAATGAAACATGGTTTTTCAAAGGTGTGTCCCTCATGGTGATAAACACCAATCCTCTATAATTTGGTCATGTGTGATGAGTGGCTCCTAAAATCAACATACCAAACAACACTAGATGATGTGGATGGTTCACTGAAATTGGAATGAGAAGTGTACAAGAATTCCTCATTTTTGAATGATCTCTTTTGCTCAACTATATATTACCTTGTTGATGGGGTTTTCTTCAAAATGCTAGTTCCCCTTCTTCTTCCCTTGATTGTAGTGTGAATTTGTCCCCTTATGAGATTGCAATGATTTTGAGGTCAGAATTACTTGATGAACCTTTCTTGTATGTATTGTACCAATAATATTTCACATCATGTCCTCTGTTGTAGATAGGACATTTATTCTTTTTTTGTCTCTTATCCCTTTAACATTGATGTTTTTTGGGACTTTTGAGAAGAATGAGATTTTTATTTTCCTTTTCCTTTCTGATGAGAAGATAGTTCCTACTCCTCTTCATCATATTTATTGTACATTATCTTCTTCTTGTTAGAAATTACGGAGGATTTTTAGCTTCAGTCAGTCCTTACTTTGTTAAATTTTCAAAAGTAACTATCTGATCTGACAAGTTTAGTGTCATCACAAAAATGTGGTAAGAAGGAGGAGAGTGCTCTCAGAAAAATGGGAATGAGAGTACCAACCTTTCTTGTATCGACGTGACCTCCTCTCTCCCAGGGCTAGAAGTGAAGCCCTCAATTCTGTAACTCTTCTCAAAAAAGCTTCTACTTTCTCATTCGGTTTGAATTTTAGTGTGTGTAACTGAACTCACAAATTCAAATTGTGTTCTTGTTTTTGGCCTCGTACATGGTGCTCAACTTATCCCATGCTTCTTTTGGCATATTTTGGCATCTCAAATGTGGGGTTGCACATCATCAGACACTGCAAACAAGATTATGAATTTTTCCTTTTGATTGGCCTTGTCAAATTATCTTTGTTGGGCTGCATCATCTGGTGATCTGGTTGTGGAACCATTCACAATAGGCCATATCTCTTCAAACTCAAGTTGTGTTTTGATCTTAGTCTTCCATGTAACATAATTATCTCCTCTTAGGAGTTGTGAGTCTGGAAGAAAGAACTTAGGGGCATTGGTGCCCATTTTTGAATTTACTGAAAAAGGGTAAGGCTCTTATCACTCTAGGTATAAGGTCTCCCAATCTATATACCATCAGATTCCAGTATAATTTCTGATATCATTTGAGCCTTTCTATATACGTGCCCTTCTGATATACCCATCGGTACATGGAAGAAGCTCTCCCTTTTCGATATGTGAAGACATTACATGAAAGAGGCGTTAACATACGTGAAAGAATTTGATATGTGGTACCAAGATAATAAAAAAGGGTACATGTGTGATTATTGACACTTTGATTTTTGCTCAAAGAAATATCCTCATATAAATGTGTAACTTCATCTATATACTCGGATAATTTCAATGTTTGGATTTATGTCTTGCTCCCATGATGCAAAAATCATTCACGAGATGGATAGGGGATGGCTCAAAGTGTGTGCATTGTGTCCTTATTACTTCCCTTGATTTATAGGGATAATGCTGAGATGATGTTGTTGTAGCTATATTAGGCATTTGAATGCTGATAATAGTTGTCATGATGACTTTACCATAAGCGCTTCCAGAGGCCTTATATATACGTAATGAGAACATTGCATTTCGAAAAGATGAATCGAAGATCTCGTGAGTGTTCTGAAAAAAAATTTCATTGATTTTGTTTACAAATCTATGCCAGTTTTTTATCGATTACACCTTCAAATTTTGTAGGTTGAATATGGACAACTGCAAATTAATTAGTACAATCCATCTGAAATAGACAAACTAGAAAAAATACAATTACATCACAATATGCGGGAAAATTGAATACCAAAAAATTGTTTTTTTTTTGAGATCTCGAGGCCTGGTGGCCTCAACGAGCTCGATATGGCTATTTTTCTACCTAAAAAAAGAAAAAAAGCAAAAACTACACCTTCTGGTTTAGTTGAATATTGCACTTTTAGATACCACCCCTTTAAAAATGTTTCTCGAAGGAAATTTTATGCAAAATGGGAGAATTGTTTTTTGCCCAAAAGTAGGGTTTTCACCTCTAAATTTAGTAGGGGTTTAGTTATATCTAGGGGTTTGGAGGTGGTTTTTTCTCTAACTTGGTGATCCATCGCTATTTTCTTTCTTTCTTTTTGTTCAAACACCAAATTTCAATATAAAGAAAAAATCTCGGTTGGGGTGGGGGTAGAACTTATAATCACCCTAACAACCCAAAAACCGTAAATATTACCTCTATCTCCTCCCGAGAACTAAATTCTTTTCTCTTGAAGAAGATTAATAGTTGCTATCCCAAATATAAAATGGAGAAACCTCTTTGAATTGTAGGAAAAAAAGGTGCTGGTGTAATCTTTTAAAAAGAAGATGTGATAAGTAGATGTATGGGCCATGTCATACTGCACTCATTGATCTCCGGCTTCATCCCAAGAATGAAGTGCTTACAGAGGACTATCCACGCCATTCATGAAATCCACTAATCTTCCTCCTCTGGGCATCGAGTTTCTTCCGCCAGAACACGAGATTTATTTTATCATCATCGCGGCTAGCTTTGTATTCGATTTTGCTTTTTTTCACCAAATTCTTCAAGAAAACTTTGGTTAATAAATCCCATGAGTTTTTACATTTTGGAGTGTTTCAAACCACCTAAGTTTTGAACCATCCAAAAAGGTAGGAAAAAATTCAGTCCATTGTTCTCTTCTTAGAGGCTATTACAGATACAACTTGAATGAAAGAGGAACCATCTTCATTAGATTGATGTAGGCTGAAAAAACAAGAATCTTCCCATTTTCAAAAGATGATGGAAGAGGACTCATGGTGGATCGTTGGCGAGGGCTCACTTTTCTACGGTAAAATAGAAATGACCATGGTAAACTATGGAGGAACTTGACCCTGGTAAACACTATTCACGGTAAAAGTGATCAAGTTTCTGCGGTTAATACTATTCACGGGGCTTTACCATGGTAACTACTATTGGAAAAAAATTACTCACGACTAAGTGGGAATATCCTCTAGAAAATGAGGAATGGTAGGGGTGAACACACCATAGCCCAACTCACTAAAATGTGGTGGCTCGATCTTCCAAATGCACAACTCGGAAACACGACCAAACATAAGCAATAATCGGATTTGGATGAATGTGACTAGGTGAAATTAGAGATTGGCCCTTGTGTGAGCTCGGTCGATGAATGGCTCATCCTTTAGCTTCACATTACACTTCTTAATGGCTTCTTTAAGTCGGGAGCTCTTGTAGCACACTTACAATATTTGCAACTTCCTTCTATGCTAAAGGCACACACTCCTCCAAATTTAGCAGGTATGTTGGTATTATATAGAACTAAACTATCACTAAATTTAGTAGGCTTATCTTCTAAGATAAAAACCCCTAATGGGGGTTCCAAAAGATATATATTATTTTAATTTTCTTTTTCTTTAAACCAAAAGACCCTTTTTACTTATCTCAACTTTAACAGGACCACTTACGACAAATTTTACAACATGCCTAGTATAGGAGGCATCGAACACTACTACTAATTAAAAAACATCCTATTCCTTTTTTTTAGAAATTACGGAGGAAAATGAAGCAGGAGCTTATGAGAATGTATGGATGATGGGTTTGGGAAGTTTACACAAGGAGTTTTCATTGCACATGCTCTCCACAATGTTGTATCCGTTTTCTTTGCCGTCCTCCTTCTCCTTTATCTCTTTTATTGCTCTTTTGACAGAATCTCTCTACACCTTTCTCTACTCATAGGCTCTCCTATCATGTCCTCTATGATACAAAATCTAGAAGAGGATGGATTTTTACGCCTCATATGATTATATTGATATGCAATCAAATAAAATTACAATATAAGTGCTATAATACTTATAGGTATGTGGTAAGAACAAACTATGAAAAATAAAGAAGTTGTATCGTTGACTTCCAGGGTGTAAGCCCTTAATTTTGAAACCATACGTGAAGTAATGCAGATAAAAAGTAATCGACTTACAAATTAAGAATTGTGTTCTTGTTCTTTGTGCATGCTCAACTATGCATCTCAAATAATAAACACATATGAGAATAAAATGATTATTAAAACATAACCATATCACAATAATATTAAACTACCTATTTAGTCCACATGATTATCTCCTCTTAAAACTAAGTAGGGGCATGTACCCATTTTCTCGAATACTAGTTACTCTACAATACAATGAATGATTACTATAAACTAAGTTTACCTACATATTATACGTGAAAGAATTTCATTTTAGCTTATTTTATTAGAGGTAGTATCCTCATATTTTATTTTAATTAATTTCTTGTGCAATCATTCACGAGATGTAAGGGATGGTCCAAAGTGTGTGCATTGTGTCCTTATTAGAATAGGGTTTATTTATTTATAATATGCATTAAAAAAAAATATGTTAGCTATTTAATTAGTTTCTTTGTAACAAAATTCATTTCTTTCTCGAGATAAATAAAATAGGTGGTTTACTTCGTTTATTTAATTAATTAGGAATGAAGCTAGCTAATTAAAATATTAAAATACACTTGTATTTTATTTAAGAAATATTTACTTTTATTAGTTGTTTAAAATGAACTTTCAATGTAGTTTAACATTCCAATCAAACCAAACAATCAAACATTAGGGAACTTACGCTACCTCTAAATTTAGTACTGAGGTGGTTTTTTTTCTCTAACATATCCTCTAATTTCCCTTTTTCCAAATAAGTTCGTAGGAACTCACACTACCCATTATTAAGTACCAAATTCTCCTATAGTTTTCTTTCAACATCACCTCAAGTAGATCCTACACATTCCTTGCTGGATGTCTTTTTGGGATGACCTCGGGATGTCGAGTGCATTTGGAATCACGAGTTGATTCTTAGAGCATATGGGAAGAGGATCTACCTCTTCTCAAATTGATACCAATTTTGAAAGTTGGTCCACAGGCTTGATCAAAAATTATGAGTTGCATGCGATGTTTCATCTGCCATCATCGACTCATCATGAATGTGAACCTTTGCAATTTGTGATGATGGGTGTGTATGTTCCATGCATATATATTATAACGATGTTATGGGGTTCCATCATGTTTATATGGTGCATTTTTGTAAACTATAGTGAATGACCATTTTGTATTTGTTTCCCCTTCTAAACCTAAACATCCCCACAATTTACACTTACATTAAAATCGATTAAATGTCGATGATTTGGAGTCTATAAAATCAAAACATAGCTAGATTACAAGTAAGAAATAAAAATCAAATAGAAATATCTACAATATAAGTGAACTATAGGGACAAATAAAGAAGGTAACCGAAACCACGTGACTATAGATATTTTCAACCCATATGGATATATCGATAACCATATAACAGTTGTGGCTACCTATTTACCCTCTTAATTTCTAATGGATAATTACTATGGGGCATCCCATATTATTGTTTTTAATTTATGGGGATAAATCTTTATATTTAATTAAGGAGGAGGGGGATCTAATCCTATAGTTATAGATAAATGTCATGCCATGCCATATAGAAATATATCTATCTATATCTATATATCTTCTATAAACATAATCATATATACTAATAAATTATATATTTTTACAAATTACATATATAAATATTTTGAAATTCATAAAAAATTATATGGTTCATAATGTTTCAACGAGTAATTGTCTAAGTTTTATCACCTATATTTTTAAATGGTAATATATAATCAAAATTACATAAAAACTCCTAGTTGTACCAATTTGAAGCTTTCTTGAATAATAATAATAATAATAATAATAATAATGGTGTGCATTTCCACATATCCACGATGCATCATGTTTATATGGTGCATTTTGTAAACTATAGTGAATGAACATTTTGCTGTTTCCCCTTCTAAACCTAAATATCCCCCACAATTTACACTTACATTAAAATTTTTGGATTTGGAGTCAATAAAATCAAAACATAGTTATATTACAAGTAAGAAATAAAAATCAAATAGAAATATCTAGAATTGAACTATGGAGGGGGGACTATAGATATTTTCCCTATGGATATATATAGGATATGGGACTACCTATGTACTCACATGTGCATATAGAGAGATCTAACTATATCTATATATCTTCTAAACAAATCATAGGCTAATAAATTATATACCCTACAAATTACATATATACATATTTTGGATTTGAACAATTGTGACCTCTACTCACCTATATTTTTAGAGCACATGTTCTTCACCATTAGGCCAATGAAATTAAAAGTTCTCCTGCACAAAATACAAAAATAATTTAGAAGAGCATAAATTTCAAATTCACACTTTACAATTTTAGCCATAGTAAATACACAACGTTATTGGGATATACCTTCGCGAGAAAGTTGTAGTGACATACGTAAGGGTAGCCTACATCCGGGGGCATCCTGGACACCATAAAGGATGTTAGCATTGAACATTGACTAAAAGGATGGGAAAACTTGCCACGTTGGAAAAATCTAGAAAGTACCGGCTAGATAGATATAACGTTGGAAATATAGGTTAGCTAATAAAAATCATCACATTGACAAGAATAAGCAATCAATTTCAAGTTTATGTTATGGTATAGCTAAATAAAAATACAACCTATGTGGCATAAATACATTGTTATCAATTTAAAAATTCTTCTTTGACTTGATAGCATTTAGTTTATAAACATAATGACCCTTGTAAGTAAAGAAAAATAAATAACTATTAGCCTAATACGTAGCCATCTTTTAATGGGTGGCATATGAGAAATGGGGAAAACAATTTAGGCTCCAAATTTGATGGGAGAAAACAAATTAATTTAAGGTATGTAGAAATGATAGGAAAAATAAAGCTATTCTTGGGAGGCCGACTAATCTATTTTCAAGTACTACATATTCACTGCGTAACTTCGTTATAAAAATATTATTTGTGTTGAAAATTTTGATATATAAATATGTACATAATTTAAAGATAATAAAATAGTTTACACACAATAATGACTTCATTTGTATTTTCCCATTTCTCTTATCTTTTCTCAACTTACAAAGCATTCACGGTCATTTGTGCAACTCTCATTTTCTCTTTTCCTCCATTCTTGTCTCATTTTATCTTAAATCAACATATTTTTTTATTTATGATCCCTAGGGAGAAGGCCCTAGCTTACTACAAAAATACATTTCCATACCAATCCATGATATTTTCAATCATCTATGAACTCTCAGGTAAATTATAGGCATATTATCATGCATCCACTATTCACAATACAAAATATTACATATCCATTAAAGGCCACCTACATTAATTTCCCCAAAAGCTAAGATTTAACCGCAAACCAAGCATACAAAATCCCAAGAGATAGTAACCAACCATAACTGACATCCAAAACTCCAAGAATATCGAGCACATTGCACACCTTACTCCAAGCCTTTATTGGATGACTTCTTTGTAAGAATTTCTACATCAGTCACTTTTGAGTGGAGAGGAGGAAAATGAGCAACACAACATTATAGAAAAACCACCTTGGCCTTCTTAGGAAGGTTCATGCCTTGATTTTCAACAACAAGATCTTATCCATAGGAAAGATCTTGAATCCCATGAGCCATAACATGAATATGATATTGCATGCTTACCAATCTCTCTTCCAAGTCCATATGTTCCTTATGGAGAATGAACTAGCTTGACGAATTTGATAGAATGTTCGTAGCACTCAAACCCTAATAAACCTCAATGAAATTTTGACGACCAAAAGATTGATTAGGATCCAACATGAGCTTCGCATCTTTTTGCAAATATCATCCTCTTCTTTATGGGAGAGGTTTCCTTATTGAAAAGAAACAAAACTTATATACAAATGTACAACTTTCAAAGTGTGGATTCCTAATATTTTGAAACATTTTATGCCCAAAGATCATCAATACGAAAGAATGGAAGAACTAAGGAGATGAGAGAGGAAGAACATAACAATACTTTCAAGAAATATAGATAGCAGAGTATAACCTTATACGTATTGAGAAAGGAGATGTAGAATGGAATCATTTCATTTATAATAGATATAATTTCATAGACACAAAGTTCCGAAATCATATTAACAAGAACACAAAGTTTCTTATCATAAAAGATGGATGATTCACAAATTCAAACAAGGAAAGAAGGAATAAGCAGAGGAAGAAAGGGAAAAACTTATGTATTGATTATTTCAAATCTATTACATCTACATTTCAAGTACCAGGATCCAACCATGAACAATGACATGGAGAAGCCATTAAATAATCCTAAAAAAATGGTTACATTCGGTTTTCTTCTTTTGATTCAAGTAGAAGCATTAATGGTGGAAAAAAATGATGCTCTATAATGCATCATTAAACCTATTTTGTAACTTCAAATATGAGCCATCCACATGGAAAAGATCTAAACTGAAGTGGGCCTGAGGGCACCTTTTGTATTTTGTGACTTTGTAGAGATTTTGCATTTTTTTACATTTTGGCCCACCCATCCACTTTTGATATAGGCTGACACGTGGCTTTACTTGAGTGGGGATGGAGTCGCGACTCACTTTTACAATTTTAACTCTTTTCAAAGAAAAGCTCAAAAACTCAAAGTTCTCCACGACCCGCCTCTCCGCTTTGATTTTCAATGTGGGCTCAAGACCCAATGGAGTCATGGATCATTTTATAACTTTTAACTCTCTTTTTGGAAATAAAACCAAAATTCCCAAATTGCTCTGACAGCCCACCTTCCGCTTTGACTTTTCAATGTAGGCATCAACATGTGGCTTCACCTGGGCATCAGTGGGGTTGCACTTCACTTTATAACTTTATGCCCTTTTGGAAACAAAGGTAAAATTCCTAAAGTGTCCCGACAACCCACCTCCCTTTTTGACTTAAAAATGGCCACGTGTCCCTTTACAGGGCCTTAGGCATTCTTTTTACATTTTACACCTTTCACCATAATGCCTCAAAACACAAAAAGGACCCACCTTTCACCTTTGACCTTTCAAAGCATCAAAACACAAAAAGGATTGCCTTTTCCACCACCACCTCCAAAACACCCGCTTGTTTCAACCAATCAGGATCCTTCGGGCCATGGGGCCAATTTGACACTTTTGTAAAAAATAACAAAAGTGACAAGTTTAAAAGATAAACCCCCATGCCGCATCCAATCAGAGATGTCCACGTATCCGTGGATGTCGGGACAAAATTTGATGCCCGTCATTCACATGACTATGGAAAAATAAAAATGAAAGGGAAAACCCCACCATTTATGCCCGAATTTCAAATTGTTCTCCATGGAATGAGAAACTGCAAACAATAACAAGGCTCATGACATGATCCACAACCAAAGAGAAGGATTGAAAAACATTCGAATGAAGGAAAATATTTTCAAGCATCCAGACGGGGAAATAGAAAAGTTTATCAAACCATGCAAGATGAAGAATTTAAATGAAAGGGGTGAGATTAAAACCGAGCACCAACAACTTCAAAGCATGAATTTCTCCATCTCTCCAAAATGTTTGAATTTTTTAAAAAAATTCCTCAAAGGCACCAACTCAAAATTTTCAAAACTTGACTTGGAAAATGAGGGATTTTGAGGGTGACAATAATTGGCTCTTTCTGGGGATGACTTGACTTGACAAAGGAATGAGGCAAGATCAAGAACCATAGAAAAAACTGGGAAAGAAGACCAGTGCCTTATCCATTGGGAAAATAGAGTCAAAGGAAAAACCAATACAGAAGACAACACACACACAATGGGAAAAGAAACAAACCAAAAAGGAAAGACCAAAAACAAAACACAAAAAATGACCAAAAACCAAAACATTGTACACAATATATAAGAAGGACTGCCTAATCACCTAGGACTTGAACAACTTCAAATATTTCCCACTATAAGGAAGTGGGAGAGAGATCCATCCATATAATCCAAATAGAAAGAATTTTCTCCAAGCAAAGTGCCTGATTTTGAAAGGACCAAGCCAAAGAGAATCAAACTTACCATGGCTTCCTCGAGGTTCATGTCTTTTGTCCCACAACAAAACAATGTCTCCCACTTGAAAATATCTGGGTCTAGCTTTCTTATCAAACAAAGCTTTCACCTTCAAGTTGATGAGCTGAGATTCTATCAAAAACTTGCAACCTGTCTTCATCCACACGGAGATACATGATCCTCTTGTCCAAGGAACTGGTAAAGCTTGAATCTTCAATAGCCTTCATTAAGTGCAAGGCTGGTAATTCCATTATTATTGGAAATTGAGCTTCAACACCATACACCACTTGAAATGGAGACATCCCAATTGCTCTTTTGGGTGTAATTCTATCTACCCAGAGAGCATCATAAAGTTTCTTGTGCCAATTCCTTTGAGAGTCATTGACAAGCTTCCGAACGATGGTTACCAAATTCTTATTTGTTGATTTTGCTTGTCCATTCCCTTGGGATATAATATGAAGAATGAGCAAGGGAAATTCCATAACCATAGCAGAAATCCATCATCTCAGAAGAAGAAAAATTTGAAGCATTATTATCATCACAATCTTGTTTGGTACCCCAAACCTTATCAAGATGTTCTCTTTGATGAAATTACACACCACCTCAGAAGTAGTGCTTTTGACTGGAATAGCCTCTACCCACTTTGTGAAGTAATCATGTAGTAGTTAGCACGTGAGTATGCCCAACATTGGAAGGTGGATTAAGAGTTCCAATGAAATCCAATCCCCACTGTTGAAAAGGCTCATCAATCACTACTGGTTTTAGTGGTAAAGCAAGCCAACTTAGGTCTCCCAACAAAAGTCTGACAGGCTTCACACTTACCTACCCATTTTGATGCATCTCTGAACAATGTAGGCCAATAGTACCCAACACGAAGGATTTTATGGGCAGTGACAATAGAAGAGAAATTCCCTCCACAAGCCTGATCATGAAAAGTCTGAAAACAACTTCTTTTGTTGCTCTTTGTCCACACATTTAAGGAATCTTCCATCTATGCCTCACTTGAACAAAGCATTTTCCCATAATACATATTGTGTAGACCTTAACTTAATAGCTCTCTTTTCCTTGGCACTCAAGTGGGATGGACACTCCATAAGTAAGAAAATGTGCAATATCAACATACCATTCATCTGTTGAACTGAGGAAGAGGACAACAAGAACATCAACTTGCTTCTTTGGACAATTCTTTGCATCAGCTCCTTCAGCAATAAGCTCACATAAGCCTTTACCCTGACTAGCTTAGTTGGCTTGATATCAAGGTCATATTCTTGGAATTTTTCTACCCAATTCCTCTCTTAGTTCCAAACTCCTGTTGTGTAAGAATAGACTTGATGGTTATATCAAGTACAAGCACAACAAGAGTGAGAATTAAGAATATAAAAATGAAACTGCTTGACAACTTTGACCACTGCAAAAGCATGTTTCTCCATCATAGTATATTTCAATTCATGAGCTTTTTAACATAGCTCATGAATGCAATTGGAAGTTCATGATCCTCATAATTTCTCGAGTTAGCACAACAACCAAGGTACTCTCTAGTAGCATAGCAATAGATGATAAAATCCTTGCTGAAATCAGGACATGCTAAGATGGGAGTCTTAGCAATGGCTTTCTTGATACCTTCAAATGCTTCTTTACCTTTGGAAGTCCAACCAAAGTTTTTCTTTCCTTTCATCATGTGAGCAATGCTCATAGTCAGTTCTACAAAATCAGGAATGAATCTCCTCAGGAAGTTTATCTTACCAAAGAAAGAGTGAACACCCTTTTTGCTTGTGGGAAGAGGAATCTGTTGGATTGCTTGAACTCTTTCTGGATCTATCTTGATTCCTTCTTTGGAGACAATATGCCCCAACAACTTTCCTTCAGTAACACAAAAGACAAACTTCTTAGGATTGAGAGAAACTCCATGTTCTCTACATTTCTGGAGGACTGCTTCAAGATGTTGAAAGTGATCTGCCCTTGTTTTGGAGAAAACAGTCAAATCATCAAGGTACACAACAATACACTTTCCCTTTAGACTACCAAAATCCAAGTCCATTTCCCTCTGAAAGGTGGCACCAACATTGATAAGACCAAAAGGCATTCTCTTGTAGGAAAAGGTGCCCCAAGGAGTAGTAAAAGTAGTTTTGTGTTGATCTGGGGTATTCGAACTTCCACTTGATTGTATCCAGAGAATCCATCAAGCATAGAAAACATCTCAGAGCCTGTGACAACTTGCAAAACTTGATCCATCATGGGGAGAGGATAGTTGTCTTTCAGAGAGGCCTGATTCAAATTCTTGAAATCCACACAGATGTGAATCTCACCATTCTTCTTCCTGACAGGCACAATGTTGGCAATCCATGTTGAATGATGTATAGGGAAAATAATATTTTCCTTTAGTAACTTCTGGATCTCTTGAAAAATAGTGCCAACAACCTTGGGATTGTATTGCCTTTTTTTTCTTGAAAGGTTTGATCCTAGGTTTCAGAGGGATAAAGTGTTGCATTTCCTTTGGCTGGAAAGCCTTGAGATCATCATATGAATAGGAAAGAACATCAACATACCTTTTTAATAGATTTACTACTTTCTTCTTCTCTTCTTGAGTGCAACATTTTCCAATGTTCACCATCTTGGGTTCATCAAGACTCCCAATATTAACCTTTTCACATTCAAAGACTGCCGAGCTCCTTGGGAAGCTTTAGACTTAATGTACCTATCATGCTTATCAAACAGATCTTCCAAACTCACCAGCCCTTTAGGGATCTTGTTACCTTTCAATTTGATGCAGCCATCTTGATCCATCTCTTCCTTGATATCTCCTTCATTAGAGGATACACACTCTCTAGGAAAAGTCTCACTTCCTTCAAAATATAATTGGTCAAAATTATCCTTAAGCTCCAAGAAAGAGAGAAAAGTGTTGATCATCATTGAAAACCTACCAATTGCTTGCATTATCTGGTACACTGGGCCTATGAATCATTTCAATGGTAAATTTCTCCTGAGAGAAATTTGGGTGAGGAATCAACAAAGATCCTGAGACAACTAGAGAATCAGCTCTAGTATTCTTTCTCTTGGCACAACTTCAATGGAGAAAGCATCAAGAAACTCAATGGAATCCCAGACAAGATTTCTATAATGCTTCAATCTCCTATTCTTCACTTGAAAAAGATCCTGACTTGTTTCACAATCAAGCTCTGCATCTCCATGAGCACAAAGATTCTTCACTCCCATTTCTTTTTCCATGTTCAATCCAAGTATGAGTGCCTCATATTCAGTTGTATTGTTTGTATTTTCAAAACAAAGCTTGAATGAAAAAGGATGAATCTTCCCTTCTAGAGAGGTTAGCACCACACCAGCCCCAGAACCAGCTGAAGAGCAGCTTCCATCAAATTCCAAAGTCCAAATGCCATTAGGATCATGAATCACTCCCTTAGGAAGTTTTGCCTCATCTTGTGACATGATCATGTAGTTACCATGCCCTATATCTTCATAGAGTATTTGTGCTTTTGGATCATCAGTATTTTACACAATGTATTCAATTTGTTTCTCAGGTAGCAACTTCTTCATTTTTCCATTGACCGGGATCAAAGCATGTGACCAATCCATCTAAATTTCACCTCCTACCTCCTTACAGAAATTTCTACTCAGCAACATCCCATATGAGGGAGGAATATCAGCTACCAAAATAGTGGCTAAGACCCTTTTCTCTGGAAAAAAGCAAAAGCTACTTGTGCATCTTTAATTCTTCCAACCAAAGGCACTTTTCTACTCTCCATGGAATAGTAGGAACCAAAGGCACGTGTTAGAGTAGGCCCAAAGCATGAGCTACTTTTTGCAGGCATTACATTTTTTGATGCTCCTGAGTCTATAACACAATTACTGAGTTTATGGCCAGCTATGAGAAGAGTCACATAGAATGGTTCAAATTTTCTCATTAGGGGAAGTGACTACAGCCACAAGGCTTGGTTGAGGTGAGGAAGAGGGAGTGGGAAAAATACCTTTAGAAGTATTGGATGAAGCTTTGGATTTGGAATTGACAAATTTTACCATTTTAGCAAAAGCTTTTGGATGGGTTTGGTAAAACTCTACCTCTGAAATTTGGATTTTGGTCTTTTTGAGGTGATCAATGATATCAAAAGATCCAGAGGTGGATGGGGCATCACTACTAGGAACTTGAGAGACTTTTGATTTATCAGTTTTAGGATTTGAAGG
Organism: Taxus wallichiana var. yunnanensis; assembly: GCA_018340775.1. Taxonomy (NCBI): domain Eukaryota; kingdom Viridiplantae; phylum Streptophyta; class Pinopsida; order Cupressales; family Taxaceae; genus Taxus; species Taxus wallichiana. Next base: position 1,014,680,678 of record CM031240.1, on the reverse strand, counting down.
ACAAGAAGTTTTGGAAATAGAAGTAGAAGAAGGAGGATTAGCATTACTCACCTTTTGTGTGGAGGCAAGTGGGAATAGGAGCTCCTCTTCTTGCAACCACTGGAATAGTTATAGGAAACTCCTTGGATTTCTTAGCAAGGCTGCACCACTTTTTCTTTTTTGTTTGTTTGCTCCCAAGTCATAACAACATATGACTCACTATTCATATCTGCCACTCTTTCATCATATTCATCTTCATCATCCATACCTTCAGTGGTGAGGAAATGAACTTGAGATCCACCAAGCTCCTCAGTTCTTCATCAACCTCTTCTTCTTTGGTTCTTCATAGAGTTCATTAAACTCCTCATCAAGTTCTTGAACTTCACAAGTTGCATTGACTGGAACCTTGATGGGTGGGCCTTCAATAGCCAATCTAGTCTGAGAAGAAGGAAAATGGTTCCTGGGCTGAAAATTCTTCCTTGGAATATCTTGGTAAGGAGTATGTTGAGCCAATTGTTTCTTGATAGCAATGAGATCATTTGCAAGCTTTTGTACTAACTGATCAAAATTGGCTCCAGGGAAGAGGAGAGAAGAAGATGCTTTAGATTTGGAAGGTTCTCTTTTCAATTTACTAGACATGATTAAATCATCCTCAACACTGATAGCCATAACCATTGATCAACATCCAAGAGTTGCAAGGTTAGCTCTCCTTAGTGCATAACTCACTTCAAGTAATTGGGCATTGAGGAAGAAGCACTTTTGGATTTGATCCACTGGATGAGTGTTCTGTGGAATTTTATGAATTAGCTTGTTGAATTTGGCCACAAATTCTCTCATGGGCTCGAATGGTTCCTTCTTGATATGAGAGATTTGAGCTAATAGAGCATGCACATCTTCAACAAGTTTGAAATGTTGCTCAAAATGAGTTGTCATGGTATTCCAATTAGTGATTGACCCAACAAGAAGATGATAAAACCAATCAACAACATTATCCTGCAATGTCTCCACAAAAATCTTGACAGAGACATCTTCATGTTCAACCCCAAGAATCCCACATGCAACAATGAAGGCTGCAATGTGTTCATCTGGATGAACCTTCCCATCACCCCTTGGAATTTGGGAAAAATTTTCCTGTTACCCCTAGGTAACTCATGCAATGGCTGAGGAAGAGCAAGAGGCCCAACCCGTTGTCCCCAAGGCAAAGGGGCTGCCATCTTTGGAAAAATTGACTGAAGGGGAACTGAAACACCAACAAGTATCAAAGCACAAAGATTAGGACTGAGTTGTTCTTGAGGAATGCTATTCTTGGAATTTTGTCTTTAACAGGAGGTGTGCTTGTAGAATGAGTTCTTCTATTCCTTCTTGCTAGAAGAAGAGAGAAGTTTTTTTGTTGCTCAGTTGAAAATGGGAATCTTCTACCGAGAGATTTTTCCCACGTGTATATCTTAGAGTTGCTAGACCAAAAATGATCTTGAAGTTGTTCTTTTAGAAAGGGATATGTTTGAAATGAAATCCCCAGTAGAGTCACCAAAAACTGTTGGGTTTTAAAATGGTACTTTAACAAACCACAGTTAGGGGACAACAAGTCCCTCCTCTTTAATGGGAGAGGTTCCCTTATTGAAAGCAAGCAACAAAACTTATATACAAATGTACAACTTTCAAAGTGTGGATTCTGATACTTTGAAATGTTTTATGCCCAAAGATCATCAATACAAAAGAATGGAAGAACTAAGGAGATGAGAGAGGAAGAACATAACAATACTTTTAGGAAATATAGATAGCAGAGTATAACCTTATACGTATTGATCAAAGGAGATGCAGAATAGAATCATTCACTTTTATAACAGATATAATTCACAGACACAAAGTTCCAGAAATCATATAAACAAGAACACAAAGTTTCTTATCATAAAAGATGGATGATTCACAAATTTGAACAAGGAAAGAAGGAATAATAGAGGAAGAAAGGGGAAAAACTTATGTATTGATTACTTTCAAATCTATTACATTTACAGAGTACCAGGATCCAACCCCTAATAATGACATGGAGAACCCCCATTAAATAATCGGTTACAAAAAATGATGAAACATTCAAGGTTTCTTCTCTAATGCCAAAGAAGCATATTTAATGGAAAAAATGATGCATCAATAATGTAGCCATTAAACCTATTTTGTAACTTCAAATATGAGTCATCCACGTGGAAAAGATCTAAACTGAAGTGGGCTGAGGGATGCCTTTTGTATTTTGTGACTTTGTAGAGATTTTGCATTTTTTTACATTTTGGCCCACCCATCCACTTTTGATATGGGCTTGACACGTGGCTTTACTTGAGTGGGGATGGAGTCGCGGCTCACTTTTACAATTTTAACTCTTTTCAAGAAAATCTCAAAGATTTCTAGAAAATACTCCATCAAATAGAGAATTTCTTCCCCTTTCAGAAAGGTAAAGAGCTCTTTCTAACTCCTTGTATTTTTTGAGTTATGGCTCAATGGAGTTAGAAGGGAAAATTTTCCCAAGGTGGACTGCGGGCTTGGGAGAGATGTTTGCCAAGGAATCTCGGACCGGTGGGAATCGGAGGAAAAAGTGAAAATTTTCCCTTTTGTCAAAAAGGTGAAAATTAAGTGTTGAGTTGGCACATCAAAAAGCTAATGCGGGCTGGCGGACCTTCGGAGGCAAATGAGATTTTTTGAATTTTTGTCAAAAAGTGTAAAATGGAAAAAAAGCCCCTACCTCCGCTGACCCCAATGGATGCCATGTCATCGTCATTAGAGGATTTTTGGGAGAAAATTTCAAAATTTTCCGAAGAGCCATTTTTAGAGAAAACGTTAAGAAAAAACACTCAAAGAAGGCCATATCTTTTGATCCAAAGCTCCATTTTTGACAATCTTGGTACCAATGGAAAGATCTGAAGATTCTCTTCATCATGGAGTCTTCAATTTTGTATTTTGGTGAATATTTGTGGGAGAAAATTTGAAAGCATGTTTGGCATGGAAAAGACAAAACCAGTTTCCAACTACCATATTTAATGAAGTATGGGTCATTTTCTTTGGTCTGCGAAGTAGATACATGGAAATATGAGCTTTTTGCATCGAGCCCATCAATAGATGAAGAATTAAATGTAGAACATTTTTTTAATGAAATATGGTTGACAAAAATGCATTTGGGAATGGAATTTTTAGATGGAGCCTTGACTTTTTGACCTCTCGTGGTTGGAGCAAGAGAATCGATTTTTTCCATGTTTTTTCTCTTTTACAAATGTAAACAGAGGCACATTTTCAAGGAGTTAATTAGAGGTTGTTCATTTTTCTTCTCTGCCTCCCCTTCTTTTCTTCCCTAGGGTCGAAAATGGAGTTTGAACCTCCTCCCCTGCTCTGTAATGGCATTTTTTGCCTCTTTCCCATGAAATGGTGCACTGTGTAAATATGGAGCAATAAAAACATGTTTTTGTGATGCATTTGTCCATCCTTTGCTCTTGTTTTATTGCATCTTCTTGCCTCTCTTCATTGCAGGGTATTTGTGCATGTTTTGAATGTTCATTTGTCAGATCTGGGAGTTGTGTTCATGGGGTTTTGGAACATTTTCTGTGTGAATCTGATCTATGGTCTGTGATGTTGTTGTCCATCCTTTCCATTGCTCACCTCTCTTTGTTCCATGGTAGTTTAGTAGATGATCAACACTTTCCTTCTCTAGTGTATCACCATTTTAGTGTAGGCTCTATTTTTTCTTGTTTTCTTTCTCTCCTTGTCTCCTTGGAAGTTAGATTAGGATTAGATTAGCTTGCCTACACTGGAATAGCTTGTGGCAGGTAGTTTAGGAAGAGGAACCAACCTTCTCTGGAGAGCTTTCCCACTTTTGCAAGGTCCCACACCTTGGGGAAAGTTCAATGTTATGCAATCACACCAGATGATTCTACCTTAGAAAAGTAGATCCATAACTCATTTGGGGGTGTTGTGATTTCACACTAATAGTTTTGGCATGCCGGTGGGACACTGGGGTTAGATATTTCATCTTCTCTTAGTGTCTCAACAAAAACAACAAAACTTACACCACCATGCACCACTAATAGTTTTGGCATGCCCGGTGGGACCTAAGAGGTCTTCACTTCATTGCAACAAGATTGATGTGCACTTGTTGTAAATCTCCAGCTTATGAGAAGCTTTAAATTACACATCTGGTGACTCCATCTAGTAAACAACTCATTCTCTGAGTTGTAGACCTATTTTCCATTCACTTCCATTCATCCTTCTTTCCATATTCTTTCATTCTTTCCATTCCATGAAGTTGTGCAATCATGACTTCATTTCCACCATGGAATTCACATCTACAAAGCAACAACAACACATTCCAACTCCAATAAGCTTTACAACTCCTTCAAATCAGCATTTTGAGCAAATTCAAAATCAGCAGGTCTACCCCTATGAGCAGCAGTGCCAAAATCAGTTTGGCTATGGAGTTTTCCAAGAGCAGGGGTATGCAAACCATGAAGATAATCAAATGCAAGATGTTGGTCTGTTGGAGAAGATTCAAAAAATGGAGATTGGTATGGTGCATTCAAGAGCTACAACTCAAATGATGGCCTTAGAATTGGTTGTAGGGCACCTTGTCCATGGGAAGGCCCTTTTCCAAGACACTACAACCCTCAGGAGAAGCTTGGACTTCATGATTGGAATGTTGCCCCAACTTGCACAATGGACTGAAGAAATAGAGGCCTATGAGTTTGGTGTTGAGCAACCTTGTCAATGGGTAAGTCCTACACCATCATCTGGTATTTCTCTTTCCATTCCTCAAGCAACACCATCTCAATTTGAATGTCAAGTTGTAAACCCAACCAATGTTGCTCCAGTTGTGAAAACCATCCCTCCATCCCCTAGTCTTCCATCTCATCTCAACTTTTCTCCTCTCTTCTCTTCCAAATCCAAATCCCCTCCACAAGAGAAAAAAGAAACACCTTCCCCTCCAAAGAAACAAGAAGTTCCATCCCTCCTACCACCACAAACAAATGCACAAATGATTGAATCCAACTATTTCTCCTCTTGCCTTCCCAATTCCATGTGGGGAAGAAGAAATTGCAAAAATCAGTCATGAAGGACAACAAGAGGAAGAACCAAGAAAAGAAGGAATGATTAAGAGCTTAGTAAGCTTGGCTCTTAGATATGGGATTGAGAAAATTCCTTTGTTGGTGAAGCCTACAGAGGAGGCCAAAGATGAAGAGTCAATGGTGGTTAGGACTGATTTTGTTGCAGCAGAAGAAGAAAAAAGAAGAAGCAGATCAGCAATCAGTTTGCTCATAATGTAGTGTCTATGTTGGCACTTTGTTTGAAAAGAATGCTGATCCAATTGAAGTTGCACAATCAGCCATGGAAGGAGAGAAACAATCAGCTCAAAGTCCCATTGGAAAGGAGCAAATGGGTGAGACCAAATCAGAGTTTATAGCAGTAGAAGAAGAAGGCATCATTGATAATTTCTTGCTTTCATTCGAAGGGCCTATTTTGGTTGATGAATCCACCATGGAAAGGAGCTCTGAAGAAGATCTTGCAGTCCCAACTTGTCCCCTAGAGCAGCAGATTGGAGAGTTTGATTTGACCAACTTCATGCTAGAGGAGGAGTTCAATCAAGAGCAAGATGATCTTCAAACAACGAGAGGAAGGAGGGGCTGCTCCAAATCCAAAAGAAGAGGAGCACATTCCAGCTGTGAAGGAGAAAAATGCAGATCCAAAGGCTTTGAGCATGAAACAGGCTATAGAAGAACCTTCAGTTCTTCCTTCCACTTCATCTCTCTCGAGCTCTAATGTTGGAAAAGAGTTTGATCTTTCAAACTTCATGTTGGAGGATGAAAGAAACCATGGTAAACAAGTTGCAAACCAAGAAGATACCATGGAGGAAGTTGAACATTTGCAATAGGACAACAATGAGACAATGTATTTGTTCTGATTTGGAAGATTGTTTTGATGGAGAGGAACCAGTTGAAATCCCATTGTTTTCTCCTTCATCATCCACCTTCCAAGCATGTGTGCCTAGTTGTCATGGAGGAGAGTATTCAATGGTAGCAACTGCATTTTACAACAACTCTTTGGAATCAAGTTTGGAAGATCTAAACCTTCCATGTTCTTCACAAGAGGAGGAAGAGAAAGAGTAGAAGAGTTCCACCATTCCTTCCACATCATTCACCCAGGAAGGTCTACAAGAGGACTCCATTTTTGGAGTTAGAAATCAGAGCTATGGGCATACCAATCAGATTAGACCTTGCCCAATCAGATATTTGGCTTCATTGGAGCCAAAGGAGCAGCCACAACCAGTCATGTCCATTTCAGGGCATGAGGATGATATGCAAAGCACCAAGGATCAGCTGCCATACCTCTTCAATCCAAATGCAGAGCAACTAAAAGAGGTATTTGATTTGTCTCCAGCTGGTACTTTGGTTATTTGGGTGGAGGACAGCTTCTTGTTAGTTTTTCACTCATCCAACCAGCCATGTTCAGTGCCAAATCAGTTGCATGGCTGCCATTTTTGAGGAAGGGAAGCTATTTCTCCCTTCTAGTTGCAGGTTTTGTTTGAGTTCCCTTTGCTCTTGGTTAGAGTAGTGTAGGTAGGTTTGTTTTTCAGTAGAAGAAGTGCTTTTGCACACTCTGCATGTTCCATTTGGAGCATGTATGATTTTCAGTTTGTACATAGTTTTTGGTGTTGTTGTTTTGCTCTTGCACATTCCATTTTAGTTGGCTTTTGGTGAAGTTCAACTCCAAGTTCAGTGGGTTTCCAAGTGATTCAGAGGTCATATTTTTAGAGTTAGATCAGAGAATTGGTTATAAGGCTTGACTCCATGCCCAATGGATGCAACTAAGGCCACTGATCATTCATCTAGCAGGAAGATGACCCCTGTGAGTCGCCAAAGTTGTTAACCAAAATAAGCTCCCTCTTATTTTGGGTTAACTTACTCCCTTTTGTGCCTCAGTCCAAATTTCACAAAGTTTAGGCACTCAAGGATTTTTGGAAAATACTCCATCAGATAGAGAATTTCTTCCCCTTTCCAGAAAGGTAAAGAGCTCTTTCTAACTCCTTGTATTTTTTGAGTTATGGCTCGGCGGAGTTAGAAGGGAAAATTTTGCCCAAGGCGGACCTGCGGGGCTTGGGAGAGATGTTTCCAAGGAATCTCGGACCGGTGGGAATCGGAGGAAAAAGTGAAAATTTTCCCTTTTGTCAAAAAGGTGAAAATTAAGTGCTGAGCTGGCACATCAAAAAGCTAATGCGGGCCGGCGGACCTTCAGAGGCAAATGAGATTTTTTGACTTTTTGTCAAAAAGTGTAAAATGGAAAAAGGAAGCTCCCCTACCTCCGCTGACCCCAATGGATGCCATGTCATCAGTGGATTTGTGGGGGAAATGTGCAAAATTTTCCCGAGCCAATTTTAGCAGAAAACATAAAGGAAATACGCAGAAGGCCATATCTTTTGATACAGAGCTCCATTTTTGACAATCTTGGTACCAATGGAAAGATCTAGAGATTCTCTTCATCATGGAGTCTTCAATTTCATATTTTGGTAGATATTTGTGGGAGAAAATTACAAAATGTGTTTGGGCATGGAAAAGACAAAACTAGTTTCCAACTACCAGATTTAATGAAGTATGGGTCATTTTCTTTGGTCTGCGAAGTAGATACATGGAAATATGAGCTTTTACATCGAGCCCATCAACAGATGAAGAATTAAAATGCAGAACCAATTTTCAACCACCAAATTTAATGAAATATGGGTCTTTTCTCCCTCGAGTAGACAAAATGCATTTGGGAATGGAATTTGAGATGAAGCCTTGAAACCAAATTTTGAAATCGGTGGTTGGAGAGAGAATCGGATTTTCTCATGTTTTTCCTCTCTTTTCACGTTTTTTTATAAAATGTAAACAAGGCACATCAAAAGTTATTAGGTTGTTCATTTTTCTTCTCTGCCTCCCCTTCTTTTCTTCCCTAGGGTTGAAAATGGAGTTTGAACCTCCTCCCCTGCTCTGTAATGGCATTTTTGCCTCTTTCCCATGAAATGGTGCACTGTGTAAATCTGGAGCAATAAAAACATGTTTTTGTGATGCATTTGTCCATCCTTTGCTCATTTTATTGCATCTTCTTGCCTCTCTTCATTACAGAGGTATATGTGCATGTTTTGAATGTTCATTTACAGATCTGGGAGTTGTGTTCATGGGGTTTTGGAACATTTTCTATGTGAATCGATCTATGGTCTGTGATGTTGTTGTCCATCCTTTCCATTGCTCACCTCTCTTTGTTCCATGGTAGTTTAGTAGATGATCAACACTTTCCTTCTTTGGTGTATCACCATTTTAGTGTAGGCTCTTTTTTTTCTTGTTTTCTTTCTCTCCTTGTCTCCTTGGAAGTTAGATTAGGATTAGATTAGCTTTCTTTACACTTTGGAATAGCTTGTGGTAGGTAGATTAGGAAGAGGAACCTACCTGGGAAAGTTCAATGATTTTGCCTTAGAAAATCGATCCATAACTCATTTAAAGTCTTGTGATTTCACACTAACACAACCCTGCCTCTCCGCTTTTGACTTAAAAATGGCCATGTGTCCCTTTGCGGGCCTTAGGCATTCTTTTAAATTTTATGCCTTTCCCCATAAAACTGAAGAAAACACAAAAAGGACCCTTACCCTTCTACCTTTTACCTTTTAAAGCATCAAAACACAAAAAGGGCCCGCCTTTCCACCACTACTTGTTTCAGCCAATCAGGATCCTTCAAGCCATGAGGCCAATTTGACACTTTTGCAAAAATAACAAAAGTGAAAAGTTTAAAAGATAAACCCACCATGCCGCATCAATTAGAGATGTCCATGTATCCACGGACGTTAGGACAAAATTTGATGCTTGTCATTCATGACTGTGGAAAAATAAAAATGAAAGGAAAACCCCACTGTTTACACCGAATTTCAAATTGTTCTCCATGGAATGAGAAACTGAAAACAATACTAGGCTCGAAATGATCCATAGCCAAAGAGAAGGATTGAAAACAACATTCGAATGAAGGAAAAGATTTTTAAGAATCTAGATGGAAGACAGAAAGTTTATCAAACCACGTACTGGAGAATTTTAATCAAAAGGGGTGAGATTAAAAACCGAGCACCAACAAATTTAAAGCACAAATTTCTCCATCTCTCCAGACTTCTTACTCTATTCTAAACATTCCTCAAAGGCACCAACTCAAAATTTTTGAAACTTGACTTGGAAAATGAGGGGATTTTGAGGGCAACAACAACTGGCTCTTTCTGGGGATGACTTGACAAAGGAACGAGGCAAGATCAAGAACCATAGAAAAAATCTAGGAAAGAAGACCAGTTCCTTATCCATTAGGAAAATAGAGTCAAAGGAAAAACCAATACAAAAGACAACACACACACAATGGGAAAATAAACAAACCAAAAAGGAAAGACCAAAAACAAAACACAAAGGAATGGCAAAAACCAAAATAATGTACACAATATACAGAAGGACTACCTAATCACCTAGGACTTGAACAAATTCAAATATTGCCAACTATAAGGAAGTGGGAGATAAGATCCATCCAGATAATCCTACCCCTCTATTAGCTAAAATGTTCTCCACCTTATTACCTTCCCTCATTGTGTGAGAGAATTTGACCTCCACAAATGAAGGTGAAATTTCCTTGATATTCGATCATATAGATCTGAAAAACCAAGCCTTAGGTGGACACCCTTGAGCCATATCAATGATAGTCTTAGAATCCCCCTCAATCCGGAGGTGGTCCCAATTTATCTTCTTAGCTTCTAGCAGATTAAAAGGAAGGGCCATTCCTTCCATAAAGTTATTAGTGGAAAGACACAATCAACAACCAAAGCTAAAATAGGGTGACATTTGGCATTTCTAAAAATGCATCCACAACCCGCCTTACCTGGATTGCCTTTAGAGGCACCATCAAAATTTAACTTGATCTATCCCTCAGTAGGAGGTCTCCACCCCACCAACCTTTTATCCTTGCACCCCTTATCAAGAGGAAAAACACCATAATTCCAAGGGATAGAGGGCCATTTTCCATAAAGGAGTCTATCATTACTATTTCTATATTCTAAATCCTTACACTGGGCACCAAGCACATTAGAAAAGAAGACATTCTATTCTATTCCGAGACATGATGCAATGAGAGTTTGATGCTGAAAAATTCTTTTGTTCCTTTCCAGCCATAGGCTCTAGATGATTTCTGCAGAGTCAAATTACAAAGGAGAAGAAGAACTTTGTGAGAAATATTCCTCTACCATTGTGAAATGAGATTGAACACCAAAAAGGAAGAACCCAAGCTAATATTCCATTGAATCTAGACAAAGGACCAAATTTGGAGAGCAAAAGAGAAATGGATGAAGAGATGATTACCTGTCTCCTCTCCTTCCTCACATAGAAAGCAAGAAAGTCGGGCCATGAAATCCCCTTTTCATCAAATTATCATAAGACAAACACTTACCCAAAGATGCCAGCCAAAGGAAGTAGTTCTCCTTGGGCAAGCCCTCTTTAATCCAAATAGAGGAATACGGGAAAGACCTTAAAGCACTTTTCTTTCTCAATCTTCCATAAATAAATCTTACAAGTATAAGTCCTTTAACATCATAGACCCTAAGCTTTCCCAAGACCAAACTAGGCTTTCCTTGAGGACTCCCATAAGGAAAGGGGTGAGCTTAGAATCCTGAAGAGAGATAGAGCACCATCCTTGTTCTCGATTTCATCCAAGTTGGGGGAAATCCAACTTTTAACACCATCAGAAGCACACATGTAGCCGTCCACTTTGGGTCCCCATTTCGAGATGGCTTCATCTTTAAACAATCTCATGAATCAACTTCAACTAAGGGACCAAAAGGAAGCCAATTATCATTCCACAAATCGACCCTTCTTCCATTGTGAGGCTTGCCATTTCAGGTTGGCCAAAACCACAAAATCATGGCAGCTTTTAATAAAATTCCAAACACATGAGCCAAAAGGAAGCATTTGTTGGAAAAAATATCCATTGGGTCCTGCGATTCCAAATATTTTGCAACCATGATTATGCTCCACAGGTGATCTCTATCTTCATACACCCTCCAAAGAAGTTTTCCCCTAAAGATTTATTCATTAGAAAACAATTTCTAAAGCCCAAGCCTCCTTCCTTCTTGGGATGACACACCTCGTCCCATGCCACCAAGCTGAACTTATTTTTATCCTTAGAGCCACTCCATAAAAAAATTCTTTGTAAACCCACAATACACTTGGCCACCTTTTCAGGCATCTTAAAAAGTGACATGAAATAAGAAGGAATAACTTGAAGAGATGACCTAATAAGCTCATCTATGCCAACAAGAGATAACCACTTACCCTTCCAAGAAGCTAATTTTAATTGAATCTTATCCACCATTGGTTTCCACAATTCCTTACCATCTACTCCCCAATTAAAGGCATACCCAGATAGGTACTAGGCAGCGAACCAATAGAAAAACCAAAAATACTTGTAATCCTCCTTTGTAACTTGGGATCAACATTAATGAAGAAAATTACAAACTTAGGAGCACTCACCTTCTGTCCCATGTAGCCTTCTCATAATGGGTAAGAATATCCTAAAATTTCTTCACTTCATCCACTATGGGGTCACAAAAATGCTCGTGTCATCTACAAACTGAGATTTGAGATGGGGTCGATCTTGGAAGAGATCTTCAGTCCTTTTAACTCTTTTTTCTCAACAACACTTTGAATAGATCTCGAAAGATTTCTACCATAATGATAAAGAGAAAAGGGGAAATCGGGTCCCCCTTCTTGAGATATCTGGAGGTAGAAAATGCCCAAACCGAGAGAAAACTATTGATCAACACTGAGAATTTAGGAGTTGAGAAGCAATTTTGATTAATTGGATCCAATCAAGAGGAAAGCCAAACTTAGAAAGGACCTCCCCCAGAAAACCTCCAATTCACCCTATCATAAGCCTTCATCATGTCCAACCTTATAATCATCCTGGATTGTTCTTGTGGGAAAGAGAGTGAATAACTTCATGGGCCACCACTATGCCATCAAGAATCTGCTTACCTTCAACAAAACCATTCTGACTATCTGAGATGACCGAGCATAAGAAGGCCTTCAATCTTAGTGCCATTAACTTTGGAGAAAATCTTGTAGATCCCATTGCATAATGCAATAGGCCAAAAGGCATCAAAATACTTAGCATCCTCTTTTTTTGGAATGAGGGCTAAGAAGGTGGAGTTCCATTCTTTCAATATAGATTTCTTTTTCTTGCATTCATCCGCAGCCCAAACATCAAACCCACAATATGCCAAAACTTTTAAAAAAACCAATCTGAAAACCATCGGCCCTGGGGCTTTATCAACCCCAAGGATAAAGACCACATCACACACTTCATCTTGGGAAATGGCCTTATTAAACTTGAAGCTTCCCCTTCATTCAAGTACCTTGGGAATATTGGAAAGCAATGCTTCTTCCTCCAATCGCCAATTACCTTCTTCCTCTGATAGTAATTGCTTAAAGAAGGACACCCCTTCCTCTCTAATCCTATCCATATCCAAAATTTCCTCTCCTAGAAGGGAGGGTCAGATGCTTAATTCTATTCACATTTTGCCTTATCGTTGTAGAAAGATGGAAGAATTTTGTATTCTTGTCACCTTCTTTTAACCATTTCACTCTAGAATTTTGCTTCCAATATACTTCTTCCATCTGAAGAATGTGATCTAAATGGGCAAGCCCCTCCCTTTCTCTAGCAAGTAGAGGTTCCAAAGCACCATCTCTCATCATTTCCTCTTGGATGGATTCCATATGTGTGTGAGAAGATAACTCTTCTTCTTTTTTGGAACAAATTACCAAAGAAATTTATTCCATTTCCTGGCTTCATCTTTAACATGCTTCATTTTCCTCATCAGAAAGAACCTCTTTCTCCCCTCCACTTTGACACCCCACCAGCTTTGATATTTTCCTCAAATGAGGGATCCAGAACCACATGAATTCCATCTTGAAGGGGATCCCAATAGGGTGATCATCCATAAGATAAAGATAAGCTAATGGGGGCATGATTTAACCTGCCACCTTCAAAATGTTAGAGGAGAAAAGGAAATTCTCTAAAACCCCAAGTTTGAATAAATTAAAAACCTATCTAATCTTTCCAAAATCGCATCATACCTAATTCTTCTATTATTCCATGTAAAGCCTACCATATTTAGGCTCAACATCAATCAAGGCCATATCACTTTGTAGAAGTTATTGAAATCAAAAGAACTAGGAGGAAGGAATTTCTTCTCCTCCCTTTTTCTCTTTCTAATTAAGAATCACATTAAAGTTTCCACCCATAATTTTCTTCCTTTCATCAATTCTCAATATGATGCTTAACACTTTCCAACATTCTCTTTTCTCCTCCAAAAACATGGGCCCATAAACATTAACCAACACAAAATTCTCATTAGACCTTAAATCTTGACAATCTAAGGAAATGAACCACTTACATTTTGTCAAGGAAAGCCTTTAATTCTGTTGGGATTCCAAGCAATAGCAATCCCTCCAGAACTTCCTTCCGCTTCCACCGAGATCACTTTGCAATTGAACCAAAATTTTTTCCTGACACCTTCGAAATCATCCTTCGACAATTTAGTTTCCTGCAACATTAAAATATCCAAGGATTCAATTCTCTTAGTCATTTCACCAAACAACCTTTGTCAGAGGAATTTAATCCTATGACATTCCAACTTAAAATATTCATGGCACTCACGTGGAAGGAGAGTCCCTTCCACCAGACACAAAATCCTCTAAGGTGCTTTGGTTTCCAATGTCAATATTCAACTTGGCCTCTAACTGAGTCTTAAGAGCATTGGATAGTCTCCCTGCTAATTTTACACAACCGATATCCGAATGAGGTGCGGATTGGGAAGAGGCCAATATTTTGAATTTTCTTAGTGAAGCCATAAAACCCTTCTTATTCAAGTCTACCTCTTTCAAAACTATCTCTAGAACTGACTTGATCTCAACCGGAGAGGACCCATTCTCCTTATTAGAATCCAGAATCAGATCATTCCTTATCGAAGAATAAAGCCCTTACTTTTTAGAGACTTCAAACCTCGGTTTATTATGCCATTGAAGGCTTCCATTAAAATTTCCAAATCCTCCTACTCTAAGGGCTTATCTAGGGGAAATCCTTACATTGATTGAAGACATATTCAACATCATGTTTTGTGAAGTTATCCCCACATGAGCTTCAAAACCAAACCCTTTGGGGGAAAACCAATCCCCTCGGAGGAAAAACAATCCCCTCCTTTCTAGGGAAAACCCCACTCTTTTGGACCTCATTTTTGAACTTTCTACCAGCTTCTATGAAACCAAAACTCCTACCACCTTAGCTTTCCATCCTTCTTTGGGGGATCCATTTCCATAGAAATTTTACCCAACATTATTAGCCATTGAAGGGCATTTATTCATTTTATGTCCAATTTCCCTACATTGAAACACACTAAACAATAGGAACTCATAATCACTTGGATGAAACCAAATACCCATAGGTGTGTTGATTCTAATAGCTTGAACTAAGGGTTTGGTGAGATCAATTTTAATACAAATTCGAGCATAAGAAGAAAAAGTCACTGATTTCATCTCTTTTCCCAAACCAATTGGCTCACACATGGAATCCACAATCGATCTCAAAGTCCCCGACCCCATAATTTAGGAGGAATATTGTAAAGCCTAACCCACAACGGAAAATTTCAAACCATTTTCCCCATTCCTCTTCGGGTTAAAAAGAGGGGACCATGGCCTCGAGATAGAACACTGGATTTTAAAAAACCGTGGGCTGCCAAATTTGTAGCTTTTTTGTCTCTATCTTCACTATTTTCAAAACATACCATCCTTTTGAAAAAAATACTTTGATCAGAATCTCAAACCGGGCATGCTCATCTGTGAATTATTGTTGTCTCATCGACACTAAAATTTTCCTTCGTAATTTCTATTTCATTAATGTATGTATTAGGAATATGATGTTGTTAAGTATAATTAGTAGTAGCATCTGATAGAAGATAATGGTGCCATCGATGCATGGTGCCGCCAATAATGTGGAGTACGGTAACAGTCAAAGTACAATAGGAATGTTGTAAAAAGTAAATATTTGTCGTAAGTGGTCGGTAATGTTAAAATGTCAAAGTTTGGGTAATTAGAGAAGTAGGGTCTACATGATTAGGAATTAGAAATATTATATTGGTAATAAGGACAAGGAGTGAGGTCATAAATATTTTGTGTATTTTATTTGTAAAAAGTCTAAAAATGTGGAACCCATGTAAAATGATAAGGTTTATCTTATCTTAGAAGATAAGCTTACATGTACTGAGATAAGAGTTAAGGTATGGAATATGATTCGTCGAGTGGATTTCTTATCCTATCTTAGAGATAAGATGGATAAGCCTGGAAGTTCTATAAATAGAGGCCACCCCCTCATTTAGCATAGAAGGAAGTAGTGAGAAATATTGTAGGAAGTGTGCGAAGGAAGCCATCAGTTTAAAGGTGTGTTGAAGAAGCCATTAAGAGGTGTAATTGTAAAGTTTCTCCCATAGTCTTGGTGGAAGGCAAGTGAAGTCAATAACACTTGAAGTACCTCATGGGTGAGATTGTAACAATTTCATGTTAATATTATAATTTACTTTGATATTTCAGATTTGTCATCATTTCGTCTTATCATAGTCGATGGTATTCTTGTGTTATGTTGTTGTTTTGTTTCAGATTACATCCACCAAACTAAAGGTGTGCATTAGTAAATAATCATAGCACGAGGAGTTCGGTGAAGAATTATCATAGTGCGGATTGGTGATGACATTTTGGTTCCGTTCTTAAGGACCATTCCTCGTTGGTGGATTTTCTGGAGAGATATTCCCACTTAGTCAAAAATCAATTGGAGGGTAACCTTGTTTTTACTGTGCATAGTAGTTACCATGGTAAAGTCATTTTTGCCATGAATAGTAGTTACCATGGTAAAGTCATTTCTTTGGGAATAGTATTTACCGCATGATAAAGTCACTTTTTACCGTGAATAGTATTTACCATGATAACTTCACTTTTTCGTGAATAGTGTTTACCACAGTAAAGTCGGTTTTTACATGATAAGTCAAGTTTTACCATAGTTTACCGTGGTCATTTCTATTTTCTTTGTAGAAAGGTGTAAAGTCACTTTCTAGTATAGTGATTCCAATTATTTGTGCACATAAGTCTTGTTGATTGTACTTGTGGGTTGGTATTTCACGGTGGTTACTTTTGAAAATGGGAAAGATTCTGTTTTTTCAGCTCAATCTAATGAAGATGCTTCTTCTTTCATTCAAGAGTTTAAGCGATCTTGTATTTGTAATGGCCTTATAAGAAGGAACAATGGACTGAATTTTTCCTACCTTTTTGGATGTTCAACACTTAGGTGGTTTGAAACACTAGGTGATAATGTGAAAAATTCATGGGATTTATTAAGCTGAAAGTTTTCTTGAAGAATTTGGTGAACAACGAAATATGCGAGATCTCATGATCGAGATCACAAAGCTATCCCAAGGAGAGAAGGAGAAGATAAGGGATTATCATGCTCGTGTTCTAGAGCTAAGGAGGAAGCTCGATGCCCAGATCCGGAAGGAAGGATTAGCGGATGGGTTGATGAATGGCGTGGATAATCTCCTCTGTAAGCACTTCATTCTTGGGATGAAGCCAGAGATCAGACAATGAGTGAAGTATGACCACCCAACTACCATTGAACAAGCAAAGGAGATTGCAAGAAGGCAAGAAGAAAGCATGGAAGAGGAGCCCAAAGAAATTGTTGCTAAAGTAGAGCCTACACCAGCACCTTTGGTCCAGAATCCACAACCACTCCCGGTGAGCACAAATATTTCTCCTAGTACATCTACTGAGTATGAAGATCTGCTCAAAAAGATGGGTCGATTAACTATTAATCTTCTTGAGGAAAGGAATTTAGTTCTCGGGGAGGAGATAGAGGTCAAAAAGAAATATTTGAAGTTGTATGTTATGGTTGTTATAAAAGGGTCATTATAAGTATAATTGTCGAGATAGAGCTTCTACATACGGTAAAGGAGATAATGATAAAGGAAAAGCACTGTGAATTCTTTTGATGTAGTAGATAAGAGTAGAAATAATGAAGTAGATGTGTTTGTAACAAAAAGAAAGAAAGAAAAAGATAATCAAGATGGAAATGATCCTAAGAAGATGAAAGAAGAAACTAGTAAGAAACATAGGAGAAGAAAGTTGGGTGTGTAGGATTTTCGATTTCACGAGGGGCAAGGACCATACTCCATCTTGGAAGATCTATCCAAAAGGCTGCAAATATTACATATGGTCAACTCTTGGCTATGTCTTCGAGAAGAGGCGGGAGTTGCGAAGTGGACTCAATGCTCGAAGGAAGGAGGTTGAGGTCCTGTTTTGGAGCGAGAGGCGGATCCCTATGCTCCACAAGGTGAGGTATTATGTAATGGTATTTCAATTCATGATGTCTTAGTTGATGGAGGTGCTTGCGATTAATGTAATGACCAAGTACGTAATGAATATGTTGGGTTTAAAAATTGATCGCCCTTGACACTTATGTTAAGGTCATTAAATAAGGAAAAACTAAACCGAGAAGGTGTAGTTTCAAATGTGGCAATATCTCATTATGGGTGTTGTATGTGTGGTAGACTTTCGGGTGATGAAAAATGAGTGCTTTATTGCGTACCCAATGTTGCTTTGGGAAGACCATGGCTAAGGAGAGTTCATGCGAGAAACTCTTTGGAATGAAGGTTTCATGACACTTGGACGTGGTAGAGAGAGGGTGAAGATAAATGTGATCCTCGACATCATAAAAAAGAGAACTATGGATTCAAGTGATGGCCCGATGATTGGACATCCTACGATTACTCTAGTACCGGTGAAGTGGACACTTTGAAGATGAAGAAAGCGAGGTGGATGTTTTGGTCATGGATATCCTTCGATCAGTCACACCAACTCATGACCCCATAAAATTATACGAAGAAGAAGTTGATGATCGTCTCAACAAATAAAGATTGGTGATCTTTGTGATGGAGAGTGAGAAGGAATCCTACCTCCGGCTCTTTGAAGGTACATACACCTATTCACTTTTGATTACAAGGAACTCCGTCAAGTAAGTTGGGTAGAACATTGTATTGAGCTGGTAGATGGTGCTAAGCCCATAAAGCAAATGCCATATAGAATGAATCCTAATTTTTCCAAGACTGTAAAAGAAGAAATAGATAAGTTGCTTGATGCAGGATTCATATTTTTTGTGGAGAATTCAGAATGGGTTTCTCCCATTGTGATCTCAATAAAAAAGAATGGGAAGCTACGCATTTGTGTTGATTACAGGAAGCTCAATAAGGCAACAAAGAAGGATCATTACCCTCTTCCATTTTTAGATCAGATCTTGGACGAAGTAGGCGGCGGGAGTGCTATAGTTTCTTTGATGGATATAGCGGCTACTGACCAAGTTCGTATAGCGAGAGAAAGATCATTTGAAGACCACGTTCACCACTCCTTGGGGAGCGTTTGCTTATAGAGTTATGCCTTTTGGGTTGTGTAATGCTCTAGCAACATTCAGCGTTTGATGAATAGGGTGTTTGAACCCTACATTGGGACCTTCATCGAGTATTTACGGATGATTTTTGCATCTATGGGAGCAAGTTGGACCACTGCACCAAATGGAGACAACATTTCAAAGGTTAGATGAAGCACAAGCCTCACTAAACCCTCAAAGTGTGTCTTTGGATGTTCTAAAGGCGTTTTGTTAGGGCATGTTGTATCAGAGATGGTATTTAGTGCTTGATCTGATAAAGTTTCAAAAATCAAAGATTTACCATTTCCTCTTAATAGAAGTAAGTTGAGATCATTTTTAGGCCATGTGGGTTACTATAGAAGGTTCATCAAGAATTTCTCAAAGATTGCCTGACCACTAACCTTGATTCTTGAAGAAGGATGTTACTTATGAACCAGGAAATAAGGCGCATGAAGCTTTTGGACAATTGAAGGAAGCCTGGTGTCTTCACCTATTTTGAAGAATCCAAATTGGAGCAAGCCATTCATTGTGTACACTGATGCCTCAGATGCAGCACTAGGAAGTACTTTGAGCCAAAAGGATGAAAATGGGAATGAACATCCAATTTACTTTGGGAGCAGACAAATGAGCAGTGCTGAGGTAAATTATACTGTAACTGAAAAAGAGGCTCTGGCTATCATTTTTGCTGTAAAGAAGTTTAGAAATTACTTGCTAGGGAAAAAATTTCTAGTTGTAACAGATCATCAGGCTCTAAAATATATTGTAAATAAGCCTAACCCATCAGGGAGGATAGCAAGATGGATAATTTTGCTACAAGAATTTGAATTTGATATTATAGATAGGCCAGGAAAGAAGCATGTCAATGCAGATGCACTCTCTCGAGCCTATGATGGTTTAGGATCATCTTGTGATGATGATGATTTCCCGATGCAACATTGTTATCCCTTGACACAATCCCTAGTGAATACATAGATATTTGGAATTATCTGAATGAATTCAAGTTTCCTGATGGTGCCAATGCAAAGACTAAGAGAAAGATTACTCAAGCCAGTCGTCCATATTCTATTATGCATGGAGTATTATTTCGAATAGGACACGATGGAGCGATCTGTACAAGAGAGGCGAGTTGGACGTGATCAAGGGAAGGAACTGCTAGAAGAATTCCACAATGGTACATGTGGAGGGCACTTCTCTGGACAACTTACAACAAGAAGGATCTTGGATGCAGGTTATCATTGGCCCACTCTTTTTAAAGATTGTTATAATTATTGTAAGACATGTGATATTTGTCAAACACATGGTAACCATAAGACTTCATCAGCTCCATTATGTCCTATTCTTCCCCTTGGTCCCTTTGAAAAGTGGGAATAGACATTGTAGTCCACTTCAACTACATCATGCCAAAATAAGTATATTGTAGTTGCCATGCATTATTTAACCAAGTGGGTTGAAGCTAGGCCATTGAAAACAACTTCCATGGATGAAGTGGCAAGGTTCATGTATGAAGCATTGTCACAGATTTGGTTGCCCATTAGAAATTGTAATAGATCAAGGAAGCCACTTCATTAATGAGGTGGTAGAAGCCCTAGTCAATAAGTTTTCTATTAAGCACGAAGGAAGGAAACAACATACAAGCCAAACACAAATGGCCAGGTGGAGCGAACAAATTTTGTGTTGTGTCAAATTCTAGCAAAGATGCAGCCTTGCAGGTACATAAATGGGATAAAAGGATTCATGCAGCATTGTGGGCATATAGGGCAACATCAAAGTCAGCAAGGATACTCCCCATTTGGTTGGCCTATGGCATTGATCAGATTCTTCCTATTGAGTTTGATATTCCCCTTTGTGAGAGTTATGAAAAATGAAAGGATGGATGAAAGTGATTGATAAAAGAAAGGTTGGTACATCTTCATTTGCTGGAGGAAATGAGAGAAATAGCAAAGGATACAAGCCATAAGAAGAAAATGAAGCAGAAGGAATACTTTGATCAAAAGATCCGGTGGTCTCCATTTCATGTGAATGACTTGGTTCTAGTATATGATTCAGGATAAAAAAGAAGCAGAGAAAATTTCTTCCAAAATGGATGGGGCCCTACAAAATAAGATTTGTGCATGAAAATGGTATGTCTGATTGGAGGAATTGGATGGCACTCCCATTACGAAATGGGTCAACCACGACAAGTTGAAGATTTTCCAAGCACCAGAATAGTCTACTCCGAGGACGGAGTAGAAGCTAGGAAGGGGGAAGATGTCGACACTAAAATTTTCCTCCGTAATTTCTATTTCATTAATGTATGTATTAGGAATATGATGTTGTTAAGTATAATTAGTAGTAGCGTCTGATAGAAGATAACGGCGCCATCAGTATGGTGCTGCCAATAATGTGGAGTACGGTAACAGTCAAAGTACAATAGGAATGTTGTAAAAAGTAAATATTTGTCGTAAGTGGTCGGTAATGTTAAAATGTCAAAGTTTGGGTAATTAGAGAAGTAGGGTCTACGTGATTAGGAATTAGAAATATTATATTGGTAATAAGGACAAGGAGTGAGGTCATAAATATTTTGTGTATTTTATTTGTAAAAAGTCTAAAAATGTGGAACCCATGTAAAATGATAAGGTTTATCTTATCTTAGAAGATAAGCTTACATGTACAGATAAGAGTTAAGGTATGGAATATGATTCGTCAGAGTGGATTTCTTATCCTATCTTAGAGATAAGATGGATAAGCCTGGAAGTTCTATAAATAGAGAGGCCACCCCCCTCATTTAGCATAGAAGGAAGTAGTGAGAAATATTGTAGGAAGTGTGCGAAGGAAGCCATCAGTTTAAAGGTGTGTTGAAGAAGCCATTAAGAGGTGTAATTGTAAAGTTTCTCCCATAGTATTGGTGGAAGGCAAGTGAAGTCAATAACACTTGAAGTACCTCATGGGTGAGATTATAACAATTTCATGTTAATATTATAATTTATTTTGATATTTCAGATTTGTCATCATTCCGTCTTATCATAGTCGATGGTATTCTTGTGTTATGTTGTTGTTTTGTTTCCAGATTACATCCACCAAACTAAAGGCTGTGCATTAGTAAATAATCATAGCACGAGGAGTTCGGTGAAGAATTATCAGGTGATGACAGATTCACTATAATCCCAATTCTTGTCAACCTTGGCCCAAAGCTCATATTTTGAGGGCCAAATTCCAATACATTTGCAAATGCGTGCCCTTTTCCCCATTCTATCTCAAATTTCTTCCAAATCTGAAAAACCAACTTCAACCATTTTTACGCTTTCGTCACTTTCAACTCCACTTCACCCAAAGAAATCATCGCAAGAACACCTTCCGACTCTTTTACCTCATCCAAAGAAAAACCGTCACTTGGACCTTCCTCTGGTGGAATTTTCCCCACCTTAGGCATCTTATGAAATAACCATAAACCCGACTTAGGGGAATTGCTTTTAGCCCTATTACGGCTATCCGTAGCTTCTCCTTCTCGCCTCAAGTTCCATCCTTCCCTTCTACCATCCCCAAAGGGATTGTATTCACTCGGACATCAGATTTCCACCATCCTTTTGAAATCTTGAATTCCCCATAACTCCTGTCCTTCGATCCTCCAATCTATCTAAGCCACACAACCTATCAACCACATGCTCATCCCGTGAATTACTTGTCATCCCTAGAATCATCATTGATCATGTTGAACTGAAAACCACCATCCTCGGCAGATAACTTCCCGCTAAACCCCCTCCCGCCACCTTTCGAACATTTACATATTTTCACCATGTGAGCCTCTTTTTACAATTTCCCACACATATCTTAAATTAATAGATTCATGGTTATATTGTTCACTAATTTATTTATATACTCTCTTTCCATATTTTCCTCTTCTAACAAACTTCCATTGTTTCACACCATGCACATCCATGAATATAAATAAATTAAAATATAGAGAAAGAATACATAATTATGTAAAGGATCAATATAGAAATTAGAAAATACACCAAAAAATAGAATAATAAAGTAAAAAAATCTGATTTTTTTTTCTATTTTTCAATATGTATAATTTATTTTGGCATTTTATTCATAAGAATTATATTTTAATTTTTAGATACTTGCAATGTTTTGATTAATTGAGGTTAAACAAGAATGTTTTTAACTAATGAAAAAACCCTCTACTACATGAGAAATAAAGCTCTAGCCAATAAAAGTAGAGAAAAAAGTTTTAAAAATATATTGTAGACACAAAATCATGCACTTGGGTACATTTATAGGTCCTAAAAGAATTCTTGCATTCATATCATTCCTACGTGAGAAAACTAGTTATTGACAACTATCTTTAGCCCCTTTGCTTTGTTTCTTGTATTCTTTCTAGTATTTTACACACAACAACCTAGTTGGGACTTTAATTGTTTATATTTTATGACTTCGGATACTAGTGCCTAACCAAGATGTTAGCACTATGCACCCTTGTCCCCTCCGGGTTCCCTTGGCTCTTTCTATCTTACTCACTTCTTTTGGGTCTCTTTTATCATTTAGGCATCTTATTTTCTTATGGTCCGGCCTTCCAGGACGTCAATTACGAAATTCAACCAAGGGAATCATATAAATATAAAACTATATGACAAAAATGTTGGAGGTGATAAGGATCGAGAGAGATGTGGGTGAATTAGTACCAATAAAACTTACTCACTTGTGCTTCAAACCCTAACCACACAAAATCATGTAGAACACATCAAAGCATACAACCTTTTATGATGAAGTAAAATTAATGTAAGGAACACAATATGATCTCAATAATGCACATATTTATTAATAAAATCATATCCACACACTTATATAGATGCTTAAATCAGATCACAAGAGTAGTGTCTTCAACAATGAATCACAAGATACAATGAAGTTCTCTCAATACAATCAACAATGTCTTATAACCACATGTGAAGATGTAAAACTATGAGAAAGTATTAAAATTCAATATCAGATCTGGAATCACCTTAGAAACCTGAAAAATACATCAACATTCTATGAAGATAACATCTACGCACAAGCACCCAAATCTGCCCTCCTTCTCTAACTCGCTCTCAAAGAAACAATACCAACTTTACACTTGATCAAATTATCCTCATGAAACTCAACCAGAAGTTTTCCTAGAATGATATTGTATGTTTTTTTTTTACTAGGCCCAAAGGGTTTTTCTTTTCAGAAAAGGGTTCTTCAAAAGAAGATAAAAGGGGTTTCAAAAACTAGAAACAATATGCTCATAACTTCACTTTTATAACCTCCCAAGGCTCAAATTCAAACTCAATTTTTTTTTACCTCATTTAACTCAACCCATGAATCATATAAAAATTATAAATTCAAATCACAACAGCCACAAGTGACCCAAGTAGGTCGGCCTAGTCTAAACCATCATTTCGGGTGACATAAAGGCTCAAAACCCCACGAACACAAAGATAAAAATGCCCTTACTTCAAAACCATCCTTATCCATGAACCATAAATAAAAAATGTTTGAATAAAAATTTAAACATACAAATGGTTGAAATTAATATCAACCAATCAAATTATTTCAGTTTAATGGGCACGCGAGTGCTCTTTTTATTTCTCAAAACTACTTTTTCTTGCACTCTTCAAACACCTTTGAAACTTCATAAGGTCACAAAATCAATTCAAAAAGAGAAAAATATTAAATGTAACCACTTGATGGAAATTTAAGAACATGTAGAAATATTCTAAGTAAGTTATAAGTCATGAAACATCCTTCTCTTCAAACCACAACTACTTTTGCCTTCACCAAAACAACCTACCAATAATGTTGTTTCCAAAGGTTAGCTCATAAAATATTCATAAAAAATTAAAGACATATAAATAGATTAATTTTATTCTAAATTAATCCCTATTAATATTCCAGGTGATAGGAATTATCACTCAATCCATCTCATGCTTCAAACAACATAAAACTTGCACTAGAACACATGTTGTCTTGAATTGCAAAAATATTACTATCCAAAGAATGCCATGGAAACCATGTCAAATCACCTCATCATGAGAAAAAAATTATATAAATGGAAATATCTCTAAATATTATTTCCAACACAACTTTAATCACCTTCAAACTCTAACTGTAGCTCAAGTTATGCTCATTTTATAGACGCTGCTATTCAAGACCCAAAACTACCCTTTGACTAGTCAACCTATTTGGACCTCAAAACACCATGTACTTGCATGAAATTTTCTTGAAACATCGATGAAAATAAATAAAAATTCCATACATCATGAAACATCAATTTTTCATGATACGCCTTTGGATAACCTTGTCCCAAACCCTTCTTCTTCATAAAATGCTATTTATAGGTGGGGCCCACTCATCACCATGACCTCAACCATACATTTATGGAAATATAACATATTCCTCTACAACATACAATCATCACTTTTTATTAATCAATAAAAAATGGGTCACTATACTTCACTTTTGCCAACTTCTCCTAGCTAGGGTTTAACTAGGGTTTTAGACCTCTTTACCTTCTTAACATTCATTCATAAAAACGTGACGATCAAATGACCTGATTATTTTTGTGAAACATTCTAAAATAACCATATAATATTCCCTAAAATTAACAAGGTCCCATACAAATCACATTGTTCACAACGAGCATCTGAAGTTGAACTTTGAGCTGAAAATACACTTGATTTTCACCTTGTCTCACAAAATTAGTCATATCTTGAAAAATTCACATCATGGGAACTTGAAATTTTTATCAAAGAATAATTAATCATCCCTATAACATATCCAATCATAATAATGTAAATTTCATTACTTAATCTCTCCAACGTATCTCATTTGTGTAGCTTCACCTTAGGGATTCTCACTATAAAAGTTAGGGTCAACTGAAATAATACAATAACTAAATAAGAAACCTCTAAAAATGATCCAAACATACCTCATATTTTATGATACACCGTAATTCATGCTTCCATGAGGTCATATAGCTCTAAACCATTTTGTCACACCTCCAAGTTGCTATACCTGCTCCAAATAAACACATGTAACAAAATGAACCACATGTACCTACACCATGCCACTGCTATGAGTACCAAATCACCATAAAAACATGATTTAAATCATGTAAAAGTTTTTCCCAAACATCCAAGAAGCTCATACTGTCATACTACATCTCTTAGGCACCTGTATGGGTTTGCTAGAGCAAACACACTTCACTAAATCCCAGTATATCAGATCAAACACATTTGAACCGGTATGTTAGCATCAATTATAACATCATAACATCTGGTAAGAAATTCAATTTTTTATTAATGTGGTTTTGCATCAATGACAACACCTATTTGGACACCATGCCAACAATCTCCCCTTTGTCATTGATGGAAAACACCCTGAACTTCTCCCCTTTTACATTAATGACAAAGGCATACTTGTAACAACATATTATTCACCTTCCTCATCTTCATAGCATAAAATTTTGGTTAGAAAAATCAACCAAATATCTCATCTTAGCTCAAAACTTGAAATTACCTCAAGAACTGATTGTTTCTTCATTTCAAGCATGTAAAAACCATGCTCCCCAGGTCAAACATCTACACCTTTTAAAAATCATCAATCAACATAAAATAATCATAATCATACATTTTTAGGAGCCAAAACATCATATTCCACCTCCTAGGCATGCAAAAGTTGAGCATTTTCCAGCTCAACCCTTTTTGGTCCTTCATGAAACAAATGTGAAGCAACCTACCATCTAAAGCAAACACATCATGGACATTCCAAAATGATGTATAAGAGCTGAAACATCCTTCTCATCTTCATTTGTGAAATATCATAGTTTCTTTAGGCATAGTCTTATCATGAAACTTACCATTCTTGTCATCATTCAATCACATGGACTCATGTACCTAATTAGATTTCTCATTGTATTTTCAATCAATTTTGTCATGCTTCCACATGTCATTCATAATTTGACTCATCAAGACAACATCCCCCTAGAATTATGAGCATTGTATCAAGTAGAAAAACATAATTTGAAGTATCTTATCTTGGATTCTTGACTGAAATCACCTAGATCACTTTTGCTCTGCCATTAAGCATCATTTCAGTCATCTACAATCATATTAGGTTGAGATATATCACATATGAGTCATAAATTGCAAGCTCATTGAGATGCCACTAAAAATGCCTCTTATGATTTTAAGAACTTTATATCACCATCTAGAAGTAATCTTCCTTACTCCCCTATCATGCATAGCTTCTACACACTTTGAGCAACAAATATACTTTGAGTTTTTACTTTCTTTGAAAGCATGGACACACATGATGCCTCAGACTGAAGATATGTTTTGATGGACCATTTTTATTGATAAGAACTCACATAGTAGAGAGAAATTTCTCAGGTCTAACATACTCATCCCATAGGTCTTTTCATCAAACCCTTGAACCGCAATAGCCCTGAAGATAACCTTCAATGCTTGAAAAGACATGCCTAAATTTATTTTTCTTTGACTCATGATTGTGATGACAAGACATTTTTCTTTCATCACTTACATATCGACTTGAATACCCGTAGCTAGTCATTTAATTCTTCAACAAAAATAGTCTTGGTGATTCTTATACACTCTATCACTTTGTAGATGAACATTACTTCTCAGTTACCTTATTTTAACTTTGTAAGATGCCCTTCTTCTCCTTGACAAGATTCTTATTAGTTCATGATCTCTCGAGGACATCAATATACTAATCATTGTACCTTCATGATTTTCTCTAATTTTCCCTTGTTCTATCATTTTCACTTATCTATAGGATTCAAAATGTTATTCATGCTCAAAAATTCATCAACATATTGTAGTGGATTCTTTACAAAACCAAACACACAGTCAAAGTCTATAAACCTAGATTTTGGATGAAATCACAATAAGTTTTGATGCACATACCTTTGTGATGGTGTCATTCTAGATTTGAAAACCCATTTGTGTATATAAACACTTCTTCAAGCCTTTAATAATCACCTTAAATGGATCATGCCCAGACATAACATTCAACATCTCAATTAGGCTTTATGGAACTAAAAGTGTCAACTTCACCATGTATCAAATAATCCCATGAATATACATACATTTAGAGTTTCAAATCACCAAAATCCTTTAGACTGACATTCAAGATAATATTTACAAAGTTTTAGAACATAAATCCATCATTTGATACTCCAAATCCTAGTTTCCATCAATACAACTCACTATGAATTAACAAAAACTAGTCGGGGCATTTAAACATAAAATTGCATGCATTTTGACTTTTAAGATCTTGAGATTGACCATCAACCCTAGTATAAACAATTTCAACCTCATGTGCATATGTTTATATGATTTAGAAGCTTGAATTATGTTTTTCATACCTAGAACCTCCTAGTTTTGCTCTTAAGTTCACCACGTTTGTCCTAAAAATCATTATATACCTCATGTTTGGTAGTTTTCTAATCTATGCCAGTCTGGATCAAATGCAAATAAGATAATTAGTTTCTCTCTCTCTCTCTTATAATTAGGGTTTCATATTTTATTATCTTATTTCTTGTGTCATAGTGTATCTAGTAGTTGTACTTCATTGTTTCCATTAGTTACTCTGCAATTAGGGTTTAGCATAATTCTATTTTTATTAAATCATTTGGTGAACCCACATTCAAATACTCTTGGATCCTCATTTTTATTCTCTCATGGCTCCTAAACTTCCTAAAATTTCTCTGCATGATCTACTTAAAATGCATCACAATTGTAAGGTTGTTCTTAAAAAAATCCTAGACACTATGTACCTCCCTTGCAATATGTCATCTGCTCAACTAATGCAATTTTCAATTGTCTATTTGATGACTCTATTACTCCTAATCCTCCATCTAATCAACCTATCCTAGATTCCATCCAAGCTTTACATTCATTATTTCAAGGAAAAATTTAAGCTATGTAAATAACAATTACATCTCTTTAATATGAAATCCAACATCTCAAGGATGCTTCTCATACCCATGCTAGTTCTCCTTCTACATATCATTCTACTTCTATGACTTTGGGATGTGCTCATATCAGTGAACCCCAAGACTTACCGCTCCCCATGCCTCTCAAGTTTTATTTCAATGCTAAGCAACATGAAATTCTTACTCATCTCCTTACTCATCAATTGATCAAATTTTCATTTACTCATTATTATCCTCCTGATCGGATTGCAAAATATAAAGGTAATCCATATTGTAATTATCATCAAATTAATAAACATAATGACAATGATTTCTATGCTCTAAAATGAAAAATTGGCCACCTTAAGCATTATGGTCTCATTTCATTTGCTACACAAAATTCTTGCTACATGTTCATCTCCAATTTCTAAATCCCACTAGGTTCCTAAATCTGATTCATCTATGTCTAATGAGCATCATGCCATCACTTCTAATGTTCCTTCTTTGGTCACTCAAGTGTTTCCTATAAACCCACTCCAAATAAGCAATCACCTCTCAAAGTTCATCCTCCATCACCTCCTCCTACTATGTCTTCTACTAACTCACTAAATCCTAAGTAACATCCTGCGAAAATAGGTCCAATCCCTCCTCCTCTCAAGTCTTCTACAACATTACTAAGTCCAACTAAGAAACTACCTCTTAAAAAAGTCCATCCTTGTATCCTCTCAAATATTCTATAACATTATCAATCCTAAATAGGCTACCTGATTCATTTTTTCAATCAAACTATTCCTTACATTGATGAGCGTGACACATATCAAAAACTGCCATAGATCTTCATCTCTTACACACTTGGGGGCATTGCACTTCTCCCCTCGCTTCAGAACTATAATTTATTTCTAGCTTAATGCTTCGCGTTTCATGATTCATTTTCTAAGAATCATTACACAACTTGATACACATCTTGTATTGTCATCACCCCATGAAACATTCTCCTAATAAGGTTGACACTTGGTTGTTGGGAATTCTTGTGACATGTCTGATGAATCAAGGGGATGGGCAAAGCTAGGAATAGATTGGACCCTCACCCCCTTCTTTGAACCGGTGGAGATAATCGCATCTCCCATGTATGAGGCCAACTGTCTTATATCTCGAGCCCGTGAACTCTTTGTCTCAAGAGTAAGTCGCCTCCCGATGATCGGGACCCCGAGATACGGTAAACATCCTCCAAAGTAATGGTCCACTCACCTCGGACCCACAGTAATCGAGAAAGTGTTCCAATCAAAGCATCCCAATATGAAAATAAGTCACAAAGTATGTGACTGTGAGACGGTGCAACATGTGGAACCCGTGATATACGCAGTATACGGCCCTCTGAAGAGTGTCTTGCTCATCCTGAGAAAGGGCATCCAATACTACTGGGAGCCAATCACACTCTCTCTCTCTCGGCTCCATCGAATGTACTCCTCCTCACCTGCATACACCCAAAAACACACAAAACATAGCAAGTTAGTATCCAAATGACATTAGAAAAATCGTGAAAACACATAAGAATGCTAAAAATGCAAAATTAACTTCAAAAAAGTGTTGTTTGTGCATTTCGTGAAGAGACCCCACCCGAGCAGGGTGGTGGTTCCGTAATCACCACCTTAAAGGTGGCAGTCTTGTAACCGCCACCCTGAATAGGGGAGGTTGTGTAACCACCGCCCGCCTGTCATGGTGGCGGTCGTGTCCGAAAACCCACGGGTCACATGCCCTAAAAAGGCCTAAAAAACACAAAAATGAAAATTTTGACTAAAACAAAGCCTACCCAGTAGGTGCCCCCTAGATAGACCTATTAAAACTAACATTTTCAAAAATTATCCCCCCATGACAAAGTTTTCATCATTTTAACATTTTAGGGATAAAAATGGTAAATTGAGAAAAACTAACTTGTGATCTCATGGGTCGGTGTTCCACTCATGGAGGCATGATCACAAATCTTCTCCCAGATGTTTTGACTATACTTTCGTCAAAAACCATCACCGTGGGTCCCAGAGCTCAAAATCAACCAAATCAACACGCACAAATGAATAGGAAAATGGGCCCACTTTTACATATATAGCAACCTGACTTGTTTTGAATCCCCTTTTCATAGGTTTGGAGTGCCGACAGAGGTAAGTTCTTATCCCGCACAAATGGTATGTCCTCATTTCATGATATTTTAGTATTTATTTTTCGATCTATTTTGTCTATCTGCACTTGAGTCCTCTCTTCATTTTGCAGGTAGCGGGAATTTTGGATGGCGTCATTTCAACACATGGACGTGTCAGGTATAACATCTAACTTCCCATTTCGGGACCACCATACTGATCCACCATTTTACGCCTCTTCATGGCTAAAATGATTCTCTGAGGGGGCAATATGTACATACCCAAAATTGTAGGGTACTGCACCACTGGAACAACATAACACGTGCCCCAATGATGATATAGGTCTCCTCGCAAGGTGTTCGAGATCCGAAAAGCTCCCCAAGTATGTGTTAACATCCCACATGCCCCGCTTAGCCCCTGCGTGCTTTTTTTCTCTTTTCCCCTCTTTTCTTTACATTTTGTTCTTCAGTTATGAAACCACCGCCCTGCCTAGGTGGCGGTCTCGTGACCACCGCCCATTAGGGGCGGCGGTCTCATAACCACCACCCCCGCTAGGGTGGCGCGGTCCTTCACACATTTTCAATGCTCTTTTAATGCCTACTTTTCAATGGTGTTTACCACTTTTTTCACCACCTTTGGCTTGCATTAATGATTCTGAGTTCCCTGGAATAGTGTTTGGCATTGTTTATGGTTTAAGAGATCAATTTGGTTTTTACCTTTGGGTAAATGGAAATGCTATAAATAGTTGGCTTGTGCTCAAGCAAATGGCCCCTCAAATTTGCCTCTCGAATTTCTCATTTCAATAGCTTAGCCTTTCAATTTTGTTTAGGATTCATAGTTTCATTTCATTTAGATGCCTAGTTAGTTGTTTTTTGTTGTTAGAAGCCACATATTCTCCTTGTGCAAAGTGTTGTTATTTTATTTCATCCAAATCAATTGAAGAGTAGGATAGTTTGATTTCAATAGGAAGCCATTAAAGTTGTAGGTTTTGTTCATCAAACAGGATAGTTTCGGTGTTCGGACGTTTTATGTTGCATGACTCGCAATAAATCCCGCTAGGAATTGCATAAGCCAAGCTCTGTACTCTTGCGCTATCCCTCTCCTACTCGCATTATATTCAGTCTGCATCCTAAGCTACCTTTGTTCCAATATCTACTTTTGTTGATGCTAGCATTACACGCTTTTCTGGATCCACGTGAGCATGAAGGAACGAGGAGATCACACTGAGGGGACAAAGCCACACACCATCGGATTCGCCACTATTCTGCAAAATCCAGGTTCAAGCTTTCAAAGTTCTAGTTAAAAGCATATCAAATAAAGTAGTCAATCATTTCATTTCAGTTAATTTCACTTTCGATATTGCCAGGGAAGCTATGGGGATTGATAGTTTCTGAGAAACTATGATTCACTCCTCACTTCTGAGGTAGGATCGAGAGTCTTTCAAATAGAGTAGATCAGTTATCAGGTTATTTAGAATAGATCTACAAACTACACAGACAAGTAGCTACTATACTCGGTTGCTTTGTTTGTTTTAATTGTATTATTAGTTTAGTTGTCAATTTTAGATATATTAGATAATTGCTCTTTAAATTTTGTTTAGTAGTTTATCAATAACTATCAGATTTAGGAATATACATAGATATATCTTACGCATAGTTAAATTATTCTGTCATTAGTTAGATTTGTATAATTTCCTTTTGTATGACAATCACGGGACCTAGGGAACCCAGAGAATACATATTCGAGCCAATCGTGCCTCAACCCAATCTATTACAAGCAATAACCGACATAGATCAGAATCTTAGAATCCAAGTCTTCCGAACAACAACAGACTTACAATAGATCAGCTCATAGTTAAGCGGGTTAAACATAGAAGATGACCAAGTGCACACATTTTGGTCAAATCAGCCAAACTACATAGATTACCCTAGATAAATATCCGCATGACTGTAGAAGGGCTTGAAAGAGAGAAAACATTCGGTTGTGATCCTTTGGTCCCACAGCCAGATGCAGGAGACACTCTCACAGACATAGATACTAGCTTAAGAATTCAGGTTGCAAGAACGCCTGTGAGATACTCTGAGAAGATCACACAACTGTTAATTCTGAATATAGAGGCCGAGAAGGCATACGACTACTATGGATACTAGGGATTAGGGATTGATTCCACACATGACCATAGCAGGTCCACAACAACCACGAATCTATGGTTGTGACCCACAAATCCCACAACCCAACGAGTCCACAAAGTCAATCTCGACATCGACGCCGGCTTACACATTAATATTTAGATCCACTCCACTTCCACCTATCATCATCACACAATTATCCTTGTTAGACATAGCAGCTAACAAAGCTAAGGATTTCTGGACTAGACCAGAGAATCACCCATAGAGTCAACTATATCCATCATCCACCTTATGACCCTGTCTGGAGACATACACGAAACTATCCCAGGTCATTTTCCACGTATCCCACAACCCATAGATCGAATCATGCAGAGCTCGATATTGATTGGAGCCTTTGAGCAATCATCCTCGCATCGATCGATCTATCACACCAGTTCAAGTTAGGAGGGCCTTCTTTGCCTTAGATTCACAGATTCCACTAGTGCGTGTCGAAGACATAAGATTTCCTAACTAGTTTTCTGCATCCCACGCGTATTCCATCCCCACCGGCTGTCTCGGCACGACCTCGAGAGGTCGGGTGTGAGGAAGAGTTACTTGTAGATTCCCACGCTCGCTTGTCACTTTTCCATCGTACAAAATTGGTGAACCCAACGTGAAACAAACAACTGTAACATCTTCCTTATCTCTTTCTTCCACCTTCCCTCCTTCCCATTATTTTGCGGGTATTCATATACCCCCCGAATATGTCGGGATTCGATGCATATGGCAGACCTCTCCTAGGTCTTGAGGCATACTACGCTCAATTGAATAGACAATCATCACCCTCACTCTCAGTATGGGGTGACAATTATTCAACCAACCGGTTATCAACACAAACTCCACCTCCAAGGACTAGATATAGCTCATCTTTCCAAACAGAGGAGTTGGATCAGCTCGCTCAAACGCAACACACAGAGCCTTCAGGCTCGAACAATATGACATTCACAGGAGAATCTGGTTCATCTCCTCAGGTGCTGCTTAGACCACAAATTAGTAGACAATCAGATCCATACCTGGTTTTAGATGATGAACATTCAGTGCATTATGCCAGGAATGAACAATGCTCTCGGAGTATGTACCCACCCATAGGAAGTTTACAAACACAACCCGAGGTCTCTTTTCAAGAAAATACCTCCATGCCACTACATATAGGAAATGCCCTGGGAAACTTGGTAAGGACAATGATCAGTTCATAGTGGGGTATCACATGCCTATACAACATCAGGATATACAACAAATGCCACTAAGGAAAAATACCGTGACTTCACCAAATGAAGTCATTTCAACTTTAGTAGAAAAAGTTAGGGGGTTAGAACTTGCTCAAGCAAATCAAAATTCTCAATTCATGTAGGCAGGAAATTCTAATCCTCCACACCATCCTAGCCAAGTAGACCTCCTCACAGGAATAGGCACGTTGGGCATGCCTCCTCAGTATTCACAACAAATGCCAACTAGAACCGCCATTTCTAACACCATTCCGATACCTCCCGGTCTAGTACAAAATAATCCATTCCTAGACAATACCCCTTCATACTTAAACATGTACTCCAAATCACCACAAGGGATATGTTCTCCTCTCCCTAGCATGTTTTCTCAACCACAGGGGTTTCCTTATGCCCCTACCAATGCATACGCTATGCCATATCAACAACCCATTCCACCGCCACCCCCTCAGCAGCACCATCAATGGTCGAAACCTATGCGATAGGGACTTATTCAGAATATTTGAAAGAGCCCTTAGACTTCACCATACGAAGCGTCATGCTTCCAAGACCTCTTCCCGATTTTCCCAAATACAAAGGTGAGGGAGATCCGAATGCACATATCAAGGCCTTACGCCACAGCCATTCGAGAACTACTCCCTTGGGATGGGGTTGTTGCTAAAATATTCCCAAAACCTTGGAAGGCATCACCCTCGATTGGTATTATAGAATACCTAAGGCTTCCATCCATTCATTTAAACAACTCGTTTCAGAGTTCATTAAGGCATTTGACATGAACAAACTATTGAGAACAGGAATCAGGGAATTCTTGCACATTAAGCAAGAACACAATGAATCTATCACTCATTTCATCCAGATGGTGTATAGTTCTTTATTCTTGGCCAGTGCTCCAAACATGGACCAAATGGAACTATGTGATTTATTCCTTCATTCTCTCAGCAGAGAAGTAAAGGAAGAAGTCCAGAAGTTCCCACTAAGGACTTACGATGAAGTACTTGAGAGCGCTCTCCGAATAGATCAAGCGGCAATAGATAGCGGTCGTAAGACGTATGGAGCAAATGGGAGGTTAATCACCTCCAACCAGAATACTACGACTTATCCTACTACCACAAATGTCAATCAAGGACCTAAAATCCTTAATAAAAATCATGGAGTGACAACAGATGGAGTAACTGATCAAAGCTAAAAGGTAAATGTTGTGAATACTCCACCACTAATGAACAATCAACGAAACAACAACTTTACCCCAACAATCAATGCAGTGGATTTTAATCATCAACAACAACAACAACAACAATGGTGAAACCCTACACAAGGTCCAAGCCAAAACTCAATTGGATATCAAAACTAGAATCAAAACCAAAAACAACAAATGCAAAACTTTAATCCTAATAGGCAAATGGTTTGATCAGAGTTTTGGGCCACAATATACACCAAACCAACAAACTAGGAATTACAATCCTAACTCGTATTGTGGTTTCCACAAAATTGAGGCCATGACACTAGAACGTGCCGTGACTACAATAAATTCATGCAACATTTTCCAGAGGAACAAAGACAACTTTTCATAGATATGTTCTTGGCAGATTCTGCATCACCAGCACCAAATACTTTTATAGGGGTAGTTTCCCCTCAAAATGCTCCCCTCAAGATCTTTAATGATCCACTCCCAAATCACAATAACAATAGGTTAAATCCAAATGGGACAAATAAGGGCATAATGATAGGAAACAATGATCATGAAGCCTCGACTTCACTAAATCCATTAGTTGCACCACAATTAGGAAGTCAGCCGCGACCCAAGATAGTCGGTTTAGTGGAGTTAGATGCCGAACTACCCATGGAAGTTATAACAAGGACACGAGAGTATTCCTCTCAGCCAAGTCCAAGTTACCCGCCAGAGACAGATAACATCCAACAAATATTAGTAAAACCCATAGGTGCCTATGATTTAATTAGTGATCTAACAAAAACCTTCTCGCACATTTTTTTTTTTGGACTTATCAAGAACTCTCCTACCCAGTGGTGGCTGCTCTTTAGAGGCATTAGGTTTAGGTCATTTAATTAACATCACTCCACCTCCCAAACACAGTAAACCATATAGACTTTGATATCCACCCTCCGGGGCAGCCGGATAGGGATACCGAGTTTATATTCGAAATAAACAAAATGCCAACAGATGCCGAGATTGCACGCAGAGGTGATCCGGCCTTACATTTGCAAGTATGGGTTTATAACAATTATGTGAAACACGCGATGGTTGACGATGGGCAGCAAGTTAACATAGTCCCCTTCTCTTTCCTTCAAAAGCTAGGGTATGGAGAAACGAATTGTTCCATGACTAGAAATACATTAAGAGGCTATGATAGCCTTAAAGCCACATCGATTGGAACTATAATACTACCGGTCACCTTAGGACCCAAAACAATCCTGACTGAGTTTTATATTATAGATCGGGAAACCAACTATAATATGATCCTCGCCGACCATGGATACACCGTATGAAGGCAATCCCTTCTACATTATTTCAAGAAGTAAGATTCTTGCATTTAGGAAAGGTGTTCATAGCCAAAGGTGATCCAAAACCATTCGATATACACCTAGCTGACTTAAAGAAAAGACCAGTGTTCACTCGAGTTTGAACTCCCAACAAACCAACTTAATAAACCCACCGACGCAAAACCGGAGGAAAAGTTGGTACCTACAACAGATCTTGAGACTATGAGCCTAATCAAGACTATCCCAGCCCTCAAGGATGAGGCTAACATTGTAGAAATAGTATCGTTAGGAACTACTACAAAAATTATCGAATTATTAGAACAGGATCTACCGATGTTCCTACCATTTGATTCTGTAGGCATGGGATATACCCTAGGTGTTGGTTCTCTTCCAGCAGAGGATCTCTGCATGGTGGAAGTAGAAGATGTTAACACAACAAATATCCCAACGTCCATATTCCCAGCTAAATATTGGACTCTCCATTTCGATGGAGCTAGATGTCATTATGAGTGCGGGCAGGTGTAATCTTTACTTCTCCCGAGGGAAAGATCCTACCATTTTCCTTTAAACTAAATTTGAATGTACGAACAATGGTGCTGAGTATGAAGCCCTCCTCCTTGGCCTCATCTTAGCTAAGAGGATCGGTGTTAATAACATCAGGGTGTTAGGAGACTCACAATTGGTAGCAAACCAAGTCTCTGAGGTGTATGAAACCAAGAGCTGAGCACTTACAACTCTACAAAACAGCTGTATTGATTTAAGCAAGGAGTTTGACTTCATATCAATTGAAGCAATCCCGCGAGAACAAAATCTTCTCACCGATTCAATAGCAACCTCAACATCACGCTTCACTCCAAACAAGTGAGTTGGAAGATACCCGTTTCATGGTATCCCTTCGTACCGAACCATTGGTGAAAAAAATGTCAAACCCTCTTTTAACAAACAGAGATGAGAACAAATCTACTATCCTAGACCACATTGATAGTGATAGAACCACTCTTGATTACTTAAATGCCTATGCAGCGTTACATCTCACCCATCACGTGATAGATTTGTCCTTAATCCCACATTCATCTTCCTACTTCAGAAATCCCATGATAGAGCTTCCCCCACAAAAGGAACTCAACATATACACAATAGAAAATGGAGACGATCTGGAATTACCTCCAGCCCCACCTGAGTTTGAAGAAGGTAACACTTCTTTAATCGAAGAAACAATTGATATTAACATCGAATGGAGGATGAACCAAGGATATTGAAATTAGGATCCTCGTTAACTCCATCAGAAGTAGAAATACACACTCGAATCCTCAAGGAACATCAGAAGGCTTTTGCATTTAATTATAAAGAAATGACAGGGGTTACACCACACATTGTGGTACATAACCTCATCACTAAATCAGATGCAAAGCCGATTAAACAAAAATCGAGACCAATGAAACCCAAGGTAGCTCTCATGGTGAAAGAAGAGGTAATAAAACTCCTCCAAGTAGGATTCATCAAACCAGTCGATTACTCTCAGTGGGTATCTAATATCATTCCCATTCTCAAAAAGAATGGGAAGATACGCATCTGCATAGACTTCCGAGACATTAACAAGGCATGTCCTAAGGATGACTTCCCGTTACCATCCATAGACGTCATTGTTGACGCAACAACTGGATTTGAGCTTTTGTCTCTCATGGATGGATTCTCTGGATACAATCAAATCAGAATATCCAAACAAGACCAAGCTAAAACCATGTTTATAACTCCTTGGGGAACCTATTGCTACGTTGTTATGCCATTCGGTCTCAAGAACGCTAGCGCTACATACCAACGGGCTATGACATATATATTTCATGATCTTATTCATAAAATTGTGGAATCCTACGTAGATGACTTGTTGGCCAAGGCCAAGAAGCGTTGTGATCACCCGGAAGTACTCGCACGTCATTCTTTCACGTCTAATAGAATATGAGTCACGCTAAATCTAGAAAAATGTCTTTGGTGTGACAGGAGGGAAGCTCCTAGGTTACATTATATCATCACGAGGGATCGATGTTGACCCAACCAAAATTTGGGCTGTTCTCGAAATGGTCCCACCTTTCGGATGAATCTGGAATCAGGTCATTTCTGAAAACTCGGTGCAATCCGGAGATTCATCCCAGATTTAAGTTTTTCCATTCATCCAATCAACAATCTACTCAAGAAAGATTATAGTATTGATTGGACGAAGACTACAACGAAGCTTTCAAAGTAGTTAAGCATTTCTTGTTATCACCACCTACGCTAATGCCACCTAAGCCAGACCACCCGTTAATCTTATATTCATGAGCTACCAATGTCTCGCTAGCCTATATGTTGGCTCAAGAAGATGATGACAAGAGAGAAACGTGATCTATTTCATTAGCCAAATGTTGTTTGACTATGAAACACGTTATACATAGCAGTAATGAGAATGCCTTGCCATAATCTTCACAACCAAATGCTTAAGACATTATATGCTAAATCAAGAAACAAGGGTCATTGTAAAAACAGACCATTTATGAACTTTCCTCACACAAGGGTCCTTGTCTAAAAGGTGGACGCTTTATAACCTTAATGGGGGAATTCAAATTAACATTTGTAAATCAGAAATCCATTAAAGGACAAATCATTCATGGATTGGTTAGCTGATAACCCACTAGATGGAGGCAATCTAGTAGATCTGGACTTTCCCGATGAATGCATATACTACATCAAAACCAGACCTCCTATCTCTGAGTGTCCTTGGTATACTGATATTATTAATTATATCATGGACCATACGTATCCAGAAGGTGCTACACCACAACGAAGAAGGTGGTTACACATTATCGTAGCTAAATACGTCATTATAGAGCAAGTGCTCTATCGAAAAGCATTCGATGGAATGCTTCTAAGATGTGTCGACACAGAAGAATCCAAGAAGATTCTCCATGAATCTCACATAGTGGAATATGTGGAGGCCACTTTGGTGGTCATGCCACCACTCATAAAATACATCGGATGGGCTATTTCTGGCCTACTCTAGAACACGACGCAGTAGAGTTTGTACGAAGGTGTCATAAGTGCCAAGAATTCTCCCACGAGATTCACATGCCGCACAAGCTCTACAACCAATCGCTACTCCATGGCCCTTTTCTACGTGGGGCCTAGATTTGATAGGGAAATTCTCTCCCTCATCTACAGATGGCCATAACTTCATAATCATGGCCACCGAGTATTTTACCAAATGGGTAGAGGCTATGCCTCTTACTACTGTACTGGGTTCCGTAATCGCCAAGTTCATTTTGAACCAAATCATTTCAGGGTATGGTGTCCCGCAAATCATTATCTCAGATAATGGGACTTCTTTTAAGAATGACAAAGTTCATGAATTGTGCAATAAATTTAAAATAAGCCATCATACAGCCTCCCTATATTACCCTCAAGCCAACGGACAGGCTGAAGTGACAAACAAAACATTAAAAGCCATTCTTCTTAAAATGGTGAAAGAAAACAAATGAGATTGGCATTTGAAGTTATATCCGGCCTTGTGGGCCCACCGAACCTCAATAAGAACACCAACAGGAGCAACTCCTTTCTCATTGGTATTCGGGTAGAAGAAGCAGTTCTCCCGCTTGAGGTTGAAATACCCAGTCTCCGTATCTCATTACAAGGGATTCTGGATGAAGACGCTTATAGAGAAGCACGTCTCTCCCAACTAGAAAGCCTAGATGAAGCTAGGTTAGATGTTGAACAATGGCATAGAGTCTATGCTGACCGGATGTGTCGGGTAAGATATAACAAGAAGGTCTATGAACGAGACATATATGAAGGTGATCTAGTTCTAAGGCTAGACAACCGGATCGATAAAAAGACCGGTGAAGGAAGGAAGTTCCGCCCAAATGGTTGGGCCCATACCGAGTCACGAAAGACTATGGAAATGGTGCATATCTCTTATGTACACTAGAAGGTGAGGAATTTGGTGAAACAATCAATTCCCTACACCTTAAACGATTCTACGCATAAGCGGCCAACACTATTTGTATAATTATATCTACATTGCATCTTCATATAGTTAGGTTCATTTTGTCCACTTGTTTCGTACAATTTTGTGATCAAGGAACTCATTCTCAAAGCAATTCATTACAAACTTCTGATGGTATTGGCATAAACACTCTAATCATACTTCTTCATTTTATAACATCATCACCTATTTTGGAATCATTTCATCAAATAAAGCTAGATATGACAAAGCCTTAATGGTAACCATACCAAGATCTGCGGGCTTGTTCTCACTTTTGGTTTCTTCCTAGGATAGGTGTCTTGCCTATGGTCTATTCTAGAAGCTTCATCAGTGTCACATCTATCCCATATGTATATCTCTTTGGAAGTAAGAACATACTGACATTTTGCTCAAATAAACAAGTCAAATATAGATCAAACAGAAAATTTTAATTTTACACATTTCCTTGCCCCACCAACCTTTGGTGATGAGCTTGCATCTCTTACTAGTGACGTAGGGTTGGGAAAGGATGGAAATGCCCTTACTCACCTATGCCTTGTCCATGGTGATAAGCCCATACTTCTTACTAGTAGCATGGGGCAAGGTATAGGGGGTCCTCTTGACAATAAACGTTGAAAAGGTCATCAACAATCAAATTCAAATGAACCTTTGAAATCTTGAGTCAAAAACAAATGAATCAGATGTCCAAAATTCCAAGAGAGTTCAAAACCCTGAAACCTAGATTTTGTCTACCATGTGGCCATCTACGGATCTAAGTCTAGATAAACAAAGCAAGTTGCATCCCAAACTATGGAGTCACTCGAGTAGAGTAGGCTTGTAGCATCCTAATTTGGTTCCACCAAAGCTTTGTCTATCTCTCATCACTATCATTTCAACACATTTCATAACTTGTGCCCTTTCTAGCTCTCGGTGATGAGCCCTCGCATCTTACTAGTTGCATGGAGTTAGGAGTGGGGCAAGTTTATCTACTCATCATACCGGTTTATCATCACACTTTGTCAAAACAAATATGAAGTACCAAAATTGCTTATAGAAACTAAAGTTCAAAATCACATTGTGTCTACATTATCATATATCAGCATCACGAAATACAAAAAGAAAGTAAACATTTGTATCATTTGTTCTCCATTGCATACATTCTGAGAAGCATATAAAAACAACATTATAATTTACATGCATAATCAAATCATAAGAACATTAATACCAAGAGTCTGATCAAAGAAAATATATATATATATATATATATAAAATCAAGTTTCTGTACAATGCCATCATGCGCTAAGCATGGTCAAAATGCTCAAAGAGCCCGAGAGATACAAAATACATCATAAAAATAGTCCAAGAGAGCCAAGTGGCTTCTCAACCCCTATGAGATCCCTCTGAGGGTGCATGCCCACGTCTAGGACTCGGCTACGCCGGTGCTCTGAGTGCACGG
The DNA here is from genome assembly GCA_018340775.1 of Taxus wallichiana var. yunnanensis. Taxonomy (NCBI): domain Eukaryota; kingdom Viridiplantae; phylum Streptophyta; class Pinopsida; order Cupressales; family Taxaceae; genus Taxus; species Taxus wallichiana. The sequence goes on along the minus strand of CM031240.1, from coordinate 1,014,638,753 downwards.
AGGGCTCACGATCCCGAGGAGCAGCTGCACTGGTCTCGCCATGAGAATGACTCCTCATCAGGTGCTCTGTTGTCCTATACCCTACCAGCTCTAGTATGGAGGGTAGACACCATCCTGGCCACATGCCAGATAGGGGAAAAAATGTCGGTATGCCTACCAGCTGCTGAAGGCTCCCCTGCATCCACGGATAGCTCTGCACGGGTCTTCTCCATAGGGATCATCAGGGTATCGGTGCATACCCGGTGAATCAGGTCTCGCCACTCATCGGAAGTCTCTGCAAGCAAAGGAGAAAACCAATTAGAAATAATCAAGAGATAAAAACAAATGTAAACAAAAGGAGAGATAGCAACTAAGGCAATCCTAACTAGAAACAAATGTTAAAAGGAAGGATGATAACTCACTCGGATCCGGGCTCTCAAGATGGATCTCTAGGATCGGCACCTACCACAGATGCCACGCCGTACTGACTGGTGCACTCCTCCTATGGCCGGGGCAACATATCATCCTGCTATGGACTCATCCTCCCCACCAAGGCCCTGAGAGAGTGGCTCCTCTAAAACCAGAGTCACCCTCTCCGCACTCTGCTCCGCCCTCTCTGCACCTGTAAAATATCCTGAGTGTCATGCCACTCAGGATCGCTATCCTCCTCTCCCACCCGACTCACTAGCCTCAGCCTCGGTCTCCTCCTCCATCTCTCCCCCTGTGAACTCCTCAGACTAGAGTCTATGTCAATGGGATCGTCGCTGCTGTGGGTGGGACCGGTGGCAATCTGAAGTAAGGGTGCCTGAGGAGCACCGGCTCTCCCTCGAGCACGTACTACCCGCCTAGCCGCAATGGGGACACCAGGAGTAACAACTGTCCAACCCGGCCTCTAGGACCTCCCCTGGCCTCTCGAACTGATCTATATACTGGCACCACCGGGGAAGCATACCCACGTAAGGTAGGCCAAACTGCTGAGGCACTCGACCAAAAGGATGTATCTCCACCCTCCCCACCCTGTCAACAAGCTACCCTGTGGTGGAGCAGGAAATCAAAGTAAGAGCCTCCTCACCCCATAAACCTGCCATGGCCTGATACGGTGTGGCCTCCATGTCATCAGTGGTCAGGGAAGCAACTGGCTGGTGAGGTGCTCTGAGCACCGACATGTCTGTCCATCTGGCTGCCCTCACAGCTCCGGATCTGCCACCTCTACACCTCTACCATAGGGGATGAAACGCTCATAGACCCAACTCATAACCAGGGTCGGATGGCTCAATGACTGCCCCTGTAAATGGACCACCCTATACAAATCATGGTAGGTAGTCCCAAGTATGTCGGCTCCAGGCATAAATCCGGCCATGTCCCTCAATCTGTAATGATGGGGGACCAACAATATAATAGAGTGTCTCCTCCCTTGTCCCCGATCAATCTCGAGGCAAGGATCCCCATAATGGCCTGACGAATCAAGGGGATGGGCAGGCTAGGAATAGATGGACCCTCACCCCCTTCTTCGAACCAGTGGAGATAACTGCATCTCCCATATATGAGGCCCACTGTGCTATCTGAGCCCGTGAACCTGCTGTCTCAAGAGTGAGTCATCTCCCGATGATCGGGACCCCAAGATATGGTAAACATCCTCCAAAGTAATGGTCCACTCACCTCGGACCCCTGGTAATCGGAAAGTGTTCCGATCAACATCCCAATATGAAAATAAGTCACAAAGTATGTGACTAGATGGTGCAACATGTGGAACCCGTGATATACGCAGTATACCAGCCCTCTGAAGAGTGTCCTGCTCATCCTGAGAAAGGGCATCTAATACTGCTGGGAGCCAATCACACTCTCTCTCTACTCCATCGAATGTACTCCTCCCTCGCCTGCATACACCCAAAAACACACAAAACAAAGCAAGTTAGTATCCAAATGACATTAGAAAAATCATGAAAACATATAAGAATGCTAAAAATGCAAAATTAAATTCAAAAAGTGTTGTTTGTGCATTCTGTGAAGGACTGCCACCCTGAGCAGGGTGGCGGTTCCATAATCACCACCTTAAAGGTGGTGGTCTTGTAACCGCCACCCCCGATCAGTGGTGGTGGTCGTGTAACCACCACCCCTATTTAGGTGGCGGTCGTGTCCCAAAACCCATGGGTCATGCCCTAAAAAGGCCTAAAAACACAAAAAATGACAATTTTAACTAAAACAAAGCCTACCCAAGAGCCCCCTAGATAGACCTATTAAAACTAACATTTTCAAAAATTATCCCCCCATGACAAAGTTTTCATCATTTTAACATTTTAGGGATAAAAATGGTAAATTGAGAAAAACTAACCTGTGATCTCATGGGTCGGTGTTCCGCTCATGGAGGCATGATCACAATCTCGTCCCCGAACGTTTTGACTATACTCTCGTCAGAAACCATCACCGTGGGTCCCAGAGCTCAAAATCAACCAAATCAACACGCGCAAATGAATAGGAAAATGGGCCCACTTTTACATATATAGCAACCTGACTTGTTTTGAATGCCCCTTTTCGCAGGTTTGGAGCACCGACGGAGGTAAGTTCTTATCCCCGCACAAATGGTACATGTCCTCATTTCATGATATTTTAGTATTTATTTTTCGATCTATTTTGTCTATCTGCACTTGAGTTCTCTTTTCATTTTGCAGGTAGCGGGAATTTCGGATAGCGTCATTTCGACACACACGGACGTATCAGGTATAACTTCTAACTTCCCATTTCGGGACCGCCATACTCAGACCCACCGTTTTACGCCTCTTCATGGCTAAAATGATTCTCCGAGGGGGCAATATGTACGTACCCAAAATTGTAGGGTACTGCACCACCGAATAACAACGTAACATGCCCCAATGATGATACAGTCTCTCGCAAGGTGTTGGGATCCTGGAAAAGCTCCCAAGTATGTGTTAACATCCCGCATGCCCCGCTTAGCCCCTACGTGCTTTGTTGTTCTCTTTTCCCCTCTTTTCTTTGCATTTTGTTCTTCAGTTATGAAACCCGCCCCGCCACTGGTGGTGATCTCGTGACCGCCGCCAAGCAGGGTGGGCCCTAACCGCCCCTACTCGTGGTGGCGGTCCTTCACACATTTTCTAGAATGCTCTTTTAACGTGACTCACGTAAATTTCAACGTTTACCAGCTTTTTTCACCGCCTTTGGCTTGCATTAATGATTCTGGTTCCCTGGAATAGTGTTTTGGCATTGTTTATGGTTTAAGAGATCAATTTGGTTTTTACCTTTGGGTAAATGGAAATGCTATAAATAGTTGGCTTGTGCTCAAGCAAATGGCCCCTCAAATTTTCCTCTGAATTTCTCATTTCAATAGTTTAGCCTTTCAATTTTGTTTAGGATTCATAGTTTTTTTCATTGTAGATGCATAGTTAGTGTTGTTTTAGTTGTTTAAAGCCACATATCTCTTGTGCAAAGTGTTGTTATTATTTCATCCAATCAATTGGAGTAGGATAGTTTGATTTTCAATAGGAAGCCATTAAAGTTGCAGGTTTTGTTCATCAAACAGATAGTTTCAGGTTCGACGTTTTATGTTGCATGACTCGCAATAAATCCCGCTAGGAATTACATAAGCCAAGCTCTGTACTCTTGCGCTATCCCTCTCCTACTCGCATTGTATTCAGTCTGCATCCTAAGCTGCCTTTGTTCCAATATCTACTTTTGTTGATGCTAGCATTACATGCTTTTCTGGGTCCACGTGAGCACGAAGGAATGAGGAGATCACACTGAGGGGACAAAGCCACACACCATCGGATTCACCACTGTTCTGCAAAATCCAGGTTCAAGCTTTCAAAGTTCTAGTTAAAGCATATCAAATAAAGTAGTCAATCATTTCATTTCAGTTAATTTCACTTTCGATATTGCCTGTGTGAAGTCATGGGGATTGATAGTTTCTGAGAAACTATGATTCACTCCTCACTTCTGAGGTAGGATCGAGAGTCTTTCAAATAGAGTAGATCAGTTATCAGGTTATTTAGAATAGATCTACAAACTACACAGACAAGTAGCTATACTCGGTTGCTTTGTTTGTTTTAATTACGTTATTAGTTTAGTTGTCAATTTTAGATATATTAGATAATTGCTCTTTAAATTATGTTTAGTAGTTTATCAATAACTATCAGATTTAGGAATATACATAGACATATCTTACATAGTTAAATTATTCTGTCATTAGTTAGATTTGTATCATTTCCTTTTGTATGACAATCACGGGACCTAGAGAGCCCAGAGAATACGTATTCGAGCCAATCATGCCTCAACCCAATCTTATTACAGCAATAACCGACATAGATCAGAATCTTAGAATCCAAGTCTTCCGAACAACAACAGACTTACAACTGATCAGCTCACAGTTGAGCGGGTTAAACATAGAAGATGACCAAGCGCACACGTTTTGGTCAAATCAGCCAAACTACAGATTACCTAGATAAATATCCACATGACTGTAGAAGGGCTTGAAAGAGAGCAAACATTTGGTTGTGATCCTTTGGTCCCACAGCCAGATGCAGGAGACACTCTCACAGACATAGATACTAGCTTAAGAATTCAGGTTGCAAGAACGCCTGTGAGATACTCTGAGAAGATCACACAATTGTTAATTCTAAATATAGAGGCCGAGAAGGCATACGACTATTGGATACTAGGGATTAGGATTGATTCCGCACATGACCATAGCAGGTCCACAACAACCACGAATCTATGGTTGTGACCCACAAATCCCACAACCCAACGAGTCCATAGGTCAATCTGACGTTGATGTTGGCTTACGCACATTAATATTTAGATCCACTCCACTTCCACCTATCATCATCACACAATTATCCTTGTTAGACGTAGCAGCTAACAAAGCTAAGGATTTCTTGGACTAGACCAGAGAATCACCCATAGAGTCAACTATATCCATCATCCACCCTATGACCCTGTCTGGAGACATACACGAAACTATCCCAGGTCATTTTCCATGTATCCCACAACCCATAGATCGAATCATGCTAGAGCTCGATATTGATTGGAGCCTTCGAGCAGTCATCCTCGCCGATCGATCTATCACACCAATTCAAGTTAGGAGAGCCTTCTTTGCCTTAGATTCAGATTCCACTAGTGCGCGTCGAAGACATAAGATTGCCATTTTTATCACTCCACGTTTTCACTTGTCTCTTCCACACACTATCACCATAAAAATCTACATGGTTATCAGGTACACATATCTTATCTACTTTATGTTATTGAGTATTCACTCAACAACATAAAATGGTGGAAAATGTAAACACAAAATCATGCACTTGGGTACATTTCTAGGTCCTAAAACATACTTACATTCATATGATTCATAAGCAAGAAAAATAGTAATTGACAATTATCTTTGGCCTCTTTGCTTTGTTTCTTGTATTCTTTATGGTATTTTACATCTTATAACCCAATCAGGACTTTAATTGTTTTTTATCTTTTATGACTTTGGACACTAAAGCACCCACCAGACGTCAGTGCCCATGCGCCCTTGTCCCCTCTAGGCACCCCTGACCATTTTCTATCTTACTTGTTTCTTTTGGGTCTCTTTTATCATTTAGGCATCTTATTTTCTCATGGGTTGGCTTTCCAGGTTTTCAATTATGAAATTCAACCAAAAGAATCATTTAAATTCAAATATATGTGACAAAATAAAGGACCAAGCTCTAAACATCTATTATCATCACCTAAGATTGCATCCAAAGGCATTTAAAAGCATCAAAGACATCCATATAGCATCCATTCAAGGGACAAGGGACTGCATTTTCTACATACACAACATATGAAGGGGAAGTTCATTATTCCATCCACACATCTATTTACATTGATATATCTAGCTATCACTGTTATCAAGTGCACTTGCATAAGGGATTCCTAGGGCACGATTATTTCACACACTCACAAGAACTACATGGAGTCTAATATGTAGTACAATGCTCAGTCGTAAGTTCACTTAGTTGGGTCAAGGATTTGCCAAGGTCAGTCCGAATCCCCATATTACATCTTTCTTTTTGGATTTGATGTGGTATTGTGGGTTTTATAGGTGAATATTTGTTTTACAAGTTATAGTGCATTTGGAGATCATATTGCAACATATAAGTGACCAATAATGACTATCAATGACTCTTGTGTGACACCACAAAAATCAGATTCCGACCACTGTGCGTAGTCGGGGCACCTGAAGTAGACTCGATGCCCCTAACCCAGTCCAGGTGCCCTAGTATGGATTTATCTCGATAGCTCCATAATTTACCATGTACAAATAACAACACACTTCACATCTTGTTCAGTAGTTTTTCCAATTTACACCAGTCCTAGATCAAACAAAAATCAGTTAAGTCCTTTTATCTCTCTTGCACTTAGGGTTTCATATTTTACTAGCTTATTGCTTATGTCATACGTTTATTAAAAACTTATTAAATTACAAATGATGCATTTTTATTGGCTATTGTAAAAGTGAATAATTATATTGGTGAAGACTATATATCTTCCTTTGGAAATACAATAAATTGAAATTAATATGTGGTATCCTCAATATGTTTCTTAATATTTAAGTTAAGATGATATGCATACATTATGGGTGTGAAGAGTCAATAGTTAAGAAGAATGGACAAGTAAGCGGGAAATTAGTTGGTGTTGGGTCTTTTCTAGAATTAGAGTAGGAGGACGATGATGGAGATGAGGTTGATGAATGGGAATGCTCTTGAGATGATGGAAAATATGAAAAATTATTGATCTATGGTTGGAGGTTTCTTAAACCATAAAAGTTAGCATATCTACAACATGGTAGTTTGTTTCAAAATGACCTACATGTTTAGAGGGATTTGTAGTGGAAGATTTGGGCCATAAGATTTTCATCTCATCCTTTGTTGTAACCATGTTTGATATTTTTGAGTATGGGGATTGTGAAGGGTTGGAAGTGAGGTTTTCTCCTTGAAACACATGCTAAATATGTTGGGTCTTACATGGTTGTTCTGGAGCTTCTCTAGATGGAAGTTACCATGGTTTAGTTGTTGAGGATAGAGGCACCCCCTTTTCCCTTGTTTTGACAAAAGACTACGTTTTTTATAATCATTGATGTTGATAGGAGATGGACATTGAAGAAATGGAACTTGAGTGGCCATGTTGAGATCCGAACTATGTCATATGGTTTCTTCTTGTTTTATTTTTCAATTCAAGATGATTTCCTCTAGACCCCTCATGAGGGTTCTTGGGTAAATTGGGACTCTTTCTTTGTAAATGGAATTATGGTTTTGATATATAGGTGAATCTCATTTATAGGGTTTATGTATGGATCGGGCTTCAAGTTTACCATTGGAATACTCAAAGATTGAGATTGAGGTTATTTCTAGATCCTTCCGCTATCTTCCAATGGTTGATGGAGTTAACATGTCTAGATTCAGGTTGTATGATAAATTATGTATGTATGTTGATGTGGATAAACCTCTTCCATATTTAATTATTTTATCTTATAAATTTATTTTTGGAAGCCAATGACTATTTTTTAAGGTTCTTATGTCATCTGTCAAATGTGTCACAAAGTGAGTCACTCGTTAATATTGTTTAAGGGAAATAAGGAAGCATATGGAAGGAAGGATTCGAGTCTCAATTCTTGGATCAAACTTGCCAAAGGGCGGGAAAGAAAAATATTAAGGATTGTCCCAAAAAGGCTAATGATAGATTGGGTGAAGCCAAGGATTCAAATTCCTTCTTGACTCAATAAAAAAAGATACAAGAAAATAGGAAATGTCATCTCCTAGAGATGGTAAATTTAGAAGGGAATCTCTTGTTTCCTAATTTTCCATGCCATAGGATTTCCTCCTTTACTTCTTACAAGGTGAATTCTAAGTTGTGTCGGTGGAAATATTTCAAGAAACCCAAAGTGTTCTAATACTATAGGTTCAACTATGTTTGAGAAGCATGAGGTAAGGATGGCATTATGTAGTAAAGTAAATGAAGAATGAAATACAAATGATTTTTAGATAAAGTTGATCTCTTTGGCTTGAAGCCACCTTGATTTTTTTCATATGTCAGTTGGAGCCTTATCTATTTTTTTAGATAAGGTAAATAAAATTTAGTTTTGAAGGGACCAAAAAACCCTTTACAAAAAGAGAAGCATGGTCATACAAGCCAACGAAAGAGAGCCAAGGAGCCATGTCAAACAAACTTGACAAGAGGGAAACCCCAAACAGATCCAGATTCCATGAAGTCTGCAATATTTAACTAATAATTTTTTATAATAAACAAAGATACAAAAAAACTTAGTAGAGGTAAGAAACATGAAAAGCACAAAAAGAAATAGTAGCCTTATTACTTTCTTTGTGTAGTCTTTTGAATAATTTTTATGATAGTTTATTGATTTTTATGTCATGACTATATTAGTTTCATGATATTATATATTCCTATAAAATGGGTATTTTCAATATGACCTTATATATTGAAAATACCCAAACCCTTTTACAAAGAGGAATTCAGATGTGCAATACATCACAAACAAACAACATGAAACTAATTTTCATGACAATATATATATATATATATAGCATGATATAAAATAACCTTGAGTTGTATGAAGCATGTGACCTACGTTTATGTTTTTCCCTTGATTTTAGTATGAATACCTACATACTTGATTTGATACCTTTTATCTATTGCACAAGATTAAATTTGAAAAACTAGAATTTATAGTAATAAAAATATACAAAGTTAATATTAAAAATAAAAAAGAGTATAAAACAACGTTAAGTATTAGAAAAATGTCACATGTGAAAGCTTAAAATTGTCTTCACCTATGCTTATGGTTGTCCTTAAATTCAATTTGTAGACCTTGATATTCTACTTGACCCTTTCAATGCATCTTAGAAGTGTTTCTACAATTCAAAAATCCTCATTCATCCACTTTATAATAACATAAATTTTAACTATAAAACACTAGAATTTGCAATTATAACTAATCAATGAAGATAATTACTAAAAACAAACTCAACATAGACACACTTTTAAGGTCTTACCGCATAAAACTTGGGCTTTTCAAATCGTATGAAATGATCAAGTGACTTAATCAATTAGTTACTAAAGTTATAAAGAGTTAGAGAAAGGCTAGGGGATTCATTCCACACAAATATTTAATGCTTGGATTATTCGATGACCACAAAATATTGTGTCCAATGTTAAAACAAGGAAAGCAAGTTTTCCCTTTATTATTATCTTTTACCTTTGTAAACTCATGAACTAGTGAACTTTGTGTTCTAAACAGAGATCCCGATATTATTATTCTATAGAATGTGTGTCGGTGATCAATCTACTTCTATATATATGTTCACAATGTCCAGTTTTCTATAATAGGCACATTTGACCCTATTTTTCTTAGGTTTGATTTCATAAGAGGATGTCTCAATTTTCACTTTGGAAGTGGTAGTATTCATAAAAATTTTCTCATTGTCTTGTTTGTTCTATTTTAATCCTTTTTATACTCCACAACACCACTACATCTAACAACATGCACATCTCCCAATATTACTTACAACATCCAACAACATGTACAATGCCCAAAAGCATTTACAACGTCCAATATAAGAATATGAATGGAAGCCAAAACATGTAAAACTTCTAACACTCTTACTTGGGAAGGGAAAAGACCATCCTCACTAATGAATGTGACCACATGATCTATCAAACCAAAAAATATCTACTATTTTTCTAGAAAAACCTAGAAAACATAAACATTGACATGGTACAAAATACCACCAAATAGCTCAAAGATGACCACAAAAAACCTAAAAAATACTAGATCTAGTTTGTTTCAAAATGCACTTAAGTTTACTATCGACCTATGGTTTTAGCATGGTCCACATTCAATGGAATAGTCTATTTCTCTAGAAAAATAATGGAATGAATACCTTCCTACAAAACCACATATTTCCTTCACATTTTTTTGATTCTCCATATCATCCAATGGTGCAAGAGAAGATCAAAATCAGAGATCGAGGAACTAAAAAAGAAGCTCAAAATAACTCAAGATTCCAACAAAATAATTGTGTTCAATTAACAAAATGAGATTTTCTAACATGAAAAAATGTGGGCAAAGTTTGAGCACTAATAAAATACAAATGTACAAAAAGAGTAATGTTGTGAGAGAGAATCCAAACATGAGTAAAAAAATATCTTGTATTATAAATGCATGGAAAATAGCTTTACAATATAAACATATAAATATATATGGAAATCAGAGAAGTGTAACCACAACTTAAATAGGTGAAGTATAATTACTACCTATCTAGATGACACATAAGCAAGCTAAATACATGTGTAGGAAAAACCATACAATGGAATTAAAAAAACTACAATCGTACCCCCTTCACCCTACCTCTTCTATATTGTGAATGAGGTATTGGGGTGAGTGTCTTGGGAAGGCTAAGGTGTGGAATAAAATTATGGGCATATGGGAAAGTGAGAACATGGACCCTTTGACACATCTTAAATTTGTGGATGACATGATTTTACTTCTTATTGCAAAAACATGTGTGACTTTGGCTTGTAAACAAATTTTCATGATTATGAGGAGGCTTGAGAAAAAAATTAGTCAACAAAAGTCCCAAGTTTTCTTTATTAATGTTCGATGGAAGATGAAAGGTTAGATTGTTCATGTTGGGTAGTTTCATGCAAATAATTACAATTTTTTTTTTTTTTTCTAGGAAGGCCAAGAAAGGATTTGGGGTGATTTGATTAATAGAATTCATGACAAGTTAGAGGTATGGAAGTCCAAGTGGCTCAACATTTTTGGATTAATTATTCAAATCATGAGAAACATAGTCATCAATAGGATTTGTATATCGAGAACCTTTTAAAGACTAATTAATAAGCCATAGTGAATGTCTTCGAGTTTAATTTATTGATGCAAAACTAATATTTCATGTCACAAAATTTCACAAATGATGAAATTTGAATCATATGTCATCATTAATACATCTATTCTATATGTTGAAGTGTCATGAATTTTTTTGGTATAATATATCCAAGTTGTGACATCATTTATTTCATATCAAAGTGTTTTATGCACTAAAATGTTCATATTCAACTTCTAACACTTAAAGATTTGTTTCAACATTAGGAATATTCAACAAATCACTCTCTTCATATTCACAATTCAATATTTCATTTCTCATTACAACATCATAACATTTGGAATTATCCAACCTAAAAAGAGAACTAAAATAGAATTTGAAATCTTTGAACCTAAAACAAGTGTTGAATTGTTTTGAATTATATATGTCAGATCCAAATGTATCAAGTGAAATAAGAGGAAAAATTATCATAATTTAAAGAAAAGATGTGTTTCGATTGCAAGTCAAAATAATCTTCACTATGTAAATATGAAATGTATGATTCAATATTTTTGCAAAGAATTATTAATTGTCTGAAATTCTTCATCTATAAAATATATCACTTGGATTAGAAATAAAACACCACATGCTTTATCAAATGAATTATTAAATGAGTCAAAAAGATAATCTCCATTTCTGATTTTTTTTGAAATCTTATAAATCTTAACAATGGGAAGAATATGAGAAAAGGTTATGTTGCTTAAAAAAAAATTAGATAAAATGTAAAATTTCATGATTGTATCATAGAAAATAAATATAACTCATTAAGGATTTAAAAAAGCTCAAACATTTTTTTTATTTTTTTTGAAAATTTAACATTACATGGTCAAGGAACCAAATTTGACAAGATTTATGATGTTGGCTTTGACTATGAGTGAATTGTTTTGTGAAAATCTAGATATTACCATTTAGATTTTTTTAATGAGTTTCTAGAAAAGATTGTTACCAAATCAAAGAATTTTGTTCATTGGGTTTAAAGGAACTCAAATTTTCACGATGTTTTACAAGAAGATGAGACAAGTATTTGCATGATGGATTCAAGTTTCTTCTAAAGAACTAGCTCATTTTTAACTAAATGGATAACATAAAAACATTCAAATATGATTTCATTCATCTTAGGAAAAGAGAGGAACCAAGATAGGTTGGGTAGAGATCAAATCAAATGTCTAATGAATTTATACAAAATCAATTATTGATGTTTTTTTGTTTCGTTTTGAAGCATGCAAATTGACATCTTAATGTAAGTAATAATTTAATTCATAAAATATATTAAATAAAAGTATTCTCCTAGTTTGCATGCAATAGGGATCTCAAGGTAATTCAAGAAGTCATATTTTGATTTTTTTTCATAATGTTTCAACACTGCCATGTAAAACTATACCAAGGTTTGAGTTTCAGGTGAGATTCATTTTGAATGACATGAACTACAAAATTTCACTCTCATAAAACATAATCTAAACAATAATCAAGCAAAAATGTAGTGCCTCGTGTAACAAGAATCAAAATCGGGTGAGCGATGAATATTTGACACAAGGGTGGATGGGTGCTTAATGAAGAGTCACATTATACCATGTAACCTTCAAAGCCACATGTAGAAAACTTCCAAAAATGAATGCTTAATAACAAAATTTTGAATTCAACAATAGGACACACATAAGCAAGCTTTATGGACACACATAAGCAAGCTTTATTCATATACTTGTAGGAATATCATGCAAAGACCAATAGGAAAAAATATAGTCACAAAGTCATATATCATTCCATGTAAAAAACACTACTTTAAGCCTAAAGTTTGCATCCACACCTTTGCTCTATTTCTAAGAGCTAAACTAAGTTGCTAAGAACTCTATGCTACAAATCCCTCTCTAAGGCAATTAATATTTGTTTATATAGCTATCTAGTACAAAATCACTCTTAAAACTAATATGATGTGTGTTTCAAAGGACCCATTATAGACGTAGTTGGCCATTTTGAAATTTTGTGGCTTTAAATGAACTTTTTGTGATGCTTTGCAACTTTCAAACAACTTTACAATATTCTACGACTTCAAATAATTTTTAGCTTTAGATTCAAACATGTAGTACTATTGGGAAACTTCTTTAGAGTTCCGCAACTTTTGCCAATCCTCCAATTATTGTAAGAAAGACTTTCAAATTTTGTGAGGCTCAAGCAAAGACTCCAGAGACTTTCACAAATTATGCAATAGACTTACGTACTACACTAACAATGAAAAAATGCAACCATAGGACTTTTGTAGCCTGATAATAACATAATTTCTTCACATTGATACCCACCAACAACACAAAATGCAAAACACAAACTAACTTTGGTATTGACTCAATTTTTTTTGTTCGTATAAAATTACCTATGAACTTGGGTGATCTTGCATCAATTTTGAAAGGATCATGAGTATGACTCCTAGAGACCACATATGATTCTCAATGAGAGAAATGATTATATGAGTGAATAGTGAAAGAAATATACTCAAATAAGATAAATGATTACATTTTACGAGAGAAGCAAAATATGATTAATATCAAGTATAAGTCACCCATATAAGTGTAACATAACTAAAATCAACGTAAAGAACAATGCAATGAACAAAACAACTCCCACATCGTAACACCGGAAAACAAATTAAACAAATTAATTAAAGATGTAGATTACATTTTCCCTCAAATAGTAGTTTTCAACATCCACCCTTAAGCAATATTTAGCTTCATACCTAAAGGTTCAAGTAGGGTTACACTAAAATAGATTTGACCATAAGTTCACACCACCCTTTGTCTATAACTATGTATAATGTAAATCGTGAAATGTACAATGTGAACGCTGAAAGGGATATAGTGAATAAGTGAAATTGGAGGGAGAGGAAGAATGGGAAAGGAAGATGGGGTAGAAAATGACATTTGAGGGTAGAGAAGGGAAAAGAAAAGGAAAGTGGAATAGAGGAGTTAATGTGAAATTTAAGTCTCTATGAAGAGCATGACATGTATGTCTCGCGCCTCTAATACTGTGATGTTTTGGCATTGACGGTGTACTCGGAAATGAACATAGCAAGTAGCTTAGGAGATTGAAGGTGCGGTCGATGGTGTGATGGTAGCTCATTCAAGCCGCTCGCTTGTAACTCTTGTAAGATTTGGGGATATAGCCATGGCATGCCTAAACTTTCCATGGATCTGTTTCATTCCTCCTGCAGATCCCTTTAATGCATTTGGGTTTCTGTGATGCCATGCCTAATTTTCATGTGATCATCGCTTGTAATATTGGGTAGATTCGAATTACGATTTGGCATGGAAAGAGGTACATTCCTTGAAGAATAATGTAGAAATGGGTAATAAGAAAAATAAGGCAAAGCAGAGGAGGCACGAGGCATGCGTAATTTTTGGTATGCATAAAAACCCTAAAGTAACAAATAAGAGTTACAATGTAAATGCAAGTGTATATTATAGCTTTGCACTATTATTGCCATTTAGCATTAAAGGTTATTGGAAGAAATTCTGCTTGTCTTTGTATCTATAATGAATTTATCATTTTTCCCATCTCATTATTTCTTTTGTTTTTTCCAGCCTTTGGAGGGAAATAATACAGATCATGTTCAATCCCTTTCTGTAAAGAAAAAAGAGCCAAAAGAAGGTCAAATAGTTAGTGATGTAAAGAAGCCTTATGTTCTTTATATTGGCTACATACCTCATGGGTTTTATGAAGAGCAGATGAGAGGTAAGGACTGAAGAAAACCATTTTATAATTTGTTTTGATAATTATTATTTGTCTGATTATTATTTTAGCAATGGAGTTATGTGTTATTTTAGATGGCACGTGCACAGTACAAGTCAATTTTGCAACAATTATTTGTGGACAGGAATTTTACATTCATATCTGACCCACTTAATGCTCTTTCTATCCAACTTATTTTGGATCAAACGACTTCAAATTTCAAGGAATAAAAAGGTTTGTAATGAAATTTCTTTCCACATTGTGAGTGTTTTATGGAAAGACATTTAGATTAATATTTTAAAGTAATTGATATCATTGATACGCTGATGTCAATGTTTTCTGTTTTGTAACCAAAGGAAAAACTACATACAATAAATGGGGTTCATCACTATCATTGGTAAATTGAATATATCCTTAGTTTTGCTTTGTAACAAAAGGAAAAACTAAAATGTTACACTAACGTCTATTTATCATCCAAAATTTCTCATATTTAGTATACCATTGACCATTGACGTCTATTTAGTATATTTATCATTGACGTTAAGTAGGATCAATTTTCGTTATCTTATGTTTGATTATATGCCTAAATTTGTTCAAAGTCCAAATGTTTGTTAAATCAGTAAATTTTATGGTTAATGTCAGTACCATGTCGGATTTTACAGACACCCATTTTTTCATAATCAAAATCACGATGAATAAAAAAATTTCCGATGTAAAAGTAAATTCCCAAATTTTGTAAGTAAATACCCAAATTTCGTGAAAGCCCGAACTGTTGTTTAATCAGTGAATTTGAAGTTTGGTGTCAATAGCATATGGAAGGATATAGACACCCATTTTGTCATTAATGCAACTGAGATGAATACAGAACAGATTAGAGAAATCTCACATATTCAAGAATTTTGTTCAAGGATACTAGATTGATCCTTTTAGATGATTGTAATGGTTTGAGTATTTGGTTTCAGCAACGTTTCTCTATGAACCGTTAAAACCCCAATGTGTTTTGGTCTTTCAGTGATCGTAGTTAAAATCCAGGTGGGTTTTGGTGGATTCAGAACATCCTGACTTGGGTGTTGTTTTGTTTCCTCATTTAAGATAGTATGGCAGCCACTTCAATGGAGTAAAAACCCTTGTCACACGGGAGATGAAGGATTCAATGGCAATATTAGTGGGTTCAAGTGAGAGCAAGAGATGCTAGGGGTAGGACTTTCACGTTTTCATGCGGGTTTTCCACTCTTCCAAAATGAAAAAAACTATTAGAAAGTGAAAATGTCTAGGCGGCCGTCAAACCGTCAAATTTAACATAGTGGTAGAAACGTCATTAGAGGCCTTTCCCATAGGGGAACGCCTTCGGGCGTAATTATGATAAATTATAATTAAACTAAAAGCAATTTAGAATCTTATCAAACGTGCAACACATTGAAGCAATAAATCTACACCACGTTATATTAATAAATGTTATACGTATAACATCAAAATTACAAAAACTTATAATTTATTTGGGGGAGATGAATTTAAAATACATAAATTCAAAATGTAAATATACTTCGGACGCCACCGCCGAGACGAAGGTTCCAAGTTCGAAACCTGCGCGTGATTTCTCCGTCGTCTACCTGTAATGTCAGTCAGAGTGGCCCTTTGGAGCTGTGCTCTGGAAAATGTAAACTGATCCTGAGGATACCCATGAATTGTGTACGCTGCAATACTTAATCACTTTCCACGAGTCGCTATCTCCACCCAGACTGTCGCCGCCCTGACCTGCCCTTCCTGACATCCACGTGGAGCTTTGTTGGCCGTTGAGATTTCGACGCATCTACGGATTTCCAATTCAAGCCGTTGATTTCTGACACAAGCAGGTTGAACTCCAAATAGTAACGCCTTCGGCGTAATAAACATAGAAGCAACTACCTAATTTAATTGAATTTTACAAGAAACATAATTGAATCCCTTAAAATAAGACAAAACCAAAAGAAATACTTAAAACGGTCTGGAAATCCTCATGATGCATGCGATATTTTTGACCTGATCCACCGGGTTGCAATAATTTCTTGTAACAAGATAACTACTTTTTTAGTAGGATTTAGAGGCGAGATAGTTACAGAAGATTTCATCCCCATTATGACCACCCTTATATAGATACAGTCCTTGTCTACTCCACCAAAGGTAATTAATTCAACGTGAAAAGAGAAAGACAATGAAAGCGTGCGGAGCCGTCCATAAGCCCAACATTAAGAAATTTAATGGGTGCAATCTGGTTGGGAATATATTAGCCTGTAAGTGTGCCAGCTCAAAGCCCAAGAAACAAACGCTGGTGTACAAGAAATCTTCTCAT
The DNA here is from genome assembly GCA_018340775.1 of Taxus wallichiana var. yunnanensis. NCBI lineage: Eukaryota > Viridiplantae > Streptophyta > Pinopsida > Cupressales > Taxaceae > Taxus > Taxus wallichiana. Next base: position 1,014,621,812 of record CM031240.1, on the reverse strand, counting down.
GTCAACCCTTATTATACCATTGGGCTTGATGAATTCGCCACCTTGAATGCAGAGCTGTCTGTAAAACGGGAATATGTTGCCATGGAGACTGGCAGCTCAGCGGCCATGGTGAGGTTTGATTATTGCAGCAGAGGATGGATCCTCTGGTCTTTCAAAATGAAGATAATAATGATGGTGATGGTGATGTTGCTACTCCTCGGGTTTCGATCCTGTCACCTTTCAGAACCAAAGCCAATGAAGAGGGGGAGGAGAGAGAAAACTCAGTACAGGGGAGGGAGAGAATACTCGGTATAGGGTTCAGAAAAGGGATCACGAGAGAGAGAGGGAATGATAGATGAGGAAGTAGTCGGCTTAAATTTTGATAGAATAGTTTTATGTATATATCTAAATGTTGGGCTTGTTTTGGGATCACTTAAAGCCACTATGTTTATTATAGTTATGTTTAATTACTTATAATTGAAAGCTATTTAATATAATTGCATATTTATTGTTGTTGTGGACAATTTTTTATATATAAAAACATGGTTTTATGGAGGGACTTCAATGTTCTGCAGGTAGAATGTTTTATTGTTCTTTTTAAAGTTAGTTATAGAAATAATAGAATCTAGGTCTAAAAAATAAAAGTTCTACTTTTTTTACCCATGTGAAATATAAGATGTATTCCCCATTAATTTTAGTGATTTTAGAGGGAAATATGATTTTTATTTAAATCATTGAGATATTTATGAAGCTCCCTCCACGAGACAAAAGCACTCGTTGAGGTACAAATGATTGATTTTATGTTAAAAATAAGTTGTTTGTCATTTTCATTTATTTAAATATGTTTGAATTATGCAAGCTATAAAAATCACAAACCAATAATAATAGTTGACCTATTATTGTACTAGACACTTGATCTCATCATTGTTTACATAATAATGATCCTGAAAAATTTCTGTACCAACTTTTATATATTTTTGCAAGAAAAGGTTCTAATGTATATTTGAATTTATCCCAAACTACTAATATTTATGACCAAAAATGATTTATGCATAATTATGTGGAAAACTTTAATCGGTGACAAATTAGAATGATGAATCACATTCATCATTCTTTCTTTATATAATTGAAATTTGTATTGTTTATATGTACATCTATTTATATTTTTGGCCCATAAATTATATTGTTAGAACCATATTTTGGAATAAACATTTAACTAATTCTCTTATTTGTAATTTTAATTGTTTCATATAATTTATATTAAAATTATTTAATATATTAATAACCACCTTTGCAAAAAAACTTATTCTAGAGATATAAGTTTTGAAACCAAAGACTCATATTCATTAATAAAGACCTTAGGAGATGGTGGAAAGAAGGTTTTGCTCGTCATATCGATTTTATAAGCTGCTGATTTGAACAGGAGGATCTGCGGGTTGTCTGTAGTAATTGAACTTCATCTACTAATTCTTAGATTGAGGTGCGCCATTGTGTAGTGATTCTCAACTTCAGTGCCCACTTCTACATAAAACTTATGCTAATAAATGGCATTGTTTTACCAAAATTGCTAAAATAGGTAGTCTTTCCATGCATGCATTACAACGTGCGTTCGTCATTTGAAATGTATATTTATGTTAAAAAAATCCAAAAATAAAATCTCTTTCATTATTTGGTTATATATGGATGACAATTCTTCGCATAAAAATCTAATTTAACGCTTTCTTTTGAGTCTAATTTTTGCCTTTAGACCTTAAAAATCCACAAAGCTTAATATATCAAGACTAATTGTCCTCCCTAAATGTGTTACAATGTTAAAGACACTTACACTTAAACATGGGATGCATTTAAGTAAAATGGTGGTTAAATGCCGAGAAAATGTTATAAACAACACAATGGTTAACACAAATCAAGAGCAAGGTATACTTTGTGTCAATAATTTAAGATGTGTATGGACTCTAACCGAGGATCAAATTATAATTGCATTCAAAGGATGTAAAAAGAAACTTGAGATTGATTTTTTTTCAGAGAGGGACAATCCAAAGGCCATAGAGGTCTCAAGCACCCTCAATGGGATATATTTATGAAATCAAAAGAATGTGCCATTGTCTCCTAGCTATTGAATGAGTATCTTGAATAATAGATTATAAGATTGTTCTTAAGACTTGTGGAACTACAAAGCTACTTCATTCCATTCATGTTATCTTATATAGCCTCTCTTAAGAATGTTAGATATAGGAGAGGGAATTTTATCTTTTTTTTAACACGGTCCTTTCCTCAATTTAAATTTTTAGAGGAAGTGTGTAGCTCGAAGATATATTTTGCAATAATTGGGTCTAGTGGTGACTATATACACCTACTTTTTCAATTTATTGAATTTTATTGCTTCGTAGATATCAATGGTGCATTAGCTTCATAATAGCACATCCTCAAAGATAGTGCCATAAGAAGTAACTAGAAATGGTTACATGCATCCTTATGGGTTGTATTGGCCTAGTCAACATTGGCACTTATGATAAAGTTTTGATGTAAACCTTGATCATATCCTATTTTACTTGTTTACATACCATTTCACTCATCTTTTATAGACTCATTGTGATATCACGTTTTCATCCTCTTATCATCACCCTTAAACCTACTTTTAGCCCACACATAATGTTATACGACTAAATCCATGTTTATTCATAATAACAAGAAATATTGAAGTAATGAAATAATTGAGGCCATGTAACCCTTTTAAATTATAAAAGGGTAAAAAGATTTATATAAAGAATATACAAAGGATGTGCAAATAACCGATAAAAGGATAGATGAAACAATCATACGAAATAATTGATTATTGTGATGAAGGGGTGTGGTGGTTGTAACCACCCCTTAGATGTTATAAAAGGGATAATCTTCCGATGGATAGGGAATTTAAAAAAATGAATTTAATAAAATAAAGAATGATGAACTTGGAGACCTTCAAGTGTAGTGCCTAGAGCAAGTACCTTGTGATTAACTAAAATTGACTAAACTATGTAGTATAAGGGGATAATTAATATAAACTATGAACATCTACAATAAATCAAATAAATGCAAAGTAAGGGAAATATGTAAATGATCTAAGTAACTATGCAAAAGGAAATACTAACCCTAATGTGTAATAAGGAAGAGGAAAGAACTAAGCTAAATAGAAGATACTCGTAGGACAATGTGTGAAGCGATGACTAGAAAATCCAGAGGTGGTAATGATGTGAAGAAGTTTTGAAAAGGATGGATCTGGAGGATCTAGCTAGACTGGAGTGCTTGGAGAGGGATTGGGGCACCTATAGGTATTCTAGTTTGCAATTTGGGCTCCTGGTCTGTGTAAAAGCTCTAAAACTGATCTTCAAAGGGTGAGAGGTGGCTGAAACCCTCACCTGCTTTTCACATCAAGTTCATTTTCTGGTACCGGATGTCGCCAATAATCCAAGATGATGAGAAGACTGCAAAAGACCAAAAGAAGTATCAAAACCATAAAAAAAGAAAGATGCAAATGAATGGTAAATGTAGAAAATGTAATAGTATGTGTGCATGGAATAGAATAGAATCTCTCCCCTATGAAGTGTGATGTAAATGTCCTAGCATTCCGCCTTGATGATGGAGCTATGTGGATGTAAGTGATCTCAATGCAATAGATGGATGCAACTCTAGATGAGTGATAGTAGTAGGTGATGCTAGGTCCCTCATTATGGTCTCATAACTTTATATTTATAGGGTTCTCTTGGTCTAATTTTGTAATTAACCCTAAAAAGGTCGACCAAAAGAAAGATAAAGATCTCAAATGGATGGAAAGATCCCAAAAAGAGGTGGGAAAGTGCCAAAAAGGACCGAGGCACCTCTCGGGGATCAGGCACCCTCGGGTGCCCCAAGAGAGTAATTGGGTGCCCCATCGAGGCTAAAATGATGCGGGATGACAGAACTTGATTGGGCATATGGGTGCAAGAGATCGGTAATTACGAAATAAAATAAAACAAAATAGCCAAAATACAAGTATTAATTAGTAATTTATTCACTCAAGAACCTTCTAAATAGTAGTATGAGACCGAGATAAATAATGTCTAAAGTGCATGATTTTGTGACTACATTTTACCCCCACTTTATGTTGGTGAATGGAAAGCTCGGTAATATAAAGTAGATAGAGATGCATATACGATGTCCATGAATGGCGTGGTAGAAATGTCTGAAGGATTAGACAAAGTGTGGAATGACAAAAATATGGAGGAGCGTGGAAACTAAATATGAAAAATGTGCAAAGAAAAAGTGATGAGAGTGAACCTAGGGTAGAACACATGTGTATCTGCTGTGGTGTGTGATGTACCTGCATGGTTAGTAAAGTGTTTGTTGTCGAAAAGTGTTGTTATTACCCCCATTTGACTATTTGTTTCTCATACGGCCGGACCTACAAGGAGAAAACGATCAAGTAGTAAAATATGTATGTATGTGTAAAAATGCAATATAAAAGACACATGTATATGAAAGCATGTAAATGTAAAATATAAAAATGTAAATGGAAAATGTAAATGGAGAATGTGCACCTGATCCATGTTGAGAGAAAGAGTGTAGAAGGATATTCTGTACTGTGAGTTTTTTGGGTGATCTCATGCCATAGGCCGAAGAAGTGTAGGGAGGAAATGCTCGTGTCCTCCAAGCTCTAACTGCTTCCCGAATGTGTGTGAAGAGATATTTGTATCGTCCTAGTTTTTGGGTGATCTAACACCACTGGCTGAAGTAGTGTAGAGAGGCACACCCACTGTAACCTTCAAACCTGTAACTACTTCCTAGAATGCTAAGGACACCATGTTTTGTAAAATCAACTGTGTATGGGGTTCCTAGACTAGTTTGAAACCACTTGTATATAACTAAACTGTATTGGTGTAGAATATGTGTTAGTATGTAAAAACCCCAAATGATGCCCCCCTTTGGGGGGGTGTGCAACGTCGCTAATAGGAGAAAAATGGCCCCAAAAGAGGATAAATCATGTACGCTGTAACCTTGAAAAGTGATTGGTAGAAACCAAGGCACACACAAATAATAAGGCTAGCCAAATACAAGTGTAAACAAACATGCATGTAGAAAACAATGTGTAAGCTAAGTAAACAATGAATTAATGTAAACATGCAAGAAGACAAAGTAAGCCACACAAAGTGGGCTGTAAACATGGGACATCACTCACGATGTCGCAAGACATGCAAGGCCATCATGGCCATAAAAAACAAACAAGTGTGCACACCAAACAAAGGGCAAGGCCCACATACAATAAAAAACAATAATAGAAAATGTAACAAACAAGTATGGAAAAAAATATCCTGCATAACAAATGCTGCACATGAAGCACCCGTTAGCATGTTAGAAAGATAACTAGTATGTCAAAAACATGTAGAACCAAGTAATGGAAAGTGATAAGTACAAAATGAAACAATAGCACTTGTGAGAGACGAATGTGGATGCCCCTAACAACCAATGTAGGAAGGGTAGAAGGTGAGCATCCATGTTTGCATGTAAGATATGTATCTGTGATCACAACTAGAAAAAGATGTGAACGTGCATGTGTGGATGATATAGATAAATGACATACAAGCAATCTAACTAGCATGCATAGTAAAGTGACCATGAACAAGCACAAGTAAGCAAGGGTAAAAGTAACCATAATATGCAGTATGTTGTGGATGGATGGAATGAAATGCAAATGGAGTGATAGGAGCCGTGTGCCCCCGAGTGAATGGAAATGTATGCAATGAGGTTCATTTCCCCCTCAGCAATCAAGAATGAACCATAAATGAGAGTGCATCATCGGGAAATGTTCAAAGTGTGTGTTGTGTGTCTAACGCGTTGTGATGAATGTGTATGTGTAGTGATGAGATGTGACCTAGTGATGATGTGTGTGTGAACCCTTATAGCCGAAGTGTATATCATGAACAAATGAATGTATAAGTGATGATTTAGCCTAAGCGTATATCACTATAAGATGAATGGATGAGTGATGATTTATCCTAAGCATGGTGATGTAACCTAAGGTGTATACCACTACAAAAGGATAGAATATGTGACGATTTAACCTAAAGCGTATGTCACTAGCCTAGGATTTTCACATGATGAAAGTTTGAATAGTAAATGTGTGATGATTGTAAGGTCCATTTTATTTGTAAACCCTTGGCATTCGAGTATGGACTGAGGAACTAAAGTGCATCATCAAGTAGTGAGTGTAACGTGTCAAATATAATGTAGTATATATAATGATGAAAGACGACCATGTGATGAGTGGAATGTGTAAAGATGTGATGTGTAGAAGGAAATGAAACATGTGTAGAATGTGTGAAATGTAATGTATATAATGGCATGTAATGTATGTATATAGGCTAGTAATGTAGGATGTAAGATGATGTAATGCTAGAAGACGTGTATGATATAGGATGTGTAAATGCACCAATGTGAAAATGTTGTAGACTAAGTGTAGAATGTATGGTGTATGATAATGATGTGTGATGAAATGAAATGTAAAGACCTATGGTAGTAAGTGTGTAGGGTTCATGTGTAGTAAGCCCTCAACAATTAAGTGTGAACCGAATCACAAGTGTGTGTCATCGGGTAGTGGTCAATGCTAGATCGTGTGCTAAAAATGCCTATATGAAAATGAAAGGATGATAAATGTATGAATGCTATGATGAGTGAGGTGGGGGGATGCTTATGCTATGCCCCCAAGTGTATGAACGATGGAGGTCTTATTCAAAAGACACTAAGTGGATCAATGTAGGGAGTAGTTTCCTTAACAAAAGTGGTGGAAAGATGAGGTGGCAATGTTGCAGACAACTTGAGTGGAGAGGTACTTGTATTAACAAAATGATTAGGAAACGAAAGTGGAGTAGGATGATGAGAAAGCTTGAATGGTGGAAGCCTTGGTGGTATTGATGATGCTACTTATTGAAGGAGAAGGGATATTGATTTTGATAGGTGGTTGCACACTTTGAGCTAGTAATTGCGAAGAAGGCGTATGAGAAACAATGTCATGATGCTCATTAAGTGGAGAAGAAGCAACATCAGAAATAGGAGAAGTATTTGTCTGAGTAGGAGAAGAATCATTATGCACATGTGAGGGATTTTCAATATCAAACATGTAATGAATAAGAGAATCATCGAGAACTTTCTTAGAAATATTAGAAGGAGGCTCACTAGTAGTCGCATAACATGGTATAGTAGGTGGAGATGGGGATGTAACAGAATGATGTGTAACAAATGAAATAAGACCTTGACATTCAATATTCTTGATTATTCATGGAAAAGTGTGGAAATAATTATCATTATGTCCATTGATTTGATGATAATTGCAATATGGATGACCTTGATATTTTGCTAACCGATAAGGAGAATAGTAATGAGTAGGCAGTAGAGTGATCAACTAATGAATAAGGAGCTGAATAAAAATGTCATGTGGTATAGTATTATGCTCAAATATGAGAGGCTCAGGAAATGACATGTCTTGAGGTTCAACTAGATGACATGTAGTGGACATAGATTGCATAGAGGATGTAGAATGAGCACAAACATGCGATTGAGAAACATCCTTAAGCTATTGAATTTCAGATCTAAGGGATGTAATGGTTGATTCCATAGCCTTAAATTTTATCTTGAAACAAAGAATGTAAAGCTTGAATTGACTCCAATAGAGGTTGATTAGATGGAGGATCACTAGGTTTGGTAAATAAACAAGTGAGCATAGGACTTAGTTCATGTGGTGGTGTATTGTCATCAAAATACTTGGTGTCTAAGGATTTTTGCAAAACATCCTGGAAATTAGGGTATCTCCTAAGTAAATCAGATAAAAAAATGTGATCCATGATAGAGGAAAAATGAGGATCCTAAGTGTGAAAGACATCGAGTTCACTAAAATGATTAACTAAAATTAACTAAACTATGTAGTATAAGGGGATAGTTAATATAAGTTATAAACATTTGTAATAAAGTAAATAAATGTAGTAAGGACAATATGTAAATGACCTAAGTAACTATGTAAAAGGAAATGTTAACCCTAATGTGTAAGAAGGAAGAGAAAATAACTCAAGTTGAATAGAAGATACTTGCAAGACAATGTCACAGTGATGATTGGAAAATATGGAGGTGGAAACGACTATGAAAGACCGAAAAGGATGGATATGGAGGATCTATTTAGATTGGAGTACCTAGGGGAGGGAGAGAGGTGTCTGCATTGGTGCTTTGGTTTGCAATCTGGGTACCCTGGTATGTGAAAAATATTTGAAACTGATCTTCATAGGGCTGAGATTCTGAAACCCTCACTATTTGTCACATCAAGTTCGTTGTCCCATACTGGATGTTGTCAATAATCCAAGATGATGAGAAGACCTGCAAAAGACCAAAAGAAGTATCAAAACCCTAGAAAATGAAATATGCAAATGAATGGGTTGGGATGAGCTCAGTTGCACAATGATGGGCTTACTAACTGAGCGTTGCACTACATTTCAGACCCAAATGTATTTCCGATGAGTGTGTGCATAATGTGCCCCTGTGTACTCTTGTGTCAGTCACACTTTGTGAAGTAAGTGAGCAATAACTAAATGTAGAAAATGTAATAGTATGTGTGCATGGAATATAATAGAATATCTCCCCTATGAAGTGTGATGTAGATGTCCTAGCCTTGTGCCTTGATGATAGAGCTATGTGGATGCAAGTGATCTCCAATGCAATAGATGGATGCAACTTTAGATGAGTGATAGTAGTAAGTGATGCTAGGTCCCTCATTATGGTCTAATAACTTTTATATTTATAGGGTTCTCTTGGTCTAATTTCATAATTAACCCTTAAAAGGCCATACCGCCATGAGAAAGATAAAGATCTCACATGGCTAGAAAGATCCCAAAAATAGGTGGTAAAGTGCCAAAAAGGACTAGGGCACCCCTGGTGGGATCAGGACACCCATGGGCATCCCGATACTAATCTAGGTGCCCATCAAGGCTAAATTGACGTGGGATGACAAAATCTGATTGGGCATATGGGTGCAAGAGGTCGGTAATGACAAAATAAAATAAAAAAGATGGCTAATGAGATGAGGGTTAATTAGTACTTTCTTCACTCAAGAACCTTCTAAATAGTAGTATGAGACTAGGATAAATAATGTCTAAAGTGCATGATTTTCTAACTACACCTTGTGAGTGAGATAGGGTGTAGAAAATATGTTTGACCAAGGGTACACAATATTCCCTAGATGTCCCCGACCATGGTTATTAGTTGTATGTACATGTGTTCATAATCCAAATCCCTCATTTGTGCAAGTTTGATTGTTCTAGAATGCTTCTACTTGAAGGGTTGATTAGCCATCCATCAAAGACACCTTTAGATATGTACTTAACTCTCTCCAATTAATGAAATAAAATTTGGTATTTAATTTATTCTTGTTCACTTATCTATTTTAATACTTATGCTTTAAATATTATATTATGCACATAATTTATGTTTATTAAATTGTGGTTAAAGTCTTGTCACGTAAATCAATATTGAACATCAAAACATAGATTGATGAAAACTAACATTATCGCTTTCACTAGCAATTCATGAGGGAATTTTGTCTTTGAAAGATCAAAGATCAAATATATGACAAGTGTAACTAGTTTCTCTTGTTATTACTATACTTGTTTATTTCTAGCATTGTTTTTATTGCACCCCAAGGTTTCCACCACATGTAAACACCTTTCCTTTTGTAGGTATATGTTCTCCAATGTTGCCACCTCTTCACCACTCCACACATCTCTTCAAACATATATCCTTCGCAAAGTACACATATATTTATTTTCAGCCACATGCTTCAAAAGAGGGGACTTCTATCCGTGTTTATTCTACATTTCCAAGTAAACACAAACATAATTTTGGGGGTAGATGAAGGTACAAAAAGAGTATAAGCACAAAAAATGCAATTGCATACATAATTTTGGGAAAATAACACAAGGTCAAAACCATACACTTTTTCAAGACCATATGGTACAATCCTAACCCCCATACATTTCAGGACATGAGGACAATTTCAACAAGTTTTTCAACATTTTCATAGTTTTAAAGCTACATACACATGTTTTCTACAATATTTCACACTCAAATTACTCAATTCATACCAAGAACACAGGGCATGAAAGTTTTCATTCCTTCTCCTCTCGCTTTCGATTTTGATAATATTGGGGGTATGTGTCTCCTTCCTAATTCAACGTTGTTAGTATATTTTTAGCACATTTCAAAGTGTTTGTTTCAGTTCATACTTAATTGTTCAACATGTGGGAAGATTTGGGGGCACCTATTCTCTTTTGTTATGTATTTCCTTATTTACAAAATCAGGTTTGGATATGTCTCGCATTAGTGTGATCCATGGGGTTATAAAAGGAAACAAAGTAGCTAAAGTTTTCAAAGGTGAAGATATAGAGTTGTTGAATAAATTTTGTACACAATATTCTTCCTTTTGTAGGGTTCATTTTTTCCTCTTTCTTCTTTCTCTTGCACATTTTTGTGTTGGGTTGCATACACCTAACACATCATTTTCTCCTTGACACTAATTGGGAATTGATCACCCTTAATCCTTTAGTTTAGTTCAACAATACAAATATCCGAGCATGAGAAAAAATGTGTATTCTTATTTTGTTTACATATATGAAAATGTAAATATTTTCTATTAAAAGCTATATTTGAGTTACAATCAATTATCTATGATGGACATTGAATACACTCTATGTCAGTAGGTTTCATCATGGAGCATGCCAACACCAAACACAACAACACAACTCAAAGTGTGTTTAACCACTCAAGTATAATTTATTTTAAGCATACAATTATTTAATTTCATAAATAAAGGGGTAGCACATGTAGACACACAAATTTGGTAATTTGCACTTTGGTGACCCTTGATTTAACCATGCACTCTTGCTCTGATAAACACAACTTCTCCATTCCTGCTTAACACTATCTAAGTTTTCATTGTTTAGCTTGTTTATCCTTGTACATTGACAAGTTGACAAACTATGAGAATGTAATGCACACAATCCATATAGAAACATCATCCTACCATCTTCAAACTTCATTTTCATGTTTTCTTCTCCTTTCTAGGGTCGTACAATTTGGTCAGGGACATACCATCCGGTCTTGACCTCTTTATATAGTCTTGGACTGACATGTCTTAAAGCTACACTTTCAAATTCAAACCTCTCGTTGGGTCTTATACTACATCTACATCATCCTTTCTTAGAATAATCATCTACAAGTACCCTATATAAACAAGTAAATACTACCTCATTTGCTAATTTGAAACTCCTAAGGAAATGCACTAAAGTAATCACTTCTTACACTTGCAAAAGGCATCCAAATATCCTTAAATATTGGAATATCATATCTATAGTCATAAGGGAAGCACCCACATCAGGTTGAAGTTGTAAATTAGGTAAAGGAAGCCATATATCTCATATAAAAGTATCCAAGTATCATATCTCTAATTGTTTTTAGAAATATCCAAGTCAAAGAAAGCATGGTCAAAGTAAATTCCAAATCTAATTGATCTATCTAGATATCACATACTATGTGGAGAATGACATGTGGTTTGATGCCTCTTCAAAGTAGTGCCAACATTGGAAATGTCGAGGGTGACCACATCCCTTCTAATGTTTTTTTGAAGGACTCTTCATTCATGGATAAGGTTTGAGATGATTTTGGTCCATTCAAAGAGATTCGTTGCATGTGTGACAACTAGTGTTTGACAAGAATGGAAAATATAGGAAAGGAAGAAACCCATAAAGTTGCAGGAATAGACTTAGAGTAGGTACAAGACCATATAGAAGGTGTGGAACATACAATATGGTCTTGACCTGATGGTATAGCTTTGACCCAAGTACAATCATAATTTTAGTCTATTTTGTGAGGTTTCTCAAGTTCAATTGTCATAGTTTCTCTGTTGCACAATCCTAAATATTTTCAAAAATAAGTAGAAATCAACTAATTGTTTCTATACATTTGTTTCACGCTTTTGATTACTTATTAAGTTGATTTGTGTATGTATACTTCTTTCTATCTGATGATATGAGTTACAAATATAAATTAGTTCTTGTATTGTTTCATCTTTGTTAGATTTGTAAATCAACTCTAATATATCCTACACCTAATTAAATTGACCTAAAATTTAATTAAAGGTTAAATAGTTGAATATATTCAACTAGATGACTAATTATCCTAGCATAATACCTAAAGGGATTATTATATAAATATATAGGGATCCAAGTTAAGAAATTCTTGATAAATAAAAACCTAAGAAATTCAAGGGTTTATAAGGTTCTATTGGACCAAAACTTAGGTTCCCAAAACCTAGGATTAAAGAGTGTGTAAGATCAATAAATAGGTTCATCGAATAATTTACCATAGATTATAACATAAGGCCCTATTTGGTTTTATCGTTAATTAAGACTAGAATCTAGAAATTGAGTAAATTTATATTATAAATTACATATTCATATAGGTATTAATGTTTAATAGATTATTAAGATGATTCAATTAAAATTAGGGGACATGATAAATATAGTGAAATGATAAGAAAATAGTGTAGTTATACTTGTTCACATTTTGACAACTAATCTAGATATGAAATTGGTGGGAATAAGATGGAAATGTTTTGTATTTAATTTGTATTTAAAAGTGGACCATAATTCACCTCTAACTATTTTGACCAATATGATTGTATTGACCAAAAAAATATATCTAAAGTTAAATAAAATTATTGTGCTTGAAAAATAGATCTATGAATATATAACCACTTGAGAATGTTGAATATGGTTCTCTACATGTGGTTTGGAATTGTAATAATGTGTGAAAGTTATCAAAATAAGAATTCTTATCTCAAACCTTAGCCTATTTGAAGTCTTATGAAAGGGGTCAATAGTTAAGGTTGAGGTACCCAATGTTGTGTACATATAACTACTATGAAGAGGCTTCAAACTCATGTCCTTCACCACCTATTGGAAGTGCAATGTGATAATACAAATCTACATGTATAAAAATAGAATTTAATCCTTGATAAATTGATAATGCTTGTTTTGAATTGGCTTTATATACCCTTAGATTGGTTTTAATTTATCCTAATATAGTTTAATGTGCTTTAGCTTTGTATAAAGGATGCTCCTAGTGTATTCTCTTGAAATATGGAATAACAAGACATATCTTCTTGATTATTGATGCATATTTCTATAGGATCTTGTTTTAAGTGTTAAATCAAGTAAATAAGTGGGTTTGATTTATATTTATATGACTTCAAGGGAAATTTTTTTCTTCAAAGACGACTAATAAAAATATTCCCAATAAAAATATAATTATTAAAAATCCCTAGACATGGTCCACCAATAGAACTAAATCAACCTGACGATAATGTCCTAGTTGCATAAATTTATCCAATGGGACAAAAATATAAGGTGATGGTGTGGAGAAGCATGTAAAATATATATAAGGTGGATCCAATTGATAAAGGTACTCCACTAGACATATAAATAGTGGGATGAGGGTAGTATGCCTTTAAGATAATGTATTTGAGTTATAAATGTGCACAAGTCATGTGTATGGGACATGAAAAAACCACCATTAAAAAATACAAGATGACCAAATTTGGGTGCTTATAGTTATGTATATAGTGCATTGGTTCATGAAGAGATAAACTAAGTGACAAGTGTTGCCTTAGTTGCTTCACACAATATGGGAATCGAGCAATATGCCTTTAAGATGAAGTCAATTTGTGTGCAAAAGGGAAAATGCTAGGATAAATTTAAAATAAATATCTCTAAGTTCCTTTATTCAAAATTTTGGATACTACATTTGCTAGTGATTAGAAGAAATACAACTTTATGAAATAAGACTTTGTATAGTTATGTTTTGTGATTTTCCAAGGAGGATAAAAAATGATCTAAGAAGGTGAGAGATTTGTTGATTGGGCTTCATCCGAGATAAAATTTGAAACAAAGTTTTTCCATATATGGGAAAGATTCTTTAGTAAGTTTGTAGAAACTTCAATGACATGTACACACTTATCACACAAGTAACAAGGTGTAATAAGGAATTATTCTAGATTGAAAATGTAGAAAGTGGTTTCAAATTTAAGTTAAAAAAGGTGATAGAAAATATAGTGTGTAGCACTACTTGATTTTACTAATGAATTTTGGGTTGATATTTGATGTTAGTGGTGAAACCATTGGAGTTGTGATATGCTAAGAAGGTAAGCCTATTATTTAATTAAATAAGAAACTAAAGGACATAAGGAAAAGCTACCGTGATTATGATTGGGATTTCTATGCTATAATGTAAGGATTTAAGAAGTGGGAGATCTAGTTGTTAATCCTTATAAAAATGGGCTGAAAGTTTTCAAAATTAATCACATGTCTTGAAACATACGAGTGGAAAGACTAATAGAGTTGTGATATAGAGAGGAACACAAGATACTTGGCCAATACAAAAAGTTAGGAAAAATCATATCAAATCATGCTAAATTTTTACTAATTTCAAAATGTTAATTCTTATAAACAACAACTCTTTGATATAGAACACGTTCTCCCCCTTTCTAGGGTCTTCACACCTTCCTTCACCTTTATAATCCTTCATAACAATTTATTATCATCACATGTTGGCATACGAGAACTTAATTTATTTGTTTAAGTCTTCTACACTTCAATAAGGATCTACTAGCCCTTATTTTAGGAAAAACCTTATAGTTCTTAGAGATTTTATACCACTCGAGAGAATATAAATACCTTTTTAGATACCCTTTATGGCTTACAAATCCACCCCAAATTTTAGATTCTAATTTACAATGAATGTTCTTCAAATAAATTGTCACATGTCTTGTAGGTTTAGCCCTAACTTCATACAAACCTTATTGTTTATAGAGACCCGCCTTAACTCAAGAAAAACTATAAACATTTTTATATGCACATTATGGGCTTACAACTTAATACAAAGGTTTAGACTCAAAACTACTGAAGTAATACCCTAAAATTCATGTTTCAGGTCTTCAATTAGGTCTCTAGGTCTTCAAGAACAAAGTTTTCAAGGATATAATGTCTTTACACATTTCAAAGGATTAAAAATTACTTTCAATAGGTTGAAAAACTTCAATAATATCCACATAAGTCTTTATTAGGTTTCATACCCTATACATACTCCAAATCACAAGTAGTAAACAATTTTCTTAACCTATCCTAGATCATACCTTCAATGGTTTTACTTGAAGTCTATCTTCAACTCTTAAAGTTTTCAAGATTTTCTGGTCTCCTCATACCTTCCTCCTTCAATCATGTATGATACCATTTGTTAAATATTTATCTCTATAAGATAATCATTCACATGTAAATCTGATTTATCTATGCAAATAAGACCAAAGGAATAAGTGAACGTTGTTACAATACTATTAAAACATAATATCATGCCATAAACAACTTTTCATCTTCCACATCATACTTATAATAATCCTAAGCAAGTAATTGGTTCTTCATGTATTCTTGTAATCATGAAAATAATGCATTTATTCTCAAACTTAGTTTGTAGACTATTAGAAACAAAGTTTATGATTGTGTTCTCCTAATTATAGCCCTTAACACCCCGGGTTTCCTCTTGAAACTTCCCCACACCTTTAGTAACCCTTTTTCTCATTCACCACCAAGTTTTAACTAGTTTCACTAGGTAAATTTGTAGTTATGTTTAATTATTACTTACAAACACTAGGATAGGGTTCCACAAACTTGAGGGAATTATTTTTGCATTATTTTTATTTTCATTGATTCTAAAATCCTTCCAAATTCTTAAAACCCTTTTGTTAAATCATTTCCTCGTTCTCGAAAGTCCTTCAACTATTAGATCCTTCTTAAGGTTAGTTAACCAGTCTAAAGGGGACTATGTTAACTAAGTTTATAGTTTAAAGTCTTTATCAAGTGAATCATTATCATGACTATCACCGTATAACTAAAACCCATCTTTAGACCCTTTAAACCATTCACACACATATATTGATCGGGTTCTCAATTATCAATAACTCCTATAATGTTTCTCAACCTTCAAGTCACACAAAATAGCATGAATACTTACTCATGCCACTTACTTCTTTAGGAAGGGTTGCCTTAGTTTTCTTTAGACCTTTATATTCTCATACCATGCCTTTTCCTATAGATAATGCCATTGAATACTTTTTGCAACATGTAAAATCATAACATACAACTCGAATACAAAGTTTTTCTTATTAACAAGGACACTTTCTCCAAATATCATATGGTCTCATTTCACGACAATTAACTTTGTCATTCTATTAAAACTATCATTAAAATATAATTTCTTTAACATAAACAAAGCATACATATCCAAAGAAACATAAGAACAAAACTATTCTCTTATGCATCATTCACATTTACAAGAATATCAAAGCTTTATTGAAATCAATATCTGTATTATAATGATTTTCAAAATCTCATACACACCCCTGAGCCTTCTTGGTTCTTCACACTTATTTTCAACCTCAATCCACCTTTCTATAACCTAAAACTAACTCCTATTTGAATACCTCCTTTCATAGCTCAAAACAGAGGTACTTACATCTAGGTCAAGTAATACAACCAAGGTAAAAGTTGACCTCAACATATGAAACCCTACTTGGATGGGTGAAACACCTCATTTACATTAGATAATGTCTTTGGTGTCATTTTACCTCATTACATGATTTCACATTTAACATTAGACTCCTCATTTTAAAGCTAAGAATTTAAATATTTAAATGATGAATTTTGGAGGGAAAACCTAAAACGATTATCTTAATCACCATGGAAGGTCCAAATAGGTGGGATCCTATTACAAACCACTAAACTAATCCCCTAAACCTACTTCAAGCTAAAATTACAAGAAAACCTAGTTTTTTTAATTTACATGCTTGATGATGCTCTTGCAAGAAGAGTGTTTATCTTTTTGAATGAATCTAAATACACATGGAAGTCATGGAATTTGAATCCATGAAGGAACTTGATGCAAAATATGAATATTTACATGCATTTTAATGTAACTAAATGCATTCGTTATTATTCCCCTCATGATTTATGGAAACCATTAACCTTGTTAACATATTCTACAAAAAAATTAGATTGACATATTACAATGCCATTTTGAGATTGTGGAGGATCATAATGTTCATGAGTTGTTAAAATTATTGGTGGACCTTAAATTTGATGTCCATCTGATTTTCACTTACAAGTATATTCTATTTTCTTGGAGAGTTCTATCAAAAATTGTAATATGATTGTTATGAGGTAGAGTTTAGAGTCTAGTATTATTTCTAGAAAGATGTTTTGAGCCCATCATATTAGTGCAACTAAAATGATGTCATTTATTGCTAGTGAGTTTGATATTTGAACAAAAATAATAGAAATATTAATCAATGTAATATGTGAGATATTTAAAATAAAGTCATTGAAATTGATCTATGTATGCAAAATATGTATATTAGTAATGTAGCAAAGATGTAGGGTATCTTTATATTATAATATAATTAGGCAAGGAAAACCTTGTCACAATTTCGTGTCATTATGCAATAAACCAAACAAAGAAAGTAAAATAAATAGGAATATAAATGGATGAATCTCATGCAAAGAATATTTACATTATATTTATCATGGGAAACCCCTTATGGTTAAAAAAACTCGCAACAACCTTTCTTATTTTTTAATTACATGCACAAACAAACATGCACGTGTGCACACACACACATGTATATGCATGTGCGTACACACACACACACACGCATGTGCACACATGTATAGACACACGTGCACACACACACACACACAAAAATGAACTCACACACACACGCACACTCAAAAACACACACAAAGAACAATAACAAAAATTTCCTCCAAATCTAGACCAATCCTAGGATTCTTCCAACTTGTCTCTTGGAAGTGTTGACATCTCCAAATATATAATCATTCCATGTTGTATTATACCAAACTTGTACTATCAAAAACATCTCTAATTACAAATAATGTACTTTTAAAACCAAATAAAAAAGACTATAATTGACATTATTTTCACTGTAAGAAAAATCCTAAAGCAAGACTTAAAAGTAAAATACTTTCTTTTTCCACAAGACTCTAGTTATAAGCTAAGTAAATATTAACATAAAACAAGCCACCTCTTTTGCTTTATTCACAATGCCATAAATAGCCATTTTCATAAACCCTTCGCTATATGGAAGTGGTCAACATAATTCCAAAAGTATCCCGCTCATTAACCACTTCCGTCAAGGAGACGAATAACTCACTCATAATTAGCCCCAGATACCAAGCCCATATTTTCCTTGCACCAAGTAACCTTTTTCAACACACATTACATTTGTCAATAAATCTTCTACCTTTAATTTTTTCTCCACCCTCTCTACCATTTTCATTGCAAAATGATATTGCACATTACTATGTGATGCCTACAATTGATATTCCTTTCTTATAAAAATATATTGTGGTAGAGTTTACTCCCCTTGATAGAAAATAACATGATCAAAATTTCATTGTATAAACCAAAAGAATCACTTTTCAGCACTCCAATATTCCATGCCCGAATTGGGCATACATCTACTAACAAATTCCATTACAACATTGCAATGTTATCTCTCATAAGAAAATTCTATACATCAAGTTTCTTACAAGAAAATTCAATACATCAAGTTTCTCACAAAACTTGCACATAGAACTGAACCATGTCCTCCAACTCTTATGTTTTTGGATACTATCTAGATGAGAGTTTTTTTACCAACAAGGAAATGTGTATTCACCCTCTCCAAATCGATGTTGTCCCTTATCAAAAACTAATGTGCATAACATTATGATAAAACCCCTGATCTCTCTAGAGTGAGATTTCATTCTTAAAGTACACCCAAGGATCTACCTTACATCTTCCAAGGCCACGTTTATGAAAGTTCCTATCAAACTTCTTCAGATCTCGTTTTGGAAAGATACCGATATTTATAACTTCTTTTAATGGTTTCTCTAAAAAATATAGGTCAATCCTCCTCCATATGTATCCTAGGTGATATCTCATGCTTCTCTACATCAAGATGTTGTTGAGGCAAAAATTCCTCACCTTATGGTAACAAAATATGTATCCTAGGTGACATCTCCTTGGCCTTTCATTCCTCAAATGCTTCAAGATATCATAGGAGTGTTATCTTCCTCCATTTTTTAAGATCCAAACCCAAGTATTCTAAGATATTGATTAGGCAATATATTCCTCATTTTCCCTTTCTACTATCCTTCATCTTCTCTTCTATGTTATTTTCAAAACACCTCCAAAAAACTCTTTTCTACCTCCACATCCTCTTAAATTTTGTTGAGGTGACACCTTCCTGGAATTCCTTTATAGATTCACCTATCCACTAAGATGTCATTGGTGCGACACCTCCTCACCCTTCCCATTGTTAGACCCTAGGCTAGCCAAGATATCTCATTACTCTTATACCACATATTCTATGAGATATCTCATTAGAATTTTCCTCCTCATCTTATATGAGATGTCTCTTCAAGGATAGGTACTCATTAGTCTCATATCTCAAAAATATTTTATTTCCTTACAAAATTCCCAACTTTGCAAACATCTCACCGAGGTGAGATCTCTTCTAGAGATTCCTCCTTATTTCTTTACCTCCCGAGTAACCCTTTCCAAATCTCATTGTGGTGAGATTTTCCTATCTACTCCTTCCAATACTTGTTTCTATGATATCTTCCTTAATAGTTTCTCCAATTTTATAAATTATCATTGGGGAAAGAAATCCAAAGGTTTTTTACCTCTTGTTCATAAATTATCAATTCTTGTTGTAGTGAGAATTAAATTTCCTTCAATTTATTGAAGACAACCCTCTAGCTATAAATATACATTCTATAAATAGTATTTTTTGATTCATTCTTGACCACTAACAAGAATGCTTCACCACAATATCGTACTCCCAATTCAACCAACCATGCATCATTATATGAATGCACACTTAGAGTTGTAAGATACACACCATCTCCTTCATCCATATTGCATGATCCTCCTTGTCCAAAATACGGTTCATATCCGGATGCTCCTTTTTCTTTTTCAAATTCCAATCCTTTTGATTTTTTTGTTTTACCACATATGAAACACTTGTTTGGATACAATAATATATTTACCTCTAGACTCCACCTACACATTAGTGCCAAATTTTCCCACGAGTCCTTTGTAAAAATTTCAAGTCATATTCATTCAACAACACGAGTTTGAAACACATAATTGATAAATATTTCTACCTTCCTATCAACCTTGTTTCACTCTCCTATGTGTTGGTTTCAAATTTTCACTTGAATGAAACCATAGTGGGGACAAGCAAGTCCCTCATCTTTGATGGGAGAGGTTCCCTTATTGAAAGAAGGGGCCAAACCTATGTACAAATATACAATCTTTAATTCAATGGTGGTTTCCCGATATCTTGAAATGTGTTTTATGATTGGAAAGTTATCAATACATTATGATAGAAGACTTGAAGAGAGGAGGGAGGCAAAAGAAGACAATACTTTAGGGGAAAAGAGATGACGGAAAAAAACCCTTATATGTATTAAGAAAATGAGATATAGAATAGAACCATTCACATTTATAATGGGCACAATCCACGAGACTCAAAGTTCTTGAGATTGTATAAACTAGAACACAAATTTTCTAAGCATGCAAGGATTAAATGATTTGCAGATCAGAGAAAAAGGAAAGAGAAAGCAGAGGAAAAAGGGGAAAACCTTTGTCTTGATTTCTTCCAATCGAAATTACAGTTCTAAAATATCAAAATTCCAACCCATACAATGGCTTTGAAAGCTCATGATATAGCTTAAGAAATAGTTATAACTTCCTTGAGCAAGTAAGAAATAGTTATAACTTATTCCAATCATCTATGCCCTTTTGAATTCTTGATTTGCAAAGAAAGCGTTAATGGCGAAATACCAGCTTTTTTAAATATACGGTGATTACATTATTTCGCCGGTTAAAACATGTGCCATTCGATTTGTTTCTACAAATTTAAATTTGGGCCTCCCACGTGGAAGGAATTGATTGGAGTGGGCTTGCGGACACCTTTTACATTTTTTGCCTTTGAAGCTGCACTAGGATGACACGTGGAGAGATTTGCTAGTTCCTTCATACTTAGCCGATTTGGGTCTATTTCCTACTTGAATTATGTTGACCCCTAGACATGTGGAGAGATGGCACTCATTTGAGTTTCCATTTTGGAAGCACCACCTAAAATTACGTCGAGTTGATGCGTGTCTCCTTCAACTGGTCTTGGAATTTTCAACGGCCAACTCTATCTCTCCATTGAATTTCACCACGTGGCAAGATGGCACTCATTTGAAGATTGACCCTTTGATTTCACTTCCAAAATGGCACCGTTAAGGCACGTGGAGAATTTTTCCAACCCGTCCATACTTAGTCAATTTTAACGATCGACTCTTTCTCTTTTTTAGACATGGGAAACATGGAGGACTGGTGCAAGTTTGAGAACTTCCCCTGGCTTTGACTCTCAAAGTTACGCAGATGAGGCACATGGCACCATCTACTGATCCATCCATACTTAGTCAATTTTAGATTGTTCCACCTTCATTTTGAACTTGGGACACATGGAAATCCTACGCTTATTTGAGGATTGTGCCTTAGGCCCTACCCCTGGAGTTTCGTTGTTTGGATGTGTGGAGGCTTGCCTGTGTTGGCGAGAAAATTTGTCGGGTGGACAATCTTGTGGATTTATTGCCAACACTCATGGAATCAAAGTCCCTCTACTTAACAGGTGCAACTACCATATATGCATGCACGTGCAAAGGTGGATTTTTGTGGTGGCCTTTCGACCAGGGGATCCAACAGGGGAATTCCACCGACCTGCGGAAAAGTTAGCAATCTCTTGCTAGGGAAGACTTTGTTTGGAAGTGGGAAAGGGAGTGAGAATTGATGTAGGAGAACCAATGTTGCAAGTAGAAAATTAGAGGCTTGTACACACCAGTCAGAAGTTTCATCACATGCACTTGAATTTCAGAAGAAAACAAATCTGCAAAACAACAACAAGACTAAATAGAGCTTAATGAACACAAAGTACCAATAAACTCCTCAATCAAAGAGGCTAAAATTCCTTCTTCCTTTATTGAAGCTCAAGCAAAATTTGTACATAGTGTGGGAATGGAAGAAATTGAGAAGGGGGAATAGAAGAAAATGGCTATCTCCTTTGTTCTCTCAAGGTGCAATATACTCTTGAGTTTACAAGATCAATCACCAACCCTTTGTAATGGGAATGGTGTTACAATTTATAGAATGAGAGGTGACTTATCGTCTTCCTCATGACCCTCCATATGCCTTAATATGACTTAAGACTGTTCATATTCCACTTTAAATATTTAAGTCCCTTTTATAATAGCAAGGCGACTTAATTTACATTATGTTTCTAAAGTCACTTTTAAGTGACTTAAAGGCATATCAAAATTGCAAACCCCAATGAAGAATTAGAACATTTGAAAGTGAGAGAAAGTTGGGGGAAGAGGAGAGAGAAAGAGAGAGAGAAGAAGAAGAGGAGATGTCACCCGATGAAGTCCGTTGATCCTCATTGATGGAAAGCTCCAAATGCAGTGAAACTCTAAATCTTTGAACTCCTCACACTTTGTGAAACACCTCCAAATTAGCTCCCAAATGCTCACCCGAGTTGAATGAACTAAGGTGGATCTCGAATTCCCCTGTGAAAATTGCTAGGATGATCCTCAACAATGATTTCCCTTGAATGATTATCCTTGTACATCCCATTGTGTCAAAGCTTCTCTTTGAGTGCAACTTACTTTGTTTAGTAAGTGTGAAAAAACAACTCTTTTGATCCTTTCTTTGAGTGTTATGACCTTGATTCCCCTTTCTCCTGCGTTGCTCACTCCTTTGGATCAAATTTCTATTTTTAGCAGGTTCTCGAGGGCCCACTTACTATTTTTAGTAAGTGCCAAAAATTTCCATTCTAGTGGATTCTCAGTTGTAGTGCACCTCCAATGTCTTCGTCTTCTTTGCAGGTTCTTCTATCGACGAATTTCCCAAAATAGTAGTTCCTATGTAGTAGACCTGCTATTTTTAGAAATTTTCCTCTGGGATTCGGATTGACGTGGATTTTTTTTTTTGATATGGGTTTTTTCCCAATATCCTCCCTCTAAAATTTCGGGCCCGCCCGCTTAATAATCCAAGAGATTTTAAAGTTTTAATTTTCAGACCTGGCAGTGCTTCTAGGTACAATAGCCATTAATGGACCTCAAAATTGCAGGTCTAGTTTTCTCCTCTGTTTGTGAAGAAAATTATATTTTTATGTGGGTTTTTTCTTTTGGTGCTTCACATGTAATCTTACTTCGATCCGGCAACCGGTTTGATGGGAAATCCCACTTCTTTCTTTGTTGAGCCGGAAAGGAGATTTCTTCGTTGTGGATGCTCTATCACACATGGGGGGAGTTTGAAGGTGTCTTCTTGATGGCCTTGGGTAGAGGAATGAGCAAAAAAATATATCTTGTTGTTTCATGCATCTGTTTGGGAGATTTCTTCAACTTCTCATTTCATGGCTATGGAGTTTTCTCCATTTTCTCCTTCTGTGCTCGTGCTTCTCCTTCTATGTTTGATGAGGATTCCTTCTGAGACCTGCACATCACTATGGGGAATGTGTTTTAGTTCTTGGGTTGAGTAGGTCTGAGCATTTCAATGGCGGAGTGATGGAAGAATGTTGCAGAGGAAGTATGGAGGAATGAAGTGCACATATAACTGTTAGAAGTTAGAAGTGGAAAAAGCGGCACTTGAATTTTTTTCAAAAAGATATGCACAGGTAGGGCTTGGGTGAATTTTTCCATGCTTGATGTCCCTGACCTTAGGGATGTGAGGGACATCAATTTCCACAATGAGCAAGATGGCGACACGTGGCACTAGATCCAACGATGGGAATGAAGGAGGAAAAAGTTGATTTGAAGCACTGGGAGCTGAAAGGAGGTCACATGGGTGTCTAAAAGACTCCTCCTAGGGGATGGGAAAATTTTTCCATGTATGATGTTCCCCACCTCAGGTACATAAGGGACATCAGTTTCCACGGTGGTCCTGGAGGTGACACGTGGCGCCCGATCCGACGGTAGGGAATGCACGCTCCAAATAAGCACCTGGGGCGAATCTGTCACGTGAGTGTCTAGAAGACTCCCTATGGGGGCTGGGAACATTTTTCAAGGTCTAATTTCCCCACCTCAGTGCATAAGGGACATTAGTTTCCATGGTGGTCCTGGAGGTGACACGTGGCCCGATCCAACAGTAGGGGATGAATGCTCCAAGAATGCACTGGGGGAATCTGTCACGTGAGTGTCCAGAAGACTCCCTATGGGGTATGGGAGAATTTTTCAAGGTCTGATGTCCCCCACCTCAGGTGCATAAGGGACATTAGTTTCCATGGTGGTCCTGGAGCTGACACGTGGCGCCCGATCCAACGGCAGGGGATGAATGCTCCAAGAATGCACCTGGGGGCTGAACTGTCAAGTCTGAAGGTCATATGAGGGCCCAAGAGGTTACATGAGTGCTGGGAGAATTTTCTAAGGGCTGATGTACTTGACCTCGGGGATGTCGGGGCATGAAATCCTGCCAGGCTCAGTGCCGACACGTGTCCTCTTGAAAAAATGACTAAGTCATGAACCGCCTTTGAGAGGATAACTTGGAATGAAGATAACTTTGAGCTACCGGTGGAATTTATTGGTGAAATTTTATATGATACTAAATGAAATGACAATTTTAATCCAATTATGTGGGTATCATGTCTTAATTCAACCATATTATTCCTAAAAATGTGGAGTTTTGATCACGGGACTCCACTTGTGCACTGATGAGAAAAAAGCGCCTTCCAATCATATGCGACAAGGTGTTGTGAAAAATATTATTTCACCATCATGTAGATCTTAGAATCCTATTTTTGAAGATGTTTTGTTTACTTAACTCCATCTGGGGCTCCTGAATCTTCTTCAAGCCCAAAATTATTTTCAGCTTGTAATGTATTATCCTAGGCTTGTGAACCCTTTTTTACTCAGACTGCTCTAAGTCTTGTAGAACTTCCCCAGACCTTCCAAAATCATTTCCATGATGTCTAAGGTATTTCATTTGCCTCCATGTTGATTTTTCTCTTCTCTTCCACTCTAGGGGTTGAATCCGATCTGGTAAGGCCATCGATAGCCCTTCCCAATCGCGCCGAGAAGATAGTATCTTTTTAGAACTCCTAAAATCACCTAGGTAGAATGAGTGCACTTTACTAAATAACCTAGGGGAAAAATTTGACATCAAATAGAGGGTGAAGAGGCTAACGGATTTGGCTTGGGGTTCCTGGGAATGATGAAACATGAAAATTTTGACATCTGGGTATAGTTGTCATGCTCAGAAATTGTCAATTTCCCTGTTGCACACATTCATGAAAATAGTTGGCTCTAGCTTTGGGACATGCCATGGATTGAGTGCGGCGAAGACATGACATGGGAATCCAAAATCTCAATTTTAGACCATATAATTCGTTGACCAGTGCCTTATCCATTGGGCCCTGTGGAGTCATGCACATCTTCTAGAAAGGAAGATTAGAAGAAGGAAACACACACACACAAAATGATAGAAAGGAAACACACAACACACAACAGGAAGGGAAACACACACAACGGAAAGGGAAAAACACCTATCAATCACCTATGGTACAAAGCGAGGGATAGCCCGCTTTCACTGAAGTACTTTTTATTTCTCAAAAGTTACCCCTGAAGAGGCAACACCGAATGATGATGTTCTGCGAAGCCGTTGATAGGTTCCAGAAAGTATCCTCCCCTCAACCGCTTATGAAATCCAGTGCTTTCAAAATTGTCCTTTTACTTTGTAGGAGTGAGTCCATGTGAGCTTCTTGATGCTTTGGTCCTTGCTTGGAAATTCCACTGCCTTCGTGTTCTTTGAAGTTGGTCTCATAGTGCCAGTTTCCTTCCATGTTTATCCATATAGCTGATTTTCCATTGAGGATCTCATCGCTGCCCTAGGGCTGATTTTTGTTCAAAATACTTGAACATTCTTGATTCTTTTCTTTCCTAGGCCTATGCTCATTGACATCTTCTCCATGAGAAACATTTGATTCATCCTTTTCCTTCACTCCACTGCGAGGTGCTTGAGTACTGACGGAAGGATTAGATGTGAACTCATACTTGTCTTGTATGTCCATGACACTAATGAAGAGATCAAGAATCAGCTCGGGATCTTCTGCAACTTCTACTACATCTAATATTTCTTGCACGGAGTAATGCTTCATCATTTCCTATAGCTCATCTTTGTACACATTTGAGGAATGCATCTCAAGGCAACTATCTGGAGGGATTACCCCATCATCTTGGGAATCACTACACTCTATCGATCCTTCATCAAAAATAGCTTCATCTTCAGAGGCTTCGAGACTCCTTGCTTTGATTTCTTTATCATGGAAAGAATCTTCATCCTCAAAAGGGAAAGAAAATATCTCCATTTCATTATTGCATCCATCAACCATTAGCTTAAGAGTACCATCATATTTTTCAATATGGCCAACCTTCACATTGGTTAAGGCTTCCAAATTAGCTTCACACTTGTTTTGCAGATTTGTGTTTTGCATCAAGAGCTCGAGACTGATCTTAGGGTCTTCTGTTTCTTCCATGGCTCTTAGCCATTCTTTTATAGATAGTTCTTTCAAAACTTTTGTGGGCTCATCACAAGCTGAGTTTTTCTCTCCATAGATGGCTTGACTGAGATCATCTTCATCCCCAAATGGGAATGAGAATAAATCCTCATCTTGGAAAATCATATAAGTTGATTTATCTTCTTGAAAATCATCGAGAACCATCTCCTCTTCCTCGTGGTCTACATCATCTGGTGATTCGGGGCTGCCCTCTTGTAACTCGAATCTCCTCAAGGCTTCTTCAAAATCCAAATCTCTTTGGGAAGGCATGTCTGGGCCTATCAAGATGGGGATATCCTCTTCTTCCTCGGTTGCCACAAAGTGATTCATCTTCCTGCTACCTTGATACAAGATGTTAGCTTCCGGGATTTCAAAATTTCATCATGTACCTCATCTTCTCGGGAACTAATATCTTCTTCTCGAGAAGTAATTTCTCCATGTCTCCCTTCACTGGTATGGTTGCAAAAGACCAATTCATTTGAATTTTCCCTCCCAACTCTCGGCAGAAATTTCTACTCAGCAACATTCCAAACAAGGCTAGGACATCTACTACCAAAATCATCGTTGAAACTTTCTTGTCTAGAAATCTGGCAAGAGCCACCTGTGCATCTTTAACCTTCCCTACAAGTGAGACCTTTTTGATTCCAAAGAGTAACAAGAGCCACTAGGTGGAGTCATTGTAAGTTTAAGAGCCTTGGTGACCTTCAAAGGCATCACGTTGTCTGAGGCACCAAAATCTATTATGCAATTGTTTAGTACATATTCTCCAACAAGAAGGGAGACGTAGAAAGGTTCAAATTTATCAATCTTTGATGCACTCAAAGAAAGCATGTTTTATGAGGGAGGTGTAGGTGAGTTTGGTAGCATGCCTTTAGAATGATGAGCTACATCATTGGGTGTTAGACTACCACTCCTGATATATCGAGATGAACCTCTCGAATTGTTCAGGATGAGTCCACAAATATTGGTTTTGGTAATCTGCACTTTGGCTTTGTTTGCATATTCTATGAAGTCAAAGGGAGCAGATGTGGACAAGGGGGGTGAAGGGACTACTTTTGGATTTAGGACAGGTTTGGAAGTAGGAGTAGATTTTTGGGAAATGGAGGGTATTTTGAAAGGTACACTAGGAGCTGATTTAGATTCATACTTGGAAGAGACATCAGAAGACTTACTTGGGATTGTGAGAGCTTTCTTACTTGCTACGAGATCAGGCTCCAAAAATGCAGACTTCATGGAAGATGGAAGTGTGGATCCTCGACTGATTATTTTGTTTTATGGAGTCGCCATAGGAGGATCATCAACCTTATTTTATTTTGTAGCAGTGGAGGGAGATGCTCTTTTCTCGGACTGAGAATGAGTGAATACCGCACATGAGAAACTGGGTGCATCTTCTTCATCTTCTTCATAACCTCTAGAATACTCACAAAATATGATTTGTGTATCATTCTCAAACTCATCACTTTCTTGGAAATCACCACCTTCAACTTTCTTGAAATCTACAATTTACATTCATGGGTGGGGCCTCCAAGGAAAGTCTTTGGGGTGCTCCTACAATCTGATTTCTATTGCTTCTTTGAGAAGAAACTCGTTCAAATAATTCCCTCTTCAAAGAGGCCATCTCATTCACCAAATTTTGCAGTGATGGATTAGTTCTCTCATCTTCAAGATGTTGGGCCTTCCCTTTGATGGATTCTTGATCTTTCCAGAGAGGATGAGATCGTCATCTAATTCAATGGCCCTCCTTTGTGCTTCTACAATGTTCCTTGGTTGAACTCTTCGTAGGAGAAATCCTACCTCCGGTGATTGAGCATTTATGAAGAATCTTTTGATATTGTTCTAAGAGGGTGAATCTTCTTCTAGTATCCTATGAAGAAACCATTCGAAATGAGCCACAAAGTCTCTCATCATTTCACTTTATCCTTTCCTCATTTGAGCCAATTGCACCAAGAGGTCTTGACAATCTTCAATTGATTTAAATATTTCCTCGAAGGCAACCTTGATGTCATCCCAACCAGTGATGGATTGGGAAGGTAGGAGGTAGAACCATTTTGCTGCTTTTTCTTGGAGGGAATCCATGAACAATCTTACAACAACATCTTCATGTTGGACACCAAGAATTCCACATGATGTCGTGAAAGTAGCAATGTGTTCTTTAGGATGTTGTGTGTTGTCACCTTTGAACTTTGGAAAGTTCTTGCGGGAACCCATTGGTAGATCGTGAAGAGGGGGTTCAAGAGCAAGTGGCCTGTATTCCTTCCCCATGGAACAATGGGTTGAGGTATTTCTTCTTCATCCGCCATCATTTCTTCTACTTCTATTTCAGCTCTTGCTTCTTCAAATTCTTCTTCTTTCGTGAACTCGATGTTCAATGATGGTTGAAAAATTGGAGAATTTGAAGGAGTTTGGATAGGATTGCCAGGAGAACTACTCAAAGTGCTAGATGGAGAGGAGGCTTGAGAGAAGAAGTATGGATTATCTCTAATTCGTTCTTGCTGATTTTTCAAAGCTTCAAAATTGGAATCAGCAACACCTCTCGACCTGCTCAACCTGGTGTATCTTCTTTCAGCCAGCTTTTGAAAACTTCTAGCAGTTGGAACACGAAAGGGCACTGTAGAATGTGAAAAGTCATGTGTAGAAATCAGCAGTGTATCTTTCGGAAATGGACTTTCATGAACTCCTTTTTTTTATTTTTCAATATTTGATTTTTTTTTTTAATTTTTGGGACCTTGTAGTCGTATATTGGGTGCTAGATGCTGCTAAATCTGCCCCACGGTGGGTGCAAAAAACTGTTGGCAAGAAAATTTGTCGGGTGGAAAAACTTGTGGATTTCTTGCCAATGCTCTGGGAATCTAAGTCCCTCTACTTAACCGGTGCAGCTACCGTATATGCATGCACGTGAAAAGGTGGATTTCTGTGGTGGCCTTTCGACCGGGATCCAACAGGGCACTCCACTAACCCTGCGGAAAAGCTAGCAATCTCTTGCTAGGGAAGAATTTTT
Organism: Taxus wallichiana var. yunnanensis; assembly: GCA_018340775.1. Taxonomy (NCBI): domain Eukaryota; kingdom Viridiplantae; phylum Streptophyta; class Pinopsida; order Cupressales; family Taxaceae; genus Taxus; species Taxus wallichiana. The sequence goes on along the minus strand of CM031240.1, from coordinate 1,014,592,074 downwards.
CGGAAGTGGGAAAGGGAGTGAGAATTGATGTAGGAGAACCAATGTTGCAAGTAGAAAATCAAAGGCTTGCACACACTAGTCAAAAGTTTCATCACATGCACTTGAATTTCAGAAGAAAACAAATCTGCAAAACAACAACAAGACTAAATAGAGCTTAATGAACACAAAGTACCAATAAAATCCTCAATCAAAGAGGCTAAAATTCCTTCTTCCTTTATTGAAGCTCAAGCAAAATTTGTACATAGTGTGGGAATGGAAGAAATTGAGAAGGGGGAATAGAAGAAAATGGCTATCTCCTTTGTTCTCTCAAGGTGCAATATACTCTTGAGTTTATAAGATCAATCACCAACCCTTTGCAATGGGAATGGTGTTACAATTTATAGAATGAGAGGTGACTTATCATCTTCCTCATGACCCTCCATATTCCTTAATATGACTTAAGATTGTTCATATTCCACTTTAAATATTTAATTCCCTTTTATAATAGCAAGGCAACTTAATTTACATTATGTTTCTAAAGTCACTTTTAAGTGACTTAAAGGCATATCAAAAAGTGCAAACCCCAACGAAGAATTAGAACATTTAAAAGTGAGAGAAAGTTGGGGGAAGAGGAGAGAGAGAGAGAGAAGAAGAAGAGGAGATGTAGCCCGATGAAGTTTGTTGATCCTCGTTGATGGAAAGCTCCAAATGCAGTGAAACTCTGAATCTTCAAAATCCTTGCACACTGTGAAACTCCTCGAAATTAGCTCTCGAATGCTCACCCAGTTGAATGAACTAAGGTGGATCTTGAATTCCCTGTGAAAAATGGCTAGGATGCTCCTCAACAATGATGTCCCCCTAAATGATTATCCTTGTACATCCCATTGTGCCAAAGCTTCTCTTTGAGTGTAACTTACTATTTTTAGTAAGTGTGAAAAAAGTAACTCTCTCGATCCTTTGCTGAGTGTTGTGACCTTGATTCCCCTTTCTCCCTGCGTTCCTCACTCCTTTGGATCAAATTTCTATTTTTAGCAGGTGCTTGAGGGCCCACTTACTATTTTTAGTAAGTGCCAAAAATGTCCATTCTGGTGGATTCTCAGCTGTAGTGCACCTCCAATGTCTTCATCTTCTTCGCAGGTTCTTCTATCGATGAATTTCCCAAAATAACAGTTCCTATGTAGTAGACCTGCTATTTTTAGAAATTTTTCCTCTGGGATTCGGATTGACGTGGAATTTTTTTTTCATATGGGTTTTTCCCAATATCTTCCCTCTAAAATTTCGGGCCCACCCGCTTAATAATCCAAGAGATTTTAAAGTTTTAATTTTCGAGACCTGGCAGTGCTTCTAGGTATGGCAGCCATTAATGGACCTCAAAATTACATGTCTGGTTTTCTCCTCTATTTGTGAAGAAAATTATATTTTTGATGTGGGTTTTTTCTTCTGGTGCTTTATGTGCAATCTTGCTTCGATCCGGCAATTGGTTTGACGGGAAATCCCACTTCTTTCTTTGTTGAGCCAAAAAGGAGATTTCTTCATTGTGGATGCTCTGTCGCACATGGGGGAGTTTGAAGGTGTCTTCTTGATGGCCTTTGGTAGAGGAATGAGCATAAAAATATATCTTGTTGTTTCATGCATCTGTTTGGGAGATTTCTTCAACTTCTCATTTCATGGCTATGGAGTTTTCTCCGTTTTCTCCTTTTGTGCTTCGTGCTTCTCCTTTTGTGTTTGATGAGGATTCCTTTGAGACCTACAAATCACTATGGAGAATGTGTTTTAGTTCTGGGTTGAGTAGGTCTAAGCATTTTCAATGGTGGAGTGGTGGAATAATGTTGCAGAGGAAGTATGGAGGAATGAAGTGCACATATAACTGTTAGAAGTTAGAAGTGGGAAAAAGCGGCACTTGAATTTTTTTGAAAAAGATATGCATAGGTAGGGCTTGGGTGAATTTTTCCATGCTTGATTTCCCTAATCTCAGGGATGTGAGGGACATAAATTTCCACAATGAGCAATATGGCGACACGTGGCACTAGATCCAACGACAGGGAATGAAGGAGGAAAAAGTTGATTTGAAGCACTGGGAGCTGAAAGGAGGTCACATGGGTGTCTAAAAGACTCCTCCTAGGGGATGGGAAAATTTTTCCATGTATGATTTCCCCACCTCAGGTACATAAGGGACATCAATTTCCACGGTGGTCCTGGAGGTGACACGTGGCGCCCGATCCGACGGTAGGGAATGCACGCTCCAAATAAGCACCTGGGGGCTGAATTGCGGTCACGTGAGTGTCCAGAAGACTCCCTATGGGGGATGGGTGAATTTTTAAAGGTATTATGTCCCCACCTCAGGTGCATAAGGGACATCAGTTTCCACGGTGGTCCTGGAGTTGACACATGGCGCCCGATCCAACGATAGGGGATGAATGCTCCAAGAATGCACCTGGGGCTGAACTGCGGTCACGTGAGTGTCCAGAAGACTCCCTATGGGGGATGGGCAAATTTTTAAAGGTCTGATGTCCCCCACCTTAGGTGCATAAGGGAATTAGTTTCCACGGTGGTCCTGGAGCTGACACGTGGTGCCCGATCTAACGACAGGGGATGAATGCTCCAAGAATGCACTGGGGCTAAACTGTCAAGTTTGAAGGTCATATGAGGGCCCCAAAGGTCACATGAGGGCTGGGAAAATTTTACAATGGCTGATTTACCTAACCTTAGGGACATCGGGGGCATGAAATCCCACCAGGATCCTGGTGCTGACACGTTTCCTCTCGAAAAAATGACTAAGTCCTGAACTGCCTTTGAGAGGGTAACTTGGAATGAAGATAACTTGAGCTCCCAATGGAATTTATTGGTTAAATGTTATATGATCCTGATTGGAAATTTAATTTTTAATAGAATTATGTGGGTATCATGTCTTATTTTGACCATATGATCCCTAAAAATTCAGATTTTGATTTGGGACTCCACTTGTGCCTAAGAAAAACTACCTTCCAATCATATGCGCCAAGGTGTTGTGAAAAATATTATTTCACCATCATGTAGGTCTTGGAATCCTATTTCTTAATATATTTTTTTTTACTTCCAACTCTATCTAGAGCTCCCTGGAATCTTCTTCTGAAGCCCAACAACTATTTTAGGCCTATGTACTGCCTAGGCTTGTGAACCCTATTTTTACTCAGACTGCTCCAAGTCTTGCAAAACTTCCCCAAACCTTCAAAATCATTTCCATGATGTTCCAAGGTATTTCATTCACCTCCATGTTGATTTTTCTCTTCTATTCCGCTCCACGGGGTTGAATCCAATCTTGGGAAGGCCAACAATAGCCCTTCCCAATACTGCCAGAAGATAGCATCTTTTTAGAACTCCCTAAAATCACCTAGGTGGAATGAGTGCACTTTACTAAATCACCTAGGGACAAATTTGACATCAAATAGAGGGTGAACAGACTAATGGATTTGACTTGAGGTTCCTGGGAATGATGAAACATGAAAATTTTGACATCTGGGTATAGTTTTCGTGCTCGAAAATTATCAATTTCTCTATTGCACATTTTCATGACAACACGTTTTTTCTTGAAACATGGAAAAAATACATCCAATCAGATATGTCCATTTATTACCCATGGATTTTGGGAAAAGATTAATGGGGAAGATACATCTATCATTCCCGACTGCGGGAAGAAAATAAAAAGAAGGGAAGAAACTTCACCAATATGCCCGACTTTCAAATTGTTCTCCATGAATGGGAAAACTGCAAACAATGCAGGCTCGATGTGATCCAATACTCCAAGGAACAAACTCAAAATTTTGAAACTTGACTTCAAAAGAGGGGAATTTTGAGGACGAAAACAATTGGCTCTTTCTGGGGATGACTTGGCTTGGAACAAAGACACAAGGCAAGATCAAGAACTGCAGATAACTCTGGGAAAGAGGACCAGTGTCTTACCCATTGGGAAAAGGAGTCAAAAACAAAACCAATACAAGGAAACACACACAAGATGGGAAAAATAAACAAAACAAACCAAAAGGGAAGAACATAAATGAAACACAAAGGAACAACCCAAAACCAAAACACTGTACAGAATATACAGAAGGACCACCTAGTCACCTAGGACTTGAACAACTTCAGATACTACCCACTATAAGGAAGTGGGAGAGGATAACCATCCATGTAATCTAGATAAAAAGAGTTCTCTCCAAAAAAATGTTTGATTCTAAAAGGACCAAGCCAAAGAGAATCAAACTTACCATGGCTTCCTCATGGCTCATGTATTTTGTCCCAAAGCAGCACAATGTCTCCCACTTGGAAAACTTTGGGTCGGATTTCTTTTCAAATAAATCCTTCACTTTCAAGTAATGAGGTGCTATCTTGTCAACCACTTGCAATCTATCCTCATCAATATTACGAAGGTAAAAAATTCTCTTATCCAAAGAGCTACTGAAACTTGAATCTTCAATGGTTTTCATTAGATGCAAGGTTGGCAATTCCATCGTAACTTGCAGTTGAGATTCCACACCATACACCACTTGGAAAGGAGACATTCCAATTACTCTCTTGGGTGTAATTCTATTAGCCTAAAGTGCATCATATAGCTTTTTATGCCAATTCCTTTGAGAATCATTTACAAGCTTTCTAACTATGTTCACCAAGTTCTTGTTTGTTGATTTTACCTATCTATTCCCTTGGGGGTAGTAATATGAAGAATGAGAAAGGGAGATCCCATACCCATAAGCATAAGTCCATCATCTCAGCAGAAGAAAATTTGTAAGCATTGCTAGTCACAATTTTATTTGGGGTCCCAAACTTGATCAATATGTTCTCCTTAATGAAGTTCAAACTACCTTGGAAGTATTGCTCTTTGATCGGGATGACTTCCACCTACTTGGTGAAGTAATCTGTGGCAATCAACACATGGGTATGTCTAGCACTGGAAGGTGGGTTAATATTTCCAATGAAATCCAATCCCCACTATTGAAAGGGCTCATCAATCACTACTGGATTTAGTGGTAAAGCAGCCAACTTAGGTCTTCCAATAAACGTTTGACATGCTTCACATTTACCAACCCATTTTGATGCATCTCTGAATAGAGTGGGCCAATAATAACTAACACGGAGTATTTTATGAGCTATTACAGTAGAGGAGAAATGACCTCCACAAGCCTGGTCATGAAAAGTAGAGAACAAATTTGTTTTGCTCCTTGTCTACACACTTTAAAAACTTCCATCTATGCTTCGTTTGAACAAAGCATTATCCCATAACACATATTGTGCAGACCTCAGTTTTATGGCTCTATTCTCTTTGGCACTCAAGTGAGATGGACACTCTCCATAGGTCGAGAAAGTGAGTAATGTCAGCATGCCATACATATAATGAGCCGAGGAACGAGAACAACAGGGGACATCAACTCCATCTTTGGACAAATCCTTGGCAGCTCCTTCAACAATACGTTCACAAAGGCCCTTACCCTGAACCAGATTTGTTGACCTGATATCAAGATCATACTCTTGCACCTTTCCTACCCAATTACCTCTATTGGTTCCAAATTCTTGCTGAGTAAGAATGGATTTGATTGTTGTATCAAGCACTAGCACCATAGAATGATAATTAAGGATGTAAAACCTAAAATTCTTGACAGCTTTAACAACTACAAAATCATGTTTCTCCATCATGGTGTACTTCAGCTCATGAGTTTTAAAGACATAACTCATGAATTCAATTGGGAGCTCATGATCTTCAACATTCTTTTGGGCTAGCACAACAACTAGGTTATTTTCGGTGGCATAACAATATATAATGGAATCTTTGCTAAAGTCGTGGCACACCAAGATTGGAGTCTTTGCAATAGCTTTGTTTAATGTCCTCAAATGATTTCTTCCTTCGAGGACCAACCAAAATTTTTCTTCCTTGCATCATGTGAGCAATGCTCATAGTAAGTTCTGCAAAATCGGGATGAAACTCCTTAGAAATTGATCTTACCAAATAAATAATGGACACCCTTCTTACTTGATGGAAGAAAAATTTTTGGATGGCCGAACTCTCTCTAGATAAATCTTGATCCCTTATTTTGAAACAATGTGTCCCAACAACTTTCCTTTTGTGACACAAAACATAGAATTCTTAGGGTTTGAAGAAATTCCATGCTCTCTACACTTCGCAATCTTGTTTCAAGGTGTTGGAAGTGGTATTTTCTTGCTTTAGAAAACATTTTCAAGTCATCCAAATACAAAACAATGCATTTCCCTTTCAAATTGCCAAAAGCCAAGTCCATGGCCCTCTGGAAAGTAACACCATCATTGATGAGACCAAATGGCATCCTCTTGTATGCAAAGGTGCCCAAAGGAGATGTAAAGGAAGTCTTATGTTGATATGCAGTATTCACCTCTACTTGATTGTACCCCAAGAATCCATCTAACATATATAGCATCTCCAAGCCTCGTGACACTTGTAATACCCGGTCCATCATGGGGAGATGGTAGTTGTCCTTCAAAGAACCCTGATTTAGATTTCTGAAGTCCACACAGATCTAGATATCACCATTCTTCTTCCTGATAGGCACTATATTAGCAATCCACGTTGAATGGTGGATGGGGAAGATGATCCTAGCCTTGAAGCTTTTGTATTTATTCAAAAATTATATCAGCTATCTTTGGAATGTATTGCCTTTGCTTCATTTAACCAAATTATTGTATTAACTTAAATCATCTTGTAAATACAATATAAAGCCTTCAAGGGTTTGAAATAAGACTTAAAAATACATTCCATTGTGATATAGTATGGATCCTTCTAGCACAAATCTGCAATACTCTTCAATCTTGTCAAATTTTTCTACATTGATCAATAACCTTGACAATAATTTAAGAACTCCCTTACGGATTTGGACCAATCCTAGGATTCTTCCAACTTATCTATTGCAAATTATTGTTAGTGTAGGGTATTTATTTTCCTTGTATTTTTTTATTTACTTAGAGCTTTCCTACACTCATGGGATATGCTTGCTTAGGTGTACCAGTTATGTTGAGTTAGCTTACCAGTTGTGTTAAGTTAGCTTACTAGTTGTGTGGAGTCAACTCTACTTCTAGTATCGAGATAAGGATAGTTATTCCCACCGATCTAGGAGGAGGTTGCACATTCACCTCCTATATGTACATCACTTGCATCATTCTATCTCATGGAGCATTGAGTTGATTTGGAGTCATTCTTGCCTTGTGAGTTCTTGATCATATTGCATCTTATTGTTAGTTATTTCAATTTTTGCAATTACTTGTGTATTTATTTTTCATCAAAGATCTAGAAAATCTAATATGGTATCATAGGGATTTTGGTGATACATTTTTCATTTTTGAGTTATTTTTAGTTTTTAAATACTTCGTTTGTGAAACTAACAACAAATAGCTCACGTGTAAATAGACCCGACTCCATCTTGGTTCTTTACGGTTGTGATTTTTGGTGTTTACTTATTAACAAGTTAAGGGTTTTCAAAAATTTCAGAAGCTGACAAAAATATTCCAAAAACCTTAGGATTTGTTAAAATACCTTGGCGAAAGGGACTGGAAAAAAAAAAAGGAGTTTTTCAAGAAATTTGTGTGGTGCCTTTGTTTATTACATTGCAAGTTTCATTAGAGATCCAGGTTTAGCCTTGCAGGATTGATATCATCCTTGGTTTCAACAAACACAAACTTGGGTCAGCATGGCAAGATCCATGAGTTTGGAAATACGGTCAATAACCACATCCAAGTGGTAATAGCTCACACAGAGGCTATTCTCCTCTACCATGATGCCTAAGCTCACTCACGTCCCCGCACAGCCTGTAACAAGCTTCAAGATGTGTGGATCCGATTGCGATAGACGTTTTGGGCCGACATGACTTGTATTACTTGGATCTAATTGCATTGGGCATTGTCACATGTTTGAAGCATTTTTTTGTAGGGTTGAGGCATTTTTGGCTTGTAAAGGGTGTTTTTACTTACTTGATGGGTGTTTTAGACCCTTAAGGAGTTGTGCAGACCCCCATGGCACGTTTCAAACCTTTGGAGGAGTAACACGACCCATACAAGGTGTTTTAAACTCTTGTAAGTGTTTTTCACCCCCAAACTATGTGCGGGATCTTGAGGTGGTTTTAGACGACACATACAGTCATTTGCTAGCCTAGAAAGGCCTTCCAAGGACCTTTCTAGTTCATCATACACACCCCGGTTTCTCCCCGCTACATTTTCCTTGGATGGTAGCACTCACCAACAACAAACCATAACAAAACATAATGTTTTTTTAGGTTTTATTAACCCTAGATCTTCTTTGCCCATTTTTCCTTTGGTGGACCCCACCACTCATAAGGTGAACACGTTGATGTTATTTTCCAACTTAGCTTTTAAATTATCCAAATTTGAGTATTATTCACTTTTGGGATACAAGTTATTTTTTTGAAAATACATTAAGGGAGATTTAAATGGTTTTTTAAACTTGTATCATCGCGTGATGAAGACAAAGGGCGAGGCTCGGGTTGGTAGGAGGCCAATTCCCCCTCATAAACTAAAGCAATCTATTCTAAATTCTATCCTAGTTCCAATGAACATTTGCACGAACCCCTTTCCCTCATTTCTAACATTTTTTAATCAGTTTACAAAATTTTAATTGAATAAGCCATTATTTAGAGGAACTTGTATTTTCTATAAATGTTGATCGATGGCTCAAATTTGAGCACCATTTTGGTCAAAAGTGATTGTTTTCTCATGATATACATGATGAATTAATTTATTTTTATAAACACACTACTTTATAAAGTTCCACCTTTTGGGGGCTCTTATAAAACTCATTGGGGACATGTAAAATAAACTAAGTTATAAAGTGTCACATTTTGGGAGGATTTTTGCAATGGATGATGAAGAAGACAATGATCACTTGGTTCATTTTTTGAAATCTATTTTGAAGATCAGAGGGTGGGGACTAGTTTGGTAGGAGATCAACCCCCCATTTGTTTCATTTCTTCTTTCTACAATAAGCACATTTAGTGAATGTGTTTATCTTGAGAAGATTTTTGTACATCCATTATAAATGGGTATCTAAAAAGGTTCCTATTGTCGGAACCCATATTGAGGATCACGTGTCTTCCTTATAGCAGTTGTGAATTCCCATAGTAATCTTTGAGCATGACATGTTCACACAACTTCTCCATTCCTTTACAGTGTTGACTTTGTCCTCTATTTTTGTGCCCACTTGGCCAACCGATGGTTTTTAAAACAATATTAGACATATTTTTTTGTGCAAGTTCTGCTTATTGGAGGGTAATATTTGGAGCAAGTTCTACTTGTTGGAGATTCTTTATCTAGTGCTTCATCAAATTTTGGATTCTTATCAAGTTGTCTTATTTCTTCCCATTTTATCTTTTTATGTACTTGGGTACCTAACATGGCCTTGTTTTCGGGACCCAATTCTTCTATCCACATTAACAACTTCATCATCTTCGAGTAGGGATTTCTAGTTCTACCTTCTCTTTCATATCTCTCTTTTGGGGGAGTTTTTTCCCACTGGGTCTTCTCCTTTTACTCTATCCTAGAAGAGATTACATTATATGTGGGTACCTCATCAGGCCTTATTACTGGGACCCACTATCCTTTTCACTACCCACCTAAGCGTTGCTTATGGGGGTTGTTAGTGTCGGATATTCATTTTCCTTATATTTGTTTATTTACTTGTAGCTTCCTAAACTCATGGGATATGCTTGCTTAGGTGTACCAATTATGTTGAGTTAGCTTACCAGTTGTGTTAAGTTAGCTTACTAGTTGTGTGGATTCAACTCTACTTCTAGTATTAGTTAGTGAGAGTTATTCCCCACTGATCTAGGAGGAGGTTGCACATTCACCTCCTATATGTACATCACTTACATCATTCTATCTCATGGAGGATTGATTTGATTGGATTCATTATCACCTTATGAGTTCATGATCATATTGCATCTTTTTGTTAGTTATTTTGATTTCTACAATTACTTGTGCATTTTTTTTTCATCAAAGATCCATAAACTCTAATAATTATAAATTCTACAAGTTTAAGGCTGGCTATTCCAAGTTCTATATGAAACTTTTACTATCCAAAAACCTAATATTGATGGAATTACATAGAAGAAAACCATATATTCCAACGAAATTAGTGCTTTACACATGTCTCAAATCGGTGTTAAATGAAATAATAATGAAGTAAATCAACTCATTTTTTTAACAAAAATGTTTTTATAATATCAAAATATGTGTTTAAACCATTTTATAACTTAGAAAGACATGATAAAGAAGAAATTATTGTAATTGTGATGGCGTGGAATGCATAAATCTTCTATTTTAAAAAGTTTTTGCATTTTCTATATATCATTTATGATTTCTTGATAAGAAAGATTAAGTTACAATTTATTTGAGCCATTTGGTAGGATTTTTAGAATGGGATTATGCTCAAGAGTCAACTCTGCTAGGGTTTAGGTTTTAGCTGTCTGCTCTATTTTCCATGCTCGCCATCGCGTAAACGTCGCCATCACATTATTGTTCCTTCAGGTTTTCAGTAGGATTTTTTCTCATTAATTATGTTTTGTGGGTCTTTTAATCTTCCCTTTGGGTAGCGACAAACCCCCTTTTAATGGCCTCCAATTGAATCCCTCATATAATGATGTAGGGCTCATCGATGGAGTGACTACCAAAAATGGCTCCAAAGAAAGCGTGGAATTTTTTCCTAAAAGTTTTTAAAGAGGTAATGAGTCATATACTCATTTACTTGATGTTGTTCTTGATTTTCCTACTTTTGATAATGCATACAATTGGTTTCAAAAATATACCTGGTTGGGTATTTTGTTGGCTAAGTTCCCCCTAAAATCCTTTTAAAACAATGGGTTCACAACCACTGGCAGAGTCATGGGGTTAAACTCGATGGAGTTCAAAACCTCAAAAGGTTTTTTTTGTTTTGTTTTACCCACCCGAACACTATAAGGCCATTGTTAACCATGGTCCTTGGTTCATTCACAACTCCTTGGTTGTTTTTTCACACTGGACTCGGGACTTTCAGGTTTCTGAGCAAGCCAAGCTCAAAGTCCCTATTTGGATTGAATTTCAGGACTTCCTTTACCCCTTTAGGGTTTTATTGGGGATTTAGTCAAACCATTGGGAAGGATCATCTACAATGAATAACCCAAATGTTTTCATGCTCGTCCTCAACATTGTGTTTGTGTTGAAATCAATTTGTCAAAATATTTAAAAGAAACCATTGATATTCAGATTGGGGACACCCATTTCTCCCAAAGGGTGCTTTACATTAACTTACTAAATACTTTTTTTCATTGTTAGACATTTGAAAACATGATTCATGAGTGTCCTCTTATAAATGACTTTCGTATTTCCCACTTTGATAAACCTATGACAAACCCTAAGGTCACTCCTACTTTAGATGGTTGGAACACGACACAAACAAAAAATGTACTTCTTGGGGTCCTTCAAATCCCTTGACCTTCACCTATCATCTAGTTTTTAACAATGGTGATATCTGCTTCCATGGCTCTGTCAAAAAATTGAGCCTGCTAAACCTGAACCTATATCGTCCCACACACCTTTGGCCACCTCGGTTATTTCCCATGTTTCTCTTCCTCATATTTTTTCCATGGTTCCACTGGACTTACCTGAGTCCCCTTTTGTGGTTGAATCGTCTCATTCATGTAAGACTCAGCTAGCCAAATATTGTAGCCCTTCCCCCTCAGTGGATGGTGAGTATGTGCAAGATAAATTCCGCCCTTATAATCTAGGAGATCCAGCTCCCGTTATTACTTGGGTTTTTTCTTCTCATAACCATTTTTCTACCCTTTCGATATGGATGATGAAGGGAACATGTACTTAAACCCTTCTCAATGATTGTGTACTCTTGGAATATATGTGGGCTTACTAAACCGACCCGGCGATATCTGGTCAAGGATAGTTGTCTTCATTTTCGTCACATGAAAATTTTTGTTTGCAAGAAGTCAAGTTGGCTGGATTTTTGTTGCACTCTGCAGCTCGTACTATCTAGCCCCATGCCATTTTTCATACCTCTAATCATAAAATATTATTATTATCCTAATTAATTATGCATTGCATATTAATAAATTTATTATTATTATTAATTGTATGGTTATATTTAATTATAACCATCTATTTTTGTTTGTATTTGAACAATCATGGATGTTGTTATATTGTTTTAACAATATAATTGTTTGGTTGTATTTTTATGCTTCCTGATGTAATATTGGAAGTAGTTGTGAGTATTGTTTTACCTGTGCAACATATTTTTTTTTGCACATGACTGTACAATACCTATAAGTATTGTAGTCCTGCTATTGTAAATTGGTTGATTCTGATTAATATAATTTTCAGGCTTCCGTCCTGTAAATATTTACATTTGGTACCAGAGCGAGAATCTGGACCTGTGAAAGCTAAGTGAAGGGTGGAAGAGAGAGTCAGAGAGAGAGAGGATTTTGGAGAAGTGTTTTTTCATTTGAGAGCCCGTGTGCCTCCGTACAACCTCCCAGCCCCATCCCTGCCTCCCCACATCCTCCTGCTTCATTCCAGGTGTTTGGAATGCAATTTTTTTTTTTGCTTTGGTGCACCCAACACAAGGAAAAATTTTGTCAGTAGTGTATTGAAAAAAAAAAAAAAAAATTTTTTCCCCATTAGGGGTTTTGTCTCTAATATTAGAGTATAAGTATTAGATTTAGCTAATACTAGCAATCTATTTGGAAATCGAGGTTCTATTTTTTGAGGCTTCCTTTGAACTCCTCTTTCACAAAAGTCAAGATATTGAGGTTTAAAATTCAAAGAGCTGAGTCCATCGATAAAGCCGTTTTTCGATAAAGAAATTCATTGGAAACCAAGCCTAGATTCAACAAATCCTCCTTATCTTTGACCATGTTTTGCTGAGCACTTCATTAAGCTCATTTGAATTGGAGCAAGTTTCAATTTGTTTTGGGAGACTTGCACAAAAACAACCGAGCTCATTTTTTTTGATGGCAAGTCTGCGAGTTTGGGTCTTTGAATCGATCCAACCATCAACAAATAGTGGCAGCAAGGCTAGCCATTCCAACATGACTCCTGACCTCCTCACACAATGAATCAACCATGCCAAAAAAGCCCTTCCAAATACATGATGACTGTAAGCAATGGCATCAAGTGCATCGTAAGCAAGGCCAACAATCGGTGACCTACACCTCCTAAACAAGTCATATAATCCACCTACCCTGAACTCTACAACAAGAAAAAAACTTATGAAAAACAAAAACATTGATTCAATCTCACAATCCATTTGGACCTTTGACCCACATCTCCAAAAATGAAAACAAATCAAAACAAACAAAAAAAAAAATAAAACCATTCAAAAGAAAGCAAAAAACTTAAAAAAAAAAAAAAAAATAAAAAGCATTTAAAAAATGCAAAGGAGAATAAAACTACAAAGGCGATGAATCGAATTTCAGCCAAGAAAGAGAAAAAAACCTCCAAACGAAACTCCTAAACTCTCCTCAAACAGCTCCACATGGACTCCCTTCCTCACGTGCCAAGTCGTCACATTTTTTAAAAAGGTTAGTTTGAATTTGCATACATTAAATATACAAATTCTTCATTTATAGCATAGCAAGCGCTCATAGAGCCTAGTTGGATAAGGAGAAAGCTTTGGAGTTGGGAGGTGCATGGGTCAAATCCCACTAAAAACACAAGTTTTTAAACAATTTGAGTTTAGAAAAAATTTAGAGAAACCACCAAATTTGGAGGGCATATTTAGCTAGAAAAACCTTGACTAAACTGCTTAGTCATAACTAAACAGGCATCTAAAAATTTAGTGAGAAAACCCTAAATTTAGGGTAATTTTTTTTTTTCTCCACTAGGCCTGTTTTTTCATTTTGGGCATTTTTGCAAAAGGAAGACCATCCAAAAACTTCATCTTGGGCTTTTTTAAAGGTTTCTAGCATTTTGGGTCATTTTGGGCTCCAGAGGCCACCAGGGCCCACAAAACAAAATTTTTTTTTGCCTGCCATTCAATTTTTCCAGATTTTTGAATGTAATTTGTATACTGCATTATATTGTACTAATTTATAGGTTGCCATAGTCAACTGCAAAACTTTGTAACCGCTCTTAAAACTAGTAAAAATTGTAATCAAAAAAAAAAAAAATTGGTTCTGTAACACTCACGAGATCCTAGATCTCATTCGCAGCATTTGGTATATACAGTGCCTCTGGGAAGTGCTTACGGGTAAAGCCATCATGACTACTACTGCACTTAATGCCTAATATAGCTGCAACAACGTCATCTGGGCATCGACCCTTTAAATCGACGGGAGTAATAAGGTCACAATGCACACACTATGAGCCATCCCATCCATCTGTGAATGATTACATGACATAAATCCAGACTGAGAAATTATCCAAGTATATAGTGAAGTTACGCATGCGTATGAGGATATTTCTTTGAGCCTGGTGTCAATAATCACACAGACCCTTTCGTATTGTCTTGGTACCACGTATTGAATTCTTTCACGTACGTTAATGCCTCTTTCACGTACCACCAAGTATATAGAAAGGGTGAGCTTCTTCCACGTACCACCGGGTATATCGGAAGGGCACATATATAGAAAGGTTTGGTATATCAGATTGATGGTATATAGATTGGGAGACCTTATACCTGGAGTGATAAGAGCCAAACCCTATCAGTGATCTCTGCAAAATGGGCACCAAGCCCCCCAAATTTTTCTTCCAGATTCACAACTACTCAGAGGAAACAACTATGCTACATGGAAGACAAAAATCAAGACACAACTTGAGTTTGAAGAGATCTGGCCTATTGTGAATGGTACTATGACCAGATCAACTACTGATACAACACAACAATGGTAGTTTGATAAAGTAGATCAGAAGGCCAAACTCATCATCTTGTTTGGAGTGTCGATGATGTGCAACCCCACATTCGAGATGCCAAAACAGCCAAAGAAGTGTGGGATAAGTTGAGCACAGTATATGAGGCCAAGAACAAGAATGTTATACTGAATTTACAGAGTCAGTTACACACATTAAAGTTCAAGCAGAATGAAAAAATAGAAGCTTTCCTAAGAAGAGTTGCAGAATTGAGGGCTTCACTTCTAGCCCTAGGAGAAGTGGTCACAGATGATGCTCTCATTCCCATTGTTTTGAGAGCACTCCCCTCTTCTTACCACATTTTTGTCACAACACTAAACGTGTCAGATATGACAGTTAGTTTTGACAAGTTGGTAAACCTACTGCAACAAGAGGAAGCAATGCACAATAAGGATGATGAAGAGGAGAGAAGCACTTTCTTCACATCAAAAATGGAAAGGAAAAGGTAAAGGAAAACCTAATTCCTATCAAAAATCCCAAAATCAAAATCAAGTATCAAGGGGATAGACAACAAAGAAGCAATGTCCAATCTATAAAAGAGGACATAACCTACAAGATTGTTGGTATAATACTTACAAGAAAGGTTCATCAAGAAACTCTGGACCTCCACAACAATCTAACAAGGGACATTCTAACTACAATCAAGGGTAGAAAAAGGGGAACTAGAAAAGAAGACCCCATCAGCAAGGTAATATTGTTGAGCAACAAGAACAATTAGATAATGAAGACTTCTTGTTCACTGCTCGATCAAGTGAACCATCCACGTCATCTAGTGATGTTTGGTATGTTGATTTGGGGGCCACTCGACACATGACCATGCCACATAGAGACTGGTTTATTTCAATGAGGGACATGCCATCAAAAAATCATGTTTCATTGGGAGATGATTCTTCATATACAATTCAGGGATTGGGAACATTTCTCTACCCCTTGGTTCACGCAAATGCAGACTATCAGATGTCCTATATGTCCCTGGGTTGACTAAGAATCTTCTTTCAGTCAGTCAACTCCTAGATCACAACCTAAAAATTGACTTTGATAGTCAATCCGCAAGAAAACATGTTTGATTCGAGACAAATCAAGAGGCTCGAAAATAATTGCAAAAGCCTCCAATGTGGGACGCATGTTCCAACTTGATTTTGTTCACAGAGATGATCAAGCACTTGTGGCTAAGAACTCCACCTCAACATAGTTGTGGCATCAGAGATTTGGTCATGTAAGTTTCAAATATCTCGAAACACTTCTTCGTGCATAATATGGTACATGGGCTACCATCTCTTCAGAAGGATACAGACAAGTGTCCTCACTGCCTAGCAGGAAAACAACACAGAGCTTCATTCCAGAGGAGTACATTTTGAGCTCATGGTAAACTTGACCTGGTTCATACCGATCTTTGTGGTCCGATGCAGCCAAGTCATTCTGGGTTCCAGTACTTCATGCTTTGTGTTGATGACTATTCGAGAAAAATGTGGATTTTCTATCTTCGCAAGAAAAGTGAAGCATTTGAAACCTTCAAAAAGTTCAAAGTAGCAAGTTGAGAATGAAACTGGTCATCACATCATAACTCTCACTCTCAAGATCGAGGGGGAATTCACCAGTGATGAGTTTAGAGACTACCTACAAACTCATGGGATTCATCGACAAATGCCTCCTCCACACACACCGCAAAAAAATGGTGTTGTTGAGAGAAGAAATCGTACTATCATGGAAATGGTGTGATGCATGATCGATGATTCCGACTTGCAAAGACATTCTGGGTAGAAGCAACAAAGACAATAGTGTATTTTTTGAATAGAGCACCCACTATTGCTCTTGATGGAGTAACACCACAAGAAGCATGGTCAAAATGGAAACCATCTATTGCACACCTTAGAGTATTCGGGTGTAAAGCAAGCATGCACATACCCAAACAGAATAGAAAGAAATTGGACATGAAGTCACATAAACTCATCTTCATTGGGTACAAGTGAAGAGACTCTTGGGTATAGATTGATGGATCCTAAGACTAGAAAAGTCTACAGTAGAGATGTTGAGTTTTTGAGAAGAAGGAAGCAGAGACTCCTCCTCCGGACTCACAAGAAGTAGATTTTTCACCAGTTATAAAAATTGAAGCTGATGTTCCCTCTAAAGATGAAAGTGATGATGGGGATGATGGTGTTGATTAGATAGAACCATGACCCATGGGAACAGTTCAAGCGTATGCCTAAATGGTGTACAAGTACATTATGAGATGCAAGAATGGATGCTCCACCGATACATCCACCCCTGGACCATGGACTCAAATAAAGCAAGAGAAGAAGTTAACTTTTCTTTGATGAGTAGAGTTATTGAATAGATGAGCCCAACAGTCCAGAAGCCCTATAGTCAAAAGCTTGGAAAGATGCCATGGATTTGAATATCAATCAGTGATGAAGAATAACACTTGGCAACTTGTCGATCTTCCACCAGGAAGAAACCCATTGGATGTAGATGGATATTTAAAACAAAGTACAAAGTAGATGGGATAGTGGACAAGTATAAAGTGAGACTTATAGCAAAGGGGTATGCACAAAAAGAAGGCATTGACTATGAGGAGACATTTTCTCCCACAACTAAGATCAAAATGATCAGGATGATCTTTGCTCTAGCTACTCAGTTTGGATGGAAAGTCCACCAAATGGACGTAAAAAGTGCCTTCCTAAATGGAGATTTACAAGAAGAAGTCTACATGACTCAACCTGAGGGATATGTAGTACCTGGTCAAGAAGCAAAGGTATGCAGACTCAGGAAATCTCTGTATGGCCTAAACAGGCACCCGGGCATGGTACATCAAGATTGATGAGCATCTCATACAACATGGATTTGTTAGAAATCCATACGATCCCAATCTTTACCTCAAAAAGCAAGGGGGAGATGGTGATTGTTGTTGTCTATGTCGATGATCTAGTCATCACTGGTAGTTCAGTGAGGATGATCGATGCAATGAAGAAAGATCTTAATCGATCATTTGACATGACCGATCTCGGGCTGATGCATTATTGTCTTGGATTGGAAGTATGGTAGAAAGAGAATCATATTTTTGTTTCTCAGATGAAATATACCAAGACTACACTCGAGAAATTTAGGATGATGGATTGCACACCAATTACTACACCTATGGAGAATAGATTATAGTTATCTCATTCAGATCCATCTCCTGAGGTAAGTGCCACTCTCTATCGGCAATTGATCGGGAGTCTCATTTACCTGACCTACACTAGACCAGATATCAGCTTTGTAGTGAGCTATCTATCCAGGTTCATGCAGGAACCCAAAGTTTTGTCATTGGAAAGTAGCAAGGTGCATTTTGAGATATCTCAAAGGATCAGTGGATCTTGGTCTAGAATACAAGAAGAACGACACTTCTTCTTGATCGGATATTCGATTCAGATCATGCAGTAACATTGATGATAGAAAATCCACTTCTGGATTTGTATTCTTTATGGGATTTGGACCAATATCATGGGGAAGCAAGAAACAACACTTTGTTTCTCACTCTTCCATAAAATCTAAGTATCGTTCTATAGGAGAAGCTATCTGTGAAGTGATTTGGCTACGTCGCATACTAGAAGGACTTGGAATACCACAGGACAAACCAACCACCATGTATGTTGACAATGAAGGTGTTCTCAAACTTGTTCGCAATCCAATTTTTCATGAGAGAACAAAGCACATTGAGGTACAGGTTCATTTCATACGTGAACATGTGTTGAAGCACAACATCCAACTTCAATTTTGTCCAACAATTGAACAACGAGCAGATATCTTCACAAAGTCACTTGCACGTGACAAGTTCGAGTTGTTCAGAGAGTTCCTCTCCTCATCCCTTGAGACAATGCAAAATTAAGGGGGGGAATGTTAGGATAAAATATTATTATTATCCTAATTAATTATGCATTGCATATTAATAAATTTATTATTTATTAATTGTATGGTTATATTTAATTATAACCATCTATTTGTTTGTATTTGAACAATACGGGAGTTGTTATATTGTTTTAACAATATAATTGTTTATTTTTATGCTTCCCGGATGTAATATTGGAAGAAAGTTGTGAGTATTATTTTACTTGTGTAACATATTTATTTTCTCAGCACATGAATGTACAAGATTTAACTTGTGGAGTAATTCCAAAGTTGACCAAATTCTGATCGGGTGGTGGGTAAGAGAGAGGGGCACAGAGGTTTCCTAACCGAGGGTAAAACATACAACCTCGAGATGGTTCCTAGCCAGGGAAAGGTGAAAATACATTGGGTGTATAAAATTTCCTCTCAATAGTGTGGCCATAGTCTGGTGTTTGTTTACCTATGTGTGCATTGGAATTTTGTATCAAATTCCTGATCATTTGTCTTAGATAAGTTCTCTCTGTAAAAATATGTAATCCATGTTGAAAGTTAATAAAAGGAAGTTTAATTCTTGTTTATTTAGAAAAATGTGCATGTGAATGTATTCGGTTATTGTATTATGTATTTTTGATGGAATATGTAATTGTTTTTATACAAAGTAGAGAATGACAAAATTTGAGATATGTATAATTTTTTAATGGTTTATACAACGTAAATGTAGAATAAGAATTGATGTGTGTAATAGAATTATAGTTAGTAGATTATCAGATTTTTATAATTTTAGAATAGGGAAAAATTTTCATTTGGTTTAGTATCATAGTAATTTTACTCATTTAAAACATTCTACTATTGTTTTCATCCCTCGATTCTACGTAGTTATTTTTGAAAGTTATGTCATGGCATCCTTTGATTTTTGTCATGGTTCCTTCGTGTCTCTCGTGATTATTTTCTAAGTGATTGTAACTTCCTATGCCGTTGCGGACGTCAAACTCTATTTTAAATCTTAATTTATACCATGAACTTAAGTCAAGGAATGCTCTTTTATTATGATCCTTGACCTATATTATGTTATATTGTAAGGTGAGAGAAATATTGAGATGGGTTCCTATTTAAATTTATTGCTAGGGGAGGAGCGAGACCGAAATTCATTAAAATTTGGCTCATTTAGGGACTTCATGTCTACCTAGAGTCATATCTCAAAGTTATGGCAGAATGATGCCATGTGTCACTTTTGGTCGTTAGATCATCACCAAGTGGCGCTCTCGATTGATTCCCCTATCTCTACTTTCCTATTTTATACCCAAAAGATTTCATAAAATATAGCTTATTTTGGGGTTCTGAGTCATCAAACCCCAAGTACCTCAACTTACCCAAAATTCGACACATGTAACACTTTCCTTCACCATTGATATTTTTCCACCTGTATTTGTCCTGTCACCACCGATATCCGTAACATGTCCTTGTTCTTTGATCCCATTGACCAATTCAAACTCAAAATTCCTTTTGAAAATAATTTATTCCATGGGTGGAGTTTGCATAAGCCCATCACATTAAACTTTGACAAAATGCCAACACGTGTTTGGTGAGGATATCGTCTAATGTGACTTTGGTCATAGATAGATTGTTTTTTTGAACTAACTAAATTCGATGCCTCCCGTGATAAATATTATGCATTCGTGGCAAGTTGTATAGTTGTGATCCCGAGGTAGCTCGATCCTTAGTTTCTTGAGATATGACCCAACTCATTCAGCCCCTAGCTGGTTTCCTATAGATCTTTAAATAGGGCATAGTTTCCAAATTTATCTTCTCAAATTGATGGTAAATAGGAAATTCAGTTTGAATTTACAATATTTTTTAAATCATCAAGTTACAATTTTATCGCCTAGATTATTTGTTAAATCCTAGTTTGAGTTGATGAAGTTTAGCTTTGAACCGAGTTTCTTATGAGAATTATGCATACATAGAGTGGGAGCCTAATCAATATGGATGGAATAGAAACTCAAAACAACATGCATTACAATGAACCAGAGCTCCGAAACCAACAATTGGACAAGGAAGTAAATTATTTAGCGGAAAAATTAGAAATGTTGAAAAATCAATTTGGAGTAGTTATGAGTAAATATGATAAAAGTAATCAATTAGAAAGGAAAATAAACAAAATAAAACGATCTTCTTCAGATGATGATTCTATTTACAAAAAAGTAAATGATACTTCTAGGTCTTCTTATTCTTCTAGTACTAAGCAATTTAAATAGGAATTCTAAGGAAATACAAAATTTCCAAGAAAATTAAGTTTCTGAATATGCAAGAGAAGAAGGGTCAAAAGAAAAGGTGAGACTTGGTTGACCAGTTTAGAAAGATATTTTGAATTTGATGAATCTCAAAACACTTTCCCCAACACTCACCGACTCCTCTAGTGTTTTCCTAGGAGCATGGAACCTTTTTAGATCTTGAGCTCATGCTTGGTGACAACCCACACACTCTAAGTTTAATTGAATTCGTTAAACCTACATACACACACTCACTCAACTCCCACACACCCATACACACTCTAACCTTTTTATAACAAGGCGGGGATACCCCATTCAACCCAAAAGATAACATGACACAAGGTTTTGTCATACAACTCCTTGTGGATCTTGTAATGGGCTTATAGCCCTGAAAAACAACCAAATGCAAGAAATCCAACATCACACCCTCAATCAAGAAGAAGAACATATATTTTTGGGGACCCATTTGTGAGATACAAAACATATTTCAAAAAGGACAGGGGTTACTTTGGCACATAGGAACTTTTTCTTCAATTTAGGACTGTCCTAGTTTGCAATTAGGTCTCTAGGCTTGTTTTTGGAGGAAAAAACATGAAAACACACCAAACCTTCCCTTCTTACTCAAGATCACCTTCAACAAGGTTGGATGATCTATTTGAACTCACTCAGAATGATATTTTAGAAGGAAGATTTGTAAAAATGTGAAATACTTCACTTTTCCTCTAGCTATGCATGTCAAAATGTAAGGCTGAAAGTGATTTCATGGTTTGATAAGTTCCATACCCCCTCCAGCTCTACATTTTTGGCCACATGGTCGTATTGGCATGAAAATGGTGTCTTCTAAATTTTAGCTTCTCTCATCAAGTATCGACTGAGATCCACGATGCCCTAGGACGGCTCCAATGAGGACAAATCAATTGTAAGGAGCTATCATAGAAGTTTCATGAGCTAAGAAAATTTGGGAAAATGTGTTTTTACTCCCTTAAGACATTCCAATCATTACAGTCAGGTTTTTTTTTCCTCCTCGAGCTCTGCACGTTTGTGGCTCTTGGCCAGACATAGGAACAAAAGAAAAATGATAGGTTTCAAAAACTAAACTTCACAAAAACATGTTATCTAATCACACACAAAATATTGTCATAATTTGTATATTCTTTTGAACAATGTTACATTACCTCTTTTATTCTAATTCTCCTCTAGCCTTTACATTCCCTTGCAAACTGATGATTCAGACTTCTCTCTTCCATGATTTGCTCCTATTTTCCCTACTTGGACCCAACCACCACTAAATTTAGCTAGGTCCCAAACAACCTAGATAGACTTTCTTCTCTATTATTCTCCCTCTATCCTAGGAGAGGGCTTGGAGATCTTTTCTGAAGGGAAAAGATCTTCAAGCCCATTCAAACCTTTATTTTTTTAATGCCCATCTCTAATTTAGGCATTATTTAGCTCATAGAGCTATTTTACAAAATCCACACATTCAAATCAAATGAAATGGAGGAAAAAAACATGAAGACATCTCCTAAACCCTCTCACACAAAAATTTGAAATTTAACCTATGACATAGCTTTCTACTTAGGATGCTCCTGCATCATTCTGCCCCTGAGAGAAGAAGTGTTCTTCATGGCTGATTTGTCTTCTCTAGGTCTTCAATCTTGGCTCCAAGCTTGATCAGATCATTCTCTGTCATCCATGTTGCATCCTCAGCTAGTAAGTTCTTCCATTTAATCAGATACTGGTAGTATTCTCTGTCCCTAGTCTTCTTGATGATCTTCTTGTCCAACAACTTCTCAATCTCCTTTGGCTTGACTCTGGGCATCTGTGCTTTCCAACTTGTCTCCTGTTGTCCAGTTTCACTTCTTCTTCCATTTTGTCTTCACCTTTGTACTCATACAGTTATGCAACATTGAAGATTGGAGAAATTCCAATGCCTTCAGGTAGTTTCAACTCATAAGCATTATTAGAAAAAATTCGACTATCTTGTAGGGACCAATCTTCTTGACTTTCAACTTATTATACTCCCTCTTGGGGAATCTCTCCTTCCTCAAATGTGCAAGTACTTCATCACCAACTTCAAAACTGATTTCCTTCCTCCTCAGATCAGCTCTTTGTTTGTACTTGTTGGTATTCTCTTCAAGTTTCTTCTTCACCTACTCATGGATGTCTTGCATTGCCTTAGCAAATTCTTCTACATCTGCACTTCTAGCTTCCATTCTCCCCAAGTCTCTTAGCTCATATACACCTCTTGGGTGCTGTCCATACATGATTTGTAAAGGACTCATACATGTACTTCTGTTGGGTGAGTCATTGTAAGAAAACTCTGCTTGTGCAAGTGCCAGATCCCATTGCTTTGGATGCATGCTCACCAAGCTTCTCAGGATGTTCCCAAGGCTCCTATTGACTACCTCAGTCTGACCATCTATTTGTGGATGGTAGGCTGAACTAAAACTCAGATGAGTTCCCAAATTCTTCCACAATGTCCTCCAAAAATTCCCAACAAACTTTGTATCTCTGTCAGATACAATACTCCTTGGTAAACCATGCAGTCTTACTATTTCTGAAAGAACAAATTAGCAATGTGGGTAGCATCACTAGTTTTGGTGCATGGAATGAAGTGAGCCATCTTTGTGAACCTGTCAACAACTAAAAAGATGGATTCATGTCCCTTCTGAGTCCTGGGCAATCCAAGTATAAAGTCCATACTCAAACAATCCCATGGTTTCTTTGAGGATAGGAAGTGGCTGATATAAACCTACATTTTGGCTTGTTCCTTTATTGTACTGACATAATTTACATCTCTCCACAAATTTCTTCACATCTTGACCCATTCTTGGCCAAAAATAGTATGCACTCAGCTGAGCCAATGTTTTGTTTTGACCAAAATGCCCAGACAGGCTTCCACTGTGTTTTTCCTGATCAGGTTCTCTCTCATTGAACCTTTGGGAATGCATATCTGGCTGCCCTTGAACAAAATTCCTTCTTGTAGCATGTAGTCCATCCATGGACTCCTATCCATCACTGTGGGTTGCTTACAATCCTTGTAAGCCTCACTGAAATCATCATCCTCCTCATACTGATCTCCTAGGTTCTCAAAACCCATCACATTCACCTGTAGCTCCTGAAGAACTAGAACTCTCCTGCTCAAAGCATCTGCCACTTTGTTAGACTGTCCCTTCTTATGTTTGATACTGAAAGTATAATTTTGCAAGTATTCTACCCATTTTACATGCCTCTGATTTAGTTTAGGCTGATTACTAATAAATTGTAAAGCATAGTTATCAGTAAACAACACAAACTCTTTAGGAAACAGGTAGTGTCTCCATTTTTTAGTGCTTGAACTAATGCATAGAATTCTTGATCATAGGCTGAATACTTCCTCTTTGCCTCACTGATTTTCTCACTAAAGAAAGCAACTGGTTTTCCTTCTTGACTCAAAACTGCCCCAATTGCTAGGCCACTAGCATCACACTCCACCTGGAACAATTTGTTAAAATCAGGGAGGACTAAAATGGGTTCTTCTGTTACCTTTTTCTTCAGCAATCTGAATCCTCTCTCAGCTACTTCAGTCCATTGGAAGTTCCTCTTATCACCCTTTATGGTTTCTATCATGGGAGCTACAATACCACTGAAGTTTCTGATGAATTTTCTATAGAAACTAGCTAACCCATGGAAACTTCTTACCTCATATGCACTCCTGGGTGTTGGCCATTCAAGTATGGCTTTAATATTCTCCTTATCCATCTTTAGTCCTTCTCTAGAAAGGACAAAACCCAAATACACTAGCTCGGTTTGTAGAAAACTGCACTTTTTAAGATTTATTAGCAGTTTCTCTTCATGTAACTTTTCTAATACCATTCTCAAATGTTGCAAATGCTTCTCTCTACTTTGACTAAATATCAAAATATCATCCAAATATACAATGAAAAACTTACCAGTGAAACATTTGAGTACTTCATTCATCAGTCTCATGAATGTGTTGGGGGCATTGGTTAGGCCAAATGGCATAACTAACCACTCATACAAACCATCATTGGTCTTGAATGTAGTCTTCCACTCATCTCCCTCTCTGATTCTTATATGATGGTACCCACTCTTCAAATCTATCTTTGAGAAATAAGTTGATCCACTCAAATAGTCAAGCAAGTCATCTATCCTTGGCAAAGGAAATCTATACCTGATTGTGATCTTGTTGATGGTTCTGGAGTCGGTACACATTCTCCATGTTCCATCCTTTTTAGGACTGAGCACCATAGGTACAGCACATGGACTCAAACTTTCTCTCACCAATCCTTTGTCCAACAACTCTTGGACTTGTTGTTTGATTTCTTCATTCTCCCTGGGTGTCATCTGGTAGGCTGCCTTGTTTGGCTCTGGAATCAGATCTATGTGATGGTTGATGCTTCTCACAGGTGGAAAATAATTTGGTAGTTCATCAAAAACAATGTCTACATACTCATTCAACATATCCTGGATCTCACGAGGTAAATCACTCAACTGAGTGTTAGTCACTACACTTTTCAGTTTACCAATAACTACAAAACTTACCTCTTCCTTCTTCATGCTTTGTAGGAACTCCTTGCCACTTACCATCATCACCTTTGAGCTTGGTTCAGCTGCATCATTCTCCTCCTTCAGGGGTATGAGTGTATGCTCCACTCCATTCTTCTTGAAAGTGTAGGTGTTCTTTCTCCCATCATGAATAGCTTTGTTATCAAACTACAAGGTCTCCCAAGTAGGATATGGCAAACATCCATAGGCATAATGTCACACATGACCTGATATTTGTATGCCCCAATCTGAAATTCTACCTTGCATTGTTCATTTACCAACAGCTGATGTCCTTTTTACAACTAGGACACTTTG
Organism: Taxus wallichiana var. yunnanensis; assembly: GCA_018340775.1. Lineage (NCBI taxonomy): Eukaryota > Viridiplantae > Streptophyta > Pinopsida > Cupressales > Taxaceae > Taxus > Taxus wallichiana. The sequence goes on along the minus strand of CM031240.1, from coordinate 1,014,566,203 downwards.
TATGGAGTTGGGTGTGGCTCTCTTTTCAAGCCTAGCTTCTCCACCATCTCAATAGACACTAGATTGTCTGTACTCCCACTGTCAATCACAACCTTGCAGCACTTCCCTTTGCTCTTGCATCTTGTCCTGAATAAACTCTTTCTCTATGGTGGTTCCACAACCTCTTTGTTTGGTTTCAACAACACCCTCTTCATGAGAAGAGATTCACCATCTTCTGGTATGTTCTCTTGTCTAGGTGCTACCTCTAGCTCCCCATCTTGCTCTTCACCTGGAGCAATGTACATATTCTTCCCATGGCTGGTTTGAGGGTTCTCTGGACACTCATAAGATCTATGACCAGCATACTTATTGCATCTAAAACACTTACCAAAAAATCTTCCCCTACCTCTTTGATAACCTTGATAGGGTCTCCTTCCTCTGAATGGTGCACTACCTCTTGTGCTCTGTGTGCTACTAGAGCTGCTCCCTTCATCAAAACTTGTTTGCAGCTGCCTCCTGTCATTTGGAGGTCCTCTTCCTCTGAAGGTTCTTCCCCTTCCTCTTGAGATGGTGTTTTGTCTCCTTGCTATCTTCCCCTCTGCTTTCAAAGCAATCTGATAAGCTTCTTCAATAGTCCTGGGGGTGAGAAGACTTATCTCATCCTGAATGTTAAATCTCAGCCCATTGATGTATCTAGCTACCTTTTCCAAGTCTTCTTCTATGTGGCCTGATCTGATTGTTAGCCTATAAAATTCCTCTAGTATATTCTTTCACAGACAACTCTTTTTGTCTCAAATTTTGTAATTCCTTAAACAGTTTACCTCATAGTCTCTGGGGATGAATTTTCCCTTCATCTTGGCTACCATTCTATCCCAGCTTCTGATATTTGCTTTTCCTTTTCTCCTTCTTTCTTCTTGCACTCCATCCCACCATAGAGCTACATGCTTTTGCAATCTGGTCATGGCAAATTTCACCTTTCTGTCATCCTCCACTATGCCTTCAAAATCAAAGTACTTGTCCAGTGCTTTGATCCAATCAATCAATTCCTCCACATTCAAGTTTCCTTCATACATGGGAACCTCCATCCTTGGCTTTGTGTTCACCTTCATGATGGCTCTAATCAACCGTTCTTCAGAGGTTTCTTCCTCTACCTCTGCAGTCAGCTCCTCCTCTGGTGGCTCTTGCTCACCATCACTGACCTCTGCCATCTCCATTCCTCTCCTCTGTGCCATTTCTAGGTCCCTCAACCTAGTTGTTAGGTTCTTGATATCCTCAGCCAAAGCAAGTTGGGATGCTTGGGCTACTTGAACTGCTCTTCTTGGTGGCATCTTGCTTTGCCTCTTCTTGTTCTGTTTTGTTCTGCTTCACTTGTTCTTTCTCCTCTCCTCTGGATCTTTAGATTGTGCACAATCAATTTAGCTCTGATACCAAAAATGATGACTCTCAAATCACTCTCCTCAACACTCACACACTCATCTAATGTTGTCCTAGGAGCATGGATTCTTTTTAGATCTTGAGCTCACTCTTGGTGACAATCCACACACTCTAAGTTTAATTGAATTCCCTAAACCTACATACACACACTCACTCAAATCCCACACACACATACACACTCTAACCTTTTTAGAATAAGGCAAGGGATACCCCATTCATTTCCAAAGCTAACATGACACAAGGTTTTGTCATACAACTCCTTGTGGATCTTGTAATGGGCTTGTAGCCCTGAAAAAACATCCAAATGCAACAAATACAACATCACACCCTCAATCAAGAAGGAGACCTTATATTTTTGGATACCCATTTGTGAGATACAAAACATATTTCTAAAAGGAAAGGGGTTACTTTAGAGTATAAACACTTTTTCTTCAATTTAGGATTTGCCCTAGTTTGTAATTAGGTCCCTAGGCTTGTTTTTGGGGGCAAAAACATGAAAACACACCAAACCTTCCCTTCTTACTCAAGATCACCTTCAACGGGGTTAGGTGATCTATTTGAATTCGCTTAAGAATAATATTTTAGAAGGAATATTTGTAAAATGTGAAATACTTCACTTTTCCTCTATTTGTGCAAGTCAAAACGTAAGGTTGAAAGTGATTTCATGGTTTGATAGGTTCCAACCCCCTCTAGCTCTACACTTTTGGCCACAGGATCGTATTGGCATGAAAATAGTGTCTTTTAAATTTTAGCTCCTCTCATTAAGTATCGACTAAGATCCATGATGCGCTAGGATGGGTCCAAAGTGAGGACAAATCGGGTTGCAGGGAGCTATTAGAGAAGTTTCATGAGCTAAGAAAATTTAGGAAAACATGTTTTTACTCCCTTAACACATTCCAATCATTATATTTGGGTTTTTTTCCCTCCTTGAGATCTGCACATTTGTGGCTCTTGGCTAGACACGGGAACATAAGAAAAATGATAGGTTTCAAAAACTAAACTTCGCAAAAACATGTTCTCCAATCACACAAAAAATATTGTCATACTTTCTATCTTCTTTTGAACAATGTTACATTCCCTCTTTTATTCAAATTCTCCTCGAGACTTTACATTCCCTTGCAAACTGATGATTCAAACTTCTCTCTTCCATGATTTGCTCCTAATTTCTCTATTTGGACCCAACCACCACTAAATTTATCTATGTCCCAAACAACCTAGATAGAATTTCTTCTCTATTCTTACTCCCCTATGTCTAGGAGAGGTCTTAGAGATCTTTTCTGAAGGAAAATACCTTCAAGCCCATTCAAAACTTTTTTTTTTAATGCCCACCTCTAATTTAGGCATTATTTAGCTCATAGAGCTATTTTACAAAATCCACACATGCAAATCAAATGAAATGGAGGGAAAAAAAACATGAAGACATCTCCTTAACCCTCTCACACAATAAATTTGAAATTTGACCTATGACATAGCCTTCTACTTAGGATTCTCCGCATCAAAATTACTGGAAAACTAGTAAGTTAGGTCAAACAAAAATAAATTCTTATCAACTAAAATATGTTGCCCTTAATTGGTGGGAAGATACATTGAGGTCTGAAAAAATCAAAGCTCATAAGGTCATGTTATCCAAAATGAGCCCCTTGCTTATTTTTGGCTAACTCTCTTTCATTTCTTCCTTCCTTGTGCCTCAGTCAAATTTTTCCACTTTTTAGGCACTCAAAATTTTCTAGAAATGGCTTCATTAGATAGAGAATTTTCTCACCTTTCTAGAAAGGTAAAATTTTCCTTCTAACTCCTTATATTTTGAAAGTTATGGCTCGCGGAGTTTTGAAGGGAAATTTCCCTAGAAGGTCCGCGGGCGAATAAGAATGTGCCACGTCAGCGGTGGAATGGCGGGTCGGTGGGGAAAAGTTAATTTTTTTCTAAATTTCTCGGTAGGGGGTGTAAAAAATTTTTTTGGCCCGAAGCTCCGCGAGTGAATAGGAAGGCGACACGTGTCCATGGATCCGGTGAGGGTTAGGGTGCGGGGGAATTTGATAATTTCACCAAAGTGTTGCAAATGGCGCAATAAAACTCCGCCCGCTGAAGGCCCATGCCAATGAAAATGTGTCATGTGTCCATGTGGCCAGCATAAGTCAATAGGGTCGGCAACGTCAAAGGGAAAATTGAAAGCGCATCCCCGTGGGTGAATAGGAGGATGACACGTGGCAACGGGCGGCGGCGGAGCGTGGAGTGATTTTGGAAATTTTTCCAAAAATTCAAAAAGCGTAAGAAGGCCGTTTAACCCGCGGACCAATAGGGAAAGTGCCACATGGTGTGGAGTGGTGGGGGAATAAATTTTTGGGGAAATTTTCCCAAATTCAAAAAAAAAAAAAAATTTTAGTTTATTTGTCGACCGATTTTTGCCCCTGTTTTGCCCTAAATATTTGAGAGGGGCATATCTTTTGATCTAGAGCTCGATTTTTCTCAATTTTGGTGTCATTGGAAATCTATTGAAGTCCTCTACATGATGGAATCTTAAATTTTTGTTTTTGATGGAGTTTGGTGAGAGAAAAAATAAAAAAAACGCCTTTAGCATGGGGAAAAAAGCAGAATCGACATTCAACCACCATTTTTAATGCAGTATGGCTTCCATTCTTTCTCAAAGTATGGTCAAAAATCTTGGGAATGAAATTTTAAGGGTACCCATGCTATTTTGATGGATCTGGTTGGTGGTTGAATGATTCCTTTCATTTTTCCCGTGTTTCTCCTTCTGAGCTCAAATTTTCATTGTTAAAAGCCAAATTTGGCTCATTTGTAAAGGTTGGACATTTTTATGAAGCTGAGGCTCCCTTCTTCACCTTGGCAAGTGAATTTGTGGAATATCAGACCTCTTTTAGGACTACAACATGTTTTCTACCTCTTTGCTATTGTAATGCACTTGTATTTAAAAATGGAAATGACAATGCAAGCTCTATGAATGAGATTTCAATCTTTCTTTCTTGTGTTGTTTGCTTCATTCGATCCTTCATTACATTTTAGTAGTTTGTGCATAACTTGTGTTGCTTTTTTATAATCTGTGTCAATTTTTAGAAATAGATGTTCACTACTCCTTTGGTGTATCACCACTTTTACTTAGTTTTATTTCTTTTGCATCCTTTATCTCTATCTCCTTGGAATTTGGAGTAGGATCTAGTATTAAACCTCTACAAAATTCATGCATACATCTGATTAGATAAGTAGAGGAACTAGCTTTCAACTGGAGAGTTTTTTCCCATTTTGCAAGTCCCACACTTGGGGAAAAGATTCAATGTTGTGCAATCACACTAAATGACCCAATTTCTCACTTGTAGGCCTGAAGGTCATTTAGGGGGTGTTGCTGATTTACACTAACAATTTTGGCATGCCAGTGGGACCTTAGAGGTCTTCATATTCATTACAACAAAGTTGATGTGCATTTGTTGTAAGTTTCTTGCTTAAAAAGAGCCCTGATTTGCACATCTGGTGACTCCAAAGAGATAAATCAACTGGTTTGAGTAGTCCAAGTCTGAAGATTCATGAGAAGGATCCAAACAAGGTCAAGGGCCGAGAGAAGAGGGATTGTGCGAGTATCTGTAGTTATACCCGGGAAGAAAGAGAGAGGGAAGAAGAATTCAAAGGTCTCCATCTCCACCAAAAAGAACTCTATCAACTCCTCCACCCGGTAGACCTTTCACTCAATCAACAAGGGTACTCGGGCCAATCACAATGGCACAAAACAACCCTTATGTCAACTTCGGCAGGTAGACCACTTGCTCTCAATGAAAAAATCCAATTCCAGTTGCAGCATTGAAGAACATCCCATACTTTCTTCGGGAAAATCAGACCACTCCTAGTGATCATGTCAAAGACATTGCTAATTTTGTGCAATCCATGAGATTGTTGAGATGCAAATTGCTATCAAATTGCTAGCATCTTCATTCAAAGGGAAATCCTTACAATGGTTCAGGAGCCTTGGGGCAAGCTCTATCCAAAATTGGAACCAATTGTGTATAGCTCTCCATGAGTAGTTTGGAGAAAAGGGAGATAATTTGTCTCTATTGGAACAACTGACAACTATCAAGAGAGCTCCTAATGAGCAGCTAACAGACTTCAATTTCAAATTTCAAAGGACATGGGATAGAATTCTAGTGGCAGTAAGGCCAACAGCTGAAGGTGCTTTCTTATACTATCTCAAAGCTTTAAATTCTAATATTTCTATGTTAATCCAATCCATGGGAGGTGTAAATATACCCACAACTTATATCATTGCCATTAGGGCTGAGAATTGTTTAATTCAAGCTAGTAAATTGGTGCCTAGGCCTCCCATGCCCTTATATCCAAACTTGGAAAACCCAAACACTAGTCAAGCACCTACTTTAGCTCTATTCCCACTCCTATAAATCGAGTTTGAATGAAACTTCTACTTCATCCTCTAGTGCCTCAAATGAACTTCAAGAAGTCATGAAACAATTACAAAATTTAGGAAATGAGTTGGTTACACTCAAGAGGCATCAAGCCCAAAGTTTTAGACCTTCTTACCAATCTCAAACTCAGCCTAATAGGCCACCCAATCTAGCTGCAAATCAAAATCAAGTAAGGCCTCCTGCCAATAGACCATTTCAGCCCTATAATCCCAATGTTGCATCTACCTCTAAAGCCTTAGTGCCAGTGCAAAATAATATAGCTCAAGAGTATGATTGGTGTTTCCCATGCAATGAACCTCACAACCAGTCTATGTGCTTCAATGGTGCTTTGAACCAAACTTGATGGTGGTAACAACAACTAGCATCGAGAGTGAGGTGAGTCAAGAAACAAACCAACAACAAGGAACATTTCAACAAAATACAACTCCAAATGAGACTACACTTGTGAACTGGTAGGCTGAAGATTTTTGTGGTATGAATCAAACAATTTCTCAGAATGTAGCAGCTAACACATGGTCAAAGAAGAGGAATATTGGTGAAGGGAAGTCATTAGCTCCAGGTGATCCACAACCTTCCATCACTCCATAAAGTGTTGGCAAACAAAATGCAGTTCCAAATGTGCAAGGAAAACCCAAGCCACCTTCTAGACCAGCTCAAATGCCAGTTGTTGTAGCTCACATGAAAGAAAATAATTTTAAGCTAAGGGGCAACAAAGATGCTTCATTGCCATTTAACATCATTAAAAAAATGAAGAAGACAAATGTGAATATATCTATGTGGGAATCATTATCCATCCCAGGCCAAAGGGATCTACTACAAGCTGCCATGAAGAATTGGTCAACTTCAAATCAACAAGCTCATATACAAGAGAAGGTACTCACAAATGCTTGCTCAACCTGAGGGGAAGCTTGGAGAACAACAACGTAAAGTTTTAAAGCTCCCTCCATTCTATGTTTCATTGATCATTGGGGATAAACTAGTACACAATTGTATGATTGATTAGGGCAAGTAGTTAGTTGTGATGCCCAAGCAAATAAGCTGATCATTTGGGCCTCAATATGAAGTTATATCCAAGGGGTGGTGCAACTAGATGGGACAATAGTAAAAACAGTTGGGGTAATTAAATATTTGAGCCTCACTTTGCATGCATGCCCAAATGTCACTATTTTGCAAGATGTCTTAGTGATAGACTTACCACCACTTTTTCCCTATGTTTGTCAAGGGATTTCACAGCTAGAATTGGAGGGTATTTATCTGCTGATTGGTCACACATGTTGTTTCAGACCAGATATGGAACTAAGGCCACAATCAGGTCTGAACCTATTGCAAAATTTCACATTGAGCCTCATACTCCAAGCCTAATCAATGCCAATTGTTCAGCATTTGATCAAGAGGATTATCTAGGCATAGATGAAGCTGACACCAAAGTTGGAAGCATCCCAGATTTGAATCTTGATGAATGGGAAAGCAAGGTACATGCTTTTGATCCCTACAAGGAAATAGAGGAATCTAAACTAGGAGTTTATTGCATGCATGAATAAAATCAGCCTATTCCTAGCATCACCAAGCTAGACCATAAAGATGACAATGAGGTATGCTAATTTTTTTCTTTGATGGATCAATAAGTAGACAAGGTGTAGGAGGGGATCTATGCTTGTTTCTCCTCAAGGCATTAAGTATTATTCAACTTTTAGATTTTAGTTTGCATGTTCTAACAAACAACTTTGAATATGAAGCTTTGATACAAGGATTGCATTGGTCAAGTAAGAGAGGTATCAAAACTTACAATTCTTTGGTGACAGTGAGCTGATTATTAATCAAGTTAAAGGACAACATGCTTCCAAAAATGATCTGCTCAAGTGTTATAAGAATAGGGTTTGGGAACTCATTGAAGATTTTGAAGGCTTTGGCATCAACTCCATCCCTAGGAAAGAAAACTAAGCTGTTGATAGACTTGTAGCAGTTGGAGCAACCTTTGATGTTGTGAAAAGTATCAAGGAAGATAATGTGTAGCCAAACATTCATGTGATTGTAAGGCCATTAGTGTTAGACAATAATGTAAGTTGGCAAGTGTTTGAAAGTGACCAACAAATCATCAATTTCTTGCAAGAAGAAGTTGAGTTCTCAGCCAAGAATCAGGAAAAGTTAGAAAATCAGTATGGTGATCAAGTGGTACAGCTGAGAACCAACAAACTGCCAAAAATACTTATCACTTTGGATTCCATCTTTAATCCTAATGATCAATTTAGGAAGGAGAAAGAAAACATCCAAGTCAAGGGAGAAGATTCAGTGGCCATCTCAGTGGGAGAAGGCAAATCACTTCAAATTGGTAAAGTGGTAACCAAACAAGAAAGGTATGAGTTCATGCAACTTTTCCACAAGAGTTCCTAGATATATTTTCTTGGAGCTATGAAGACTTGAGAGGTTTCAATCCCAAGCTAGCTCAACACACAATTAAATTAGATCCAAGTGCTAAACCCATCAGGAAAAAACAAAGGCTGGTCAATCCACACATGGAGCCTCTCATGAAGATGGAATTGAATAAGTTAATAGAGGAAAGTATCATATTTCCCATCAAGCATTTAAACTGGGTTGCAAACTTGGTTCCAATTAGAAAGAAGAGTGGAGAAATCAGATTGTGTGTATACTTTAGAGATTTGAATAGAGCATCCCTTAAAGATCATTACCCACTTCCTTCTATGGAGAAAATTTTGCAAGTTATTGCTGGCTCTGAGAGGTTTTCTTTGCTAGATGGTTATTCAAGGTATAATCATATCATGGTAAAAGAGGATGATCAGTTCAAAACAGCCTTCACCACCAAATGGGGAACCTATGCATATAGGAAAATGCCATTTGGGTTGTCTAATGCCGGAGCTACCTTCCAAAGGGAAATGGATATGGCATTCAAGGGATTGATCAACAAAGTAGTGCTGATATACCTAGATGATATTACTGTATTTTCTAAAAGTGTAGCAGATCATCTCTTTCATTTGAGACAAGTGTTCCAAAGATGTAGAAGATTTGGAGTATCCTTGAATCCCAAAAATGTATTTTCCTAGCTAATGAAGGAAAGCTCCTAGGCCACATTGTTTCCAAAGAGGGATTAGTAATTGATCTAGAGAGAGTTGAAGAAATAAAAAAACTGCCATTACCAAGTCACAAGAAGGCCCTTCAAAGTTTCTTGGGAAGAATCAATTTTGTTTGAAGGTTTGTTCCAGATTTTACAGCGCTTGTCAAGCCAATAACTATGATGTTGAAGAAAAGTATGGATTTCAAATGGACAGCTGAAGGTAAGGAAAGTTTTGAGGCAATCAAAGAGGCTATCTCACAAGCTCCAACTCTCATTAACCCAAATTTATCTAAGATTTTATCCTTTATGCATTTAGCGGTGATGACACCATTTTACAATTTTAGTACATCAAAACAAAGAAAATGCAGAGCATCCAATTACCTTCTTTAGCCAAAGCTTGGAAGACTATAAAGTGAGGTATTCTTTCATTGAGAAGCATGTTCTTGCGGTGATTAGGAGCTTGAAGAAATTTAAGCATCTAGTTTCAAACAACAAGGTTCAACAACTGGTTTCTCATGTAGGAGTTAAGGAATTCCTCCTCAACAAAGACCTAAATGAAAAACGTGCGGTGGTGGATTACTCGTGTCATGGAGTATGACATTGAAATCAAAGTCACCAAGCTGGTCTAAGGAAAGGGGTTGTGTGAACAGCTGGTATTGAGTAAATCACTGGAAGTAAGCAATGAGAAGGATGTTGTTTTGGCATTGCAAGACAACCAAGAACAAAGAGGTGTTCAAGAAGAGAATGGTGATATGCTCACTCCTTGCTGGACCCAAGACATCATGCACTTCTTACAAACAAGCCTATGCCCTCTAGAGATGAACAAAACCAAGAGAAGACACTTCAGATTGCAGGCTATTCCATATGCACTTGTTGATGGTGTCTTGTTCAAAAAGGATATAAATGGAGTGTTGCTGAGATGCATTGGGAAAAACCAAATTAAGAGAATGTTAAAAGAGTTCCATGATGGATCAGCTGGAGGTCATTTTTCTCCAAGAGTGACAACCCTCAAGATTATGAAGGCTGGATATTATTGGCCCAAGATGTTTAGTGATTGTTATGCATGGATCAAGAGGTGCAAAAATTGTGCATTCTTCACAGGAAAGGAAAGATTAGCAGCCCTCCCATTGCACCCAATTTCAGTTGACCAGCCATTCATGTAATGGGGTTTGGACTTCATTGGAGTCATTAACCCAAACTCAAGCCAAGGACACAAGTGGATTCTAACAGCAATAGATTACTTCACCAAATGGACTGAGGTGGTGGCACTCAAAGAGGCAAATGAATCTAGCATTCTAGACTTCTATGAGGGGATAGTAACTAGATTTGGTATACCTGCCACTATAATATTAGATAATGCATTGGAATTCATAGGATCAAAGGTAACTGAATGGGTTGTTAAGAATGGGATCTATCTGAGCACTTCATCAAATTATTACCCTCAAGGTAATGGCCAAGTTGAGTCTACCAACAAGAACTTATTAAAGATCATCAAGAGGACTCTTGATGAAAATTAGAGGACTTGGCATACTAAACTAAAATCAGCCTTATGGGCTGATAGGATAACTCCCAAGAGATCCACCGGTAACTCCCCATTTAGACTTATTTATGGAAGAGAGACAATCTTGCCTATGTCACTTGAGTTGCCAACGTTGGAACTCATGAAGCAATTAGAATTGTTGGAGTTTGAACCCATGGAGGTTAGATATGCATAATTGATGGAACTCCAAGAAATCAGAGAGCATACAACCCAAACAATGGAGAAGGACCAAGCCTTGATCAAGATAACCTTTGATAGGAAAGCTAAGGCTAGAATCTTCCAAGTTGGAGATTTAGTGTTGAGATGGGATGCGGCTGAGCAAAGCCAAGAAGGAATTCAAATTTTGATGCCATTTAGAGTGGCCCCTACATGGTCACAAAATGTAAGAATAGTAATGCCTTCCAATTTTCTACATTGGATGGTGAAGAACTGCAGATTCCAGATTAATGGAATCCATCTAAAGCATGCTACTAGAAGGAACTCCTCACCTTGTACATATTAGCTTATATTTTCATTCCTCCAAGTGCTTGTGCACACTGTTTTTTTGTAGCTTAGTTTTACATTTCCCTAGTGCTTTGGCACAAGCTTTGTTATCCTAAGGATGCATCTTTGCAGGCCATGCTCCAGATCAAGTGATGTTCTACTCTCACAATCTTCTTTCTAGGAAATTTTTGATGAGTTGAGAGTGCTAGGCGGTTAAGTTGATGAATCCATGCTCAATGGATTACTTCGGGTAGTTGATCATTCATCAGTAGAGATGACCCTCTCGAGTCACCAAAATTGTTATCCAAAATGAGCCCCTTGCTTATTTTTGGCTAACTCTCTTTCATTTCTTCGTTGTGCCTCAGTCAAATTTTTCCACTTTTCAGGCACTCAAAATTTTTTGGAAATGGATTTATCAGATAGAGAATTCTCTCACCTTTCTAGAAAGGTAAAATTTTCCTTCTAACTCCTTGTATTTTGCAAGTTATGGCTCGACAGAGTTTTGAAGGGAAATTTTCCCTAGGAAGGTCTGCGGGTAAATAAGAATGTGCCGCGTCAATGGCGGAATGACGGGTTGGTGGGGATAAGTTAAATTTTTTTCCAAAGTTTTTAGCGAGGAGTGCAAAGAAATTTTTGGCTGAAGCCTGTGAGTGAATAGGAAGGTGACACGTGTCCATGGATCGGCGGGGTCGGGGCCACGGGGGAATTTGATAATTTTGCCAAAGTGTTGCAAATGGCGTAATAAATCTCCGCCCCCCGAAGGCCCGCACCAATGAAAACATGCCACATGTCCATATGGCCAACATAAGTCAATAGGGTGGTAGCATCAATGGGAAAATTGAAAGCGCATCCCCGTGGGTGAATAGGAGGATGACACGTGGCAGCGGAGCGGCGGAGCGGGGGTGATTTTGGAAATTTTTCCAAAAATTCAAAAAGCGTAAAAAGGCTAGTTAAACCCATGGACCAATAGGAAAGTGCCACATGGCATCAGAGTAGCGGGGGTAGAAATTTTTGGGGAATTTTTCCCAAATTCAAAAAAGAGGGAAAATTTTTGGGTTTTGGCCCGCCGACCCGATTTTTGCCCTGTTTTTCCCTAAATCTTCAGAGGGGCATATCTTTCGATCTAGAGCTTAGTTTTTCTCAATTTTGGTGTCATTGGAAAGCTATTGAAGTCCTCTACATGATGGAATCTTCAATTTTGTTTTTTTATGGATTTTGGTGAGAGAAAAATCAAAAAAACCTTTGGCATGGGGAAAAGAGCATAACCGACATTCAACCACCATTTTTAATGCAGTATGGATTCCATTCTTCTCCAGCATGGTCAAAAATCTTGGGAATGAAATTTTAAGGGTACCCATGCTATTTTGATGGATCTAGTTGGTGGTTGAATGATTCCTTTCATTTTTCCCCGTTTCTCCTTCTGATGGCTTGAATTTTCATTGTTAAAAGCCAGATTTGGCTCATTTGTAAAGGGTTGGACATTTTTATGAACTACAGGCTCCCTTCTTCACCATGGCAAGTGAATTTGTGGAATATCAGACCTCTTTTAGGACTGCAACATGTTTTCTACCTCTTTGTTGTTGTAATGCACTATATTTAAAAATGGAAATGACAATGCAAGCTCTGTGAATGAGCTTTCAATCCTTTCTTGTGTTGTTTGCTTCATTCTGATCCTTCATTACATTTTAGCAATTTGTGCATAACTTGTGTTGCATTTTTATAATCTGTGTCAATTTGCAAAAATAGATGTTCACCACTCCTTTGGTGTATCACCACTTTTACTTAGTTTTATTTCTTTTGCATCCTTTATCTCTGTCTCCTTGGAATTTAGAGTAGGATCTAGTATTAAACCTCTACAAAATTCATGCATACATTTGATCAGAGGAGTAGAGGAACCAACCTTCAATCTGGAGATTTTTTTCCCATTTTGCAAGTCCCACACTTGGGGAAAAGATTCAATGTTGTGCAATCACACTAAATGACCCAATTTCTCACTTGCAGACCTGAAGGTCATTTAGGGGGTGCTGCTGATTTGCACTAATAGGTCCCATGGAATAAGTTTAAAAAGTTGTTTAGGAAGAAGTATTTATTTGAACATTTCTTACAACAAAGGAAAAATGAATTCTTTGATTTAAAACAATGTTTTAAAACTATCAACAAGTACAAACAAACTTTTGAGAATCTAAATAGATTTGTGCCTTTCATTTCTAGAACTGATAGAGTCGTTAGATTTATTAATGGTTTAAGAGAGGAATATAAGGCTAGTGTATGGTGTGGAAAACCTACTTCTGTCGATGAGGCTGCTCAAATAGCTGAACAATTTGAAAAATATAAAATTATTGTTCACCAAAAGAAAGAATATTATAAGAAAAAGAATTCCAATTTCCATTTTAAAAATAGAAAAAGGCCATTTAGTGAAACTATTAAGTGTAATCATACTCAAATTAGAAATAAAAAAGGAAACAAGATTATGTTAAAACTAAACCAGAAGAAATTAAATGTTGGAATTGTGGAGGTAACCATTTTGCTAGGGGTTGTCCTCAGAAAAAGAAGAGTTGGGATAATAACAAAGATCAGAAAATTGATGATAAATCAAAGGAAGAAAACCAAAATATGAAATTTTATGCTATTGTTGATACAAAAAAAATCAAACAAGTGGTCATGTAAAAATGGTTGATGAATGGATAATAAGAAAAACATAATATTTAGTGGAAAAATAAGATTTTCATATTGATAATATTGTATTTTGTGAATATTTTCATGTACTTAATCGAGGTCAATATGATTCTATCGGGGTATGACTTGGTTTCAAGAGAATCTGCTCTTATTAACTATGAAAATAAACAAGTGTGTATTCAAGATCAATATGAAGTTACTCATATTTTGCAAGGAACTAAAAGACAACTAACTTTAAAAACTATTTTTGTTGTTCAACTTAAAATAAGTCTTAAAGAAAAATGTAAAGTTTTCGTGATGTGATTATGAAAAAAATGATAAACTACAGATAGATATAGATGTTCACCTGGTAGTCCAAGAATTTATGGATGTTTTCCCTTTTGATGTTGAAGATTTTCCACCTAGGAGATCCATAGAACATGTTATCAACCTCATTCCTGGAGCTGATTCGTCTTGGGGTACACCAATATTGTTTTTTAAGAAGAAATATAGAACTATGAGATTGTGTATTGATTATAGACAGTTGAATAAACCAACTATTAAGAATAAATATCCTTTACCTAAAATTTATGGTTTACTATATAAATTGAACTATGCTAAATATTTTTCTAAGATTGATTTACGTTCTATATATCATCAAATTAGAATAAAATATGTTGACATTGCAAAAAATACCTTTAGAACTAGATATGGACATTATGAATTTGTTGTTATGCCTTTTGGATTAACAAATGCTCCAACCACATTTATGACATTGATGCATGATGTTTTTAGACCTTTCTTAGATGTGTTTGTGATTATATTTTTAGACGATATTTTGATCTATTCCAAAAATGAAGAAGAACATGAGAAACATGTTAGATTAGTACTTGAAACTTTAAGAAAACATCAGTTATATGGTAAGTTAAGTAAATGTGAATTTTTAAAACTGAAGTCTCATATCTAGGACATGTTATCTCTGAAAAATGAATTACACTAGATCCTTCTAAAGTAAAAGTAGTAAAAAATTGGGATACACCTAAAGATGTACAAGAAATTAGAAGTTTTCTTGGATTATCTGGATTCTATCAAAGGTTTATTAAGAATTATTCTAAAATAGCTACTCCACTCAGATTTAACAAGGAAAAGTAACACATATCATTGGTTTGAGGAATGTGAAGTTGCTTTTAGTAAATTGAAAGAAGCATTAACGAGTGCACTTGTGTTATGTATTCCTGATTTTTCTAAACCTTTCATTATTGCTACTAATGCTTGTGGTTTTGGTATTGGATGTGTATTGATGCAAGATAATAGAGTTGTGTGTTTTGGATCTAGAAAATTATTTCCTACTGAAAAGAACTATCCTACTCATGATTTGGAATTGTTAGGGATTATTCATGCTTTAAAAATTTGGAGACATTATTTGTTAGGTTGTAAATTTGTTTTAAAACTGATCATAGAGGTTTGCAGTATATTTTTACTTAGCCCTTATTAAATATGAGACAAATAATATGGGTAGAGTTACTAAGTCAATATGATTTTGAAATACAATATGTACTTGGTAAAGAAAATTTAGTTGTTGATGCTTTAAGTAGGAAAATAATGTGTGCAAATGATTTGTCCTTAGAAATAAGTCAATTTGAACAAGAGATAAAAGATGCATTGCCTAATGATAGCTACTTTGATGAAATGTATTCTAGTTTGAAAAATGGAGCATCAAATATGCATTTAAATTATATACTTCTTATTTACTTGGTGTGAATGGGTTGTTTAGATTGTGCGTTCTAATCTTCCTAACTTGAGACAAAAAAAATTAAGAGATTATCATGATGTTTCTATATTTGGACATCTTGAATTTCAAAAGACATACTTATCAGTTAAAAATAATTATTTTTGGCCTAGAATGAAACAAGATATTAGAAAGTATGTACAAAAGTGTATGATTTTCAAAAATTTAAAACTAAACAATGTAGTAAACCTGGTCCATTATAAATTTTGAAATGTGAGTCAATTAGTATGGATTTTATTACAAGATTTACCTAAAACTAAGAATGGTCATGATGTTATCCTTGTGATGGTTTATTAATCAAATAAAATGGCACACTTTCTAAAACCAAAAGAAAAACCTCGCTTATGATATAGATCATATGTTTTCTAAGGCTCATGCATGTTTTCTTAAAGATCTAGTAACTGATAGAGATCCTAGATTTACTTCTTATTTTGGAGATCTTTGTTTGATGAATTGGGTACTAGTTTGAGTTTTAGTACTGCTTATCATCTAGAGTCAGATGGAAAAACTAAAAGGATAAATATAATTTTAGAGGATATGTTTAGGATGTATACAGGTGAAAAACCTAGAAATTGGGAACAATATTTGCACTTGATTGAGTTTTCTTACAATCAAGGTTATCATACTATAACCAAAATGACCCCTTTTGAATTTTTTTATGGTAGGAACTGTACTACTTTGATTTCTTGGTCGAATCCTGAACATAGATCTTGGTATGCAAATGATAACTTAAAATAAATGGAAGATATTATAAATAAAGAAAAACAAAACATGAAAGCTACCAAGATAGGTATAAACATTGGGCTGATTCAAAAAGATCTATTAGAGAATTTGAAATAGGTGATCAAGTATTTATTAGAGTTAAACCTAAGAAAATTTCTTTAAAATTGGGTAAATATGCTAAGTTAGCTCCTCACTATTGTGGACCATTTGAAATTTTGGAAAGAATAGGAACTCTTGCTTATAGACTTGTTTTACCTCTTGAGTTATCTAGAATACATAATGTGTTTCATGTAAGTTTGTTAAAGAAATATGTATATGATGCTAACCATGTTATAGATTGGAAAAACATAGTTATTGAACCTACATGTGAATTTAAAATTGAACCTGAATTAATTTTGGAAAGAAGGACTAAAATATTAGAAATAGAGAAATTAAAGAGGTTAAAGTAAAGTGGACTTGTTGTGATGTTGAAAGTGCTACATGGGAAAGAGAAGATTTTCTAAAAGATCAAGTATCCTGAATTATTTAACTAATAACTTGTGTTTTTCTATGTGATTCTCAAAATAAACTTGGAACTACTAAGGACAATAGCTGATTCAAGGGGGAATGTTATGTGACTAAATCCCCAAAGATTTAATCATTAAATACTTTTTGATTTATTTAAATAATAACAAGTTTGAATTGAGATTCTTTGTAACAAAGGTGTTGTAATAAACTAGTATAAATAAAAGTGGGAGTGAACATCCCGAGCATTTGATTAAAGAAGATTAATTAAGTGAAAAGGTGTGACCATTGTGTTGGTTCATAACTACCCGTGAAATATTATAAAAGGGATATGAAAGTGCAAAGAGAACATCATGATTGATGATTGTGATGGAGAGAAACAATTACAAGAGATTTTGAGCAAGATTGTGTAATTGTATCCAAGATTTAACTTGTGGAGTAATTCCAAAGTTGACTAGGTTACAGACAGGTGGTGGGCAAGAGAGAGGGGCACCAGAGGTTTCCTAACCGGGGTAAAATGTACAACCTTGGATGATTCCTTGTCAGGGCAAGATGAAAATACACTGGGTGTATAACATTTCCTCTCAATAGTGATATCCCCAACTATAGGAAAACTCCAAAAATAACCTCCAAGGAATGCATCCATTTTTGTCTTAAAGTAGAGGTGAGGTCTTAGACATGGTTAAGAAATTGGGGTACCAACATTATTCTTTACTCTAAGTGCAATGAACAAAAATGGTCATACCTCCAAACTCTCATGCCTAGTACTCCCCCTGTTAATGGTAGCATTGCACAACACTTTAGGACCCTCAAAATTATTAATCAACCTCAATGTTTCTCTACTTACTTACATCAAAGATTCACAATATTTCATGAAGATGTGTTAGAGAAACACCTTGGTGCTCTGAGACTATTGGTACAAGTAAGAATCTTCCTTGAATTCTAATTTTCTTTTTTTTTTAACCTCCATATTTATCATTGGTATGAATTGCAACATAGAGGTTATGCACGTGTCCATGGTTTATTTTTCCTTAAGGATGCTCCCAATGTCGATGTAATTGATAAGGAATATATTATGTCTATAGACACATCCAAAGCAATACTTTGATAGATATGTATCATCCTGGAATCTACATCTAGCCATTAGTTGGACATAATTTTTCACCAATCAATCCAAGATTATCCATGTTTGTTATCATCAATGCAAGTAATTGCTTCCTCTCCGCTAATGAGACCTAGAAGAACTTATTAATTGTGTTGATGTCACACAAGGTTTTTGAACACACATGTCTACATCTTGGGAGACTTAGCCCAATCATTCCTTTTCACCGCGAGAATGGTGCAATTAAATACCTACCTTCAAGGAATGATGATAGATTAAAAATCCACAACTAGACAATGTTATCTATATGGAGAGCCAACATCGACTATTAACCATGCTTTCTCGTCATGCATTCCTAAAGTACATTGCAAAGTATGCTTCTAAAGCATAACAACATTTAGAAACATACCACCAAATGTTTTCTATATTTTTGAGAGATGTAAGCCTTGATTTTCCAACATATATCACCATTCGAAAAATTCTTATTGAGAGTGTTGTTGAACATGACATTAGTGCACAAGAAACCTGCCACATGCTTTAGAAATTGTCTCTTATTATGTGTAGCCAATATTTTATTTCATTGAATGTTGGGAGAAAAATTTTGAGAAAATTTTTAAAACAAAGTGTTAGGCACAAGAAACAACCATTCTTTTGGATGCATATAAGGTCATCCCTTTAAGTATAGAGTCCATTCCTCTTATTTAAGTTTCCTTGGATTGGAGTTATTAAAAATACCGCATTGGAAATAAATGGAATTTTCACTCGTTCTCGACAAGTGTTAGTGTCTATCCAATATTTTCCCTCATTCATGTACATGATTCAACATCATTTGAAATTTTCTCGTTAGTCCGAACTCTATTTATATGAGCCTTTCCATAATATTTCTTCAGATATTGGTTCTACCCCTCACAAAATCATTTCTAATTGAAACCTTTTTAATAATAGTTATCAACCATGACATGTTACCCAGTCTAATTTAGTTCCAACACAATATTCAGGAAAATGGACTGACTCGAAAATGACACCATTTAGGCTCTTAAGAACCTTAATGAATGGAAAAATTTGGCTCATCTCCATCCCGAATATACAACAGGCCTTGACATCCTGGACATGTTGGGTCACCGAGAATTTGATACCCAACACAATTGGAGTGTTCATAATGTTCCCCCTCCTTACTGGGTTCTTGGTTCAACTTTCATTGAGGTTGATAAGGAAATGATAATGAAGTGAATATTGTTGCCTACATGTAAACACCGTTGGTATCACTTACATCTACTTTATCTCCCGGACCAACAATTGGATTTCGATACTATTCTTCACTACTTCTCATGCAAAATCCATAGGTTCCTCCATTAAATTTTATTATTCAAAGTATTGTAGGTACAAGAAATTCATACCTCATTAATAATATCAAGTCCTCATTTACCTCTGTGTCACCCACTAGCCTTTACCCCTTTTTCTCTCTCTCTACCGGGCTTTCCACTTTCAACATTTATGCATCTACTATACACACCAACCTCTGCATTCCCATAAGAGAACTCAAACCCTTATAAGGTTAAGCTTTGGCATATTTTCAAGACTACCTTAAACATATCAAGTATATTCTAATTGATGAAATGAGTTTCATTGGCCCTAAGTTACTCAGTAAAATTGACTATCGCCTTTGTGAAGCTTTTCCCCATTCCAAAATATATGAATTTGGTAATATATCTATCATCCTTGTTGGGGACCTAGAAAATAACTCCTACCATGGACATTCCTCTATATGCCAACAATTCCTATGGCGATAGCTGTGGAAATAGTTTCATTATTCCATATCCTTGGATTTAATCTTTAGGTAACAAGGTTTCACTCTGCACAAATTTCCTTTCGTCGTCTACTTCTCAACATTCATAATGGTGTTCTTATATTTGAGGATTGGGATCAGCTCATGTCCCAAAATGATTATTTCCTTTCTCAACAAGAAATAATTGACTTCCATGAGGCCCCCATCTTATACAAAAATGACCAAGTCGACAACCACAACCTTTAGATGTTGAAAGGAATAAACTCTCTGGTTTCAGATCCTTTTCTCAAAACATTAGGTGTATTAAATTAGGAGATCTAGATGATGATCAATTGCAACAAAAATTTCTTCTTTGCATAAACCAAAAATTCATGATTTACGATAATTTATGGGTTAAAACAGTCTTGTAAATTTTGTAAATGGCTCTATTGTAGACAATGTTTATGACACTTCCTTAGCACCACCTGATTTTCCTTTATATTTTGTCTTTAAATTTGATCGTATAATGGCCCTTTCTAAGATCCCAACAACCCTTTCCATGTTCCATTCCTACCTATTTCCATAGGTAATTGCAAACAATTACCACTTAACATGGATTGGACTTTATCTATGCAAAAATATCAAGGGATTACTTTGTGCAAATCCACTATTGATATTGCAGCGACCGAAAGATAAGGCCTTACCTTCACAAAAATATCTATAGCTCCCTCCTTATCCGACCTTCAGATTTCACCTCCTTCTTCCTTCGCCATTATTCTAAAATGTTCAAAACCCCTCTACCACTATCTATCAAAAATGAGGAATCTTGTCTTAGTTCCCTTAATGTATTCCCCTCCTCTTAAACCCCTCTGGAAATCATATCCCCTCCCTTCCTTCCAAGCGACCCCCTCTTCCTCTCCAACTTATCATTCTTCCCTCCTATACCATTGTCCACACTTGATGTTTTATTTTACTTGTCTTGTATAAACATTCATCAATATTTAAATCTAAATACATCGCTTCTTCTTTCCCCTTCTTATTTTTGCAACATTTTTAGTTTCATTTTCAATTTTCCCACACACCACATCAATTTCAGCCTTCACATTACACTGCTCTTGTGTTATTGCTAGTTTATAAAATACTCAAAAAATGGAATGGGTTTCTAAATCTAGGTGGTGCGGTTGAATGACACTTCATATTACTTTGACCAATGGAGTCTCAAAAATGCATGTAGTGTGGGTTGATATCACAACATTGGTCTACTAAGAAGAAGTGTCCATTTTGTGCACTTTTAATTAGATGATGTCATGGTTTTCTTCAATTCACCAACATTAGCGAAAACAAACTCATGAAAATATATGTGACATGATTTCCATGGATGCAAATTTATCACAACATTAATGAATGCATGTTGGTATAGAAGTAGAAGCGAATGCACTCCAAATTTCTTGACCACAATCAAAGAGGAAAATGACATGATCTTCAGATATCTAAGCAAGAAGAGCCAAATGAAAAAGCTACATAAATTCATGAAATTTTAAAGAACCATATTAATATATGCCAAAATGAAAAAGCTACATAAATTCATGAAATTTTAAAGAACCATATTAATATATGCCAACAATGAAAAGTAGAACATAGTTGGTGTATATAAAGACCAAATTGATCGGAAGAAATACATAGAAAACAAAATATTTAAATCTATATTTAAATCTTCTAAGCTCCGTAAATTTCATAAACGAGAAACCATGAACTCCAATGAAGTTTCCGTCATTCACAAATCAAAACCACAAAACTGATATGATACCAAATAATATATTTGGTCCAATTTTACAAAGATTGAACACAATAATAATATTTTATATTTTCATGCAGGCACATTACAAATATATAGAAAATAGTACTCCCATAAAGGAGTCATCAACTACTTTACATTCCTATTATTACTCCTACACACTATTTACATGAGTTGTTTATTAAAAACTTCACGCATATTCTTAAAACTAACAAACATATCTTATATGTTTATTATTCTCAAGAATACTCTCTACCCAATGAGAGCACTAGAGGGTATTTTCATAACAATATTCCACATACATTTTCGTAGAGTTAACAAAATACATATCCTACTCATCCGGTTGTAAATCTATTAGACTTTCCACTCTTATATTTTCAAGCCAAATAAATAAATTTGTATTTTCAACCTATTTCACATGCCTTTTGGTTTAACTTACCTTGAATAATTATAAATTGCAGTGCTTGGTGGCTTCTCTACAACACAAACTCCTTAATAAACACGTAGTGTCTTCACATATTCAAGGCTTGTATTTTTGCACAAAAATCCTTATCATTAAGTTAATATGTTTTCAATGCATCATTTATATTCACTATTAAGTAAAAATATGATTATCTTCTTGAGTTATCACAACTTCAATGGATGTGCCACTAAAGCATCACAATTGACCTAAATACCTTTACAAAAATCAAACATTCCCGACATTAACTATTATATCATTCTTTTAACTTCCAAAAACCATATTTTGTGTTTGTGATCTATATAAAATCCTTCCTATTGTCTCTCGTTTCCTATTTTATATGTGTCTCGTATGTTGTTGAAGTTTCAATTTTCCTTAGAAACTCACAAAATTCAAGTCGGTATACCAATCTCTTGCTTCATAATAATGCATTTCTTCATATTTACTGCAACCTCCCTCCAAAAAAATTCCAACACCTCCTTCTTATGATCAAAGTGTTCTTCTTTCACTATCTTTGAAAATCATAAGGTCATCTAACTATAACAAACTTACCAACTAGCAATCACATGTATGTACAATAATGCAATGTGAACGCCGAACGGTATAAGTTATTTGATTTAGAGGGGTAGTTATTATTTTTGTAATTGAAGTTGATTAGGGGTGTGATTGATTTTGGTTGTGTAGAAATATAGATGAACCACTTCATTTAAAAAGTGCAAACATGAGGTCTAACCCTTAAAACAATTCAATATGCAAAAAAGTGATAAAATGTACAAAGCTTTGGATGGAAACAACTATAAATTGCATGGTTCTTTCTCAAAATTTTAAAACTATAGGTATTTGTATGCAGATATAATGAAGAAGACATTAAAAATGTGTTGTTGTTGGTTTACATAAAGAAGCGAGCAATAATAAAAAGGAAAAATTGAACATGTATGTTGAAAAGTGTTATTTTGTAAGTGTAGAAATATAGATGAACCACTTCATTAAAGGTATCATCTCTTCAATTCAAATTTGTTACAAATTCGTACATATACAATTTCAAATCTTATATCATGAGTGGTAGCATTTTGTGGACTATTTTATTTGAACTTAACATGAATACATGAAGGCTTTCGTGCATGTGTAGATTTTATATCATGAGTGGTAGTCGTTTGTGGCCAATTTTTTTCACTCTAAACATGAATACATTTGATACCATTTTGGATAGTTAATTACTTTTGTAGTTGATGTGGTTTGTATTTATTTTGGGGTAATTGTGTTAGTGTTGCATCAGTTGTTTGGTTGGTCTTTTTTGAAAAACCCTTTTTGTACACTCGATAAAGCGTGTGATTGATAGTGGTAGTGTAGGAATATAGATGAAACATTACATTGAAAGGTTGTATGTGTACATTTAAATTTGTTACAAATTCATACATATAAAGTTGCAAATCTTATATCACGACATGTGAACTAAACATGTACATTTGTAGAATTTATATCATGAATGGTAACCTTTTGTGGGCAATTTTATTTTCAGTAAACATGAATACATTTGATACCCCTTGAACACCAATGTCACTTTGGAGACAAGAAGTGTTGAGTAAAGTAGTAGTGGAGGTGCTATCAAAGTAGAGGGTATTATTTATGAAGGGTTGAGGGATAATAGCCTTGACTCCTCCTTTCTTCTTGCTCCAAGTGTTGGTATGTGTGCCATTTTATAGTACCTTTCGAATGAAAAATGAGGTGAAATGCGCAGATTTGCAAGTGAGGGAACTCTGGAGAAAGTTGTGAATGTCAAAACCTGACTTTCAGTGGTTCTAATGTCGAAAATTGCTCTATGTAAAGTAAGTCCTGGGACTTGTGGATAGTTAATCCCCATGCCATTTTAATCGGCAATGTTCTTCGATTCCCTCTCAAAATAGGGGGTATCGAATATGTAACGGGTTGGAGGGATCCCAACATGGGTCGTTGTATCTATAAAATTTGATGACAACAAATAAAGGTAATGATGGTGGTGGCATTGATGCGTCAGAGACAATGTCGGTGATTGTTCCTGTAGCACCATTTACGAGGCCTGCGTCAACCCATGAATCCAATAGGAACCACTGAGATGAAGCTGATGGTCGCTTCGTGACGGAAACAAACTCCATACGGTCGATAGCCCAAGTCAAAGCAATGAAGCCCCTATCGACATAAATATGTTAAAATTTATATATTACCACAAACTGAACCAACTAATATTTTATTAATTATTTTTGGTTAAACATTAATTAGTTTGCTTTTACTTGCACAAAAGAAAGAAAACTATGATAAAGAGATGATGCGGGAAGTTGTGCTCCAAGTCACTACAGCCATATCGCATTGCAAATTTATTCATTCCATAGGAGACAGGTGTGTCTCCTTATTAGATTTAAAAAAAAAGGATAACCCTCATCCGAATGGAGTGAGAGAAAATATCTAATCATAAAATATCAAAGGAAAACCCGGATGCTAGATATTTTCCGAATCACTCGCCACCTATCCGACTCGTCATCACCCTTTTCCTTGTCCATTTACGCGCTCTCCATTTTCATATAAGTAACACAGCTCGGATACCGACTTTCAGTTAATTCCATTCCTTTGCTTTCCTTTCTGATAATATTCAACCATACGTCCTGAGTTCGAATCCTCAAGCCTTTATTTCTTCAACCATACATCCTGAGTCATGTGTCATTGTACTCGCACCTTCAAATTGCTTCCTCCTCCTTTGATGCTTGTTCCTTTGCTTTGTTCCCTTCATTTCATGGTCACTACCCCACCCTAAGTAGAGACTTCCACCAGCAATTGAAACCAACATAATTACTGCAATTGCAACAAATTTACAAAGAATCCACGAGGATTTATGCTCCAGACCTAACATGGTAGTAGGGGCATTGAAGGAGTCTTGTTTAACTGGTATTACCATTGTCTCTGCATTCAAATGGACTTGTTGGGCTTCCATCATTTCTCGAGAGGAGGAATGTGAGCCCTCTGATACATTCTCTTCAGAAAATGTTGAATCCTCCTTATTTTCTGCTACCATATGATCATGCACTTCTTGATAACCACGATTTTCTGCATCAATGGTAGAATGGTCAGTTTCGAGAATGAAATCAGTTTGTCTAGTGGATGAATTCCCCTGAGTTCCTATTTGGTTTCCTGTTCGCTGACCTGGTTATCCACCACAGGGGCAGAATTATTAATACTAGATTCCATTGGGTAGCTAGTATTCATAGGGTCTGCAATTTTGTTGGAATTATAAGATTTGCACAATCCCTGAATTGCATGTGCTGCAGACCTCACGCTGACCAGCAGATCTTGGTATAGGAAATCTAGTAAATTACCCAGAAACCTTCTACAAACATTGATGAAATTGCCACAAACTTCCTCTGTCATGTATCCTGTGCAAGACCTGACATAGGAGAAAGCAAAACCAGAGCAAAGATAGAACGAGTCTAAAAATTTACCCGCAATTGTGCGTGATGAATTTTGAGTCGACCCATGTATTCAGAATGCAATACAGGTTCCAATAACCAGGAGGAGAACTCTTCAATTTTTGTGATGGACTCAATCTTTCCCCAACTGGCAGAGAATACATGTGGGGCTTGTGATCCTATATATTTTTGGCATCGAGATAGCTAGAATTTAGAAAAACAAAATGAGGTAGGCAGTGGCTAATGCAAGAAATAGAAAAAGAGGTAACATAATCATGCAAAGCGCTGGCCTAGCTGTTTTGTAGTTGTTTTTGTTAATGTTGTAATCGATCAGTGAATTGGATTTGTTCTCCATTGGATCATTATCCTACACACTCTTGAGGTTGCTCTGCATCTTCAAAGGTGAACAGAAGTACAGACCCTAGCCTTCCCAGACGACTATGGTGAATTGGAATTAAATTTCATCAGCCTCTCCATTGAACAAGACCCTTTTTAAGGCGATTCTCCAAGATCTTAGGCGTGTTCTTCTTTGATTCATTTATTTCTGTATGCACATCCAACCATTCCTCTGTAGCATATATTTTACATTGATTTTGCAATGGGATTGACAAAAACACTAATCTTTATCTGTCTAAAGCAAGAAGGAAGGACAAAAAAATTGTTAAAAATGTAAAAACATCCAGACGGCCGTCAAACCGTCAAATTTAACACAGTCGTAGAAACGTCCACAAGGGCCTTTCCCATAGGGGAACGCCTTCAACGTAATAAAAGGTGTCAATACTTTAAAATTCATATAAAAATTATAATCTTGTTAGAACATATTTTTGAATTTCTTTGGCTAGGATGTCCGTAGATAGGGTTTCATGGAGTTTAACTAACAACGACGTAGAATTCCTAGGGTTTATGCGGCAGAGGCACCTCCGGCATGGGGTTATCTTTCCATGAGAGCCTCCAAGGAAATCATTACCTTCCTATTGTCTCTTCATCTATTTGGATATTTTGCTCATGGAAGCCACATTTTGCGTGATCTTCTTTGTCCTTAAGAAATCCTTGACTTTATCTATGTGATTTTAATCCCGGTAAGAAAATACTCAATAAAATAGGAAATATGTGTCTATAAACCTCTTCATTCACAGAGCTTCTAACCAAAATGGCACTCACAAAGAAAACCCCAAAGGAAGCAATTTTCACACTTCCAAATAATCTTCCACGATGAATCATGATAATACTTTTAACATATATGTGGTATACTTTGACATTTAACCAACTAATGCTAATTATATTATAACAATATAAATTATTTTCTACCTTTGAAAAGGGTATAACTTATTAGATCATTATTGGAAAATGTTGTTTGATAAATATAAATTGAATATGACTACTTGTTAGTTCCTCACAACTTGAGCCACCGGTTGACTCGAAAAGAAAAAAAAAAAACTCGGGCACATCCGAAATCTTTGACAACTTAAAAAATTAAAAATAAGATTGAACAACTAATTTTTCTAGTTTAGGTATAAAAACCATAAAGAATGAGGTGAGGGCTCGCTGCAGGGGGTAGGTTTTGGGGCCTATTCAACACTTGGCCCAAGTTTGAGGTATGCGGATTGATTCTTGATATGACTCCACCAAGTTATTGGATTTGAAAACTAACAATCACACGTGAAATGTACAATGGAAATGCCAAAGGGGATTTATTGAAGGTGTCAAATATGAAAGAGAGAAATATTGGGAGAGGAAGAGGGGCATATAAGAAGGGTTTTGAGGGTGGAGAAGTGCGATGGTGGAGAAAGTGCAATGGGGTAACAATGGGAAACTCAATCCTCCAACAACAATTGACATATATATCAATCGTTAAAAATGTAAGGTTATTGATTGGACAACATTAATTTTTTTAGATACTTGATGAGGACATGAAAGGAAAGTTGGAAATAAATAGGTAGGAAGTAAATACTTGTGGATTGAACATGATAAAGAAAAATAAAAATGTAAAATAACTTTGAATGGAAATTTGAAACCCTATGTTCATTCCCAACACATAACAAAGAGATGATGGTTAACATTTGTGAAAGATGTGATGAAATAGATTTGATAAAGAGTTTTTGGCATGTGTTAAGGCTTGTCTAGTAGTAGTAACATGAATAGTGCCATAAATATGGGTTTTCTATATTTTATTTTTGTAAATCGCCAAGGGTTTTGATTGGGTGGTGTTTAATTTGTTAGATAAGGCAAAGATGTGAATGAAATTATGGAAATAAAAAGGTGGGAACTAAATCCCTACATGTCCCACACCTACTCCATGACTTAGATTGTTCATACCCAAATAATATCTACTATATATGCTCCACTTTATCATCTCAATATCACTTGCATTATTCACATGATTGTGATTGGTTATTTAAGGGACAAAAAGAGGAAAATCCAATAGGTAAAAGGTACGAAACCCAACCACACCGCTTGTTGCTTGTAGAACTTTTAGGCTCCCTTTTCATTTTTAATCTCCTTGCACTTTTGACCACATCGGCATAGATGCTAAGACCTATACTGAGAGACGCTCATACCTAGGTCGGTGAATGTGCATATATCACCATGAACTTAGAGATATTAGGATATTTACCCTTACGCCAAGCTAATATCAAACTTTATTGGATTAACCCTTTCTCATTTTATTATTATAGAGAGCCTCCCATGGAATATCAAAAAGAAAGAGAAGAATAAATGTCACAATCGCACCAACAATAGGATTTAATGGCCCCCTTTCCTTCCCGATACCTAAGTCCTCCTGTAATTTCTTTGTTGGTTGATCAACCATCCACACAATCCTTATCATCCATCTAGGTATCATGATCCTGAATCCCATTATATTTTTCTAGTTGAAAACACATAGTTTATGCGGCCTTTATATAAATGGAATGATCCTTTCGTTGATGATATCATTCTCTATAGAGGCCACATTCTATTGCGGTCTTTTTACTGTCCTTGAGAAATCCTTGATTTTATCTATGTTATTTTCATCTAGTAAGAAAATATCAAAGAAATAGGAAATATCTGTTTGTAAACCTCTTCACTTTTGACAAAAATGACACTCACAACCAAACCCCAAAGGAAACAATTTTCACACTTCCAGATAATCTTCCACAACAAATCATGGTGATACTTTTAACATATATGTGGTATAATTGCAATATTTAACCAACTAATGCTAATTATACTAAATACACTATAACAATATAAATAATTTATCTACCTTTTAAAAGGTTATAACTAATTAAATCATTATTGGGAATGTTGTTTGATAAATATAAATTGAATATGACTAAGGAGAGGAGCCAATCTTTGTGCACCCTAACTTTATGAGTGCACATAGAAACCTAAACATCATATAACTAAAAACAAAATACCCTTTAATAGATCATGCTCTCCCCATTATAAATATTTCGTTTTAAAAAAATAATTATGTGGAAGGGAATTTTTAATATTTAAATTTGGTAATTTGAAATACAAAGAAATTCAAGGTGCACCATTACTTGAGAGTTAAGTCATACATTTTCTTTTACTTATTTTTCATCATTTGATTGGTTAATTGGTTTGATATGACTTGATGTGACATATTCTATAGGGTGAATTTTTAAAAAATTTAAGTGGGAAAGTTATATGTACTAGCTCCTTTATTTTCATCTACCCTCAAATGTATTGGTCCATGCTCAAAGATTGAATCCTCTCCCTTACTTTTTGGTTCGTCACGGACTTGAGCCACCGGTTGGCTAAAAACATTTGGGCACATCCCAAATTTTTGAAAACTTAAAAAAAGAAAAAAATAAGATTGAATGACTACCTTTTCCAGTTCGAGATATAAAAACCGTAAATAATGAGGCACGAGGGCTAGGTGTAGGGGTAGGGTTTAGGCCTACCAAACAATTTTTATGGCTTGATTATTTATATGACTCCTCAAAGTTATTAGATTAAAAAAATCTTAACTTTTTTAATTGAAAAACACACTTTTATATTAATAACAAGGATGTACAACGCTAATCATACAAAAATCCAAGTGGGAAAAGTCACACCCCGAGAATGTAATATGTCCATAAAATTGAGCCAAAAAGGCCTCGAGAGAGGCCAAGTCACCTCAAAGTGACAGCATTAAAAACCACATAGTGTGGACTTCTTGATAAAAAAGGAGAACAAAATATCAAACAACAACAACAAACATGGTGACGGTGGTGGAGGAGGAGGCGGATTATCGGGATTGTCACCTCAGCTCAAACCGAGAGGGTGAGCCTCATCGAAGACAATCTCCCACTCATCCCAAATAGAGTCCTTCTTTTTCTCAATGTCAGTAGCATCATCATGCTTCCGTGAATAAATGGACAGATCCGGTAGAGTGAATTTCCCTTGAGCAACACCGAGACAACCAGAATCACCAAGAGGATTAGATGCATGAAAAGGCATCCTCGGCTAAGGGGATATCCACCATGGTGGAGGTAGAATAATCCACCGACAAGTAGGGACCTCCCGACCATGAGAAATAGGAGGTGAACAAAATCACCGGCGTGGCGAGTGGTGGTGTGGAAATGAATGCAGGGAACTCGATTGTGACGGCACAGGCCATTGAACCCCAACGGTTGAGGAAGTGTTGGAGATGATTCACCTCCAAACGCACTTTTTTAACTTGTTTTTGAATATAAAGAATAATAGTAAAAATCAAATCCACCTTATTAGTAACAAAGAAATCATAGTCTAGAAGAACATTATTAAAAATTGCATTGTTTTTGTCTTTCCATAAATGGAATAAATTTTGCGATTCTAAAAATGTGCCAAATTTTGTTGTAAACTATAGGTAACATGGCTGAATTCCCCAAAAGCACCACTTTAGGTGAAGAACTCGGGAGAAAATGGTTGAAAAGGGGTGTGAATCCATCTCCAAGCCGTATGAGCATGGGGAAAACCAAAGATGTGCTTGATAGATTATGGCTAGTTACAACACAAACAAATGAGGTTAAGTCCAAAATGTTTGAGATAGGAACCGGTGTGGAGACCTTGGTGAAGAAGGCACAAGAGGAAATGAGATTTTTTAGGTTCAACAATGGCCGACCAAACCCTTTGGAACCAACAGGACCACACGAAATGTAACTTTTTCCCTATTCTAAAATTATAACAAAAGTTGATAATCTACTAACTACAATTCGACTACACACATCAATTCTTATTTTGCATTTACGTTGTAGAAACCATTAACAAAATTATACATATCTCAAATTTTTTGATTCTCTACTTTATATAAAAACAATTACATATTCCATCAAAAATACATAAAACAATAACACAATACATTCACGTGCACATTTTTCTAAATAAATAGAAGATTTAAAGCTCCTTTTATTAAATTTCAACATGTATTTTCATAGTTTTACATAGAGCACTTATCGAGACAAATGATCGGGTATTTGATACAAAATTCCAATGAACATACAGTAAAAGCAGACACCATATTTTGTTTCATGAATATTATGGCTATAGAATGGAACCTATGATACATAATGAAGTTAAAAAGAAGTAACACACAACTTTGAGGTGGGAACCAAAAAGGCCATCATGGTAGCACATCAAATGGAGGGCATATTTATGCATATGAACCTCTTTCATGCATGGTTGTCTAAGCATTGCTTTACTGTCAAAAAAAAAAGTTGGAAAGTCTATGGAGAACAAACCCTCACTAATGTAATCATTTATGGGGAAAGACCAACAACTGACCAAAGCAAAGTGAAGGGCGTATCGTGACCATGTGAAAGAAATAACTGTTCAATCACGTCTTCTTTAGTTCTATGTTATAGGCGAGAGACACAAAGAATGATGTTTTTGGAGATTATTCATCCAGGAGAAAGGAATATAATTACAATTTTATGGAAGTGTATTGTGATTTTGGAAGGTAAATTGTAATTTTGTTAAGAGAGGAGGCAATATTAATTGATTCGGTTTATAGAGAGACAAGGACATAATTTTTGATCAAAACATCTTTATAATATGGATCATAGGAAATTTTATATTAAAGGGATGGCCAAACATAATATCTACTAACATATAAGTCATACTTTGTTTGTTGCAATCATGTCTTTGTACAAGAATAAGGTCCAAATCTCCAAGGTGAGGGGTAGGTTTTTTTCTATGGATGAAATGATTTGTGGGAAAATTATAGTGTGCCCAAAGTATTTGTATTTCTCACCATGAGCTTGGGTTACCTACAAAATTGGATTAACTCGTGTGATCAACATATCTTCCACTTGGGTTAGAGATTTGAGGATGGAATTTTGAATTCTAGAGTCCATATTGTTCCAGGAGGAAAACCAATGCCCAAGTTTTTAGACTTGCATCGGTACAAGTCTATAACCCTTCATGGAAGCTTGTTTGTATGCCTAGAAATTATCCAAACAAATTGAACAAGTTTGGATGTTAGAAAAAAACTCAATTAGTTTTGGAAGTTTTGTTGGGCTTCAACTAAGGAGGCCAATGGAAGATATGAAGTGTTTCGATGCACAAGGTAAACAAAATTACATTCAAAATTTGGTGGGTTTGTATGAAAACAAGGAATGCATTATTTTGTAGAAGTAGAAACAATTTGTTGTGGATGAGAAATAAAACCAAGTTCAAAAGGATAACTAAAATTTTGGGTTGAATCAAAGGATCGAGAAGAGGAGGGACCCATTCAAGGTCGACATGATTTCAGGTTGAATGGGTTTGGGAAAATTATAGTTTAGTAAATTTTTGTGAGGGAAAGTAGTTGAAAGGTGAAGTGGTAAAGATGAGGAATGAAGGAAGGTGTGTGGAGGGTTATGAAAACTAGGTTCCAAACAATTATCATGTGTATTGTTTCCATATAAATGGGCATTAATGAAGTAGATGGAAAACAAAACAAGACAGAGGAGGGAAGGTTTGATGAAAATTTAGGTGGAAGGGAACCCTTGTTATACATGTATATCCATTTGTGGTAACATCTACATTGCTCGACATTAATCTAAAATTTGTTATGGGCATAGAGATATATTGTTTGAGCTCATGTTTTAGGAGTAGACATTGGCGACAAGGCCATGCCCTTTAAAATGACCACAAGCAAGGCAACATAAGAAAACACCCATAATTTTATTAATTATGTATACATTGAAGAAAAATAACTATGCATATATTCTTCAACACGTGTGATTGTGCCTATTTTTATTGCTTCATATAACAAAAGGCTATACAATGCAAAAAAATGTTTATTTTTCTAATATTATTATGAAGGAGAATAATGGAAAGAAATAAAAGGTAGAATTGTTGAAAAGAAAAACATCAACAATTATATAAATTATTGCATCATGTTTACATAGTCATAATGGATGCTTACACACAAAAACACACACACACACACATAGACACAAAATCTATGCACTTGGGTACATTTCTAGGTCATAGAGCATACTATAATATCCATGATTCCTAAGCAAGAATACTAGTAATTGACAATGTCTTTTAGGCCTTTTACTTTGTCTCTTATATTTTTATTGACCTTACACACCCTACAGACCTGTCGGTATTTGAATGATTTATGTTTTATAGCCTCAGAAACTATCATCCATTTAGGAAAGAAGCACCCATGAGCTCTTGACGCTATTTGTTTTCTTCTTTCTCTTTTGGATCTCTTTTACTTTTGGCTCATCTTTTACAACTTTGGGTTGGCCTTTTAGTTTTCAATTACGAAATTCAAACAAGGGAATCATATATATACATAGTTATATATCCTAAATGAAGGGCCAAGGACTAAGAATTATCTACTATCAACTAATCTTGCATTCAAAGGCACAAGAGCATTACAAAGCATCCATCTAACACATTCACTCAAGGGACAAGGGTTGCATTCTTATACATACACAATATAGGAGGGGAAGTTTATTCTATTTCATCTCACACATTCTATACATTTGCTACATTCTAGATCTAGCCTGCTATCATTGTGAAACTTACATAAGGGAATCATAGGGAATCATTACACACATTTAAACAAAACTATATGGATTGAAATGTAGTGCAATGCTCGATACTAAGTTCACTCTTGGGTGACCATTGGGGTCATTCCGAATCCACATAATACATATTTATTTTAGTATTTTATGTGGTTCTAGGTATGTGCATCTATACATTTTTTCCATAGGTTATAAGAACAAATGAAAACATTGAAGTGATACCAAAGTGATAAATATGGATAAACAATGAACCTCCTCCTACAAAAAAATATTAGAGCCTAAGAACTGGATGGACACTAGTGCTCAAATCTAGTCACTAGCACCCAAGAACTCCGGTCCTCATGTGGGCACTCTTGTTGTGCACATTTCTAGATTATAGAACCTTGAATGAGCCTTGAAGACATTATTCTCATTCTATTTCAGCAGTTCCTCGAGTCTAGAACGCTTCTTAATCATTTAGAAACTAGCTAAGTCATCTATCCCTCTCATTTTCTTAGGGTTTTATATTATTACTTGCTTATTGATTTTCCATTTATTGTATTTTATTACTTGTATATCATACACTATAGTAGTTAATATGAAATTATATTTAATTCAATTTAGATTAAATCATTTGGTGAAACTGATCACTCAAACACTACCTTACTTCTAGGAAGTCATCGATTCTTCTTCCATGGATGAGACTCATCACACCTTTACCAATGAAAATATTCATGACCTCTTGGTCCATATTGTTGAACATCCTAAAGATATATATCTCTTATTATTCAATGCTTATGAGGAAGCTATTAATCTAGTCTCTAATGACACATCTCTTCATATTACGACACAACCTCCTAATTCCACTCTTCCACCTACCTCCACTGTTCACATTTCTATGCCTACTCCTACTAATCATTTCACCATACCTATTACTTCTCACACATGACAAGTATCCTCTTCAGGAACTCAAGAACTAGCTTCTTTATTCCAAGATATTCAAAGCCAAATCCTTCAATTATAATAAGCTACTTCACATTCCTCTCCATCCCTAGATTCCTCACTTCTTCTTCATATCCCTTTTGCACCCGTCATATCCTCTTAACCACTTCCTCTTAAATTCATTACACCCAAAATTCCAACCTTTAATTCCTATGGAAACCCTTAGGATCATCTTCGATCTTTTCATGTGGCATGTATTGACTATGTGGATGAACTTACATTATTGGCTAAACTGTTTCCTAGAAGTTTGTAAAATTACATTATGCGATGGTTATATGATCTACCTGTTCATTCAGTAACATATTTTACATATTTATCCAATGATTTCCTTGCACATTTTTCTATAAATACCAGTACACAGATATCTTATGCACAACTTTCTCAACTCAAACAAGGTTCCAACGAACGTTTAACAGACTATGTGTTGCGCTATAAGAACAATCTTGCTAAGATGAATAATGTACTAGCTGATTCGAATTACAAGATATTTTTATTCAAAGTATCGTACCTCCACTCCAAGAGATCACTATATTTGATACTTCTCCCTCCTTTGATCACTTATGTAACACACTCAAATCGTGCAAAGGAAAAATTTTATCCATGGGAAAATTGAAAGACTATGATGTTATTTCATCCTCATCCTCTAGTAAGTTTCAAGATAAATCTACCTTCAAACCATCTCTTAAGGAAACTGAAACTAAGGCCAATGTTAATGTTTTTATACAGCAAAAATATTCAATGATAACTCACAAGACGTAATTTTAATAAGCTACCCGACACACTCGGCTCCTATTACCGCAACTTATCGAAAACCATATTATTACTCTTCATCCACTTTGCTCAATATTGATCCTTCTCACCCACGTGGCCATAACTATGATGAAAATGCATGTTGTGACTACCACAATTCATTGGGAATTCTCTTGATCGATGTTTTAAGATTAACATCACCTAAAATGGAGCCACGAAGTGAAAGTTATGGCACTTGCAAGTTTTTACTGCTACATCTTCTTAGACCCTTTCCAAAAATGGAAAAATTTATTCTATTCTTGTGTTTTCTTCACCAAAAATCCAAAAATGGAAAAAAATGCTTCTTAGAGTGCAAGTCATGGAAATTAGAGCTTCCCCGCAGGTTGAATTTTAACACTACCTCTCCTTCATGTTTTCCATGCAAATATTAGCCAATTCACTTATGCAAGTCACACTTTTGGAATTTAACGTCATAACTTAAGTGAAAAGTGTTGAAATTAGAGTTGCATGACGGGTTTATATTTAACCCCATGAATTAAGTGAAAAGTGTGGAAATTGGAGCTTCCTGGCAGGTTGAATTTTAATGCTTCCTTGCCCTCATGTTTTTCACACAAAAGTTAGCTAATTCACTTATGCAAGTCGCACTTTTTGGAGCTTCCTGGCAGGTTGAATTTTCACGTTGCCTTCCCTTGTTATTTTTCACACAAATCTCCCATGCAAGTCGTTGAAATACAAATTGCTCTCTTCCTTCAAAGTTCAACGCAATACTTTTGCAATAAGTTAAAATTCACTAGGTTTTGTCAGGAATTTTAAAAGCTTGCTTCCTTTATTCCAAACGCAACCTATGAAAATGCATGCTAAATCTCTAGTTGATCCCTCTAAAAGCCCATGCATGTTGATTCCAGTCTCTAGTTTGAACTCATGTGAAATATCCGCATTCACTGAAGCCATTCTCATAATTCAGAATTTCTCATATGCAATTAAAAATAAAAGATGATGAGTTTTTTTTGAATTGTTGATGGAAAGCATTCTACTTGGTGTACGTCTTAGAGAATAACTAAAAAATCTTCAAGTATAAGAGGAGAAGATAGGTCGGAGGCAACACCAGCAAGAAAATCACAATCGTGCTGCTTCAGTTCGGTTTGGTGAGAATCAAAGGAAAGGATTCAACAACATATGGGAGCAAAAACATCTCAGGAGAGATCATTCATTGCTAAAGTAGATGAAGCATAATTACAAAACATGTTGGATCAACATGCAAAGTATGGAAGAAGAACAAAATGGAGAGTGTTGTAGCTAGAATAACTTATTTTTCTTTCTCTTATTTTCTCCAAAAAAGAAATTTAGTAATCAATTAAAATTTTAAAACTTAGGTAATTTGCTTTAAAATCCATTACTTCAAGTTACTGAAAGAAGTCAATCACTTGGAAATAAGTGGCAAACATGAAAAATAGAAGGTTCTATTTTCAGTTGTAAAACATGCATGTCATGCAAAGAGAAAGTCTAGGGCGAAATATTGCCAATCTTGCTTCCCCTTTTCATAGCTTCCACATGTGGAAATTCATTGAAAACTTCCTATTTCTAATTTCCCTCTATGCACTATAAATAGAGGAAGATCCTACGGGTTAAAGAATCACAATTTGTTTTATCAGAATTTGTTTAGTAGACCATTCTTGAATTTTAGACTTTGTGTTGAAACCCTTGATTTGATTTCTGTGAAAGTTGGGGGATTGAATAAAAGGTAGATTTCTAGAGAACTTTGTGTCTACGGTGTTTTTCTAATCACTTCTACTTGAGGTTTTAGATAAACTTTGTGTTATCTCAGATCTAGGTTAGAAGCTATTTCTTTCCCTTACTACTGAATGTTGTGAGTTTTCATTTGTTTATTTAATTTGTGTGGATGAGACCAACTCTGATAGCTATTGGTTAAATCAACGCATCTTCCTTTCTTCTTTCCTAAATTCTATTATTTCCCCTTCTACAAATCTTCCAATCACAACTGCTTACTTGCTGCCAAATTTCTCAGTTGTGGTTCACAAGCTGTAGTAATTAAAGTAAAACCCCGAGAAATAGTTATTAGGATTCACCCTTACTAAATTGATAAACATCCTACATGGGATCCTCACCGTTAAATGAGGGATATTTATCTCATGACTGCCTAGGTTTTACGTTGTGCATAAAATCTAGCCAAAAGGCATGCAAAGAGTCAATTCACATTGCTATAAATTTGGATGGCTTCTACATTCCAAATGATCTTGAAAGTTTAGTTCTTTGTAGAAATAGTGGATTGTGATATGTTTTTGAGATTATTATCATTAATGCACATTAAATAAAATCCATGTTTCTTCTATTCTCCTTTTCCTATTTTTCATCTATTTCTCTCTTATGCACTTTGCAAGCATAGTGATCCCAAAAGAGCTTTGTATCTTTGATAAATGAATCCAAGGAATTTTGTGTCAATTTTTTCTTCTCACTAAGTAGCTTCAAGGTTACTTTTCCTCTATATTGAATGATTGAACTACTCTTTTATTGGGTGTGAACTCTGCAATTGGCCTACTCACAACAATAACCTTCCTTTCCTAATTTCTCTCCTCCTCCCTCATCATTGTGATTTCCTCCCTTGTACCCAATACAAGAAATTTTCCATAGGTTCATTAGAGTATTCCTATGTGATCCTTGGCCTATTTGGCCAACCCACAACATTTAGTTTAGGATTAGATTAGTTTCATTAAATAATGGGAGCTATACCATTCAATGCAGAGGGGCGTAGCCCCGTGAATATTTGTGGAGACACCTAATTTTACCAACTAAAAACTTTCCCAAAATTAATTTGTGGTGAATCTATTGGGGAGATATTTTCCCAAGTGTACCCGAAAATATTTTTGCCCAAAAAATACAAATAAATAAATAAAAATAGAAAACAAAAAAATATTTCAAACAAGAATAATTTTTGAAGGCGACTCGTTAAGGAACAAACCCTTGTCACGTTCGTTTCCCACATCAAAATGAATAAATTTCTAGATTCGATTGAAGTAACAATGAGTGACAGTGTAGACTAAGAAGAATATGGTTGCCAAATAATGCATATTGTCGATCAACCATGGTTCGAACTAGTTCTTGCATAAATTAGAATTTAGGAACAACGAAATGTCCCTCAACTCAAACAAAGATCTATCTCTAGAAAATAAGGGATGGCTGTCTAAAAAGAATAAAAGTGATGTTTGTGAAGAACCTATCATCAATTACGAATAAAAATCTACGAGCCATATCTTTCCTCACTTTCCCTTGGGAGAATTTTTATTCATATAGAAATGATGAAATGGTAGCCTTGAAAACTAAATATATGCAAACAATCATAAGCATTGTACAAGGAGATTCCGATCCCCAAATATGCCTTGAAACTCGAAATATGCTGAAGCATTACAAGAAATGTATGAACAACTTGAAGCAATCATAATAAGAAATAAGAGGAGGATATTCTCCCGATGGAAGAAGATCCGATGATTTTCCATACTATGAAGTGTTCATCCCTCGAAGATCCTTAGATGTTGATGAGGAATGTCTTATCCTTGAACCTTCTGATGAAAATAAAATCGAGTACCTTGGAAAAAAATAATGAAGAATACATGATGTTTAATCCTCCATTCATCAACTCATTTTGTCTTGAGGCACAACCGATTCATGAAACAATGGATTCATGGGAGGAAGATTCTTGTTGCACAACAGATGATCCAATGATTTATGAAGAATCCACCAATAATGAAGAAGTGTAAGAAAACCATCCTTCACCTTGGAATCAAGATGATGAATGCAAAGTATTCATGGATAATTTTATTTACAATTTTTGTTTTAATGTTGAATGACCAGAGGGAGGCAATTGAAGAATCAAATTCTATTCCCAATTCAATAATAGATGACCGGATGGAAGAGGCCAATGTTGTTCTTGAAGCCGAGGAGAATACAAAATTTGAACACAACCTCTTCTCACCCAAGGAGCAGAATGATCATCACGATGAATGTGAAGTCTTTAATTTTCCATATGAGAAAGAAGGTTCGATAATGAATAATCAAGATAGCGTTGAAAAATCTTCCCATATTACTGCTCTAACATAGTTATATGATCCCCATCATTATGATGATGAAATTGATTTCAAGCTTGAAGGATTTGCCTTCCCATGAAGCATGAATCTATTAGGCTTGTCAAAAATGTTTAGAATCATGTATACCCATGCTTACAAGAGGGTGAGCCTTGGGTGACAAGAAACATACAGGAGATGAACGAGTATGTTTTGAATGAATCATGGACATGTATGGATCATATTTTCAACCGTCTCCTAGAAGCACAATGAAGAGTCTCTTTCGAGAAGGATGAAGATGATTCTATGGAAAACTTGGAAGAATTATTGGTGCAAGACATCTTGAAGGATATGGAAGAGACTGAAGACCCTCAACTTAGTCTCAAGTTCTGACTTGGGATATGGAAATGTAAGATAGGTATGAGTCAATTTGTTCTCCTCTTTTTGATACACCAATGTTTGATGCTGAGATGGAGTAGAGGGATGACCTAGATGTTCTCCCCAATTCCTTGGTTAGTCCCAAAATAAGGAAGGTTATTGAATACCCTTTGAATGTCTCCAATCTTGAAGACAATGTCTCAACCATGGAGGAAGATAGTAGGGAAAATGTTGAGCTGATTTACATTGAAGACAATGGTTCAAAACAAAGTGAAAAATTGCAAGAGTATTGGGAGTGTGTTCAAGATCAACTTATTCTCACCACTTTGGAATGCTCCACCAGTGTAGAACAAGAGTTCATATGGAAAAATACACTCAAGGGTAAAGAATTCCTCTATGAAAAAATTGAGGGTTGTAATTTTGAAAATGATACCAAGATGGACTTTGAGCGGATAGATATTGGTGACAATTTCTCGAGAAAAAAAAGTAAGAATTTGCATGGCTCTTACAAAATAATTCAAAATTAGATTGTAATCACCATTTCCAAGCTCCAATGTGTCTTGAAAAGGTTCCCATATTGCAAAATTTTCTGGGAATGATGAGAACCTCCACGTCAATGATGTGGCACTATTATAAAAAGTCTTGGATCAAAACAACAAAGTGGGATAATCAAAAAATCCGTTGAATGGGAAGGAAATCAATTTGTTCTCACTAATTTAGGGTGCCTCGGTGATCCAAAGGATGTTTCCATGCTATGATTCAGGGATGAAGGATGCTTCCATGAAAAGATCAATTTTCCACTCTTGAGGACATGGAGGAATGGTGTCTCATGATTGTAGGACATCAAGTGGAAGCCAAAATATGCAAGAGTTTCAAGAAGGTGACATAATTTTCATTAGATGAAAGAACTTTCTCAGTGTATTGTGAATAAAAATATGGAATCTGGTGTGTCTTCTTATTCTTAGTCTATGCAAAGCCATCACAAGAGCATGGTATCACCGGATGGTGAATTTTTGCTTGAAAGGTTAGACTTTAGTCCGTTGTGCCATGATGGCATGTATGTTTCCTAACCCATTGTTGGGTATGTGTACATTCTCTACTCACCTTTGTAAATATCCCTCCCCCGTAACATGACTTACCTTTTCTGTTATGTGTCATTTTTGATTTTTTTGTGTTTCCCTTCCACGTTTTTGTTTGTTTGTGTGTGGGTTTGTGGGTGTGTGGGTGGGTGTGTGTGTGTGTGTGTGTGTGTGTGTGTGTGTGTGTGTGTGTGTGTGTGTGTGTGTGTGTGTGTGTGTGTTTTGGAAGAAATGAATCCATAATCCCAATGGATAAGGCATTGGTCCACAAAATGAATTGAGATTCTAGGATTCCTGCATGTTATGTCCTCACTAAGCTTGATCAGCAACATGTACCCATGATAGATCCATTTATTTTCATGTGAATTTGCTACACAAAAAATTTCATATTTTCAAGCATGAAAAATGCAGACCCAGTGTGAAATTTTTTTTGTAAACCTTCACGAGACACTCACCCAGATTAGCCGATCCTGTTTCAAGCCTTGTCCTACCCTTTCAAGTGGTCATGTGCATTGTATCGAGTATTATCCATAGGAGATTTAGGAAAACAAGTTCATTCAAGTGCTTAGGACAATTAATTTTCAAGAGGCTTAGGAATGGCTATTTTTAGCCCTTCTAAGGCATGGTGCACACCCGAAGTGGAGTTGTGGGACCAAATCCATCAACGAGTGGTATTGAGGAGCTAAGAACATTTTGAAACTGATTTTGGAAGATTTTGGGAAGTTTCAGAGGTTTTGGAACAAGTTCAACAAAACATGTTTTTAAGGGTGAAGGAGCTTGCAACTCAAAACAACAACTAAGCTTTGGGAAGTAATTATGGGAGCTCCATAAGGATATGGGGTAAAAAAATACCATTGAAATGGTTTTAAATTATCTAAGTGATGGTAGTTTCAATTTATTCACAATACATAAGAAAATTTTCCCACAAACTATTTTCTACACACACAACCCACAATCCCGAGAAAAAAAGATATTTTTAGTGGGTTGCGGGAAGAATAAGAGGATGAGACCCATTCCATTATTTAAAAAAAAATTTTACATTCAAAATAATATAAATAAGTGCATGAAAAGACCTCTGGATGCTCGAGATATGTCTCCATAAGCTTCTCTCCAAGGTACGCTT
Source organism: Taxus wallichiana var. yunnanensis (assembly GCA_018340775.1). Classification (NCBI taxonomy): domain Eukaryota; kingdom Viridiplantae; phylum Streptophyta; class Pinopsida; order Cupressales; family Taxaceae; genus Taxus; species Taxus wallichiana. Next base: position 1,014,524,668 of record CM031240.1, on the reverse strand, counting down.
CAGGACTTAGTCATTTTTCTATGTGGACACATGTCAATCCCAGGGGGTGGTGTAATTTATTGCACCAAGTTTCCTATACCTTTGGGAAAAAGGGACAAAAAAATCACCCATCCCATATTTAAACCCCTTGACCTTCATGTGACCCTGACAGGAGCTCAAACAAGCAAGTTAAGCCCTTGTGCACCATTCTTAAGCCCCTGCCATCATTTAATCTTGAAGTGCCACTTGTCAACACCAGGTGAGGGAAAATTTTCTTACACCTTATGTCCCAACCCCTTGGGATGGATGGGACACAAAAATTCTCCCAATCCTAGCCCCTTCCTTGGTCACCCATATGACCCAATTTCATCCCTGGGTGTTTTAAAGTGTTTTTTCCTCTCCCTCACCGACCAATCTCGGGATGCCACTTGTCACAAGGAGGGTGAGGTGAATTTTTGCACTAAATTTCTCAACCCATTGGCACAGATGGGACCAAATTTGCACCCAAGCCAAAGAAGTTTTAAAACCAATTTTTGTAAAAGTTGAATTGTCGTGTTGTTTCTCCATTCTTGCCCGTGAAACTTGCTATTACAAGAAATTTGCTAAGAAATCAAAAAATCCATTACCCCTCCCCATTTATTCATCACCCAATCATTCCTATAGGCCCAAGCTCCATGGCCAAATACCTTGAAACCTTCATATCTCACAAACCATAAATTTGATGCTGCTGAAATTTTCACCATCTCTCTTCCTACCAGACACGTTCAAGCTACATAAAAATAAAATCCAATTTTTTATGTGATTATTTATAGTAGAAAACCTAAAAATATACCCTCCATTCTTCTTCTTCATTTTCCCAGTGATCCGGAAGGTGTATCAAGCTAAAGCGTGAGCACAAGTTTTGGTGAAAAACCTATCCCAATGAAGTTGATTTCATCATGATCCGAAGTGGAGAAGAAAATTTTAAAAATATTAGTGACTCCATTAATGGCTGTCATGACAGCTCCAAGCCTAAAAAATTCACGAGGAAAAATTTAATTTTTATTTCCAAGCATTCTAGTGGGCGAAACACAACAAAATTTGGAGCACAAGATCATAATGAAAAACTGAATCTAAAAATAATGTTCCTATCGCAAACCGAGGTAATTTTTATAATTAATAAAAATATTATATTATATGCTCCTCCACATGCTAAAAATATTAATTCCCTTGATTTGCAAGTTTAGATCACCCGGGATAATCGAAAAGATGCAAAATGAAAGACAAGGCAAAAATGTCAATTTTCCCAAAATAACAAGTTCGAAAAATGCAACTGCTAAAAATAGAAAGTTGTTAAAAATAAAAATGCATCATCAACAGAAGAGGATGAAGTATTCTAGAAGGTTTAAAAGGTCATATTTAAGAAAAATAGGTGATATGTCCCAAAATAGCAGGTCTCGGTCCTACCTGCTAAAAATAGAAAGTCTCTATTTTGGGTGTAGAAAGTTATAGATGGCTCCGTCTTCACTCATCTTTCTAATTTTTGAACTCTCCACATGGTTACAAGATGATCTCATAGCTCAAACAGATAAATGAAGCCTCCATATGGGTCTTGAAAGTGCCTTTTTGGTCTTAGTTTTGTCCTAGAACATGGCGAAGCATAGCAGAGGAATGTCCAAACCATTGAAAGGTAGAAAGATTCAAAGGGTGTAAGGGACTCCATTGATTCATCAAAATAAGTCATCATGCTCATCACCTCATCAAGATGAGCTGGTTGAAGTGATAAGGTTGAGTGACTGGCCGAGCTGTGAGATGTGTGAATTGGTTCTAGTGAGATGGTCGACTAATTGGGTGGATTGAGGTAAGTTGAGTTGAGTTGAGTTGGCAGTAGTGATTTTGAGTTGGGATGGTTGCGGCAAGAAGATATGTCATTATGGAGTTTAAAAAAATTGTTAGGATACATGCATGCAAGAAACAAAAAATGTATATTAATAGGTAATATTGATATGTATTGTTGTTTACAAACATCATAGTATGACACAATTACCTAAGTGTAACTAATGCCAATGTTGTCAAAACCAAGATTTTAAAGTATGGCCTAAATCTTATCAAACCCAAGATTTTCATAATCGAGTGTAATAATGCATCATAAGATTCAATTCTAAATCCAGTCTATAATTTTAGAAGGAATTTCTGATTGAATTTTTTTGATTTGGATTTTATGGAATAATCTTCGATAAATAATATAGTTTCAAAGTGGTTAGGTATGATTCTAGGTATTTTTGATGGACAAGACTCGACTCCCTCACATACAAGGCTACATTAAGATGAAAATTTCCATTTATATTTCACCATTCATTAAAGGATACTTGGTATTTCCTAGACGTGGATTATATTAGTATTCACAAAGAAATTGAAATTTCAAAAATCCTCGAAGAAGGAAAAGCAACGATTACAGATCAACCCCAAATTTTTGAGTGTTAGATCATTTTTCTCCTTATGTGGATAATCTATCAAACTTGAAGGTGACCTCATCATAGGTAATGGAAAGTACTATAATCCCATTTGATTATCAAACACGTACTCTTCTTTAACTTTCTCTAGAAATGCCTAGAAAAGTGAATGGAGAAGTAATCGACTATCAAGACCTTTATACCAAAAGTATAGAGGCCTAGTTCAAATATGAAAATTTGGCGTAATGAATACGCCTCATTACATACTACAAAAATTACTTAAATGGATCTTAATGTTTCCCGTTCAATAATAAATGATCAATCAACAAATGGTTTTTGGGACAACTCTTATATTTATGTAAACATAAAACTCAAGATAAGGTAAGGAGACTTGAAATAGAAAATAGTGTTGAATCACAAAGAAAATATCACATTGCAATTTCCTAAAATGCACTTATTTATAATTTTATTCTTTTTATCCTCAATTTGTTGTGTTGTTGAAGCATTTTTGGAGATGCATAGTGTGACATTGTGTCTCGAATTGACAATACCATGTAAATTAATACAAAAATAATTACCTACACTACGGTATCTATTTGAGGTCTAAATACAAGACCATTAATGTACACACTTCATGCACCAATTATTTTACCAAATACATGCATGACATTACATGAATCATGGGTGTGAGTAACCCTCTTAGAGGAATAAAGGATAAATTAATGCATACTTTGAAATTATAGGATTATGAAGTGACCTAGAATCACAAACACCAATAATGTGGATATCAATATATGTTACTACATCCAATAGTATTTTCAACTATGGATGCATCATGAAACGAGCACAAGAAAAAGTTTGTTGCTTAGTAGATTTGATGAGAATATTATGTTCAATTAAAAATAATGAACCCTTGGAAACACATATGAATATCAAGATTTAAGCCCTCTAATACAATATTTCCATGGTGCGTATACAATCTTCTATTTCTTCATGGGAAAATTGGCTCTCGTTATATCTCGTGGCCTTGTGAGGCACTATGATAGGGTCCACATTATTAAGCTCTTGATAAAAACATAAAAATGAGTAAAACCCACCAATTTGTTAAAAGTAACATTTTATACATCAAATCCTATCAACGTTCCTTGTTAAGAGGAAAGTTTTCTTCCTATGCCAACAACACAAGTGCATACTAACACCGATGCATATCATCTCAATTTTTCTCCATGCCAAAATCAAGATATCATTATGTGTAACATATACCTTCACAAAATTTTAAGATGGGTGATTCTAGTGAGAAAATTTGTTTGCCAATAACTACATAAATAATGGTAGAAACATGAATTTTATTCATATAATAACATACAAAATAAGTCACAAAATTCCCACCAAACAAAAAACAACCCAAGAGCCAAAATATACAACACAGATAATATGAGTTTTATTTGTAAAACAACAAGTAACCTTACAATTTTTCCAAACATAGTAGTATTGATGCCCCCACACACCACCCAACGCCAAAACAATAGAATATTTCGTAGGGTAAACAAAAAATCTAAAAGGAAACAAATAAAACAAGGTCCCTTCCCACAAAACACATTATAAGCTATGAGATTCTAGAAAATCCTTCACAATTAATGGTTTGGAGGTCAAATCCTTGACAAAAAGAGGTGATCATACTTGGCGGTCCTACCTATCTAACCTAACACACAATATAACTCAAGTACTCTATAACATCCGACATCATCGACCTATACACTTAGCATGAACAACCATACACCGGTGGTAATTTCCTCCAAGAACCCCATATACGTCATCCGCATCCACCGAATAACCTTACAAAAATACAAAAATGTTAAAAACTTGCAAAATCAACACAAAAATTACTATCTATACTTTTCAAAGCTTTTGGATTGTGCGTATGGTGGCCTTTACCTATATTCATTTATATGTGCTTCTCCTACAACATGTGTTTCTATGTAAGCTTTCATTATGGGCAACATCCTTATCTACCAAGAAACCTACGACAAATACCAAAGGGTACAATTTCTTCCAACAACACCGCGTCCGTTGTCCACATCCACCGAATAACCTTGCGAAAAATAAAGAAAAATATTTTTAAAAACTTGCAAAATCAATGCAAAAATTGCTATATGTACTTTTTAAAGCACGGATTGTGGTATGGCAGCTTTACCTATATTCATTTATCTATGCTTCTCCTGAACATGCGTTTCTTGTAAGCTTTAATTATGGCCAACATCCTTATCCACTAGGAAATATGCAACAAATATCAAAGGAGTGCTGCCTATGTTTTCTTTCGGGGTTGTTATGTTTTTAGGGTTTCAATTTTTATGGTTTCTCCACTTTAGATGGCTCCAATTACATCGTGATTCAACATCCTATGCCCCTCACTTTCCTTTGTCTATTCATCTCATTGTTGTCAAACACCCTCCAAGCCTACACATATGTGAAAACTCCTTTTGGCATAAAATATATACTTCTCCACTGGCATAGCCGCTTCATCTTGGCCACATAAGAGTGAATAGCGGATTCAAATTTTCTTGGTATTACCATTCATTGCTGACATGGTGAACTAAATTCTCAATTCTCCTTGAGCATTGTATGGTTCAACCAAAATATTACACTTTGTAGGTCAAAGGGTCAAATTCTTTCACCACGCCCCATATGTGAGTTTTTATCAAAATTTATTTAAGTGGGGTTTGAATATATTTTGATTCGTGTAAGGAGGGAGTTTAATAAAAATTCAATGGTGGAGAATAATGTAAAAATAGTGTTCAAATCTATTTTCACTATTCAGGTGTAGTCATTATAGGTTATTGATTTTAATAAATATTATTTTTAATGGGATTATTACTCACATTTATATTATTTTGTGTATAAATTTGTAAGTAATATGTTATTTCAAATCTATTTTTGTTCATTGTCAAATAGTGTCTCAAAAAAATTCCATTAGGTGTTGTGGAGGTTTAAATAAACCATTGTTTCTTGTGTCATAAGAGTCAAATTCAAAGTTATAATTTATCATTATCATTTTCGGTTATATTGGATCATAATAAGAGTCCTCTTATTAGTCAACATTGGCATATATCGTCTCATTATTCCATCTGGGTTATATAGTTGTTGTGTCATCATCATAGACATATATAGTCATTGTGGCGTCATCATAGAATAAAATATTGTATTGTGTCATTTCGTAAAGACAAAGTGATAAAAGAGTCCAAATTTTCATGTATCATTGTATTTTCCTTGTTATAGGTGTATCGTCAAAAGTATATAAACTAAAAAAATGCCTCACAAATGCATTTTTGGTGTAACTCGATGTCCTAAACTAAAGTGTTTTCACAGTATAGAGAGAGATAAAATAAAGTATAATGTGGAAAATTATGAGCTTCAACATTCAATTTGCTAAGTAAGCAACATGTTAACTAGAGAATGGAGGCAATGGATGACAATCATTGTCCTCTCACTAGCTACAAGTGACAGGATCACATAATTGAGTTGTGGCATGTGTGTTTATAGTGTGTTCATTATTTAATTTTGAGCTTTGTATAGTCGAAAACAAAAGTGTATTCTTGTTTGTGAGAAAAATATTGATGTAAACCCCTAATGGAAAAACATAGTTAAAAGGTAGTACAAGTCAAAAGCAACATCATGAAACTTGAAGAGGATGAAATGGGATTCATATCTAGGTTTTTAGTTAACCTTTATAATACAATTGAAGGTTGTGCAGATGGTTCTTGCTTGAGTTCCCATATTGACTATGTCATATTTGTTCTCTATAGTGAATGGTTAATAAGTAGATGGTTCATGTTGGGGAAACACACGGAGATGGGGGACCAAAAAGCAGCCACATTTTTTATTTGAAGTGAAACGTAAGAACACTATGTGAAAGTGCAATCGTGTTATGAATTATTAGGATTGGTAATTACCAAGCCTAAAATGCGAGCACATTATAACGTGCTCACATTCATGTTTGTTATGTGGTATATGTGTTTTTGGGAGGGATATATTTACTAAAATAAATGGTTTAATTTTTTCATTTATTAATTTTTATAAATTATAGTTTTTCATTTATTAATATTTATACTTTATTATTTCTTATGCTTTATATTTATTTTAGTAAATATAAGAAATTAGGGTCACTTTGTACCTTATGGAACTAGTTTCATAGCTCCACGATCCACAGTTTAAAATATATTTTTTTCATATTCTAATATGGTGATCATAGGTCCTTTTAGGATTTCAACATTCATCCTAAATCTTTTAGGGTTTAAATTCTACAATCGATTTCTATTTTGGGAAATAATATAGTCATTGTTTAGGTTTTGGGGCCTTTTAGATTGTTTATTGACATTTGTAGGAGTGTTAGATGTGTCAAAACTATATTTTATAAACCTCACAACTCCCAAAAGTAATAACAATTTCTCGAATATATGGACTCGTGTAATTCCTTATAACACATAATAAATCAAAACACATATGTAAGTTTTTATCAATTCAAATAATCAAGGGAATGGTCATGAGGTTCATGAAACATCATGAGGAAAATGGTTGCAATCAGAAAAATCATGAGGTCTGTGAAAGATCTGAAACATCAAGAGCTTCATAGAGATTCAAATCATCAAAGGAATGGTCATCATGAACATGATAAGAGAATCTCAACATGAGTGATGGTGGAAATCATCTCAAGATAAAAAACAATGGATATTTTATGAGATCGTTTCTAAACACGTAATCAATGTTTGGTAATGAACTCACATCTTACAAGTCAAGTAGGTGGAATTTGTAACATGTTTTAGTACATTATATAGGTCAAGAACATGAAATTAATTCTAGGACATTCCTCCAAGTTTCATTCAGGGATCAATCCTTCTATCATGAAGAGGAAACCTATCTCCATGAGGATTAATTGAGAAATAGGGTGTCCAGACATCATAATCATGCTTCCACTCAGGTGACATTTTGGGTAGGGAGGTGAATTATGAGATTAAGAAGAGATCATCATGTTAAAAGGTGAAAAGTGAGGCTCAAGGAGTGAATTGATGATGATCCTATTCTAAATCTACCATTGTGTCCAAATATCTTAAACAAATAAATCAAAATGAGTTGGGTCAAAGCACTGGGGCATCTAGGACCATCATGTGTGAAGGATAAAGAAGTCACCTATTCTCATGATAGGGATATAAAAACAAGTGTATGAACATCCTAAATATGATTCCATTCAAGGAGGATTTTTCATCTGGAAGGGTAAGATGGTGATCTTCATATGGATATGTTATGTGAATTGACTAACCAAAAATGTAAAACTTAAATCATGAAAACCAAGCCACAATGTGAAATATTGCTCCCAAATCTTCTTAAATCCCTCTCTAGGCCAACTTTCCTCATGTTTCATGATCACCTTTTCCTTGAAGGTATTCCTAATGCATTGGGTGAACATGTATAAGTTTTCAAAAAGGTTTAACAAGGTCCATTATTCCATTCATTGAAGTGCAGTAAAAGACTAATTCTCTGACAAACCTAGAAATGCCAATTTTGGCCATTTCAAAGTATGTGTGCATCCTCCAGGAGGGTTGTGATAAGGTATTAAGTATCCAAAGGTGGTATTTGAAATCATTGAATATGTTGGAAGTAGTTAATGAAGATTTAGGAAATTTTTGATAATTCAGGGATAATCTATTTAATAACATGGTTTTCAAGTGCAAGGAACGACCAATAAAATTGGGAACCTTGACTTCTCCAACTGATTCTAAGAGCTCCATAAGGATTTAGGAAGAAAACAATTAGGAACAGGAAATATTAAATAATCCTTTACATTTTGGGAGCATCTATTTTGATCTAAGGCCACCGAATGTGATGCTAACAATCATCTCATACTCTCAAGCAATACATACCTCCCAAGAGTGTTTCTAAACACTTAATTAGTTCTTGGTAATGAGATCAATACATTTTGGAGGTTGGGAACATGTGATTCACCTTTAGTTTATAATTCCATGTGGATGAAATTGATCAAAAATGTGTTCTCCTCAATGATATCATAGTATTCTTCTCAATGGTGTGACTCAAGAAGACTCCTAAGTTTTATAACCCAATTCTAGGTAGATTTATCTTCTAAGAATCCTTATCAGTTGAGATATTAATATTTTCTTGTTGAAACCCCAAAATAGGGTTTTAGATAACCGATAGGGAGAAAATTTAGATTTCTTATCATAAACACCCTTCTTGAATCATTTACCTATTGAATAAGCTTTAGAAGGATTAAATTCAATTTTATTCTTTTATAACCTAGATCTGTGGATGCATGATATGCTCCCAACATTAAGCTTTAGGTGAGAAAAATATGAGAGTTAACAAAACATAGTCAAGGTTGGAAGTAAATGCTAGATGTCATGAACTACCACTATATATTTTTAATGAAATTACTTAAATAGATTTGAATATCAACAGTAATAGAACACCAAGAACACAAAAATGTAGATAAATGATCACAATATGCAAGTATAATTTATAGGACTAAGTGTAGACATAGTCAATCCATTTCCTCTTTATGGAAATAAATATGTACATCCTTCCAGTCACTATGCATCCTTCTCTTGACTAGCCTTCCTTTAGTTCAACCTTCACCTTGGCTTAGAGGAAATTCCTAACAAGTTTTTAAAGTATTTTTAGTGTGTAAGGATGATTACCCAAGGTGATAAATTAATTCAGTAAGATTCAGTGAAAGATAACTTCCTCCGGAGGCCTAAAAAGGACATTTTTACCATTTTGCAGCTAGTAAACACACTTCAGGGAATGTTCAGGGAAATTCTAAAGCATCTAAGGGTGATTTTGAAGAGAATTGAAGGTGTCTGAAGTAATTTAGGAAAAATTAGGAAAGAAAATATCATTTAGGATCGGGGTTTACGAATAAGAGCTTAAATAGTGAATGTTGTCTTCTATAGAAGATTCTAGGAGTTCCCAAATGATTTTAGAGGAAAAATATACATCAAAATGTGTAATAGATAGTCACTTGGAAAACGTGTGTAATGAGGAGAATCATGAGGTCTATGAAGGATTTGAAACATCAAGAACCTCATTGAAATTCAAGTCATCAAGGGAATGATCATCATGAGCATGATGAGAAAAGATCACCATGAGTGGTGATGGTAGTCATCTCGAGCTCACAAATGGTGCATATCTTTTGATATTGTTTCTAAAAACTTAATCAATACTTGGAGATGTGCTCACATCTTGTAATTCATGGAGTGGATTTCATAGTTCTTCAATGCGGTTAGAGTTTAAGAAGATAGAGATCACCCTCAAACATTCATTCAAGTCTCATTCAGGGATAAATCCTTCCATATAGAGGAGGAAACCTATTTCCATGAGGATCAATCAAGTGAAGATGTGTCCAGATACAATAAGCATATTTCCACTCATGTGAAATCTTGGTCATGGAAGTAAACTGTGAAGTTAAAAAGGGTGCCATCATGTTCAAAGGTGAAATGGTAATCTCATGGAGTAAGTTTAGGATCATCATATCTTGAATCTACCATAATGTTCAAAACTCTTCAAGGAATAAGCCAAGACCATCTAGTCAAGATACCGAGGCTTTCAAGACCATCATATGTGAAGGATCAAGGAATCATCTATTCCATGATATACATATGAGCAAAGAGGTGTATGAGTATCTGAAGTCTATTCCATTTGAGGAGAATTATGGAGCAGAAGACTTAAGAGGATGAAATTTGTATAGAGCACCATGTATGTAAGAATGAGAAATCGTCTAAGTTTCAATTGATTTCACTCATTTATTAGTGTTCTTAAACAATCATTTGAACCTTGTAGTGTGATCACACTAAAAGGAGGAAGGACATTACAACCACCTCATTTCAGTCAATAGGTGGCCACATGACAACAATCTCATTCGGTGAGAAATCCTTTCATATACATGGTGAATACCTATTACAAAGTAAGTGATAGATAATTAGAAAATGGTTTGAGCATCATGGATTTAATTTGTGATCACTAGGATTAATTGTGGAGGCCTTTAAAATTAAGAGAGTGATCCCCGCTCTTGCCTTGTAATTAGAAGAGAGCATCTTGTTCCCATCGCAATGTAGATCCCATAACAGTGTTTATAAACCCTTATTTGATGCTTCAAAATATATCAAAAAGAAGGATATTTAAATCATAATGGCTCGGTTCATCATGTGGTCAGAGGTCAAGAATCTTATGCATGAATTGTTTCCTCAAAATTCACATGGTGGTGAGATGAAAAGTCATGTCCTAATGTCCATTTTTCACTTTTTCCCAACGTGCAAGGGGACACAAAAGTGTGCTCCCCTATGGAGGAGTGGATTTTTCACTTAAGTCATCACTTAAGGTGTTAGAAACATGATTTAAACTCATGATAACTCATTTTTTACCACTTTTTCAAGTTATAAGTTTTGTCACTCAAAAAAATAACCTAGGGTATTAGGTAGGTGTTTTCAACTCATAAAATTTGGCCCCATCATCATTAGATTCTCATCCATGGTAAACAATAGTCTATTTATAGCAGTACCCATTCCGATAGATACTTCTCAACATTTTCAAATAACTACTTATCACTATGTGGTGACCATATATCTGGAGCTTGTAAATTTAGGGCCATTTTGTCTAGAGCCGAAAGGGGAAGCTACACGTTTTTGAAATTATTTGTGAAACCTTCAAGTATTAGAGAAAATGGATGTTACCAACATGGAGAGGATTCACATATCTTTCAAATGCCTATTTTTTTCCTCGAACACCTTATAGAGCTTCTAAAATCATCTGGAGAAGTTAGATATCACCATTATAGTGTTTGTTCCTTGCACCTAGAAAACTCGTTAGTGAGAAGATTGTCCTTGAATGAGAAAAAGTTTCCTAAATCTTCTTATTTTTCCTCCAAAACTTCCAATATTCCTTGAAATCACCTTTAGATGCTTAATATATTTATTGAACTCTCATAGAAGGTGTTTGATTAGCTCAAGAATGGCCAAGAATGGCCTTTTTAGGCTTCTGGACACACCGAACACATCAATCATATTATTCAATCATCCTTGCACATTGAAAAAAATTAACAACCTTGTTAAGAATTTCTTTTGATTCAGGGTGAGAGTGGGAATGAGGCATGTTGGCCGGGGGAAGGATGCATGTGGACCGGGAAGTGAAATATTCAATTGTGGGCTTAGTTGTCATGCTCAAAGTTTCAATTTTTAATGCCATACATTTTTGCATGACAACACCTTCTTACCACTTTCACTAAATTCCTTTTTGTAATGCACAAAGTTATTTCATTGGTTTATTGGCCATATATGAATTTAATTCAATGGTGTCTTGGAAATAACACAAAAGGATATTTTAAAAGCATTTCTATTAATGTTGATGTGGATTTTGATTGATTATGTAGTATGTGGCACTTGAATTAACCTTCTGCTCCTACACTAGGGTGAGAATGCAACTAATTTACCTAGCATAAATATTTATGAAAGTATTGAGTTTCTTTCTCCATAGAAATTAAATTAATGTGTTCATTGATACCCCCTCCTAGAATTACTCTCCTAGTAAAGGTTATGCTCAACTATCTCCTCATCTTCCCATTGGTGACAAAACCAAGACTCAATGGGAATTGCATTCTTCTCATTCCATTTAGAGAAGGATAATTGACACTATCTAGTCCACTTGTGTAGAACCCAAAATTACTCACTTTTTGTGGTGTGTTCTCCACCAAATCCTTTTGATCATATCCTGTTTGGTTCAGATTTGTGTCTTGGTTCCCAAATGTCCCTTCAATGGACACTTAGAAACCTTATCCCACCTATTTTGATAATGTAGTAAAGCCCAAATGAACTTGAAATGAATTCACTCATTCTTTCTTCCTTTCTAGACCATAATGTTTCACTTGGCATTATATTCTTTTAAGAAACAGCCCCAGAATGCTTCACACGTTTTCCTAAATTTGGCATGCTTTTAGAGGGGAAATTTTTTTTTGGCTTTGGAAAGAAATGAATTCTTGTTTATTTGCTAATGTTGAAGTTGATCAACATTTTCCTATATATTAAATTGGTGGTTATCTCTAATGTGTTGTTTTAGATTCAAGTGCAAGCGAATAAGGAGGCCCTCGAGGTGGAGCACCTCCAAACCCTTCTCTATCATTAGGGTGATGCCCCTTACAATGTTTCTCAAGAGCCACCATCTCCCTCTTGGCGTTTCTCGCCCCAATGGTCATCCCGGAGGTGGTTTCGAAGCCACTCCAGTGTCACTCATTCACTCGTGCTCTCTGGTCCCTACATAGTCATCTCAGAGAGGAGCTTCTCTCCTCCGCCCATAGCTCACCACCAAGGCCGAGGATCCCCTTCACCCTCCCGTCAACTTGGTTGGGGCTTGCATGCTACTCCCGAGCCACTCACCCATGATGGGTGGAGCCTTTCGCCTTCGCCGGATAAGTTCCCCACTATGGCTTTATCCATATTTCCCACTAATCATGATGTGGAAGACAATGAAGAAGAGAGCCACCTTGGCTCTGGTTGGGAAGTGTCGAACAGTGGCAAGGACCTTCGTGGATTTGGCTGGCACGATGATCAAGATCCACCTTTGTTGGTCAACTTTTTGCAATAGTGGCCTAATTTCATTTTCTCATTATTTTTTATATGTTGTTATAGTTGAATTTCTTAGGCTTAGCCTAGTTTGTTCATGGCTTTGGGGTGTGCTTTCATACCACCCACTTTTTTATTGAATTATCTTGTATCATTTTACTTGTAATTTAATATAAAATCTTATTTTGATTTATGGATATTTTTAATCATAAAAGTAAATTCAAAACATATTGTAAAGGTATATTTGAGTTGAATAATGAAAAGTTAGCAAACATATTTGAAGTTGCAGCGAGAATAGGATCCCTCTCTTGAACACTAATTCTAAGTTTTTTAAAAAATAAATTAAATTATGGTCATTACGCCGAAGGTGTTCCCCTATGGTAGAGGACCTCCGGACGTTTCTACTGCGATGCTAAATTTGACAGCCTTTTAGATGTTTTTCCAAAGGGATTAAATTTGACTGTTGTTTGCACGTCGTTTTCACTTTTGCATGCAATTTTTAACAGTGGATTTTTCATTTCTATTTTTAACTGCTGTTTTTTTCGATTGGTTTTTTTGAACATGCTGAATTTTCTTTATGATTTACACATTTTAATCAAAGAAAATAGCTTCAACAAAATTATAGAAAATTTTGCTTTTTCTTATTGAACACCATGGCAGTGCCTTCTCCTACAAATACGAAGATGAGCGTGGATAAAAACTCAGCCATGGCGGCTCTGAGAGTGTTCAGGTCAGAGGCCTCCTCTAGCCTGCCCACGATGAATCTTCCGAGTGGCATGATTTCTTTGAAAACACAAAAAAAAAGAGGGATGGATTGGGATTTGAACTCCTGACGTACTTGGCGAGTATGTGTATGCAGCTAGAAGAAGTCACTTACATGCAGACTACACACGAATGAATAATAGAAGAGGTCACAAACATTAGGATCAGCTATGGAGGAAGATTGATGAGTTTCCTTCACAAGAGTTCTTTGGATCTACTTTAATTCTGTTTTCTGAGCATATCCATGCACAAATCGAATTGGGCAGGATCATGGAGACAATTTGAGCTCGAATGGTTTGAAATCTTCTTCAATTTCATATGTTTTATTGCCTACTATTGTGGCAATGTATTATTAATCATCTGGAAGTCTTGTTTCTTGTGGTTTTGCATGCTTTGGTTGGACTGTGCGTAAGAGTACTGAGAATAATGTAAAAATGTCAATGGTGGTTTCCACTGTCAATACAACTTATAGCAACATAGTTTCTGCCCTCCTGGAAGAGATCAAGTGGGGAGGATGAGTAGAGGCTGAGGGCGAAATAGCCACTACAGGCCCAGGCCTGATATGTCACTGTCCCAAACACCATCTTGGTCTATCAAGCCACCTGTATAACTGTAACAAATATTGGAATTAACAACCTGTAGAAAATTCAGTGTTGAGAATTTATATAACAATACCAATATAGATAGTCATCTAAGTACAGATATGGATACACTTTGATAAGTCCTACATGCCAAGATGTTAGAAATCTCCATCTCAATTATGATTTATAGCATTGCTTTTATATATGCATATTAGAATTAAACCACTTCTTTTGATTTGGGTGAAAGCCAATTCTGAAATGTATAGAGCTATTGGTGATATTAGTAGTTCTGATATACTCTAATTTTGGGCCAGAGGTTACTAGAGGAGCCTGAGGAGGTAGTGAGCCTTTAAGCCACATTAGCCATGATATGGGCAAGCAAATTAAACAAAAATTGGATAAAGGGGAGGGGAGCACTATTTTTTCTTGTTTTACCTTGGGGATGCTCCAAACAACACCAATTTGGTGAACAAAGAAGGCCTCTTGATGGAAGCCATGCAACCAACCATGGCAGACAGAGAGTGGCCTACAAACATACAGTTTTCCACACCTAGCTCATCCAAAATGGTTATAAGGTCTTCTGCATAGGCTTCCACACAACCATATCTTTGGAAATCAAAGTAGTCAGGATTCACACTCCCAAAGCACATATTAAATCAAATAAGACAATATGAAAATATCTAACAAAATGTGGCAAAATTCTACGCTGCAGACAGTGATCGATATGCCGAACCCATGAGACAGAACAAGAATTCTCCTCCCAGTTCCCACAACTTTCACATTCAGTGCATTCAGTAGTCCTGATCCTGATACTAAACCCATTTTTCTAGTCTATTTTATCCTCCAACAAATAATTATTAAACCAAATATTCTAAAGTAGTGAATGAATGAATTATAATGGTTTTTCTAGGCAGGAATATGTGGCTTACTGTGGAAACTCGTAAGTGCTTTTTATAGGGTGGAAGACCAGCTGGTCCCAACCCATATTTATTTATGCTTGAATGGATTGATGACTAAGGAAAAATGTTCTTCTTTCATGGTAATGCATATCTACATGTGGCTGCCCCACATTTTGGAATAAGGATTTCCTTTATTAAAATTCTTTGTCATTGTCAAATTATTTTTAGATAGATATAGGAGCTACTGCCAAATACCATATAGAGAGACGGGCCATGATATGTAGTTTTTCTCTTGTACAATAGTCAATACAGTCTACCATTATCATATGTAGTTTTTGTTTGTAATGGAGTCTACTCCCAATATGGTGCTGTGGAGATAACGAAATAATCCTCCACAAGGTACTTTTCTTTATCTATAGGGCTCTGATATCAGCTACTACTTGCATATCCATTGATATTAGCATTATGAATTTATTCTAATTTCATCAGCAAGGCACTTACAGGTCAAAGTCTTGATGACACAAATCAAAGTTTTCATCCACATTTGTATTGTTTGAATGGGTACAATGAGATGTTTTTTTGTTTGGCGTTCTTCTCAAAATGTTGACATAAACTGATGTAGGAAAATGATGACAATTAAAATGCAAACAAACATATTTGCTTGAAGCAATTTTTGATGGACTTCTATGTAAATCTTATATCTTTTGTGTTTAGATTCTCCATTCCAACATTTCTAATTTTCTTGTATTGGGTGAAGCAATATAGGCGCCCTTACCTTGGATGAAAATCTTCCATCAGATTTTAAAGTTAGAATTTTAAGGCAAAAAACTGCCATCATTTTGTATTTGTACTCTTGTCTTCATTGCAATTGTGTATCAGATGTCTCAGGTGAAAAACTGCCATCATGGTGTTATTGTACTCGTGTTTTCATTCTAATCAAATATAAGATATTAATGGCCTTCACTACATTACTTTGGGTATTACTTTACTTCCTCACATAAGTGTTTGAAATTTCCATTGCACAACTCTTGTGACTAAGCTCATTGTGTTATCAACGCTTTAGAATAAATTTTAAAATTGGGTTTCAAGTAGCCAATTATATGTTTTTCCCTTCATATGAGCTTTATTGTTTTTTTAGATAGATATAGGAGCTACTGCCAAATACCATATAGAGAGACGGGCCATGATATGTAGTTTTTCTCTTGTACAATAGTCAATACAGTCTACCATTATCATATGTAGTTTTTGTTTGTAATGGAGTCTACTCCCAATATGGTGTTGTGGAGATAATGAAATAATCCTCCACAAGGTACTTTTCTTTATCTATAGGGCTCTGATATCAACTACTACTTGCATATCCATTGATATTAGCATTATGAATTTATTCTAATTTCATCAGCAAGGCACTTACAAGTCAAAGTCTTGATGACACAAATCAAAGTTTTCGTCCACATTTGTATTGTTTGAATGGGTACAATGAGATGTTTTTTGTTTGGCGTTCTTCTCAAAATGTTGACATAAACTGATGTAGGAAAATGATGACAATTAAAATGCAAACAAACATATTTGCTTAAAGCAATTTTTGATGGACTTCTATGTAAATCTTATATCTTTTGTGTTTAGATTCTCCATTCCAACATTTCTAATTTTCTTGTATTGGGTGAAGCAGTATAGGCGCCTTACCTTGGATGAAAATCTTCCATCAGATTTTAAAGTTAGAATTTTAAGGCAAAAAACTGCCATCATTTTGTATTTGTACTCTTGTCTTCATTGCAATTGTGTATCAGATGTCTCAGGTGAAAAACTGCCATCATGGTGTTATTGTACTCGTGTTTTCATTCTAATCAAATATAAGATATTAATGGCCTTCACTTCTACATTACTTTGGTTCTTACTTTACTTCCTCACATAAGTGTTTGAAATTTCCATTGCACAACTCTTGTGACTAAGCTCATTATGTTATCAATGCTTTAGAATAAATGTTAAAAGTGGGTTTCAAGTAGCCAATTATATGTTTTTCCCTTCATATGAGCTTTATTGTTTTTTTAGATAGATATAGGAGCTACTGCCAAATACCATATAGAGAGACGGGCCATGATATGTAGTTTTTCTCTTGTACAATAGTCAATACAGTCTACCATTATCATATGTAGTTTTTGTTTGTAATGGAGTCTACTCCCAATATGGTGCTATGGAGATAACGAAATAATCCTCCACAAGGTACTTTTCTTTATCTATAGGGCTCTGATATCAGCTACTACTTGCATATCCATTGATATTAGCATTATGAATTTATTCTAATTTCATCGCTAAAGGCACTTACAGGGGCAAAGTCTTGATGACACAAATCAAATTTTTCATCCACATTTGTATTGTTTGAATGGGTACTATGAGATGTTTTTTTGTTTGGCGTTCTTCTCAAAATGTTGACATAAGCGATGTAGGAAAATGATGACAATTAAAATGCAAACAAACATATTTTCTTGAAGTAATTTTTGATGGACTACTATCACTCAACCCATCGTAAATACTACCCTATCCGCAACTACTATACTCAATAGACATGAATCGAGTTGTATTATCAACACCAACTGAACAATCGATGCACAACTAACAACATCAACTATAAAATTAATTAACTATCGAAAATGGTATCACATGTAATCATGTACGAATTTATAACAAGTTTGAAATGTAGAAACAACCTTCAAATTAAGTGGATCAACTATATTTCTACAATTACAACATCAATCGAACCCCTTATCAACATCAAGTACAAAAGTAATAACTATACCTCTAAATCAAATAACATATACCGTTCGGCGTTCACATCTCATGAAACACATGTGATTGCTAGTCATAAAACAATATAAATATTTGAGTGTTCATCAAGTAACAAAAATTGATTGAAACGTACATTTTATATATGATCAAGAGATACAATATTAATAGTATAAAAGTCACACTTTTGAATGTCGATTAATAAATATGCGAGCATCAATTTAAAAATAAATAAATTAAACACTTTTAATCCTGAATTCATTCCCTTTGAATAACATATATACACTTGATCTTGAACAAATTTTCAAAATCTTGCAGAACATAGACATATTAATGTCACAATATTGCTTCAGGTTTGAAGCAATCTGGCAATGATACAAATTTTGTTATATTGTAGGAGTTTTGTGATTTATTCACCTAAGACACATTAAGGTGTGTAAATGCAGAGCAGAGTCCTTCCTAAATACAAGAATAACCGATCCTTCGGGGATTAAAATATGAATGTATCGCTGCCAACACTCAGACCACACTCTCACGCCCTCGATGATATAACTTTTCGTAGTACTTTTTGGATTGAAGATCGAACGCCATTCCCTCTTCCTGTAATTAGTTGGAGCACTTCTGAACTTGGGCAATGCATACCACCATGCCGATGTGAAACATATTGCAGATAGACGCCCATGGAAAACTAAAAAGAAGAGAAGAATTACTAAAACAATGGTAGCGATGCCACCCTTTCCTTCTTTCTGTAATCTGGCAGGCTTCCTTCCAAACTTCTTCTTTTTCTTTTGCTCTGAAGATTTTTGTCCTCCGGTATCTCCTTGGGGGATTTTCTTCCTGCAAGAAAAAATCCTTCTCACGCGCATTCCTTTGTCACTGCACCCATCATCTTCCTTTTTTCGCTTACTGCTATAATTCTCCTTTCTTTGCATCTGCTGTTCTGCTGATCTGATCGAAGCCCCGCCATTAATACAGTTTTGGACAAGAACAGGTACCCATCCTCTGCTGGAACGAGAAAACCTCACCGTGGCCTCTGGTATTCCACTCTTCCTGGCAACATATTCTCTTCTTGCAGACAGCTCTGCTTTCAGCATGGCAAATTTATCAAGGCCTCCAGAAGAATAAGGATTGGAACCATGCCTCTGCCGAGTCTTGGAGATTGGATTCATCTTCTTCGCCTTCCACCGATAATCTTCTGCTACTAATCTCCTCAATGCCGTGTTTTCTGTGAAGATATGTCGTAATACTCATTGAATATATACCCAGCCAATCTTGGAAAGGGAACGCTAATTATAACATAAGAAACTTCTTGGAGTTAGCTAATTATATCGCTACCTGCTTCGATTATTTTACAATTTTTTTAACCGCCACAAGAACGGATTTAAAATAGTTATGCAAGCATGGATGAGTGTTATGGCCACGCCAGCACAGTGACAAGTATTTCCTCTTTCCACGTTAGAAATGGTTTAAACCCTTATTTAACATTCTGCTAAAAATGAGTAGGTTTATATTACAGTTGACACGTCACACATATGTAGAATGTTTGGTTTTCCCTACTTAATTATAGTGTAATATAAAGAAATCCTAAAGTTTCATTTCAAAGAAACATCTCCTAAGGAGTACTTCTGATATTGATCATAACTTACTTGTTTTTGGAAGTTTATATCGTTTATTTCATTCAAATAATAATTAACATATATATATATATATATATATATATATATATATAGTACTACATAACTAGCAATCACACCAAAGGGGTGCAATGGGGACATTGATAGGTGCAGAAGAATCAATTGTTTCTTATGTTGAGGAGGATGTAAAAACAAAGTAATAGATGGAAATGTAGTTTTTAGTGTAGTAGAGTGAAGATATAGTTTTGAGTGCAATGAAATGTTATTTTGAGGAGGGAAGATAAAATATGGTTGTTTTTGCATATTTGTGATACAAATATGTGCAACCCGTTTCTTTATTTATCTCCAATGTCAATAGCTTTGCATATATCATAAAATAAGGTGAATGAGATGCAAACACTATAATCGACATTAAGTCTTGTTTTCCATTTTCATTGTGGCCCAAAAAGTCAAGATAATTTTAAAAAACACAAGCATGAAGCCATTATAATCTAGACTTACAAGTTTGGTTATTTCCATTTTGGAAGTTGCCTTCTCAGAGGGAATCAAGGTGGACATAGGGGGATGTCTTATTTGTGTGAGGCATGGAGTCCAGTAGGTAGAGGACCAAGGAGATGGATTTCTCTTCAAAACGAGATCTTATAGGAGGTTAGGTCATTGTGTACAAGTACTATCTTAGGTTATAATTCAAGATTAGAAGGAAGGAGGTGGCAGGGAAATTCTCACCCCTACAATACTTCATTATCGATCATGAACACAAATTTGGGTGAGGGAGTTCTCACCCTGACGAAGGCCTGAACATTGGGAGCACCAATGAAGGGGAAGGGAAGGTCTCATATGTTATTAATCATTGCATTCAAATGCAAATTTGATACCTTAAAATATTATGAATAAAACATATGCCCTATACATTGGAACATGGGGGACACTAACTCCTAACAAACAATCAATCACAAAAAATATTTTGAGTATTGTAGAAGCAAAAATACTATATGGGTGTGGGGGTTATCACGCTTTGCAAATCCTAGATACCAAAAGAGAGGTAAAGGGCAACCGAGGTGGAATTCTCATCAAAGAGATATTTTATAGGAGGTCAAACTAGTCATAAAAGTATTGTCTTATGTGAGGATTCGAGAAAAGCATGAAGGAGATGTTGGGGGAGCTCTCACCCCATCGATAACTCATAAACAAATGTGAAAATTTGAAACTGGGCAAGTGAGTTCTTGCCCTAGAAAACCTCAACACTAAACACCAATGAAGGAGTAGGGAAGGTCTTACTCACTATTGATCGTCGGATTTGAACACAAATTTGACAACTTAAAATATTACTAATAAAATGTATGCCATATACATAGAAACAATGTGGACATTAATTCTTGACACATAATCAATTAATAAAATTGTTTTGGCTATTGTAGAATCCAAAATCCTAAAGAAATAATTACAAATTTGAATCTTCAACAATGTCAAAGGATTGAAGTAAAAACATGCGTACAGATTATGAAACACCCAAAGGTGAATGAGAGAGAGGTCAAGAATATTACATCAACCATGTTAATGTAAACCTTGGGTGGAAAGGAGGGATCATGATAAAAGTGGACCAAATGGATGTAATTGTATCAACTCCTTCACCACCCCCTCTAGATAGGGAAGCTTATAGATGTTCATGTTTTTTAACCTTTCCACCAAGTGTTGTAAATTTTCTTGATTTGGAATTCAAAATAATATTCAGTAGCTTACTATTAAATTAGAAGAAATAATTAAGCTTCTTTACGAATGGAACTAAGAAGGCACACGTCGTTATAAGAGCCCATGCCAAAAATCTCATATCGATGTATTTTTGTTCAAGTAGGAGGAGCAAAGTATGTCCTCTCAACATCGACAATGGCATAGTGTGAGGTACAATTACAATACATTCTCTAACCTACCTAGATGATATGCTTTGGAACCTTGACACCATCATTGTTGGCTCTTTCAATATGGTAGTTAACACGCACAATATAGGACAATGATAGAAATTCCATTTTCCAACAATGATACGCAAAGTAGAGGAGTGTTGTCACAATGATACCTCAATCAAATGCATATAATGTTGTGAATGGTCTTCCCAACATTCCACCTAAAAAGAAAAATTGTTCATACATTACACAAGCCTAGTAAAGGAGGAAACATAGTTGATATGTCTTACCCAATCCCAAATATGAGGTTTTGTAGGCTACCAAGGAACCACGATGACCGCGTTCCTAAGGGGGAAAGACTGTAGCCATTGAACCTAATGTCCACATTCTCCCTACCCTTAGAGGATTTGTAGAATATCCTTCATCATTACTTGTAGATAAGAAACTTGCATATGATTGTGCCTATCAAAACTTTTTCCTTTCCCTCCATCTCATCTTCATCATCCAACTTATCCTCTCTATTGAAATATAATAGAGATTCAAATAAATATATTAATGTTGTTGGAGTTGTGGAAGGAGTTGTGGAAGGACATGCCCTTGAGTCGGAACTATTGCATGAAGGAGAGATTCAGAAGAAATGTTCACCCTACTCACTTGCCAACACTCTTATTGAAAAAAACATAACAAAGAACCCAACCATTAAAAATCATGAGACACAACTAATCATATAGTTAAACCGTCCTTAATTTTAACTTTCACATGTGAAAGAAAAAAACTATATCTACAATTTGATACATTGCACCATATACCAACCAAGTTTTTCCAAACGAAAGTATCACAAGGTTATCCTAGTGTGTGTCAAAAAATCTTAGGTTCAACATTGTGAAGAGGCTTTTTCATTTTGAACACCTTGATTACAATATTTTTGTCAACAAGGAAGCATCCCAACACAAGTTTCTTTCCACAAAATTATGCTCAATGTATACGAAATGCAGAAGTAATTTTGATGCAACTTTTTTTATGTCACCCGTTTTTTTTACATTGAAGTTTAACATGTTTTCTTGGCATGAAATCCTTTGTTGAGTAAGCTTAGGACATCATAGATCATCATGTTCTTAATTGACAAGGTATACCCAAAGCAAGAAAATTGTTATTTTTACTTTTATTTTCTTTGAACGATTTTGGATGTGTAGGTCAACATCAACAATAATACACTATATGGATCCATTTATTGCAATATTTTTGGGATGAGAGATGATGTTTGAACTTGTACAACATGGTATTGGCATTATTTTAGAAATTTGATAATGAAGGTGTTCATGAGATATCCAGGTAGCATCAAATAGGAAACAATTTCCATACATTAGGAATATGAATGAGATAGAAAAATAAAAAACTAAATGTGGGAAAGGTATTAATGTCACACATTTCCTTTTCATGATAGCTAAAGGGACTCGTACTACTCCAAAAGATGAAATTTGTGTGTGTGTGTGTGTGGATGCCTCCTCCATGGTTTGCAAAGGGTTAATTATTTCCAATGTAGGTAGAAATGTGACAATTTTTAGTATTATCACTTTGATGGGTAGGTTTAGTTTTATAATTTTTTATTTTTGAGAGGTGAAAAATTTGGGAAGATATTTTTACATATATATAAAAGGTCTAATTACCATTAACTTGTCCATTAAATAAAGGGTCATGACATCTTTCCTTGCCCCTTACATAGCTTGAAAAATAAGACATAATTCTTCACATGCTTGCTCAAGAAAGGAACCTCTTTTGAATGGGCACAACTTATCAAAAGGCATTTGATGATATCAAACAATAATTTCTTAATCCTCTTATGGTTGTGTCATCCATACCCGATTAATCTCTCCTCATATAAATTTATGTTATTGATAATTG